>CAWUFW010003345.1:680377-1280377 GCA_963921515.1 Calotriton arnoldi | reverse complement strand
TGGAAAAACCATCACAAAGGGAGAAAGAAGGTACCTTAAAGAGTGAGATAGAAGTGAAGGAGGTGTTTGGTAGTGGATTAAAGAGGCATGGGGTAGATTTAAGAATGCACAGCTTTGGTGTTTGGCACTCTGGCATTTAATTGTGCTGGCTTCAGAGCAGGGCTTTGGGCACCGTCACTCACAGTTTTACAATTTAAGTACTGGTGAGAGTGACCGGACAAATGCCACTCTTCAGGGATGTAGGCCCCCTCCCCCACTTAATCAGCATAAGCGGGGGATACCACTGGGTGCCATGGGTTGATGAAATGGGTCACAGTAAACATTAATTAATTGTTTATGGACCTCCTCTGTGAGAATGATATGGGAGGTGGTCAGATATGGACAATGAAGGACAGAGAAAGACAAAGGATGACATCACAAAAATGGCGGCAAACACAGAGGGTCAAATAAAAAATGTAAGCATGCGAGAAAGGTTAAGAAAGAAAAAGGTAATGATTAAAGACAAAGGGTGGGTAAATTGAAGGAGGAAAGAAAGAATTTGAGGAGAAATGAAGGACGAAAGGAAGGAAAGGTAAAAGGAAATAAGGAAGAAAAGGTGAATGGTAGAATAAAATGGTAAAAAGACTGATCGATGTAAGGGTGAGAGGATGGGTGAAAGAACAGAAGGATCAACAGGTTATAGGTGAATGAGTGGAAGGACGAGCAATGGAACGAAGGGGAAAAGTGAAAGGATGGATAAGTGAAAGGATGGATAGACTTATAGTGGACCGATTGATGAGCCTTTCTGTGAAAGGATGGATGTATATATGGACAAATGGAGAAGTGAAGGGTGAAGGTCACTTTGTTTTCTATATTTATTCAGACACTGTGGCTTTTATCTGTCAATGGCTTATTTAAGGTATAATGAGAACATTAATGCAGTGTTATACGCCTTGAATGACTCATGTTCTATCTAGTATCATTCCCTGGATAAAATATAAGATAACTTCTTGTTGTATTATTTCCTGTGATGTCACTCTCTGTTATATCACTTAAAGTTATGTCACTTTCAGTTAAGTTATAGTAGCTAAGGGTTGTCCCTTTCAGCTTAGTACTCCTAGGAAATTTGCAAGTTGGCTCCATTTTTTTGCAATATTAGGAAGCACAGGTTGGTAATTTAGGAAAGACTAAATCAATTGAAACCTGTTATTGGACTGGTATTTTCTTGTACCCCGCCATCAGGAATCCCACTAGAGGAACGCACATTCCCACATGCCATTTGTGTTACCCAGTATATCCAGTGGACACGATATTATTATTATTGTTAGTATTATTACTACTACTACTACTACTACTATTACTACTAGTGGGATTATTGTTCAAAAGACAAAGATTTTCAAATGTGACAAAATTGGACACTTCACTAAGTTTAAGGTTTCTTACACTTCAGATTATTTACCAATGGGCAAAAGTTCTTTAAAAAGTCTTACTACTAACATTGTTGTGGAAGACTTACTTTGCTATTTTGTAAGCCTTGCCACATTTGTAGACAATTCTTTTATCAGACGGTGGCAAAACGGAGCTCCACAGAGTCTGCACACCCTTCATGATGTGCATAAGGAACACCTGGAGCATCTTGGATACAGAACTAGTGAACAGCTTGCACTGTTTCAGCTAAGTAGTCCGAGTCTGCACTCATTGGCTTCCGTTCACACAAGATCACCCTTGCGTAGACACAGGCCGCCATTCTGCGTGAGCTTTAGAACTGAGAAACTGATCACGATCTTGGCGGACAGATGTGATGGATATCCCGTCCGCCATATTACAAGTCCATTATATCCTATGGAACTTGTAATACGGCGGTCAGGATATCCGTCACGTTTGTGACGGAGTTTCCCATCCGCCAAGATCCTGTTCAGGCGCTTAGTTCCGGCTTGAATCTGAATAAGCCTTGACCTTTCATCCACCACAACCCTTTAACTTGACAACTTGTCTTGATGACTAGTTCATGACTTGAACTTCAATCCTGCTTTGCACCAAAATGTGTGTTCTGCCGAATCTTGCTTCCACCTTCCCTCACAGAACCTAGTATACCTCCTAGGATCACGCTCTGATTGCGTCTCTGTGTTAGACGCTGTAACTCGTCCTCTGACTTTGGCTAGGTTACCACTGTACAAATATCACTTGCATACATGAATTTCAAGGCAGCATCCGGGCTACTACACGTGCTCCAAGTCCAGGCCTCTCTGAGGTTGCCATGGTACCATAAGTACCTGCTCGCATCTCATGTGTTTCCGAAAGAAATGTTAGAAGTAGCCTGGCGGTAAAGACAAGTTTTATAAACCCGGTATTGCCCCAAACCATCAGAGAGCTTCACATGCTCAGGGTTAATATTCTTTTTGGAAATACTATACAGAATGACATTACTACACCAGGTTGAATGTGCACAGAAACATATGAAGGTCAAAGCGGAGGAAGTTAAACAAAGAGACAAGATGTATTTAAATTTGATAAAGTCACGAAATTAACAAGTGTTCAAAAAGTAAATAATTACAGGGGAATATTTGTAGGCATATAAAAAATAAATGTGGGAAATAGAAGAAAGAGAGAGAGAATAAAATAACATAATCGTAGGGAGTGATGTAAAAAGAAAAGTTATTTGAGGTCGTTTGAGCAGCGCAGAGAGGCAGGGGAATGCCATTAAATGACACAATACTGAAATAGAGCACTGGCACTAAATTCCATAAAAGCGGAACATTGTAGATTAATTAATCCATCACTGAACACACCGAGAGTACACAAAAGAGCAGCAGAATGATTAGCAAGTCAACAAGTCACAGTAATGAGACATTCAAACAGAGAGAGCAGACAGGAGGAGAACCCAAGTAAAGAATTGAAAGAGATAGAGCTAAAAGAAAGACTTAGTAGCGCAGACAGAAAACAGGGAGGGGCACTAGGAGTCTGCGAGCACACCCAGAGTGGTGTGCAGTTTAATGAACACGAACATCTCCAGGGCCAGACTGAGAACTCAAAGCAGCCCTGGCAATTAAAGGGAGTGGTGGTAGTGGGGGGGGGGGGGTAGTTGTGTCAGAGCAGGAAGATTCTTCCTCAAGTGTGAAGCACTGCTGCCTTTGTTACTGGGGGCCGAAATTGCAGCACCCCTGAAGAACCGCCCCCCAGTAACAACAAAACCAGCCCCCACCCCTGTAAAACCGGCCTCCACCCTTCTAGTCTCCCTGAGAAATGCCCAGTACCCGCTAGGGCCTGGGCATCTCCAACTGAAGTAACTCTGAGGTCCGGTGTGGACAGGCTTGGACATCCTCATAGAGAGCTGAGAAAGGCCACATTATTCAGATTGGGCGAGAAATAAAAGCCATAAGGCGGGAAGAGCCCCAGGTATATGAAATCTAAGTAGATTGGTTGCTATTACACTGCGCATTTTACCTCTGATCACGGGTGTCAATGACACTCCACACGGTGCACAAACGATATGCCTTTTACAACAGCGAGTGAATAGCCTCCTCTAAGTGTCAGTGGAGTGCTTCTAGACTATGCACGGGCGGGAGAATAACCATGTACTGCTCAATGTACGTACGACTACAGACTGAAGTCATGCACCTCTCAGTCATAGCTGCCAAGGTTTCAGATTGTGTGACATTTCTATGATTTCAGTGCACTTATGAATGACATTCAACTGCTAAATTTGTGACTCTTAGAGTGACACGAGTAAAAACAAGCAATGAAGTGCATAGACAGAGATAAATAGCAGAAATTATCATCTTTTGAGCAGGAAGAAGCTCTAAAAAGATCTTGAAACTGCAGCAATACTTTTGTTTATAAAAATACTAAGGGGCATATTTATGAGATTGTGACACAATGCAGCAAATCGCCATGGTGAACTGCGTTGCGTGACTGCGAAAGGGCAGGAATGTGCCGTATTTAAAAGAATATGGCCCATTCCTGTCCTTGTCCCTGTGCTGGCGATGTTTTGGCTGCCTAGCGCCAATTCAGGCACACTTGCATCATGGTGCAAGGATGCCTGTGTTTCATGCAGGGTTGTTTTTGTGCAGGAAGGGGCACCTTTTTCTACAAAAACAATCACCTGAGGCACGCGGAATGTAGCACACATAGAAAGAGGAAGTAACAAGGAGAAACACAGATATTTCTGCTCGTTAAGCTTCCCCTGTGAAGGCGTAGCATTTTAGAGCATTCCCAGGTTTACCAGTTCGAGTACATGTGGGAATGCATCAAAATCCATCGCAGTTGCATGGGAACACCCACGCAATGGCCATGGAAGACCTTCTCAGGGCAGCGTAACGCAAGGCAGCAATTTGTGCTGCGTTACTTGACTCCAGATTTATGAAGCCACTCAGGCCGCACAACGCAGCCTTGCGTGGTTTCCTAAATCTCATTTTTGAGTTGCGTGGCACATTCACCACATTGTGTGGTGCAAGTGCGACGCAGATGGGCTCATAAATTTGACCCCAAATCTCTCGATTTTAAAATAATGACTTGCATAATCACAGTGCTGTAAGTAGCAGGCTGGGATTCTGTAGCGCTATGAGTTCAGAAATCTCTATTTCCCGCTGTGCCAACCAGGGTTCAATTCTGTTTTTGTTTGGGTATATATATATATATATATATATATATATAACGCTTAGCTTATGAAATCTCAATTGGTCAATGCAAAACTGCAATGTGGGTTACACACACACACACCATTCTCTGCAGTGACTGCATTAACCAACTGCGGTTTCATAAGGTAAACATAAAATAAAGAACATTGCATTACCTTTAAGGTATGTTGTTATTTTACATTTAGTTACCTGAATACAAAACACCAACATAATAGTTAGATTATTTTTCCTTCGCCATTTGCACCGGTCCCTCCCACACTCTGCCAGACACAATCACCCCAGTTGAAGTACTCATGACTGAGTGAATTTAAGTGATCTGCTGGACTCACCTGTGCCATCAGAAGTGTCTACGCAGTGACTGCCAGGATGAGCTAGCGGGTGTCTATGTCGTTAGGGTTCTTGGTGCGCAAGGGGCAGTCAGTTGGCAGCGGGGAATCAGTGCTGACTGTTACTAGGTTGTAGACGCCTATCTCAAAGGCCTGGCAGGCTAGCCTGGACACTACACGGCTCTGACACTAATTATGCTGCTTTGGTCTTTGGCAGGGTAGCGTACATCTCGGCCTCCCTCTTCGTTGATCCGGACAGTAAGCTGAGCTGAGCGTCACTCTCTGCTTCAGCTCCAACTCTACTGTGGGCAGGCCAGCGCTGATGCTTTAAATATGCGCTCTGTGCTCGCAGCCTGCCGGACTGATCACAGGGCCCCCCCTCGCATATGCGTCTGGAGGAGAGGGCTTGACTAAGTTCAAAGTTGTTAACAAATGTCAACAACAGTGCTCCCTGTAATTGTGGCATCAAAGCTGCTGGTACTCTCTCACTGCTGGCGTCGCACTAGGCAGCAGCAGGGGCTCTCTCAGCCCTGGGCTCAGTGGATGACCTGCTGTTGCAGCACCATCTCCAGCAGAGCAGAGTCCAGTAACAGCACGTGGCCACCTTTTAAAGACAGTGCACATGGTGCATCTTGCCTGCGGCCGTTATGACTGGACAAGTGATCCCCCAAGTGTTACCCCCAGACCTCTGAACTGATGTGGAGGGCGGGTGGGAGGACTTTTAAAATATTGTGCCTTTTCTACCTGCCTTACAGTGAGTGAGACCTCCTCCTGGTTACACATAGAGAGAAGGCACCACTTTGGCCGTAGCAGTGACTTGGCCATGGCATGTAAACCAAAGCTCCACCCACCGCCTGAGTGCTCTTTGGGACAATCAGACCCTGTGTGGTCACAGGGCGGCAGTCGCCTTGCCAGAAATCAACAACAGGCACAGCCCCACCCCCATATCCACGTGGGCCCCTATCTGCCAGGTGTGGAATAATGATTATTGTTTATGACCACCACGTGCTAATAGAAGATATGTGGTAGCTGGGCTCCTCTTGCGGGTGGTTAATGCTTCACCTGTGCTGGTCCCAGACTTAAGTGGTTATCATGAATGAAATGAAATGAAATTTGTAAAGCGCGATGGCTACCCTAAGGCCTCCCATCGCTGCAGAACGGCACAGCCATTGGACGGGCAAGTGTGAGAGTTAGACCCCATTTCTGAAGAGGTACGTTTTTAGACACTTCCGAAAAGACAGCAGATTAGGTTCACTTCGAATATGAAGTGGAAGGGAATTCCAGAGAATGGCCGCATTGTGGGCAAAGGACCGACCGCCACATCTAGCTCTTATTATTTTTGGGGGTAGGGTGAGAAAGGCGGTCGATGAGCGGAGATTTCTTGAAGGTTGGTATGGGGTAATCAAGGATTGGATAATAGCTGGGCATGTCTTCCAAAACGCTTTGTGGGCAGTACACAGTGTCTTGAACTGGATCCTTTGCTTTATTGGCAGCCAATGCAGGGACACCAGGGCTGGTCTGGCTGACTGTCGGCGGGGGATCTGAAGAAGCAGGCGGGCAGCGCAGTTTTCAATGATCTGGAGCTTATTGATGGTATATTGAGGGGCTCCCAGAAAGAGGATGTTACCATAGTCCAGGCGAGAGAGGATGAGGGCTTGGACCATGATCCTTCTGGCTTGGAAAGGGAGGAGGGGCAGAATTTTTCGCAGCAGTCTGAGTAACCCAAAGCAGGTAGCCGCAAGCTTAGCTGCTTGGTGATTGAAGGTAAGGGAGCGGTCTAGCCAGATACCAAGGCTCTTTATCTGGTCTTTTGGGGCGGGAGCCGGTCCAAGACAGTTGGGCCAGAATGTAGTCGAGTTGAAAGAGGGAGAGTTGCCCAGGAGCATGAGTTCCGTTTTGTCCCCGTTGAGTTTAAGGCATGAGAGTTCCATCCATCTGGCAACCTCCTCTAGGCAATGGCCTAGAGTCCAGGATGACCCATCGGGGTGGTTAAGTGCCACCACGAGCTGGGTATCATCTGCATAGGTAATGATTTTGATGCCAAATGGGTGGACGATCTCAGCCAGGGGTCTCATGTAGATATTAAATAGTGTGGGGCTTAGGGAGGAGCCCTGGGGAACCCCACACGTTAGGGGCAACTGCTTAGAGGACACTTCTCCTTCAAAGACCTTGAAGGATCGCTCACTCAGAAAGGATTGTAGCCAGGTTAGTGCTGTACCGGATACTCCAAGGCTTCTGAGTCTGAGGATCATCGTGTTATGATTAACAGTATCGAAAGCGGCGCTGAGGTCAAGGAGAATAATCGCGGCATTACCTCCTTGGTCCAGGATCCTTCTAGCCTCCTCAGTTGCTACGAGGAGGGCGGTCTCTGTCCCGAATTTGGGACGAAATCCAATTTGGGAGGGATGGAGTAAGTCATTGGATTCTAGAAAATCCACTAAAGTAGTGTTAATGTGTTTCTCCAGAATTTTGCTCACCCAAGGAAGGAGAGAGATTGGGCGATAATTAGAGAGGTCGTCCTGATTGAGGTTAGCTTTCTTTTGGATGGCTTTAATCATAGCACATTTCCAGGCCGGCGGGACTATGCCAGATTAGATTGAAGAATTAACAAGGTCGAGGATAGCAGGACAGAGGATCTCAGTGGCAGAGGTGAAAATGTGAGGGGGGCGGGATCTGTTGGAGAGCCGGATTTCAGTTCCATCAGGATTGGGGACAACAGAGCCAGGTCAAGGGGAGGGAATTGACTCAGTAAGGGTTTGCTGCCATGTTGTGATTCTGGCATAAATGACATAGTTAGAGGGGTTTGACTAGATGGGAAAGACAGATAGATGTTTTGAATTTTCTGCAGAAAAAAGTCTGCTAGGCTGTTACAACGTGTGAGCGCACCTTCGGGTGAGGGTGGTTTCGTTGGCAGTTGAGTGAGGGTTTTAGCGATGCGAAAAATTTCCTTGGGGGAGTTTGCAGACAAATTGATCTTGTTTTCATAGAACGCGGCTTGGGCAGCTTTGATTTCCCGTTTCCCTATATTCTAACTTCGAGGAGTGTGAAAAGTCCTTCCTCCACTTCCTTTCAATCTTTCTGCAGGATTGTTTTAGCTCTCTCAGTTTGGGGGAGAACCAGGGGACAGTATTCTGCCTACTGATTTTATATTTAGGTTTTATTGGAAGTACTGCATCTAGTGAGCCTTCTATCCACAGATTAAATTTCTCAGTAGCTAGGATGGGATTGGGGTCGCTGGCTGGTCTAGTGGCTTCCAGTACGTGTTTCCACTGTTCAGTGGGGAGGCTAGACCACTTCCGTTCCTGCACGGGGATTGGAGTTTGGTGAAGAGAAAGTCTGGGTATTTCCCAGGTTAAGGGAATTAGGAAGTGATCGGTCCATGGGAGGGGAACGGGGGTTCCTACACTTAGTTCATCACAGTTGCTGAACACAGGGTCCAGTAAGTGACCTTTGCAGTGAGTTGGAGTGGATACTTTCTCACTGAACTGAAGAGCCTGGAGATTCTCAATTAATTCATTGGCCATTTTGTCAGATGGAACATTAAGATGGAGATTAAGGTCGCCTAGCACCGTGAAATTGGCTGGTGCAAGCGCTAGATTAGCGACAGTGGTGGGGAGACCGTGTATTTGTGAAACTAGTTTGAGCACACTCTTTGCAGCCCACTCACTTTTATTTTATTTTTGCAATTTTATATAGGCCGCCATGGCCCGAAGGCATCAGAGCACTTTACAACACACAGGATACAGGGCTACGGCAGGTTATAGTAATAGTAGTTAAACTCGGACATTTTCATCGGTATACAGGAGTCACCTCAAGAGAGAGTTACAACAATTGGGCAGAGGACATACACAGTTAAACGAAGGCAAAACAGGGCGCAGTGGAAAGAGTACTTAGGGGCATATCACCAACAAACTGCGATAAACATCGCAGAGCGCACTTAGCGCAAATTTGTTTAACGCCGGCTATCGCCGGATTTGATCGCCGAGATAACGCGTTATCATCAACGCTTATCTCCACGGCGATGGAAAATCCGGCGATAGCGGCAAAATGAGGGAACATCGCTGGAAATCCAGCGATACAACTACAGCGCTAAGGGAATCCTTGGTGATAGGGAGGTGTGGACTTAGGCTTAGAATCCACCTCCCTTTATAAATATAGCTAAGTCTGAAATTTTGCAGACGTTAGCTGATGGCGATAACCGCGGTTAGCGTGGCTTTTTATATCGCTATTGGTGTTCTGGGTCAGCTTGCTGATACAGAGTAGTGCAGTTAGCGATATTTCCCATGTTCCCATGTTGTTTAGAGAGGAAACGCCTTCTTTGCATCTCATTAGAGATGCAATGCGAGGCGTTAGTGGAACGGCGGCTGACACAAGGAAACACGCGCTGATGCCTATTAGCGTGTCCTTGCTAATAGTGAGGTAATTCAATTGCCACTTTTCGGCCGAAAACGGCCGTTAAAGCGGCGTTGTTGGCCTTGATAATATGCCCCTTAGTCTGGTCGAGGGTGAACTAACCAAGATCTCTGTCATATACGAGGAGCTTGAGGTCCCTTTTGAAGGTTACTAGGCAGGTCGTTAGACAGAGGGAAGGAGGCAGAGAGTTCCAGATTCTAGTGGCGCTAACAGAGAAAAACGGGTTCATGTATCGTTCTCGATTGAAGGTGGGGGGAGGGGTTCCAGGAGCAGGGATTGGGCATTTTTGGAACCCCAAATTGCTACAGGGATTTTCAGTTTCTCATTGAGATGGAAGGGTGAGGAGAAGTGCAGCGCTCTGTGGATAATGCATGCGATTTTGAATTGGGCCCGCACTGCAATGGGGAGCCATTGGAGGGTTAGCAGGGCAGGGGAAATGTCAAATTTCTTGAGACCTAACACGAAGCGTGGTGCAGCATGTAGTTTTGCTCTCAGTGGGCCTAGGTGAACTTTGGGAATTTATTGGGTTGCGGACTTGTATTTCTCCTAAGCACATTACACTCTTTCATTGTCTTGGCTTTTGCACGTGCTGGGGATATGCATGGAACATAGAAAAGGAAGGATTCTGGAATGGTGGTGAGTGGGCAGAAGTTGGGCCAGCAGCTTCGTTTGAAGCGGAGGCTTTCCCATGTCCTCCTGTCATACGAATAAACCTATTTACTTACCTGTGCATCCACATCTTAATAATGGCGATGAGTTGCAGGCTACAGCAAGACATCCCACGTGTGTTCCAAGAGCTGTTCCTGACGTGGCTTGGCGAAGAACCTGTGTTCTTGAGGGACATGCCTCTGCGCAGATCTAGAGTTCTTGACTGACGGTGTCACTTTCATAGTGGTACTGTGAATATTTCTGGGCTGCTGACACAGTCATTCTGCCATTGTAAAGGGGTGCACTACCTTTGGCACTGCTCAGAGGTACTGTTTTACTTTTGAAATATATATCAGCACTTTCCCAAGCCTCCGCAGCATGAGCCCCTAAGCGCAAGCGTCTCTGCCTGCCGCATGCTTGCTCAAGCTTTGTGACATCTAATTTCCACGCCTGGTGGCCATCTTGTAATACTTGTAATACTTGTAATGGGCTGGTTCCAACAGAATCCAGTACATCACTAGTGAAACAGACAACTTGTGTATTTGGACTACATTCTGCGTGCTCCGTGCGGTTATCTTTGGTGACAGGCACAGAGTTGACCGCAGTGATGTGCACACCCTAGCCTTGGTCAATTATGCATTGTGTGCATCCATCTTCGGTGACACGCACACCTCTTCATTTTACGCTTGCATTGGTGACGTGCGCAATGATTATCTTTTGTACCACACATTTGTACTACATTATAGAAACATAGTATGCACTAATTTCAACGTGTGTTCTGCCTTGATTTTATTCTGTTATCCATGCCAATATGCAGCAGTCAATTGCACCTCCGCCTGCGTTCGTTACCAATCCATCATCTCCTGTGACTGCTTGCTAGCAATGGAAGGAAGGCTTCTACGCATACCTAGATGCTCTTGAGGGAGAATCCTTTATGCACAGGAAGATGTTTGCTACCTTTAGACATTGTCTCGGTTCCGAGGGCCGCAATATTTAGAAGCACATTTCCAAAGTAGTGGTATTAACAGTCAATGGTGAAGGAGATGGGACCAGGTTCCGGGATTATGCCTTGCAACAGAAATAATTAAATAGTCATGTTGTGTGAGTGAAGTGCCTATGATTTAGAGTATATTAACCATGGTCATTATATTGTCTCTTATGCTGTGCATTTACTGTATTGAATATTGTTTTTATTTATTTATTGTGAAGGGGAATATGTGTTGGGTTGTGGAATTGTATTTCTCCTATGCGCGTTGCACTCTATCATTGTCTTGTCTTTTGCACCCGATGAGGGTATGCATGGAATATAGAAATGGAAGGGTTCTGGAATGGTGGTGAGTTGGCGGCAGTTGTGCCAGGGTCTTGGTTTGAAGAGGAGGCTTTCCCATGCCCTGCTGTCATATGAATAAACCTACTTACTTACCTGTGCGTCCGCATCTTAATAAAATGCCTGAGAGAAGGGCAATTTCATAGCCTAGTCTAGAGACAATTAGAGACTGCACCACAGTCGTGAGGTCAAATCAAAATACTTTATTCGGCCAATAAAAGCCATAAAAGCAGACAGTTCAAAAACATTTTGAGACATTTTTAAAATTCAGTATATTAAAAGAGAGAAATTGCACATATCCATTAAGAGAGGTCCCATCATACAAGTATTAGGTATGCTAGAATTACTCACTTAGCAGAAAGAATTAAAACTCATTACGAGGAATCAGGCAGCATATACCGATATGAACTTAGAATACAGTGAATAAAATACTAAAGTGACAAGTGCTTAATGAGTGGACAGCTTAATTGCACCATGAGAAGTGCTAGATGATACATATAATGCCCTGGCCATATCTAAATGAATGTCGGATAACTACTGCTGGGACATCTTCTTCCTGAGTCTTAAGGCCCCTGACGGGAAACTCGCAACTCCAAAGCACACCATAGGGGAGGGAAGCATTTGTAAATATAATAATGCAGGCCTTACTTGAACAAAATTAGCGTTTCTAAGTAACGGCAGTAGGAACCTTTTACGCAGGGGGTCGTAAAATTCACCAAAAAAGATAAAATGCAAGATATCCTGCTCAGAAAAATCATCACAAGGACATGGCTTGAGGGCACCAGGCGTCGAGTAACCCTTGGGGAAGGCTAATAACCAGGGTACCAGGTTCAGCCGGAATCTGGTTAAAACAAAGCGATGATGTAAAAAGGTCACTAGATCTGGCTCCATACCCAGCTCCCCCAGGATCTTCCACAGTCTGGATCTATTTACACGGTCAAATGTTGATGTTAAATCCATAAAGGCCATGTGCAGGGTGCCCCTCTTGCTACTGAATATTTCCCAACCACCAAGTTCAAATTAATAAGTCAAGCATCCCTCTGCCTTGCCTAAAACCATACTGTAGATCGCTAATAACATTAAAAGTATCTAGCCACGGTGATAAACGATTCAAAATCATCTTCCCCATGATTTTGGCAGCTGAGTCCAGGAGCGAGATGGGTCGGTAACAAGCAGGATCGTCCCTCGAGCCCTTTTTAAAAATAGGAATAATAATAGCCCTGGCCCACGAGGGAGGAGGGCTGCATGTGCCAACCGCATTAAAAACCTGTGCCAATATTCTAGCCCAGACCGAAGGGTCTGCCTTGTACAAGTCAGCTGGTACCCCATCCAGGCCTGGTGCCTTACCCCCACAGTTCAGAGGTCTTTTACCACCCTTTCTACTTATATGCATCTCCTGGTAGAGCACGCCCCATGGGGTGGTTCTGTGGTGCTATAATGCATGACTAATGCATTTAGTGCAGTGATGTGTACACCAGCACTAATATGAGTTAGTCTAACCATTGATGCGTGGTCCTTGGCAGGGCTGTTCAGTCTTTCACTGGCTTCTAGGGGAAGCCAAAGAATCCAATAATGAAGTGAGAGTAAATGGGCTAACAAGAGGGTGTGTGAAAATGAGTATCCTAGCACGCACATGAGAGTCTGTAAGAGAGCCAGCAGTGTATCTGGTATTATTGAGTGAGAGAGAGAGATTAAATCAGTGAGTGTGAGTGTGTAAGAGGGTGTAGGAAATGTAGTGTGTGGGAAAGAGTAGAGGAAGTCAATGAACACACAGTATGAGAGTGTGTAATATTGTGTGATAGGAAGGCTGTCAGTAAGTGAGTGTTAGTGGGCTAATCAGGTAGAGTGAAAGAAGTGGTGGGGTGTTTAAAATGAATTATATTATTAGCGTTAGACCTGGCATACTTGGCCTTGGCGTGGTTCTCTCCAAACGTTTTGCCTTCAGACCTGTTTTTGCTGGTTTCATTTTTGCTGGCCTTAGGACTCTGCGCACTTTACCACTACCCAGTGCTAAAGTGCCTGTGCTTTTGGCATATTTATTTATTTGTATGTCCCTACTAAAGTGGCACTAACTGTACCCATGGCATGTAAATTAGATGCTACTAGTGGGCCTGCAGCACTGATTGTACCACCCACTTCAGTTGCACATTAAACATGTCTCAGGCCTGCCAATGCATCTTGTGTGCAGTTTTAAACTGCCATTTTAACCTGGCAAAGGAACCTTTTGATTGACCCAAACCTTCCCTTTTTAGTACATATGTCACCCCTAAGGTAGGCCTAGGACAGTCTAGATGGCAGGGTGCAATGTATGTAAAAAGTAGGACATGCACTTTTAAGGTTTGCCTGTCATGGTAGTGGAAAACTCTTAAATTCACTTCTCACTACAGCTAGGCCTACCTCCCTTATAGGATAACATTGGTGCTGTGCTATTACATTTGATAAAGATAATTCCTGATGGGAATAGATAACCAGTTCATGTGTGGTGTCTCTGGAGTTGTAATGAAAATCCTAAATTATGGTAAAGTCGGATTTTAAGTTACAATTCTGAATCACTTTCGCATCACTTTTAGAAAGCAGCATTTTCTTGCCTTAGACATTTGGTGACTGCATTCTCTCTCTGAGTCACATGCCTGGATGTAGTTAGCAGTTGGGCTTTGTGTATTCCTCCTAGACAGCCACAAACAATGGGGAGCATAGGTGTGACTGGAAGGGCCATCACTGGCAGGATGGGAGGGAGTATCTGGGACCAGTCCCACTTACACTTGATTAGGCTGTGTCCTCTCTCCACACAAAGGGTTGCATATCTCCTGTAGTTAGTCTGGAGCCAGGATCAGAAAGGCAGAGCACCTATGCACTTCAAAGGCATGTCTCTAGAAGCTTCTGCCCACTCCAAAGGCACAACTGGGTAAAAATACTGGGTCTCAGACATCACCTCTTTAGTACATTTTTGGACCTGTGGATACTCTGCCAAGCAGAAGGACTGTTGGGCTGCTGAAAGAATGCCACTCTGCTGGACTGCAGTTCTAAAGAACTGCTGCCCTGCTGTGTTGACCTGCTGCCATCTTGCCTGGGTTAGATGGGCTGGACCTGCCTCTCTTGAACCCATAACACAGAGTGACTTCAAGTGCTAATTGGTTGGCCTCCTGTTCTGAAGCCTTAGGGACACAGCAGGCTTCCAACAACCTTGCACCTGCACCTGGACTTTGCCCTCTGTGAGTCAACCCTACCAAGTGGTGCTATCCCAGCCCTGAACCCTTGGAAGTAGTCGTAAGGTGCTCTGCCAGCCTCTGTGGATCCAGTGGAACCAATGCATCTCCTCTGCTGTGTGTCACCAATCCAAGCAGAACCAATTCATTGCCACTGCTGAGTGGATTAGACCCATTGCAAAGACGTACATCGCAGCTAACGGACCTGCCTCTGGGTGACACATCCTCGGCGCAGACTCTTGCATCCCTCATTGACAGCAGCCTAGATGATGAGGATGGACTCCGCTTCGCAGCTCCTCAGAATCGACGTATTGCCTCGACTACGTGCTGCATTCTCGAAGCCGTACTTTGCTTCGCAAGCCCCGTCGATGGGATCCTCGACGCAGGCCCCCGCATCGCAGCCTCGCTGCATCCCATACCCGACGTATTGCTTCGGCTGCACAATGCATCTTCGACATGGATCCTCACAATGCTCCGCAAACCAGGATTTAAGGTACTTGTAGCCAGCCCACGCTCCATTGTGGTCGGCCTTAACTTGTGACTTTGTCCCAGTCCAGCATAACCAGATATCTACCATTGGTGCTTTATGCTTTTTGGTGCTATTTTCACACAAAAAAATTAAATTACATATCTCCAGTTCTACTGATTATATTTTTGTCATTTTGGTATTGTTTTATTTATTCAACGGAGTTTTATTTTTCTAACATGATGTGGGATTCTTTTTTTGTGGTGTTTTCACTCTGTTACTGTTTGAAGTGTTGCACAAATACATTGCAAATTGCCTCTAAGTTAAGCATGAGCCAACCTACACGAGTGTTGAGCACAGGTTAATTTAGGGTTGGCTTGTGCCTCATTCTGACTAGGATTGTGGTTGCTGCTTCACCAGGGCTCACACCCATGTCCACCAACAATCCAAAATTCTTACAATAAGTGACTGATTCAGTGAGTGATTGTGTGAATGTGTGATTTAATGAGTAAGAGTCAGTCTGTGAATGACCGACTGGTAGTGTATGAATTAACGCGTATGAGTCAGTCAGTAAATGAGTCAGTCTGTAAGTGGGCAATTGTATGAGTGAATCAGATTTAGAGTGGTTATAAAGCACACATAAATCTACGCTTGAAACATAACACTTAATTTGTAAAACAATGCGGGCCTGATTCACAAAGGTAAACGTACACATTTGTGTGAGTTTATGATTTTTCAGTATTCACAAAACTGCATTTTTATAGTGAGTTTATGAGTACGGAGACTCCTCAGTCAGGGCAGAGAAGTCTGCACATAAAAAGTAGGTCTGTCCTATCTTTTTATGTGCAGAGTACTCTGCCCCCGACTGAGGAGTCACTGCACTCATAAACTTACTATTAAAATGCTGATTTATGAATACTGAAAAAACGTAAACTTACACAAACGCACACGTTTACCTTTGTAAATCATGCCCTGAGTGTCAGTGCCCAAAGCTGTGCTCAGAAGTGCAGGGCTGGGACTGTTAAATGCCAGCACGCTGAATACCAAGGCTCTGCAGTCTTCAACCCACTGCATTCCTCTTTAAGCGAGTACCAGGTACTCCCTGCCCCTTTATCTCACTCTCATAGATTCCTCCTTTTTAGGTCTCGCCTACGCAGCGCGCATGCACTGCATAGGAAAAAGACCTTTAGTAATCGATTCACTTTTGCAGGCAAAAACATGCACGCGTTGCATTGCTTTGAATGGCAACGCGTGCACATTTGGCTATTCCCTTGCAGGAGCGAGCTTTGAAACCATCTGTTTGTTATTAACAGATGGTTTCAAAGTTCGCTCCCGCAAGGGAAACAGGCGCAGGCCCCCTCCTCTCTCCTCACCCTGCTGCATCCAACTTTCTTTTTTTACTTTCAGCGCGAGGGCTTTTTTTTTTGGCTATCACACTGTACTGCGTGTTATCACACTGTACTGCGTGTGATGGCCTTTCCTCTCTCCAATATTTTTTTTTTTTAATTAGCGGGGCCAGGAGGAAGTATCTTTTATCTTTTCCCCAATTATTCACAGGATGTTGATCCGAGGCCAGGGCTCGAACACGGATCCCCAGCTCCAAAGTCTGTAGCTGTAAATGCTGCGCCATCTTCTCTCACTCTGGGGATCCGTGTTGGAGTCTCCCTTTGTTCGCCTAAAGCCACACATGAGCAGCAGCTCACTGTGCATACTTTTTGTTTAATTTTCGTAGTGCTTTCCACGAGCACCAGTTACGCTACACAATTAAAGTTTCATATTTTTGTAGACATGTGGAAAGTAATCGGCATTTCAGGACATTACTTTAATGCCTTTACAGCCTTTAATACAGCTGCCGATTATCTCCCTGTGTCTTCAAAAAATATGAATGTGTAATGTAACTGGTGCCCGTGGAAAGCGCTGCTGGTCATCCTTTATACAAGCAGCATTAGTCAGTGACAGCAGAGCCTGTGCCATGCTCATGCGATCAACTCGCAACAATATATTCACTAGAAATACAATTTCTAGTGCGTGTAGCGTTGCCAGGTGATCGCATGAGCGTGGCACAGGCTCTGCTGTCACTGACTAGAGCTGCTTGTTTTCTATTTGTTTACTTTAGTTTATATCAAAACGTCCCATTTCGTTGCTTTCCCATTTCTAACATGGCAGATGTAACTGCATGAGTCAGGATGCAGTTGTCTCTTGTCTGTTTCAATGTCAAGGGGTTTGAGGTCAGATGCCACGCGTGCCAGCGACTGCATAAGCAGTAATTGAGGCAAGACCAGCTGTTCGGGCATCGTGAATATACCCCGGGGACCAGCCGGACAGGCAGGATTGGGTAAGAGGAAGGTGTTCACCAGGAACTGTACTTATGCCACACTCCACCCCTTTCTGTCCGTTAGAGCGTGATAAGGTAGTTCCAAGATGGCCATTAAACTGTTGTCCGTGTTTTGGAAGAGAGTGGAGAGAGCACGATCGCTCCTTTAGTCCTTCTTTCATTACTTGCCAGTGATAACTGTGCGTGATTCAATGGACCGAACTAAAGAAAGTCACGGTCTATTCTGCCGCATCTCAGTTTTCTTACCTTGAGCTGTATGACAGCGTACAATCCTGATTCCCCTAGTAAGTGGGTAAAGACAAGTGTTTTATTTTCAGGCAAGAGAACCATGTGGCATTCCAAATGTGACGCTATCGCGGCATGCCGCATGGCACATACTTGGGCAGTCCGCTGGAGGTCACAGAAAGGAAGGAGCCGGTCGTTTCTGCAGCATGGAGTGTGAGAGAGAGAAGAGGCTTGCGATGCTTGGTGAGAGGAGGGAAATTATGTGGTGGGCGAGTCAAGAGTACCTTAGTTGAGGGGATCTGGTGCAGAAAATTCCGTGGTAGGCAGAACGGTGAGGTTGAAATGAAGGACGATGTGGGTCCATTAATTTGTTGGAGGAGTTAGATTTTCGTGGTGGATTAGGATGTTAAATTACTATATCCTTTCACTGCTCGCATTTTCAAGCAGTACTTTTTTCTTTTTGTTTAAGCAGTCTAGAAGAGTGCGTGTGTTTTCCTTCTGCCTCCCTTGAGTGCTACTCTCTCTGCCATGTTCCGTGTTCTTCTCTCTCGTACGTGTACTTTTTCCCACTCCCCTCATGATACCTTCTCGCACAGGTGCTTTTTCCCAACTGCCCCCACGCTTTTAGTCTTTCGCCCATTTGACACCCCGCCTATTGCTTCAGCTTATTGTCCCTATGTTGGTTCCCCCTCCCCCATGTTGCTTACCCCCCATGTTGTTTCCCACTCGCTTTAAAAAACAAGCATTGGCATAGCCAATAGGTCTCGCCTTTGGGACCTTATAAGTGTTTAACCATGCAAAAGTTAATGTTGTTGCACCAAGGATATTGTGCTGCATAACTAAATACTTATAAGGTCCCAAAAGCGAGACCTATTGGCTATGCCAATGCTTGTTCTCTATGTGATGGGTTTTTCCATCTTTACCTTCCTCCTTCTTTCTCATTTGATTTTTACCTTTTCTTGCTATTGTGAAATGTCTGAAGAGGAAGAATAAGTACCCGTCCCCAAAAATAAATGCCGGTGGGCCCCACCGTCAACCACCAACTCGGTGTCATATGACAACACCAGGAGCCAGATTTATGACCTTTTCACACAACGCAGAGCAGCACGCAAAGCGTGTGACAGGGAGATAGGAAGAAAGCGCCATATCTACAGAGATATGGCACGCTCCTCCCCTCTCCCTAGCGTTGGTGCACAGTCAGGCTGCTGAGCACCATGCACACACTTTTGTGCCATAGTGCAAGGGTGTCTGCGTGAGCCTAGCATAGATTTTATACTGAAAGGGTTTCCCTCTCATACAAAATACTATGCCTAGACTCTTTTTTTTTTAAATGTACTTTGTATGTGTGCTGTACAGTGCAGCACACATTCAAAGTCAGAAAAGAAAGGAGAAAAAGTATTTCTCCTTTTAATGCTTGGTTCAAAGTGGCATTATTTTTGACACAAAACTCTGTATACTATTGTTAGTAGACAGCGTTTTATGTCACAATGCTTGTACCACCCATTTAATGTCCCTCTGACACAGAATAGCACAAAGCAGCGCTCTGTGCTCCTTTGCGTTACTTTTAGGCAACTTCCCAGCACAAGAAAATTCAACAAAAAATGTTTTCTTATGTTTGTGTCACTTTTATACCGCATACTCAGTTCAAAAGTTGTGTAAATCTGGGCCTGAGACTTCAAAGCAAAAGAAAAAAACTTTAGGCTGGAAAATTCGTAGGAACGGTACAAAGTTTAGACAATCAGGGGCATATGGACAATCCCCTATCGCCACGGGAACGTCACTTTTTTCGACGTTCCTGTAGCGATAGGGGCTTCGCCTTTTTTACAAGGCAGCGTTAAGCCACTTAACGTGGCTTAACGCTGCCTTGTAAATAAGGCCCCCTTTCACGCTATGCTTAGCATGAAAGGGGAGGGCAATGGGTGTTGAGGCAGCCTCCTTTTTACAAGGGAGGCGTAAATAGGAGGCAGCGCCAGAATTAAGACCAGGAAAAACCTGGTCCTAACCTGCCGTAGCGAGTAGAAATGTTTAATTTCTCTCAGCTTTTGCTAGTTTTCATGTGTGCTGCGTTGTGCAGCACACATGAAAACAGCAAAGGCCAATAATTGTTTATGTACAGGAAGGTCCCCCTTCCTGCACATAAACAATCATTTTTAAAAAATGCCATTTTGCAACTGCTGTGTGTGCTGCATTAAGCAGCACACATAGTAGTCACAAAACGGCATTTCAAGATTGTTTATGTGCAGGAAGGGGGACCTCCTGCACATAAACAATCTTCTCCTACGCAGACACCCTTGCACTTTAGTGCAAGGGTGCCTGCGTTGGCGCTAAGCTGCTAAACTTAGCGCCAGTGCAGGGGAAAATGCAAGGCTGCACCATATTCTTGTAAATATGATGCACCCCTGCGTTTCAGAAGAGGCGGCTAACGACACGCTCCACCACTTCCCTTGTACATATGCCCCTCAGCTTGGACAGTAGTTTTTTTTCTCGAAAGCATAACCTATCTGCAAAGTAAACTGTTGCAACTTCGGAAAACTTCTTGAATTTTACAACCTTCATTCACGCCACACAAGTACATTCTATTCTTGTTAGAAGTGTACCCAGGAGCCACCCCACTCTGATTAAGATGTCTTTATACCAGAGTACAACAATTTTAAAAAGGCTCAGTGCCTGTGACAGGGCTAACACGGTCTGTTTTCTCTAGGAAAGTCCAGCCGATGCTGGTTTATCATTACTTGTTCCAGACCACAAAAATGACGCCAGTGTCTTGCACATTGCAATTGTGCACCATTCTTGAAAGAAAGACCGTGAAGTGCAAAATGTTGTTTTGGCTATTTCAGAGCAATTCTTTTTCTTTTTGTAGTGATAGTTGATGCAAATATCAGTGTAAAATTTCACAGCAATAGTTAATATTTTCTATAACTTGTGCAATCTTGCCCATCACTCGTGCAAAGAACAGGTCAGGCAAGATGGCCGCCCTTTGACGTGCATAGGGGACCATGATATAGGCCCAGCATGTGGGTGGAGCCTACATATAAATAACAACAAAGGAAATTGAGGAAGGGCTAAAAGAGACGTTGCAGGCTTCTTCATCAAATTAGACATGGGAAAGGCTCTGTCTAATTACTGCTTCATGAATCACAGACAAGAAATCCCTGCGTGGAGTCACTAATGCAATGACTAATATTTAATTACAACTAATTAGAAATAGAATGTCTCCCACTGCATGTCATTATTCTTCTAATGCTGCAAAGCAAAGGCATTGACATTTCAAGTCTGGAAATGTGTCACATTTGGGAAAAACAGTGTAGGCGCACGTGTATTCGGCGGCTGTGGGTGTTTACTCAGTCAAGACTGTTTAAAACCAACATAGCTTGCTGTGCTTTCATTGGCCGAATTTTGGGTTAACTTGGTGGGGTGAGGAAGGGTGTAAAATCATCCAAGATTTTTCTCTTGCAATATTTATAAACTTCGTAGAATTTTCAAAAGTACATATCATGAGAGAACGCATCTGCTAAGAAAGGGGTTGTGGGAAAATCTCTGAAAAAACATTTTTAGTGGCAGAATAAAAGATTTTGTGACAAAGGTCTTAGGAAAATTTATTTGTACAGTACTGTTGGGTAAAGTTGATAAACTCAATACATTTTTCAATGCGAAGATTTTTTTTAGCCTTTTTTTTCCTCTACTCCAGTCCTGAATAAGGAAGCAGTGAAAGTGCTACAGACATTCATATATTTTCATATGATGTAGAGGAAGGATTATCTACGCATGGGAACCTATTCTAAAATGAAAGGTACAATGTGCAGATAACATTTCCACCATAGGTATTCGAAGAGTGTCCAAATGCTATCATTCCCTATGAGTAGATGTGATGGAACCTTGAAATCCCATTTCGCAATTCTCGAAAATGAAAGAAATCCCTGCAAGTCAGGGGTGGAAAACTACTATGAATAGAATGTTTGACATTTTTAGTGACTCCCACCCTGCATTTTTTTCCTTTCTTTGTTTGTACCCCTTTCTTTCTGGGAGAATAAAGTTGTCAGCACAAGTCCCTTAACCAGGCTGCAAAACTCTCTTTTGTCGAAGTTACAATGAGATAAAAGTGAAATGAGGCACATGACACTTGAGAGTTAGGCATGAACTGTGTGTACATTCACGATTGTGTGCTATTCACAAAGGCATTTATTTACAAGTAGTATCTTTTCGAGTGCGGAGTCTCCTCACATAAAAAGACCTATCTTTTGACACTGACGTGTAACATCCGTGTCTATTGTTCGCCATTTGTCTGGATATACGTTTCTATTTTGTGTCTTCATTCCTGCTTCACCTCTTCTGAAGAAACCTAAAGTATCTCAGTGTTAGATTCCACCTGACTAGGCCGAGGCAAAGAGGCTTCTAAGATGCTAAAGCCAGTGGCCATGAATGGATATTGTAAATGGGTATGGTACACCGTTACTCACAGCATATGGACCAAATAGGTTGGAGCACAAAAAAGGACATCGTCCCATAGTAATAGATAGGAGAATGTCCATAGTTGATAGTTGAGTAGAGCTGAACTTGTATTTATCCTTGAGAGCCAGTGGTCAAAGCAGTAATAAGCTTGCTAAAAGTAAAACACCAAACACCTGTTTCATTCTCAATGGACTTTATCAAGGCAAACTTTTAAGACTCACGGTATGCCTGTAGTACAGCCACGACAAGTGCAAGAATAAATATTTTATGATGTGAGTCAGGAGATGTGTCGAATTAGAGGTCCTAGTCCAGAAGGTCATGTCTAAGCTGATGGTGTGTAGAAAATGGTGTTCGTAGTAAATTCACAAAATGTGGGTAGTAGATATGCTGAATTAGAATATTGAAATGTTGTGAGCTCCATTGTAGACAATGGAGTGCTCCAGGCTTCTAATAGCTGGTAGAAGCCCGGAGCATCAACATTCCATTGTTTGTTCACAGCTGTTGCTGTGAACAAAAGTCTTAAGGAGCCCAAGGGAATTTCTATCCCCTCGGGCTCTGTGAGGCCTTTTTTTCTTCTCAAAAAGTGGAACATTCTATCCTCTAGGGGCGGAATGTTCTAATAGCCTTAGAGCCCTCCGTCACGAGCTCTACCGGCCATTAAAGGCCCGCTTTCTTGTTAAAGGCCCTCGCCTTCGGCTCAGACTTTTAACGTTGGAGTGGGCCTTTAATGGCCGGTAGAGCACGCTATGGCGGGCTTTAAACCTATAAATAAATTAGTGCTAAGCTATGGTAGGCCATCAAGGAAGTTGTGGTTGCTGTTGTCCGAGAATGTGCTGTATGAGGACACATCTTAGTTTATAAAAAGAGTCTTCTACATGATAGCAGAAAAGCAAGTTTTTTTATTACTGGGCCTCAGTATACATTTAGTAGATTAGAGCATGTATTTCTATGACCTTTTATTTCCCAGAGTAATGGGGTCTCATAAAAGGAGTTGCAAGTGCCTCTTTAGAAGCAGTATTAAGCACAACAAATAATACATGTGCATTGATTATAGTCATTTAACCACTGGGCCAAGAGTGAATTAAAGATACTCTAGAAAATAAGTGTATGTTGGTTATATGTCATACTTTACATAGCTGCAGATTTATGTTTATATAAAATCAATAAAAATATAAAAAAGAGGGTTCATAGAGGCTCATGTAAATTTAGTTGCTTATTATCACCATTATAGTACCATCTCCTAAATCTAATCTAAAGAAATTTGTCATTAAGTCACTAATCATTCAAAGTGGGCCACATTTGTCAAAATAAAATATAAAGCATTGCTGAAAGTGTGGAGAAGCCTTGCATTACATAGTCAATCCCGGGGCCAAAGGACGGCCCCATAAGACCCGAAGAGGGATGTAAAATTTGCATATTAATCCTTATGGTGCCACAGGAGGGGCAGACACACCACAAATTTTACTGAAAGTTTGTTTGGGAGGCAGCAGGAAGTGCAGCGTGCACCCAGAATGTTTCTGGCCCTAACCCTCCCAGGGGGCTAAATCCCAGGAGAGGCTTCCAAGTTATCAAACACTCTTGAAGTATTTGCTCCTGAGTACTGAAGTGTAGATACCCTTGTTTGTTGCGGCTCAAGCAGCAGTGTCAGCACAGGTAAAAATAGAAATGGGAATCTGGAACACATGGTATTTACTTGCAATGTTTTATTGACCACACTGAAGATTGGCAATAAAAAGCTTTATATTACAAGGAATACGATTGAATGTTGGAACTATCTCCATTGACACCAATGGTGTTGTAATGGTGAATTATAACATATGGCGGCTTTTCCTGAGGTGACGACTCCCTGACAAAGAAAGTAGGCCTGCTTAATTTACAATGACACCCATATGTGATTGCATCTAGGAAAGGTGAGGGTATTGGGCTTATGTGTTATGAGGGTGTCATCAAAAGTATTTCCATGTACCTGACTGTATATGTGTAATTAATGCATAAGAAAATCACAGGCTGGATAATGGTTTCTTGTGTGTAGTTCCTGATTCCAGTGAGCTGGAGGTACGAGCCCACACCACCTCCCCTGAAAGCGCCTTGGACTGCTCTACTAAGAAACCCTGAGAGAGCGCTACAATGGAGTACTTGGTTCGCAGTAAAGAGAGAGTTGCAGACTTATTACTTGTGAAGGACTTGCATCCTTCACAATTAATAACCCAGCTCTTACACATGTTCACTGTATGGAAAATTGCATTTACCTTGTGGTATTGTACAATTAGGTGTTTTACTTTTAAAGAGGTCTCTTTCAGATGGACATTGCCTTTTCTACATTGTTCATGTGTGAAACCTCTCTGTATTTCATGTATGTTTTTAAAGATTGGAATGTCAGTTTTCTAAAGAACTCAGGGGTATATTATCAACAAACTGCGATAAATACCGCAGAGCGCGCTTAGCGCGTTTTTTTCTATCGCCGGCTATCGCTGGATTTCATCGCCGAGTTAGCGCGTTATTATCAACGCTTATCTCAAAGGCGATGAGAAATCCAGCGATAGCAGCAAAAAGCGGGAATAGCGCGAGAAATGCTGCAATATATTTTGGGCGATAATGGAAACCTCGCTGATACGCCCCTGTGGCCTTAGCCTTGCAATCCACCACCCATTACTAAGATGGCTGAGTCGACTTTATAGCAGGAGTTAAATTCCTGCGATAAAGGGGGCTCAGCGCGATTATTATCATCGCTTCGCGGGTCAGCTGCCGGCTTGATAATATCGCGAAGCCGTGTTAGCGAGTTCTCCCATGCTGGTTTACTCAGGAACACCTACTTTGCATGTCATTAGCGATGGCATGCAGGGCGATAAAAAAACGGCAGCCATCGCGCGAAAACAAGCGCTAACAAGGGTTAGCGTGAGCTTGTTAATAGTGCGATGGAAATCTCGCTGCTTTTTTGGCTTTTAAAGCCAAAAAAGCGGCGATATGGCCCTTGATAATATGCCCCTTACAGTTCAAAGCTTAGGTTTTAATTTATGAGTTTCTCATAGGGACATTGTGTCTTTGCCTCTTCTTTGATGAAGGAATTCAATCACCACCAAATGTGGTGCTTGAATTTCGCATATATCATTCATTTTCAAAACAAATGAAATTGTTGCTGCTATAGATGGATCAAGCAGCACATTTTGTGATTTAGCAAGTTCTAATTTAATAGCTGTTGTTCTCGTGTATATGATGTGCAGAGAGAATTTCTCTTTTAATAGGATTAGTTTTGTTATGGATGACTGATGGGAGTCCAGACATATCTGCCAAGCAGGGAAGTGTTGGGTAGAGTCCAAGGCTACCATTGGAGATTTACACGCTGTCTGTTTGATCTTATTTTATTTCTCATTAGGGATTTCAATTGAGAACTCATAGGAACATGGCCACAAAGATTATTCAGCATATTATGGTATTATGCAGCAGTGCTCGACAAATGAGGTGGTATTCTTGATCAAATTATGCTGTAAGGAAAAGGTAATGAATCTAGTATATCATTTCATTAAAGGCAAATTTTATGACAGATGTTGCTGCATTACTTTATAGATATCACAACAATGTAATACATATAGGTTTTGACACAAAACTCAAAACAATGTTTTCTAAAATACATAAGTTTCATGAGAAAGAAACTGATTCACATTCAGGAGACACTGCTCAGTGAAATTCCTCAACAATTAATGATATTTTATTGATGAAAAGCACAGATGCTCAATTTTATGACTATTGCACATCGAGTTAATAGATTGTGAGAAACAAATCCAGTGTTTAACAAAGAAAAAAAACGCCAAAATCGATTAAGAATTAGAATACATCATGGATAATAACGAAATCCTCACCTTTGTTATAACT
Organism: Calotriton arnoldi; assembly: GCA_963921515.1. NCBI lineage: Eukaryota > Metazoa > Chordata > Amphibia > Caudata > Salamandridae > Calotriton > Calotriton arnoldi. The sequence continues at coordinate 1,254,496 of CAWUFW010003345.1, read as the reverse complement.
TAATAGAGCAATCAACAGATAAGAGTTAAAAATGTGTCTTCTGCTATGTTTTAGGAGTCATGTTTTATTCCTCAAGCACCATTCGTAGCAGTATTTAATCCTTTCAGTTAGAAGCTATTTTAGTTAAAACCTGTCAATTATGCTGCAGATGATGAGGTGTGTGCTAAATTTGGAAAATTCATAAATCAAAATAATTTATAGCTGCTTCTGACTGTTATATTTCCAGTGACACAACGTAGATATGCGTCACCAAGTGTGAGTCTTCATTTTCTCTAGAACATTATAATTATGGAAGGTATTTCAACATTGTACACAGACCACTGATGAATTAACCTTGTTCCCTCAGTGTTTCCATTAGAATTCCTAATATCCCATTCATTTTTGGAAATGGTCTGACTCATCTCTGGAAAGACTAAATTCAGGGCCAAATTTATCATAGAGTTGTGTCTCCTTTGAGCCATGCAACAGGGCGAAAGAGCAACACAATTCTTAAGTTAGAATTATCAAGCTACGCAAGGCCACCTTGTTTGGCCCTGAGTGGCTTGATTAAATCTAGAGTAACGCAACTCAGCACAAATCGTGCGTTGCGTTACTCTGCCACAGGTAGGCGTTCCATGGGTGGAGTGTGGGTGTTCCCACGCATCCACCCATGGATTCTGACACATTCCCAGATTTGCCATTAGTGGAAGACCTGGGAATGCGGGAAAACTGCAGGGGAGGCGTAATGAGGACAAATATCTTTTTTTCTCCTCGTTCTTTCCTCTTTCTCTGTGTGCTGCATTCTGCAGTGCCTATAGAAAGAATAACATGCCTCAGGGGATTGCCTATAACGCCGGGTGCAAGGGTGCAGGCATTGGCGCTAGGCAGCACATTGTGCACCAGCAACGAGAAAAGACAGGAATGCAGAATATATGTTATATGTTATATACAGTGCATTCCTGCCCTTTCCCTATCATGCAGCGCAACGCAGCAAGGTGGCTTGCTACGCTGCATAATTGTTTGATAAATATGCCCCACAGAATTAACTTTCACTGTTTTTAACTGTGGTGCCAGTGACTACATATTTATTTAACGCTATAGATTTGACAAACCATATATTCCAAAAATGGAATTCATCCACACACATAGTGCAGTGGTAGTCGCATAAGGATGAGTTTAGACTATGTGCCATTCTCTTTCTACATTTTTAGCTGAGAAGAGTGTGTTGGAATCATGATAATTTTAGCTGCTTCTCTGAAACCTCAACATGTGCAGTATGTAGTGAGCCACCTACTGATTTGCCTTTAAAGAAGTTTGTCAGAGCTGAAGATGTATAGTAGATTTGAGATCTATCAAGCCTTTTGGATAACAAGAATGCACGTGTTTAAAAGAGCAACTCTCTTTGCTTGAGTCTGTAATTTAATAGAGGGTTCAAAGGTGATACTGAACGAGAGAGGAATTTTTCCAACTTTAAAAACGCCATACTCTGTGGGACTTCATCCAGTCCTATAAACATCTGCATATTTAAAAGCTATCAGCATTGCCTGGCTCATACAGGTAGGCCAAGCTAACCCATGATTAAAAAATGTTAAATATGCTTTTACATTTAGACATTCAGTTTACTTGTACGATTGGATGAATCCTTCAATGTAGATTTGGTTGGATTGATGACTTAGATGTAGATGATGTACATGGTTATCAGTTTTATGTTCAATCAAGCAAATATTTGTAAAGCGTGGCACATCCCCCGTGAGGGTCTCGTGGCACTTGAGCTGTTTGCTGCTGCGTGAAAGTTCATCAGGGTGGTTGGTGCGTCCGGGGTCCAGGGCTCACAGATCAGAGAAGGCGTACCTTAGTGGGTGGAAGAGCCAGGGGTCCTGGCCTGGGCACGGTCCAGGCGTGGGCGTGGCAGACGGGCTTGCCTTTGACGCACCTTTGGCAAGTCCCCTGCGTGAATGCGCCCTCCTTTAAATGGGTCTTGAGAGGAAGGTGGTGCATTGGGAGTCGGTGGGTGGGACTATGCGGGAGCCGGGAAAACCAGCAGCGACTGGGCGCGACAATGGGAAAAACAAGGGAAAACAGTGAAAAACAAGGCTAAAGCAGGAGAAAGCACTAAAAAAATAAGGGAAAGGAAGGATGTTCAATCAAGCAAATATTTGTAAAGCGTGGCACATCACCCGTGAGGGTCTCGTGGCACTTGAGCTGTTTGCTGCTGCGTGGAAGTTCATCAGGGTGGTTGGTGCGTCCAGGGTTCAGGGCTAACAGATCAGAGACGGCGTACCTTAGTGGGTGGAAGAGCCAGGGGTCCTGGCCTGGGCACGGTCCAGGCGTGGGCATTGCAGACGGGCTTGCCTTTGACGCACCTTTGGCAAGTCCCCTGCGTGACTGCGCCCTCCTTTAAGTGGGTCTTGAGAGGAGGGTGGTGCATTGGGAGTCGGTGGGTGGGACTATGCGGGAGCCGGGAAAACCGGCAGTGAGCGGGCGCGATAATGGGAAAAACAAGGGAAAACAGTGAAAAACAAGGCTAAAGCAGGAGAAAGCACTCAGAAAATTAGGGAAAGGAAGGAAAAAGCAGGAAAATGCAGTAAAAACGAGGCAAAAAGCAGACGAAAGCACTTCAGAAAAACAGGGGGAAGGAGGAGAAAGCAGTAAAAATTAAATAAAAAGAAAGCAGAAAAAAGTACTCAGAATACGGGGGAAAGGAAGGAGAAAGCAGTAAAAACGTGACAAAAAGCGCAAGAGGGCTCTCAGAAAAATGGGAGGAAGAAAGGAGAAATCAGTAAAAAAGGGAAGGAAGGTATGGTTCGTGGGTGGCGGGGCGTGAGGGGGGAGTGAGTGTGCAATTAAAAAAAAAAAAACACTTACCTTGCCGCTGGGTCCTGCGTCTCTGCACCCACTCTCCTCATCTTGACTTGAGGAACAGGAAGCACAGCCAGGCTTCCCTGACCAATCACAATGCTTCATTGCAGCATTGTGATTGGTAAGCACCCAGGCTTTCCTGACCAATCTCGATGCTGCAATGCAGCATTGTGATGGGTCTTAGCGTCCTGGTTCGATGCTCAGTCAGGGAATGGGGCCCTGGGCATGTTCTCCACACAGGCTGTAATGGTTGCCTGCATGGAGAACAGGGAAAGTGTGCATGACTGTTTTGGGTGGCCCGAGAGGCCCGGCCAAACAGTCATTTGCACTTAGGAGTGAGAAAACGACTCCTCCCCTGCCCTGCTCGGAGAGCAGAGCAGCCCCGCCCACCCGTCAGCCCGCAAAGCAGCACTGAAACATAAAATGATAATACCTCAAAGTTATTATCATTTTATGTTTCCTTTGCATTACACTGCTTAAAAGCAGTAGGGCGAGTAAACTGAGTAAAAGCCCTTCACCGAGCTCACCCGGACACTCGTGGATACCGAGGTCATTGTGCCTCCTTCCAGCGCCGCCGGGCCCGCATTGAATGCACCATTGCGTTGCAGTGTATGATAAATTCCCGTTGGATCAGGTCTCTGATCCACAATTCAGGTCATCGTGCCTCCCCGTAACGCCGCTGGTCTCACATTCGACACGCGAACGCGGTCACTTTATTTCTCTTACCACTTCCACATGCGCATTCATCCATGTGATAACTTGTCCGGTTCAGCCAATTGGCGAACTTGAGTTTTTCCAAATCTCATTGTCCTTGCGTGCCGTTAATTGCTGCATCAGTACAAGACCGCTTGCCTTGTGCAATCTCGCATGGCAAATCTCTCTCAGGCATGTAACTTTACGTCCTGATGATGATCCCAGTATTGGTTTTACGGGATCGAAACGTCGTCGACCTAATGTACACCATAAATGCAATTCAAATGATTATTTATTTGTAACGGTGTTGATACCTATCTACGCTTGTTTCATTTCTTGTATAACATACGTGCTGTTTGTCCTGCCTGAGCCTTTTGTTATTTGTGTTTTGTGTTATGTGCAGGACGCAAGATTGTGTCCCACTTTACCCTCGTTTTTGTGATCTGAAACATTATTAAAATCACTCTGTCCGGCTGGACAGCCTTAATATAGTACTGATTCCAGGTCTATATTTATTGTTTTTTCTGTGTATTTTCCCTGTCAGGGATTACTGTATTTGTAACGTAAAAACGAGGCAAAAAGCAGATGAAAGCACTCAGAAAAATGGGGAAAGGAAGGAGAAAGTAGTAAAAACAAGGCAAAAAGGAGAAGATAGCACTAAAAATGTGACTAAAAGCATAAGAGGGCACTCAGAAAAACGGGGGGAAAGGAAGGAGGAAGTAGTAAAATGAGGCCGAAGCAGGAGAGAGCACTCGGAGAAACGGGGGAAAGGAAGAAGAAAGCAGTAAAACAAGGCAAAAGCAGGAGAGAGCTATGCAGCAGCACAGGAGAGCTGGGCTTGCGGCCTACTCTAGGGGGGCCGCACCGTGGCCTCCATTAAGTAGGTCCTGTTAGGAGGGAGGGTGCTGGTAGGCTGTGGGTGGGGCTAGGCGGGAGGCAGGAAAACGGGCATCCGGCAGCAGCGACAATGGGAAAAGAAGGGAAAACACTGAAAATACGAGAAAAACTGAAGAAAGGAAGGAGAAAGCAGTAAATATGAGACAAAAAAGCAGTAGAAAGCACTCAGAAAAAAGGAGGAAAGGAAGGAGAAAACAGTAAAATAAGGCAGAAGTGGTAGAGAGCATGCAGAGACACTGGGGAAAGGAAGTAGACAGCAGTAAAAACGAGGCAGAAGTAGGAGAGAGTGATGCAGCTGCACGGGAGAGCTTACATCCATCCAGGTGTCAGGCTGAGAAGAGAGTCAGTGAGTTTAAAAGAGCGGCTGGTTTCTAGAACTCTTTTCTGACCCCCCCCTCCAATCCCCCCATCTAGAGTAGGTGCTCGATCAGCCTTTAAGTGATGTTGCCTGCAGCAAAACATGGACCTGCGTGAAGACAGTAAGTCTCCGGCTCCCTGGTGTGGAATTTTAGAGCTAGCTCAGCACGAACACCTCCGCGGCGGGAAGTTTTCATTTTAATTTATGTTCGTTTTCTTTATAATTGCTTACTGTAGGCAGCACACCCCACCATGAGGATAATTCATGCAAAACTTTCAACAACCTTTAGAGAGGCTACGTGCAGGTTTAATACACCCCTCAGATAACAGCACACAAATTCCAGGCAAACCATTCATTGCATGTTACACATCACCAGCTGTTTAATTGTAGGTACACACATTATTTGTTGATGCAAAGAGATAAGAACAACCTGAAATCAGCACTTCGACAGGCCAACATCGACTTGGGAAGCAATTGTGCAGCCCCTTTTTATAAAGAATGTTGGACAGTACAGATCGATGCTGTAAGGAATCGCATCACATTTCCTGGCACTTCTACATTTTTGATTTTTCTGAACTCTAATTTTGTCCTCTGTTAATTCTGGCACTGCCAAACTTCAGTGCAATCATAAATGACTCCTGCTCAACTTAAGTCAGTACTCCTTTCAGCATGGACAGTAGGTAGAAATATAGGGGCATATTTACCAATGTGTTGTGTCACCCTTTTGCTACGCAAGGGGGTGCGAGGGCGAACCAACACTAAAGTAAGATTTATCAAGCCACGCAAAGCCACCTCGTGTAGCCCTGCATGATTTTATAATCTAGAATAATGCAACACAGCACAAATCGCTGCCTTGCCTCACTCTGCCCCAGGGAGGCGTTCCGTGGGTGGAGCGTGGTTGTTCCTACGAATCCACCCATGGATTTTGGTGTATTTCCAGGTTTGCCAGTAGATCTTGGAATGTGTCAAAATGCTGCGCCTCCCCAGGTGAGGTGTAATGACGACAAATTTCTTTATTTCTCCTCGTGTTTTCCACTTCCTATGTGTGCTGCAGCACACATAGAAAGAGGAAAATGCCTCAGAGGATTGATTTTTTGCAGGAAGGAGTCACTTCCTGCACAAAAATAATCCTGTTTACAACCCAGGCACCCTTGCACCATGGTGCAAGGTTGCCTGCATGGCACTAGGCAACAAAGAGTTCACCAGTGCGGGGAAAGGACAGGAATGTGCCATATGATGTTAAATACAGTGCATTCCTGCCCTTTCCTTTTCACGCAGCGCAGCAAGGTGGCTTGCTGTGTTGCGCTGAGTGACAAATTGAGAAATGTGCCCCATAATTCCAGGATCCTATGAATGAGTTGGTTAAACGACAGTCCCATACCAATTGTAAAAGGTAGGTATTTCACTGTCAAAACCTGTTTTCAATGAGAAAAGGCCAGAAAGCTGGGACTTAACCATGGAATGGCAAATTGAAGTTACAAACCAAAGGGATTTAATTTAATGTTCATTGGAATAAGCTTAAACAATGACAGAGCTTCCAGTTCTCGATTGTACTGAGACTCTCGAAGGTGAAAAGCATCATCACGGGTGGCACAGATAACGCTGGGTGGAATCAGGATACTAGCTGATCGATAACTCCTGGCTAGCCACCAAATCCCACCTAGGGGCTCTATGTAGATGCAAATAATATGCGACCAGAGTTCAGAGCCCAGGACATCCATAATGCAGAGGAAGCACACTGGATTTAGGAGCAACAACCAGAGGATATGTTGGTCTCCTAAGGAGAAGATGGGACAAAGTGCTCATTGGTTTATCTTAACAAAGGACGATCAGTAGGAACGAGGAGGATTAACCGATATCTCCATCATGCATCATCTAAAACGGACAAGGAGTCTGTCTCAGCGTATCATGGAGTATGACACCAGATTGATTAAAATTTAGAAACCTGAATTAAATAATGTATGTTTGAGTTTGAGTTGCTTCTTAATGTTCATTGTACTTACCCAGGGGTTGAAGATCACTAATAGTTTTGTGGTTAGACACAGATCAACAGTGCAAAGCTTGGCCAGCCATCAAAAGTCTGGAAAACACACTGTGAGCTAAAAGGAAGTTCTTCCTTCATTTATAGATATTTATCAATTTAATTTAGGCTTTTTATGCCCACAATTAAATAGGTTCAACTAGGAATCCATTTTATTTCCTTGAAATGCTTGAAAATCAATCAGAGTGGAGAGACAAAGCCAGATTGCACTACAAATGTGAGCTAGAGCATTGTCAATTCTATGTGTAAAAAGTCTAATGGACAGATGCCTGGCCAAGCCGTCCCTGGTAGGGCTAAAGGAGCTCTTAGATTGGAGTTGGACTATTTTTGGTTACAGAGAACGATGTACCTAATGCTTCTGGGCTTTTTGGAGCCAAACATATCTGTTGAAAGCCCTTGTTTCAGTCTGGGAATCAGGTCCTGCTAGCTAAATGGGCATTAGTCTCTTGGGACAACAGGTGTATGATGACTCGCCAGACTAAGGCATATATTTACAGGATGACACAAAGAACAAATATAGCAAAAGTATTTAATAAAAGATTGGTAAGAGTATGGTAGGTAGTTGGTGGTGCATTGTGGAGTACACTGTCACTGATATATTACTAAAGCATGGTGTGGTAGATCACTGTCAATTATAGCCTGCATACTTTTCATGAAAATGCCACAAAATCTACACAGATATACAGTTTTACTGATAACATATTATAGCGTACAAACGATAATGTGTGGACATCGGTTTTCAGTGAATAATTCAGTTAATTAGCAAGCAAAGTGTCTTAATTTGTTTGGTCCTATTAAGATCTTTATTTCCATTTATCTTCAGAATTATAAAAACATGTTCCATTTGTGCTTTCCTAACTGCAGATAAATTCTGAAATATTGCTACACAACATTTACAGGGATTTCAATTTTGTTGTGTGTTAGAAAAAAATTGATATTGTACAGACTTTCTTTTCAGAATCCATGTACCCCAGCAAGATTGTCACAGGGTTCACTTTACAAAATCCTCACACATTGCATTTTAAGAAAGACGAGTAAACACAATGTCTGTGATAGAAGACAATTTGTGAGAAGCAATTTGTCAGAAGGCCTAGGCAGACACTTCACCTCTGTTTTTGAAGCTGTTTGATGGTTTTTGGTGTTATTAATTTTCTGATACTTTTATAAATTTTCACATTTAACTTTTTAGAGAAATTGGTCTATATATATTTTTACTAAGGATAATACAGCCTTGCTTTGGTATTAAAGTCCTCTCCTCTAAACTGTTTGTGTCTGCTGTTTCTTAAACTTCTCAGCACAACTGTCAGGTACTTTAGCTCAGTCCAGCTAATTAGGTATGACTCAAGAGAACCTTAGGGGGCTTTGGTTTGTCCCTGAGCTGATTTAAGGTATTATACAAGATCTGGTATAGCACATTGAGCCTTTCAACTTTCACTTACATCTGGCCAGGAACACCTTCACTGAATGACCATGTGCTTCGTGTATAAGGGGCTAAAAATGAAGCAAAGTGGTCAAGTAAAATAACTCACCAGATTAGCACACCCATTGCAATGGTCTGTCCATAATCTGTAGTGAAAGAGTCCAAACTCCCAACAGGTTGACTCCTGTTGTCAGGCTTCTCTGGTCAATAAAAGGAGTAGTAAATCTGTAGAATAATAGTAGTTCTGTTAAATACCTTTGTAAAGAAATTAGACAATACTGAGAGCATCTTTCATTATAAATTAGTAAAACTGTATAACTGTTATTGTCCCATAGCTAAATTACATATACCAACATAACTTGAGATTTAGCACTGGAGGTATAATGCAAATTATAATATGAGTTACATTTGTTGTCATTTTTCATCTGTTGACAGTAGAATGTGTTGAAATACAAAATGCAGGAAAGGTAAGATAATAACAAAATATACACACTGCACATCAATCTTATCACATGAATGAATAGTTCATGTGTACTTAGACATTTTATAAGTAGCCTTAATAAACAGATAAGGCAATCAGGACTGTCAGGGTCTTCCTTGTGAATACTACACTAGTTCTGGAGGCCCTGATCTCTTGTAGATATGGCTTTAAAAAAGCATGCATTTCTCAAAACAAATGTAGGGTGTACCCTCCCCCACCACCTGAGGTAGCATGCTTGAACATTGAACTGCCTACTTCGCCAGAAATTATTACAGTAGCAAATTTGCTCCCTGAATGCAGGGAGTGTTTATTTGTATGTGTGGGATCCCAATTAAAGATTCACATGTTTCAGCCACTATGTTGCCCTATATAGGGTTTCTAGCATTTTGTAGGACCTGGGTCCCTATAAAATCTTCAAAATTATGTATCTGTAATGCATGCTATGCTCAAACAAAAAAGTGAGGGATGGAATGCTTGAATTAATCTCAGCCACTGGTAATTGCACGGGCCGCCTCCCAATCCATTATTATTTTGCACCCCATGTCACCTCACATTCGACCCAGTTATATGTAAATCAATCTTAACCCTGCTCCAGTCAGAACAGTCCAGCCCGTAATGCCAAACAAGGTCCTCCCTGAATCGGAACACAAGCAACTCAGGACTGGTTTTGCCATAATTATGGTCTTATCAGCCGGGAACAGGTTGGTTCCAGTGACATAGTGTGCATGGCACCCACATCAGGCATACCCATCCCACTTAGGGCGACAAACTAAAGTATACAAGAAGAATGATGGATGGAATGCTTGAATTAATCTCAGCCACTGGTAATTAGTTGGGCTGAATCTCAACCCATTGTTATTTTGCACACCATGTCACCTCGGTTTGGACCCAGCTATATGCAAATCAGTCTTGACCGTGCTCCAGTCAGAACAGTCAAGTCCAATCTCCCAAGCTAGGTAGTCCCTAAACCAGAACCCAAGCGTCCCAGGTATACTTTAGTCCTCACAGTTGTAAACATTCATGCAATGCCTGCTACAATATTCACGTACGTAAGTAGGCCAATACCAAATTATATGGAATCTGCACTGATTTGATGTGATCACACAAATGAATAGGTTTAAGGGTACTTAGAAAAATCAAAATATATCGAATCTGCTCTCAATATTCTCATCTCAATAACTATAAAAGCCGACTATTTAATTCTGAAGACCTCTTGTAGGGTTGTCAGACTGTTTTGCATTCTAATAAGTCACCAGCTTAAACAATAAAACAGGGAAAATATATTCAGAGACATGCAGATGAACTCCTCAATTGGGAGCCAGAAAAGAGAATTATTTTCTTCATAGGTGAGTTTTTATAGCTCTTTGGGTTGTAATCATTGTGAAAGCAGTCTTAGTAAAATCTTTAATATCCTGACCTGCAATTACACCTAACACATGGAAAACAGCTTGCCTTAGGCTTTCAATCACAAACGTATTTTTAAAGACAATAGTTCTAGTATTACCTTTTACAGCCATTATAGATTTTAATAAGCATTATGGTACACCACACGCAGCTGTTTGCTCAATGGAGGAAAATCTTTTGCCATATGAATTGAACTACCCACCTTAAGCATCAATCATAACCCTTGTTAGGGTGGACCCTCAATATCACTCTGCTCAACCCCTGGTATCTATGGCACAGAGCAGACAGGCTTAACGAAGAGCAATGCGTAGAGCATTTAGGCAGTACGAAAGCAGTAAAATCAAAATGCAAAACAATGAAAATACCAAACTGAGCTAGAAAAATAGAGTAACGTTATGTAAACAAAATTTCACCACAATGACAAAAATCCAATACGGGAAACTGGAAATATGATTTTTTTTTTTAAGTAGAAATAGCACCAAAAGGCAGCAGAGATAGTCCATGTTTGGAGTAGTCGGGACCGAGGCGCAATTTGCTGCAAACGGCGATGAAGCACATATTGTATACACCAACCAGGTTCGTCATGGACAAAGATTTCACCTTCCACCATGGGAGTACACATCTAAAGCCCCCCTTGGAACTCAGGTGGGGCACTTAGAAACTGAAAGGGTGTAAAGCAGAGGACAACAGGGGGTCAAGTCCTGGTCCAGTTTCCCCTGTTCAGCATCTACTTCCAGGAAAGGGCTACTTGTAGCTTGTTATGTCCATGTAGCTTTCCGATATACAGCTGTTGGAGTTCACATTTTTCTGCATACAAGAGAGAGCAGGTCTAGTCCTTCAGTGCTCCTCCCAGGTCACAGAAAGCAGGTCTAGTGCTCTTCTGATCTTCCACAGGTCCAGAAAGTGTTCTGAATTGAGTGCCTGGATGTGCCACATTTATGCCTGGTAAGAAATAGCTGGTGCGAATGACTCCTGGGCACACCCTAAGCAATGGAGTAATGTTTTCCAGGGCTAACTCTACCCACTTTGGGAATTTTCAAGGTGGCAAAAGTCTTCGGCCACCCTAGACTTGAGCTCCAATGGTTGGGGGTGTATGTAAGTAGGGAGTGTACTAGGGTAATACTAGTGTCCTCCTAGATCTAACACTAAAATCTAGTTTAAGGCAGCCGCTGTACCCACAACAAACCCAGAGACAAATGTCTGGTAGGACAAAAGCAGAGCCCTTCAGTAACTAGACAGTAGATTCACAATAACTGGCTTGGCATCCTGTTCTTTCCCCTTTCAAGTGTGTACCAAGTATTACATGTAAACAAAGAAACAGAAGTCTGATAGGACAAAGGTAGAGTCCTTCAACGAGACAGTGGATCCACGAGAATTTTCTTGGCATCTTATTTTCTCTCCTTTCAAGTGTTCCTTAGCGTTTATAGGTAAACCCAACAGACCGGTCAAACAGGATTTGACATTCAACCAGGATTTGGCACACAAGCTGTAGAATCTATGTAAATTACTCTCCAGGAACTTTAGGCAGGGAAAAGCTTACTTTCTAAAAGTTACCTTTCCTCAACAATTAATATAAGTTCGACTTCACCATTGAATTTGATTTTTAATAACAATAAAAAATTGTTGATTAATTATTTTTCAAAATAGTCCCATTCTCAAAAATACAGTATTAGAAATTAAATCTATACTCTGGTCTTCTACATTGGACAACGAGGCCTGCAACAATGATAATAGCTTTTGGGTGCTAGTCACTGTAAAGACATATTAACATTAAGTTTCAACATGTTCTACTTTTAAATACCATTGGCTTTTCATGTCCTCAGAGGCAGGTCATTGTTCACTGAGTTGTAAACTCCCTCAGACCTATAGGTGTATTCCAGCTTTGGAGGTATGATGAGTGGCAGAACTAGTTGTAAGTCAGTTCCTAAAATTGCATAGTTACTTTTCTGTTTAAATTATCATAAATTTGACCTCGTTGTTATGGGACCCCTCAGTCATCTCACTGCACCCTCTTGAAGGGGAATCCCTCCCCCTCTTTAAATTTAAGACTGGATCTGCTGCCTACAGTGAAAGGTGGCCAGTGGCTTCAAGTACTGTTCAGAGTGCAGGTGTGAGTTCATTCTGAACAGTGAATTCCCTATAATAGGGTGCACTGTTCCCGTTTTGCCCTGGCATACCCAGGTAATGGTGTTGTGGCCCAGACAGGGACCATGCTCCCTATACATAATTTGCCCCAAGATTCCATCTAAAAATTATACTCTGAAAGACTGGAACATTAGAAAATTTCTTATGAAAGCCAATGTTAGATTTGTAACCTAAAGATCCTTAAGTGCAGAATTGAATCATTACTGCGGAAGATGGTCTTAGTTTGGACGTTTAAAAAACTTCACCTACGCCCACTTTGGAAAGTATTTTTTAAAACTTTGCCACACTTTTGCAAAGTTTTCTCTGAAGAAAAACAGTGAATAAAAGTCCTGCAAAGTGCACGTTGTGTAGGTTTTCTGGGGAGGGAGTGGCAACCAATTCAACTTTTTGAATGAAAATTTTCAAGCAGCATAATTGTTTGTGGGAAAATTCGCCTACAAAAAATGTTTAGGAAAATTTCACCCACAGTCCAAGATGTCCACAAACGAAGCTGTGACTTCGTAGAACAAGTCCAGTGGAAATACAAATGTATACAGCCCTAATATTGCCATACCATTGTACAAGGTGTTAATACATAGGACTGCATAATTTTTAATGTTGCCATCTTAATCTCATGTGAACCCCAATCTCGGAGCTAAGTGTATCATGCATAATTTCTGTTTTCTTTATGTTGATGCTGATCTCATAATTTGTAAAAAGAGTAAGTGCTAGGGCCCTCGTCAGCAAAACACTGCAGGTTGTACCACCGATCGCCCATGCCAGCGATGCCAGTACCAACACAACTACTATCCATCACACCCTGCAAGTGTGACTATTCCAGGCACCCAAAGTTTAAAGAATGGCTTGGGCGGTCACGCATTAATCATTTTTTAATGTATATTGAATTCATGAACAACTTTTTTTTAGGTCATTTCTAAATTTGACAAACACTGCCACCATTTGGCAGACTGTCATATGTGCTGGTGCTGAGAATTAAGTGACGCTGCCAAGCACCAGACACCACTGGCTCAAATTGAGCACTTCCTAATATTCCCACAGGATTATTTTGGTTCCAGCTGAAAAGGTATTGCAAGAACTGTAAAACTTGATGTGTGCCAAGAGTCCATGATCTCAGCTACCCACATTCACAGTGTGACTTTGAAAACTAGATGGACAGTTCATTGGAATATCATGAGCCTCTTGAACATGGGGGTACCTCATGTACAATTTTCAAATTTTCACATAACTCCCACATATAATTGATGTAAATACCATAATTCTAGCAATAATTATGCCTGTTAGACGAGAAAATAGTTACATTTGCCTATCACCATAGCAGACTGCTCTATAAACTCAGGGAAACGTCCTTTACAATGCCGGGCTGAGCCACGCGTGGTATGTTATGTTATGTTATGTTAATTTAATTTCTTAAGTGCAACGGTTACCCCGGGGTGTCCTGGCGCTGACTGCTGTCTTCCGGTTGGCAAGGTGTGTGATGGCCTATGAATTAAAAAGCCAAGTTTTCAGTCCTTTCCGAAAGGCCAAGAGCTCCGTGGTGTTCCTGAGGTGGAAAGGAAGTTCATTCCAGGCCCTAGCGGCACAATGTGATAAAGATTCTCCCCCCCAGTTGTTTTTTTTAAATTGGGTTATGACCACTCCTTTTGCCCCGGCAGAGCGGAGAGCTCTACTGGGGACGAACTATCTGAAACGCCCTTTCAGGTGGTCCGGGCCTAATCCTTGGAGGGCCTTGAAGACCATGCATAGGAATTTGAATTTAATCAGTTGTTTGACTGGGAGCCAATGTAGCTGTTTTATTTCTTTTTTGAGCGAGACAAACTTTGGTGTCCCGGTCAGTAGTCTGCCTGCCGCATTTTGCAAGAGTTGAAACCTGTTTAGGTGTTTTTTTTGGATGTTCAGGTATAGACTGTTACACTAGTCCACACGTGATCGGATTAGAGATGTTATCACTACCTTGTGGCTGTGCCATTTCCCCACAAGCGAAACCATACTTGTCTTAACCACGCATATGCCTTAACCACGCATATGCGTGGTTTAGGCAGGGCGCAGTCTTGATGTGCGGATGGGCAGGGAGAGGAACAGGAAAGGCTCCGGCGCATGGTCTGGTCAGTGGGGCTAGGGCCAGGTTTAAGGGGTGGATTGGTAGTTTTTAGGCCTGGGGCTGGTTTTAGGACTCAGGGTGGGTGGGGATGGGGTAGTGTTCAGAGGTGGAGGGACAGTTTTTAGGGCTCAGGGTGGGGGGACTGGGGTCGGGGTAGTTTATAGGGCTGGGGGACAAGATTTAGGGCTCAGGGTGACCTCAGACAGACAACATCGCTCCCCATCTTCGCAAGAAACCTCAAAACCTGGCTCTTCGACAGACCCCCTCCTTGATGGATGGAACCTGCACCCCCCCCGACCCCTAGCGCCTTGAGACCCTTACGGGTGAGTAGTCGCGCTTTAACAAACCCCTGATTGATTGATTGATTGATTGAGGGTGGGGGGCTGTGGTCGGGGTAGTTTTTAGGATGTGGGGGCTGAGATTTAGGGTTCAGGGCACGGAGTAGAAGGGACAGTTTTCAGGGCTGGGGCAGTTTTAGGGCTCAGGTTGGGGGGACTGGGGTCAGGTAGTTTTTAAGATGTGGGGGCAAGTTTTAGGGCTCAGGGCAGGGGGAGGGACAGCTTTCAGGGCTGGGGGCACGTTTAGGGCGAATGGGTCTTAACTACGCATTGCATTGCCAATCATGCCTTTACAACGAAATTGCGTGGTTAAAGCATGTGTGGTGAAGGAATGCATGGTTAAGACGCATTCGTTGTTGGGACCACGTTGTTGAGGCACGTGTGATGTAGCCATGTGTGCTTCTGTCATACAACCATAAACTTGACCTTCTACACTCCTGCTAAAGAATATGTGTATGCAAAAGCTTCTTTTTATAGCAGGTTTGATCACTTATTTTCAGTATCTTCAACTATGTTAGCTTTCAACAGTTGCCAAAGTTGGCAGGAGAAGGAGACATTTGACACCTGACCAGCACTGTCAATGCATGTTTGCATGGAGCTTACAACTAGTAGATTCTAACTCATTACAGAATACTTCTAATATTTCAGGTTCCTGCAAAAGAACATTTTATTTCCAAAATGAATAGGTCATATTCACCTTAGTCAACCCTTACTGTCACTCATAAAACACACACCTGTTATTTCAATACGTTGCCGGCAGTACAGGTACACTTTGTGCATAATTGACTTTTCTCCGCATGAACACATGCTTGAACTGCATTTGTACTTTACCTGCTGTGATTAATTAAAGAAAAAATACAGGTTACACCGCTGAGCGTACTAGCCACCCAGTGTACAGAGATTTTCTTTGGGATAATGTAAATGTCACTCCAGTGCAGGGAATGACAGCATGAACCTTGGTCAATAGGTGAGAAAAAAATGAATGTCTATTTTTAAGAGAGTACAAAATCGTTTTTCTTCTTGAAGCAATTCCTGTGAGAAAATGTTATTTTCCTGTACATTTCTGGGCTCTAAAACATTAAAACAAACTACTCATCAAAGTC
Organism: Calotriton arnoldi; assembly: GCA_963921515.1. Taxonomy (NCBI): domain Eukaryota; kingdom Metazoa; phylum Chordata; class Amphibia; order Caudata; family Salamandridae; genus Calotriton; species Calotriton arnoldi. Next base: position 1,238,680 of record CAWUFW010003345.1, on the reverse strand, counting down.
TAGAGTCCATAATAGATGTATTTTTGTGGTACTGGATATGGATTGGAAATATAAATGAGATTAGAAAAAACTAAATGACAAAAAAATAGGTGTTAGACCTAGATTCCTTTTGGGTTTCCCCTGTCTTTCTGCCTCTGCCTCCTGTATTTTTGCGGTGTGCTGAATTTCATTTTTGCTGGTCGAGATGCTTTGGGCACTTTGCCACTGCTGATTGGTGCCAAAGTGCAAGTGCTCACTTTGTAAATTGTGACTATGGATTGGTGTTTCCATGATTGGCTTATTTGACTTACTACTAAGTCCCTAGATCAGTGCACTGTGTGTGCCCAGGGCCTGTAAGTTAACTGCTGCTAGTAGGCCTGCAGCACTGATTATGCCACCCGCACAAGCAGCCTTTCAAAGGGGTATCAGACCTGCCACTGCAGTGTCTGCGCGCACTCTCTACTGCCATATCGACCTGGCAAGTGCACCCACATGCCAGGCCCTAACCTTCCCTTTTATTACATGTGAGTCACGCCTAAGGTAGGCCAAAAGTACCCCTGTGGGCAGGGTAAAGTGTATGTGAACTCCGTCCATCCTCCCCTTTGGTTTTGCTATGTTCGCCCTAAGTTGGCAGGGTATGCCCAGACGTGGGTCCCTTGCTCACTTTGCCACTGGATTCAAGATAGCCTGGCTGATGACGGCTGTAAGCCAGAAACCGGTCCCAGGATGCTTGTTTCCGGTCCAGGGAAGACATGGCTTGGCAGTTCGGGCTGGACTGTTCCCATGAGGCACAGGGTCAGACTGATTTGCATATGGCCATGTCTGAACTGGGGTGGTGGAGTGAGCTAAAGAATGATGATGGATTAAACCCAGATCAGTTGACTGGGGGTGAGGGTTTGATTGGCTCAAACGTTCCGTCCATCATCCCCTTTTGTATCGCTGTGAACGGTAGGACATGCAATGATGTGTGTGACATGTCCCGATAGTGAAATACAGTGTATTTCGTTTTTCACTATTGGAAGGCTATCTGTCCTAAAGGATAGAATGAGAGTTTATTTATAACACCTTGTAAATATAACTTCCCATTGGGACAAGATAGAAAGATGGAGTTTAGTATGCCTGAACTCAGATTATAAAAATGCATCTTTTAGTAAAGATGATTTTTATATTCTGTGTTTGAAAATACTACTTTTAGAAAGTGTGTATTTTTTTGCTTAGCCATCCTCTGCTGGTTTGTGGATCGACTGTCTGGCTTTGGAGTGACAGGGGCTGGGGATTTGCATTCAATTAAGACAGCCACTGGGGGAGGGGGGGTTGAGGTGTGAACTGCCTTTTCTGGATGAGTCAGGGCTGGGCTGAATAGACCTGGGCTGCATTAGAGTAGGGAGGAGGAGATTTCCTTGCATGCTGTTTCCACCTCTTGTCGGGAAGCAGGACCAGAGAGGACAGAACTGGACAGAACTGGTTTTGACTGAGCACAGAGCCTCACTGCCACAAGAGAACAAAAAGAAATGCTGCATAAAAATTGGGACGTAGATCCCAGAATTTTAGATTACTTCTGGATTCAAGAGGAACCTTTGCAAGGAGAAGAGTTGGGAAAGCTAAAGGAGAAGTACTGCCCCTTTGCTGTGTGGTTTTGGCCTGCAGTGTTTTTTTTGCCAAGGAGAGGACAAAGACTTTGCTGTGTGCTTTTTATCCTGCTTGAAGAAGATCTCCAAAGGCTTCAAGTAGAGCATGCCTCCTGTTCTGACATCTTGGGGCACAAAGACTTCCACCCCTCTGTCTTCCTGCATCTGGAACTGCTGTTTCAGCTGCCACAGAGGGAAATTGCAACCCCGACCTAGCCAGTGACGCTGCGACCTGCAATGAAGCTGTGGGCACCGCTTGTGAAGTAAATGACGCACCACGGCCCGACGGCTGCCGACGCCACACCGTATCGACTCCGTAGCCGTCACCGAGGCCGCTGCCTGTACCGGAGCCGAGGGCACCACTCGTGATGCTCATGACGCACCGCCCCGACTCGCACCACAGCCCCACTCCGGCGCTTCATCATCGCGGAGTCGATACCTGATGTGGGTGACCTCCTGAATCCATAGACACCGCACTATTGTAAGGAACTGACGCCTCGCCACCACTGTGACATCACCTCCCTGGCAACAGTAAGGAACCAACGTCTCACCTCCCCGACAATAGTAAGGAACTGACGCCTCGCCACCACTGTGACATCACCTCCCTGGCAACAGTAAGGAACCAACGCCTCACATCCCTGACAATAGTAAGGAACTGACTCCTCACCTCCCCTGCATTGCAGTAAGGAACTAAGGCCTCACCTCCCCTGGGGTCGTAAGGAACCGACGCATCACCTCCCCTGTGGTCGTAAGGAACCGACGCTGCCCGGCGCCAACGAAGCATCACCTCCCCGATGCTGGGCACCGTCTTTACTCTCATCGTTTGCCAAGGTACTCTTCTTTGGGGGTCAGTATGACTCAGCGGTCGACGCCCCGCACCACGCGGTCGGCGCCGTACTTTGGATTTTCATCTGTCACGATGTCTATAGCTCCAGATGGAGTTATTTGTTGCTAAAAGCTTTATTTGTGTGAATGACCTATTTTTGAGGATATCGTGGTATATATATTGTGGATTTTTGTTGTTTTGGTCTAGATAAAGATTGCTTATTTTTCTAAACTGGTGTGGTGTCCATTTGTAGGTATTTCACTGTATTACTGTATGTGTGCACAAATGCTTTACACACTGCCTCTGAGATAAGCCTGTCTGCTCATGCCAAGCTACAGAGGGGGTGATCAGGGGTTGTCTAAGGGTGCAACTCCCATACCCTGACTAGAAGCGACGGTCCCTATTTGGACAAAGGTGCAAACCATTGCCAACTAGAGACCCCCATTTCTAACAATAGGTTATTATTGGTGATAGCCGGCAAGGGGTTTAATTATACATGAATTGAATAAATGTTTTTAAAAAGCTGAAGATCACACTTTTGGAGGTACTAAATCAAAAGCAACCTCACACTAAATAAGGATAGGATAATCAGGTTTTCAGTTAAAGCAAAACTCATTTTGGAATAAAAAGCAAAAAAAGTTACGATTCACTTACAAATGGAAAATATGAAGGTAGTGCATATGATTACATCTGAATAAAAAGACATGGGTGACAAATAGGTTTATTTCGTTCCAGTGCAGGGAATGACAGCACAGGGAATGACAGCATCCCCTCAAAAGCGTTTGAGAATTTCATAAAATGTACACATTCCTACTTGATAATTCAAAGCAGTAAAATATCACACCGCAAAAGTAGGCATTAGAATGAAATAGCATGCATGGTTGCGCCAAGTGGGTGGGGACACATATTAATGACCACTTATTAATATTTAAGGAATTCTGTGATTAGATTCTCTTATTTGAGCAGAATTGCCTGCAAAATCCTTGTGATCTAAAATTATTTTTTATCAGAGACCTAGTATTCTACAATCTAAGCAGACATTTGTGCATATAAGGTAAAAACAATTTGCCATCAGACAAAAAAAATGAAAAAGAATAAATGTTAGTGTATGAAGGATTGTGTGAGGAAACACTAGTTAGCTAAAAAAAACAGTATAAATCTGGGGTAGCACAGATCGTGCCTATGGAATCTAAACTAAGTTGATTACCAATTAAACTGCATTCAAACTCAGCCTTCATCTGAAAACATTGTAACCTTTTACACGGAGACGTTTTAAGGCATGAGCAAAGTGGGCTCTGGCCCAGGGCATCAGCCTTTCAGGGGGAGCCCTGATAGAGCCAGCTCTGTTCTGGAGAGAGTCTTGATAGATGACCTAAAATAATTCTCAAACAGATTGTTTTAAATAGTGTTTTCCTTTAATTTATGTTTAATGTGGGTGATGTGTGAGAGCCTATTACAGACATTTTGCCGACAAATGTTGTGTTTATGTTTCATGTAACATCCATAAAAAAAGTTTCTTTTAGATCAAAACAGGACCGCACAAATGAAAAATAGGAGGGTGTCACAGAGATTACTTGCATTAATATTTGTGAGCTGCTGCTGTGTTACAATATTGAAAACACGTTACTATCCCTGAATAATAGATATAAACACATTTAGAATTTGGCCCAGTGTGCCTGTGCACTGTCAGTGACCTGGCCAAAAGGGAATGAAATTGGATCATAAATTCAGATCTGAGCAGAGGGCTCCAAGATATGTTTGGCCCAGGGCCCCCCAAATTCTTAAGATGTCCCTGCTTTTACATCCACTATAAGAAGCTTTCCTCCCATACTGTTTTTCATAGCTTCTCGTTGGTAGTTTTTAACCTTCCCTGCTGATAGACCATTGTTGGACTTGGCCCTTTCTGCAGTGTCTTCATCCTCATGTTTTCTGAACCCGTTTTGGCTATCTTAGGACTCTGAGCACTTTACCACTGATGAACCCATAACTTCTCTGTCTCTGCTGCAGTGCGCTGGGAAACTTCTAGGAGTAGCTGCACGCAATACAGATCTGCTAAATAAATAAACCAGTGCTAAAGTGCTTGTGCTTTCCCCTCTAAACATGGTAGAATTGGCTTACACCCAATTTACATTTTTAATTTACTAATAAGACCCTCACAAAGTGGTGCTCGGTGTACCCAGGGCCTGTAAATTAAATGCTACTAGTGGGCCTGCAGCACTGATTGTGCCACCCTCTTAAGTCATTATAATTGTATTTATGTAGCGCTTACTACCCCTGACATGGTGTTTTTTTTGGAAGATAATGGTAATAAAAAAAGGTGTGGAATGAGTCAGAGAGTGGAGGTAGAGGGTATATTGAAAGAGGTAGAGGCTGAGACAGAGTAGTGAATTGAAGAGAACTGATCATTCTTTTAAATCTACAGTGGGTGTAAAGTAATAAATATATAGATACATTACTACATAACAAATATGTATATGGAAAATAATAAAGATATATAAAATTGTATCATATTTAGTTCCACATGTACATGTATTAATAAATATTTAGAAACTCAGGCTTTCAAGTGTTGCTGCAAAGTAGCCATTGCAGCCTATGGGTGCAGTTCTAAACTGCCATTTCGACCTGGTAATATAAACCTTTTACCAGGCCCAAACCTTCCTTTTTAATACATATAAGTCATCTCTGGGGTTGGCCATAAACATCCCACATGGCAGGGTGCAAAAGGTAGGACATGACATTCTGAGTTTTGCAAGCCCTGGTACAGAAAATCTCTTAAATTTGTTTTTACTACTGCAAGGCCTGCTTCTCCCATAGGATAAAATTGCAGTTACCTTCTTACCATTAATAGGCTACAACTTCCAAAATGGGAACAGGTAACCAGTTCATGTTTGGTGTCTTTGGAATTATAATGAAAAATCCTCTGTTATGGTGAAGTCGCATTTTATGTTACAATTTTGAAAATTACACTTTTAGACCGTTGGGATTTTCCTGCCATTTAGCGCCAGCATCCTGTCTTTGGGTCAAATTACTGGATTTAGTTGGCAGTTGTTTTTTGTGTATTCCCCCTAGACAGCCACACAATAGAAAGCTTAGGTGTGACTGGATGAGCCAACACTGGCAGGACGGGAGGGTCGGAGCAGGGCACAGCCCTATTTGCAATTGAATAGGACGTGTCCTGCCTCCACACAAAGGGCTGCATACCCCCTGTAGTTAGTCTAAAGCTTGGGCAAGGGAGGCAGGAAACGTGCACTTCAAAGGGAAACCTCTAGAATCTTCTCCCACTTCAAATGAGGCACCTGGTATAAATGTTGGACCTCAGACACCAACTCTTCAGTACACTTCTGGACCTGTAGAGATTGCCAGGTAGAAGGACTGCTGTGCTTCTGAAAGGACTGCCACTGTGCTGGAATGCTGCCCTCCTGGGCTGCTGCTTTGCTGCCCTGCTGCCCTTCTGGCTTAGTCAGAGGGATTTGAATCTTTACCTGAATCTGGTAATCCCAGAGTGACTACAGGGGCTAGTCTGCTGGCCTCCTGCTCAGAGTGACAGGGACATAACAAGATCCCAATCACCTGAACTAGCACCCAGATCCAGCTGGAGCAAGCACCTGCCCCCCAGGTGATGCCCCTCAGATCCTGGAAATTTGGTGTGGCCTCACAGAGGCTGAATTTAAGGATGTGGGCTCCATGCAACTGTGAATGGGCCCACTGGTAATGAAACCTTGTCACTTGCATAGCCCGCCATCAGCCCGACTCTCCGCACTACAGCATCGACTGCTCACGTGGAACGCTACTTCGAAACTCTGGCCTGCCCGCTCACGATGACAACAGGATCTTCACAATGCAGAAATGTCTGTCCGCAATGCCAGGCCTTCTCGTTGCACTACATCGACAACCATCCATGATGCTTCCCTGCTCATTCGCAGCCCCCTCCCCGCAGATGAGACTCGGCGCTGGACTGAGGAGGTCACTTTTCTGCGGGAATAACATGGTCCCTGTATCCGACCCGTGCTCCATTGCGGTCGGCCTGAACTTGTGACTTTCACCCAGTCATGCACAACCAGAAAGCTGCGAGTGATACTTTGGACTTTTCGGCGAGATTTCACTTAAATCTTTAAAATTGCAAATCTCCGATTCCATTGATTGGATTTTTGTTATATTGTTCTTGATTTGTTTATCAACTTTTGCTCTAGTTTTGTAAATTGGTGTGGGATTCTTCATGTGTTGTGTTCTCACTTTATACTGTTTGCAATGTTGCATAAATACTTTACACATTGCCTCTAAGTTAAGCCTGAATTCTCTGTGCCAAGCTACCAGAGGGATGAGCACAGGTTAGTCTGATGTATGCTTGTGCCTCTCCCTTACAAGGATTGTGGTTATTGCCTGAGTACAGCCCGCCCCCTCAACCAGTAACCCAGTTTCTTTCTTACAGCCATGTACAGACAGATTGGTTGTGTATCTTTCTCCTGCCGTTAGTCACCTTTTAATTCTATATTGTAGCTAAATTAAAATGCGGGCTTAACCAAGAAGTACAAGTGGATGTATATAGAAGGAAGAGGCAGTGGTGGGGAGCCATGCAACTTCATTAACTCTTGCTGTATAGCTCTTTCAGAGTGACTTAATTGTTTTTCAGAACTGTCACGCACATCTGGACTTAATGACCACAAAATAAACAAATACATATAAATGAAAAGAGAAGCTAGATACGTTAGTTGGCCTTAACGTTCGGCAGAGTCCCATAATTAATTTCCTAATTTGTTATGATTATTTCATAATACCAGACGGTTTTTTTTCCCCTCTTATTTCATCATCACTTTTCATTATCTTCCTACTTTGGTTGATGGGTTACTTGATAGATCACCAAAACCATGCTATCATAATCCTTATGACATAGGAAAATGTGTTTTTTTTAAAGGTCTTTGTGTGGTCCTGAAGAAGACTCAGCAAATCACACTTTATGCAGAAATGGTACTTAATCCATCATACAACATATTTTCAAGATTATATATTATAAGAGTTCAAAATATTTGATTTACTTTACTTTGTTTTATTTCATTATATGTGATCTGCTATCTTAATTTGTTGTGAATTAGTTAAACAGTGCAGATATAAATTCTGAGAAGCATTTTATTTACTCTACCATTATCTGAGAGTTATTTATGCTAGTAACGCTGAGGATATTCTTTCTGCATTTGTAAACCTATCCATCTTCAATATAAAATACATTCTATAATTTGTCTGATTGGCTGCAATTAAAGATAATATATCAAGATTTAAAATGTTAATACTGTCTATGAGTCTTCATTGAGCTCTCATCTGGTTTCTTTCATTAAATGACTTGTCTACTCTGATTGAGCATTAAGAGATATATTAAAAATTATACAACACAGAATACACTTTTTTGTATACAGATGATAGCAGCACTTGATGCTAAGAGGATATATATAATGCTGTGATGATAGCCTTTAAGATAGCTCTCTGTTTAAGCCATTGCTGCTGACATCTATGTGTATCCAGCACATTAAGGGCCATTTTTATGACCTTTGTGGAGCAGGGTAGCGCAGCAAGCCACCTTGCGGTGCTGCCCTGCGTCACAGGGAAAGGGCAGGAATGCACAGTATTTATCCAATACTGCACATTCTTGTCCTTTTCCCTTGCGCTGGCACATCTTGGCAGCCTACGCTTGCGCCAGGATGCATGTGTTGTAGGCAGGATTGGTTTTGTGCAGGAAGGGGCACCTTCCTGCAAAAAAACAATCCTGAGAGTCATTTTTCTCTTTCAATGTATGCTTCAGAATGCAGCACACATAGACAGAGGAAAAAACGAGGAGAAATAATGATATTTCTCCTCTTTATGCCTTCCCTGGGTAAGCATATCTTTTTTGGCGCTTTCCTAGGTTTACAAGGTCTTGCAAAATCTGGAAATGTGTCAAAAACCATGAGAGTTACTGGGAACACCCACACAACACCCATGGAATTCCTACCCAAGGCAGAGTAACAGAACACAGCGATTTGTGCTCTGTTGTGTTACTCCATATTTTTGGAGCCATTCATAGTGACACAAAGTGGCATTGCATGGCTTCAGATATATCTTAAGGTTTGCATCGCTCTTGCAACATGTTGTGTGGGGCATGAACTATGCAAACAAGGTCATAAATATGGTCCTAAATGTTTACTTTGCCTTTCAGCTTTCCTGGGGTAATTAATTGAGTAGCATTAATCTGGATATTAGCAATGTAAGGTATTATTCTGAATACACTCAAATCAAGCCGAAACAATCAAGCAGTATCACAAAATCAATAGCGGAGAGAAGAGCCTAGCATACACTTCATAGCATTCTAATGAGGAACACTTGGGTGTTGAGACAAAATTTGTGAACACAGGTTAGGCCGAGAACCACACCTTGCCACCTGATTAGATCTAATTCTCTAAGTGGCTTTGATTTTAGTACAAACATTCCTATAGTAACATTGACTCTACTAGACTTTGGCAGCAGTGCTGCCCAGTATTAAAGCACGATGCTGAGCAGTGAGCGAATATAACAGGGCAAGCATGACATAGGGCCACATAGTGCTCCAAAATATTGGGACACCATGCTTCCAGTCATTAAGTGTCCTTTATAGAAGCATTGCTTTTTGATAGCCTAGTGGGGTTAGCTGGGTACCAATAGCACAGCTCTTAGGTTGGGCTGGTATGTCAATTAAAGCCACAAAAGTTAAACATAGAGCAGAACTGAGACATGACCAGCACTTGCATAATTGTAGAATGCATAGAGGTCTATTATGAATCCCAGTATAATGGGAATCAGAAATAACTACTGTACTTTCAAAGATTTGGAGCTTTTCTGGCAATTTAGTTACTAGTACAGTCAAGCAAGTTCATACCTTTCCATTCTTCATTGAAATCCATTCACATTCAGAATTTACTAAACACTTTTTTGCAATTATCAATAAGACAGCTTCATGGTCTCAAAATATGTACCAATAAAGTCTCTTCACCAATCAAGAATGGCCACCCTTGACCGCCAAGTCCCCCTTTTCCTCATCCACCTTTATCACTAATGAGATGTATCGACCTCGCAAGACAGAAAATAAAACAAGAAGAATGTGAGAAGTATTTTTCCTTTCCCCTAAGGTAGGAGCCTTTATAGGCAATATTTATCCAGCATTGCCCCTGTTCTTTTTTCTATCTCACGCCAGGAGATTAGGAGATGGTGGACGCTGCTGGGCTTGGTACACAGGTGTTGTAGAGTCCTTCTAATCCAGTGGGGTGGGAGAAGAAGTGAAGTTGGAGTCTCTCTCTCTCTCACTGTTGGACGTGGAAAGTGAGGAGCAAGAGGTGGTTTTTCAGGAGCACAGAAGGATCAGTCACAGCTGGTGGAGGGTGTCCTTTTCTGAGTTCCTGGATTAGTGTCTTTTTTTGGCACATGCACTGTATTTCGGATGCCCACACATGCGCAGAGGAGTCTATTTCTTTCTCTACTGAGAAAGGGAGGTAAGTTCGCGTGGCGGAGTATTGGTGTATTTCACTGCTGTGCTTTGTGGGCTTGGTGAATTTCCTGCAGTGCGATGGGGAATCATTCCAGAAAAAGGAAGCATGTTGTGTCTTCTGATTCATCTGACTCCTCCTCTTCTCCTTCCCCTGCTAAGAAATGTTCAGAGAGTAAGTAGGACAGGCTGAAAAGACTGATTAAAGGAGAATTCAACAGGGGCATTACTGATGGTGCTGGATCTGAAATCCCTTAACAAACTGTGTGGACCTTACAGAGGGTGAGTCCTTTAGTGAACCAGAGGTCATTTTATGTGCACTCTGGACTTACAGGATGCATACTAACATGTTCTGATTCACCATCTTGATTGAAAGTACCTGAGGTTACGTCTCAAGGAGCAGCATTGTCAGTGCCAAGTGCTGCCCTTCGAGATGGAAACAGCACCCTAGATGTTTACAAAGGTAGTGGCTCCCTTAATTGCCTCTTTTCATCTGCAGGAGGTAATGATTTATCCTTAGCTGGATGACTGGCTCCTGCATGCTCCCTCTCAGGATCAGTTGCTCCAGGAGATGACAGTGGTCTGCAGAGGCATTTGAGATTACAACTTTCAAGTCAATGTGGAGAAGTGCAAGATGGTGCCAACTATGGACTTAACTTTCATAGGGATCAGATTTCCTACTGATTTAAACAGAGCCTTCCTCCCGGGGTCTCAAACACTAACTTAAGTAAAATTGGCTCTAAAGACAATTCTCAGCCATTCCTTGCCAGTGAGGCAATGGTTGAAGCCTCAGGGGCACATGGCAGCAACGTTTCTCACGGACCCTTGAGCCAGATTTCATTTGCGGCCATTATGGTATCATCTATATTCTATTTTGCCAGCCAAGCTCAGGGGATTTCGAAGACTTGGTGCCAGTGACTCAGAGAGCTGCAGTGGTGGATAACCCCAGAATCTCTGTCCAAAGGTTTTTTTTTTCAACAAGACTCTCCAAACCTCCTGACGACAGACTCCAGTTCCATTTAATTGGAGGGCCACTCTGGGTTCACGGTTGATTCAAGCCAAATGGTCTCTAAGGGAAGCAGATGTTCCTCCAACTGGAGGGAACTCACGGCTTTGCTCAGACTAGTACTGGATTTCCGGCAGGAGTTGCTGGGATGCAATTTGGTGGTCAGGGCAGACAATATGGTTACTCTGGCCTAAGGGAACAACCAAGGGGTATCAGTTCACAACTTTTGAATCTGGTGGGTGTTCCGCCATTTCAGTGGGCAGAGAGACATCTGCTTTCTCTCCTAGTGGTACATACTAGTGGGGTAGACAACCTTGTGTCAGATTCTCTCAGTAGGCATTCTCCCTCCTCTCAGGAGATGACACTGGCCAGACCCACATTTCTTGCGATTTGCAAACGGTTTGGATGGCATTCATATATCTGTTTGCTTCATGACACAATGGTCAGTTTCCAGGGGTTTGCACCAGGGATTCTCGGAGGGGGCTCAGGGAGTGAATGCATTGATGATTCCCTGGCCGCTCTCCCTTCTGTATTCAGCCAGGATGTTGGCGGGAAATGAGCGAGATGGTGCTGATGGTGCAGTATTGTCCGAGATGGTCATAGTTTCCTCTTTTGACGTCTTTAGCGGTTCATGTTCCATGGATGATCACAATCTCCAGCCCCCCTGCACCTCTGAGAGTTCTCCATGCTCTATCTACCCACAACCTTTGTCTGCAGGTGGGGAAGTTGAGAGATGGGGGCTACAGAGAAAAAGTCATCCCATACATCCAGTCGTTCCAATCCTGCAAGTCTCAAAAGCCTTCTACTTTAATAACTTATGGATTACATGGGGGTAGCTTTCAGAAAGGTGTACTCCTTTTCAGCTTCCCCCATTAGAATGCAGTTTAAATAACATTCTACAATTTCTTTGAGAAGTGTCCTCATGTAACGCAACTGGTTCTATGTAAAGCGCTCTGATACCCGATACCTTCAAGTCAAGTTCGCGCTATATAAAACTCCGTAAAAAAAAAAAAAAAAAAGTGTTTGAGAAACATCTGTCTGTGTCCACCTAGAGAGCTCAGTGGGTGACAATTTGGGGCTCCGGGCTCCATGGGGACATCTTTCAGACTCTGAAGATCTAGTGGCTAGGTTATTGAAGAGTGTTTCCATTTCCAGGCCAATTGTGTGCCTGTGTATCCTTCATAGAATCTGCTTTTGGTTTTGAAAGCTTTGGTTTCCTGTCCATTTGAGCCACTGGAGTCGTCGAATTTCTAATTCCTAACTCTCAGTGTTATTCCTTGTGGCTATTACATTGGCACGAAGAATTGGGGAGTTGGGAACACTGTTGGTTAGTGAACCTTTCTTTACATTTTTTGAGGATGGAGTGATGCTCAAGTTTGACCCGTTTTCTGTGCCTAAGGAAGCCTCCCAATTCTCATAAAAAAGGAAATTATCTTCCCTGCATGTTGGAAGGGGTTGATTCTTCTACAGGTTTTTAGTGGCATTTGTTGGATGTAAAAAGGGCCATTTTGATATATGTGGAAAGATCAAAACCCACATTCTTTGTTTGTGTCCTTTGGGGCTACTAACAAGGAGCTTCTATGTTGTCTATCATTCGTTGGATGAAACAAGTGATTTCTTCAGCACACTTTTATTATGGGACTCCTCCTCCGGCTGGAGTGCAGGGTCATTGAACCCAAGGGATTCGGACACTTGGGCGGAATTGAATGGAGTGTCAATTCCTGAGATTTGTCAAGCCTTCACTTGGGCTACTCCAAATACTTTTGTGAAATATTATAGGTTACAAAATGTGTTACATCAAAGTGCAAATTTTGGAGTGGGAGTGCTGACTTCAACTTTACCATAAACTGATTGAGTTTGGATAATAAATCACTATTGGGCATAGTAGTCAATGGTGGTTTGTGTGGTTTCTCTCTTTTTAACTATGAAGGCTGTTCTAGGGATGCTTTGGTATTCCTCAGTAGTGATGACAGAGTGAGGTAAAGGGGGGACATGGGTGTAATCTCTTATTACTTACTTGTAATCTTCATTACTCCTGGTCCTGTTGTCCTCGTCCCATTCAGCACGCCCCTGCCTATTTCCCAGCCTACAAAGTGGCGAGGCTCGGTAGTTCAGGAGAAATACTTAGTAAGTATTGCCTATATACTTACTGTAGGGGGAGGGGCAAATATTTTTCTCATTCTTCTTGTTTTCTTTTTTGTCTAGTGAATGCACCTCATCAGTGATGAATGGGAAGAGGAAAACAGCAGCAGGAGTAATGAAAATTACTGGTAAGTATTTAGAAAATAATGCCTAGAATCATTTGGAAGAAAGCAGATGGACAACAAGCTACATACAGTGGGCTCACTAAATTTAACAAAGCTACCAACAAATCTCAAAGAGAAAATCAATGTGAAAATGTTCATCACATTTGTGAAAACAAATGTCTTCGTTTTCCTCTCTCTAATACGAACTGCCTATGCCACCATATCTATAGGCACCATGGTGTCCTAGCAAATTGGAATGCTCCACAAATACATCAAGAAATACATTAAAATGCTTTCTTGGAAAAATGCAAGTGGAGTGTGGGCTAACTGTGCTGTATAGGTGCACACTGGATAAAGATGTAGGTTACAAGGCACAGCTTGGATGCCCGACCACTGTTTACAGTAGGGTCACATGTCAAATGATTTGCTATCTTATCAACTTCTAAAAACATGAGTTGAAATAGTAAAACCTTTGACTTCTATCGGAGGTCGAACAAGACATTCATCCTTCAAAGTTTCATAAATGTGTTAAGCATAACACAAAACACATACAATTAATTTATTTATCTGTCAGAGCCTGTTTGGGCAAACCTGGGCAAGCCGGGTTACTGGGCCCTGGCAGTTGTGTTTTAGAGCATTTTACATCTATTGGCCTGATCTACTATGAGCCTGCAAACTGACCACCAAGTAAACCCTTCAGCCACCTGACACTCATTGGTAGCGAGACAATCAGTCCAAGACTACTGGGGGCAGAAACATAAAACTCAACAGATACGCAACAGGCACACTAATTCCTGTCCAGTCCTGTGCTTCTTTATGTGAAAAAGAGAGTTATTTTAATACACTATAAGATGCAATACTACATACAGAAATAAGAAGCCAATTACATGGTTCTGCACACAGGATTGTGAAACATAAACTAATCAGGTTTAATGGAAACACAACTGCAGGCTCACTATAGAGTGTGCAAGTGGCTTCCCTAGTTCTGTACATATAGTCGGTCCCAGCACTCAGGGCTTGATTCACAAAGGTAAAGTTAGACTTTTGGTCTAAGTTTCCACCAAAAGTCTAACTTTACTACTTTTCCGTATTCACAAAGGTAAGTTTCAAGTAGTATCTTTATGTCTGCACTCTGGAGGAGTTTCCACACTTGGAGTGGTATCACCACACTCGGCCCTGAGTGCAGAGATTCTGGCCCGAGTGCAGAAACTCCACCCCGAGTGCGAGCGTAAAGATACTACTCTTAACTTACCTTTGTGAATATCAAAAGTCGCAAACTTAGACTAAAAGTCTAAGTTTACCTTTGTGAATCGGGCCCTAAGTCTTTAAATTAATGCTGTTGCCCCAATTCAATTTAGTTCAATGGATATAGCATTTGTGAGTTTAATAGTTCCCGGCTTGACCACAGTATTGATACTTTGATACGATAAGTTCATGGTCGAGGTTCTCAAATTAGACGTGGGGTCTACCTCGACATCTTCAGTTCTCTCAGTGTGATAGCATGCAGGGTGGCAGCTCACGAGGTCACCTTCGATCAGACCGGGGACTCATTTGGTGTGTGGGCTCATTGAATGGAGATCACACCAATTGTCAGAGTCCACACCAATCACCTCAGTACCAGACGGTGGCATTCTGTGGGGGAATTGGAGTGTAACTGGTGGTGTTTCAGGTCATAGTTGCTCGTATTTGCAGGAATACAGGAACTTTGATTTACAGTCACTCATGCCTGAATAATACTTTAGAGGATCATCACAGCAGTAGTCACATCACTTGCAGAATGAATGGATGGCTTGAGGTTAGGTTGGGGAGACCAAGAGACCCACACACTTAGATCAGCACTGGTTGCACTCTCCATTGCTGGCTCTAATTTGTTGAGGCTATCCAACTCCATGGAGCAGAGAAAGGTCCTTATTTATTGCTTTTGCTCAAACATTGATGTCTTAGGGCCTGCTTTAGCATATGGAAGGTGGGCTACTCTCACAATCGTGACCTATATTCCATCTACCTTATTACAAGTGCATTATATCCTGTGGAACTTGTAATAAGGTAGGCAGGATTTCCATCATGTTTGTGATGGAGTACCCATCTGCCAAACTGTATCAGCCCCAAATTCTCTGTCTCTAGTGAGGCTCTTCTCAGCAGGTAGTGACGAGGAGAGTCCCTATATTGAGCACCCACCACAGCAGAATAATCAACTGTGACGTCCTGGACAAGGCTGTCTACAACCCTTTGGGAGTAGCACTTGGGTGAAAACAAAGACCCCTTTAATACCAGAAAAGAACCTGCTGACTCACTTTCCGCTGCCCACTATCAATCTTCACAGTAATGCTCTGAGAGATATAATCAGCAGCCCCTTCACCTAATGGACTCCACTGTGTTTCTAAAGCAGCCCTGTCTCCATTCTTCCACACTTCAGTATATAGGGCAGTTCCTTCCATCACAGCATTACCAGCAATATAGCTCCAAATCTGGGTAGTCTACGCCATCCTCCATCTTGTGCTATGTTTTTTCAAGAAGCATCCAAAATGGATATGATTGAACTGGTCATTCCTACAGTCACATTTGAAAAGGACCCCTGATACCAGATCCACAAGCACACAGTACACATGCACATTCAGTCTGGGGACCACATTCAAGCAAACTTTTACTTGAGTGAAGCCGGTAGGCACTATACTCTAACATCAGCAAATGTGGGGAGAGGTGGCAACCAAGTATGTGCAATGTAGGCAATAATGTGCACAAGGCCGAGTGTGGCAGTGGCTATCACTTCCAAAAACATATGGGAATCTGGCACCACTGCTTAATGTATATATTCAAGGACACAAACAGTCATCTCATGTTAATTTGAGGTACAGTTGGTCGTCCAATTAAAACATAGAACCAAGCTCTGGGTCTCACAAATTGAAGAATCACCTAGGCCATAGCATGCACACATGATTGTTGTGCACACTAAGACAAAAGAAAAGTGTCATATTACCAGATATCATGCAGTTGATATCTCAGTGCAGGGGTTGCACATCCGTGTTATCATGCAGGGGACATTCCCATCCCAATACCTTCATTCACTCAATCAATGCATCAAACCAATAGTTACAAGTAATTCAGATTATATATAGAGATTATATACAGAGAGTGGCACACTTTATCTTAACTATGATAATATTAACATTTACCATGCCCCTGCGGTCTACTCATTCTTCCCAAGTGGAATAGACCAAAAGACAAGGGTGTTATAATCTATCTAATGATGTGGGGTAGAAGTGATGCACTGATGTAACGTAAAGGGAAAGGCGCCAACTGATTAGCGACTCTATGAAGTAGTATAGCTTTATGCGTTCTCCATATTTACGAGAAAACCAAGAGGTTGATGAAACTTTATATTAAAATGGTAGATTTGCAGAGGCAAACTTTCCATACTTTTGTCCCTCGCTGACCGACTTCAGGAAGGGGCTCAAGATCTGGCTCTTCGACTGAGACATGCAGCTTGCACCTGCATACCCTCACGGGTGACAAGAAACGCTTTACAAGTGCAACCTTATTGACTGATTGATTGTCCCTATGCTCAGAATAACTCTGTCAAAAGTAAACTTCTTGAGAAAAAGTCTTCATACATTTTCTGTCTCTGCTAGTCTTGATTACAAAGAATATTTTCTTATAGTGCAGTGGAAATAATCCTGCAATATTCAGGAAAAATGCACCATAGTTAAAGGATAACAGAAGCCAGCAAACCTTGTACACAAACATTTTGAAAATTAAGTACTTCGCATCACTTCACAGGCATAAAAATCTTTCCCTAGTTATTATTGCTACTAATATTATAAAAAGTAACACTAATACTACCTATATTATTAAACATAATAACAATAACTAGAACTGCAAGAATAGCTATGATAATTTTAATATGCTGTGATTGTGTTGTTAATAGAGTTATCAGTATTATTAGTAGTGGTACCCTCAAAGGCCTGTAGAGCGCCACTTGAGGCATTAAACTTAGAATGTCATTGGGTAGGAAGAGATAGTTACCATGACATGTGGAACACAGGAGGAAATATGGGTATGATACCTCTAAAGAATATGGACAAAATATTGTGTACTAAATAGCTTTTACTAATATGTTTCCCCAGTGCAATTAACAAAAAAACTATATTCAATGGGGCAATATTTTAGTACAATATATTTCGGACACCATATGTTTGTCAGACAATATTTTTGCCAACAATATTCTGACATTCAACCGAAATAAGAGGGTTATCAATGGGAGAACATGAAGGACAGATGGTCCTCTTCCCTGGTCAGACGGTGTGCTCCAGAGTATGGAGCCTAGCCCTGAGAAATTCCTTTCTCTGCACCATCTTTTGGGAGTGTTTGTTGGCAAAGGTGTTAGATTTGGTGGAAGATGTTTTCTGCTTACGATATCTCTCATGAAAGTGCCATCTTCAAACAGTTTACTCTTTTGTGGAGCTAGAATTCAGGAGAAGGGAATCCTGTTGACTCAGGTCTGTAAATTACTTATAACATTTATTAGAGCATTGGAATGTTGAGCGCTCCATTAAAAACAATAGAGTGCTCCCGGCTTCTAATGGCTGGTAGAAGCCCGGAGTATCAACATTCCAATATTTAACAAAGGCCTCACGGAGCCTGAAGGCTCCGTCAGGCTCTGTGAGGCCTTTGCTTTTCTAGGGGCAGAATGTTTAAATAGCCTTAGAGAGCTCCGTAGTTGGCTCTCCTGGCCATTGAACGCCCGCTTCCTTGGTAAAGGACCTCGCCTTCGACTCAGGCCTTTAAAGCTGGAGCGGGCTATTAATGGCCAGTAGAGCCCACTACGGTGAGCTCTAAGGCTATATTATTGTTGTGTTTAAAATGTGTCCAGCAAGTTACAGCAGTGTAGGCAGGAAATTGATAAAATGATTCTGTTTTCTGCTCAGTGTGTTCATGCTTGTACCTGGAAGGGATGTTGGAGTGATCTGGCACCACTAGGGTTGTATGCTGTGACGTGTAGTTTATAAATATTTTACATGCTCATCTACCATATTGACTGGAGTTTTGCAAAAACTCCTTTTGCAGAAAACTTTAAGGAGTTGGAAAATACAGTTAACCTTTAAGTTAACAGACTGCTGTTGTGTGTACAATATATATGGCAAATGTTAATTCTGAGGAAATAAAGAACACATTTACCTGCAACCATCATGTTTATTATTAGTACAATAGGTAGTTCCTCCTAATATAATACAACTTGGATTTATTTAAAAGTTGGCACCCATTTTGTAAGGCAGCTCCTGATTTTTCTCCGGTCTAATTAAATAACGGTTATGTCTTCCTATGCACTGCTGGCACCAACAACTGTCCCCAAGTAGAGCCCATGTTTTCAAGGCTGAAGATGCTCGGCGGCATGTACTGTTTCATAAGGTTGTTATGCTGCACGGGACACCACCGGTTCCCTCAGAGTTATCCGTTGGTTTCACACCATCCATCCTGGAATAGCCTCCCTTCATGTGCATTTCAACCTTTTTGGAGAAATTCCAGTTGAAATGAGGGCAAAGCCCTGTGGAGACCTACTCAGCCAATCGAGGTTGTCATTCTGGCCTGTGTACCTCTCACTACATCACAAACAAACTCCTAGGACAGACAAGGGCTGAGGCTGGCTGCCAACAACAACAATGGGAAAAGAAAGAGGACTTCAAACTGTACCCCATAATCTCACAAAGTGAACTTCCCAATCCCACGCTTGGCCCCACTGATGTCCCTCATATAGCCGACTCACAAAGAGACTTCCATCTGTGCTTTAAAAAATTACACACTTTAGGAGATTCGTAAAACTTCCAAAGAGTAAGTTGAGAAATCTGTTGAAGTTGTATATTCACATGCATTCCTCTGCACCCCTAAACATATTGTCGCCGTTGATGTGCACACTGTTTGCATGAGTAAGAACCAGCGCTTAATTTGAGCCAGAAGTTGCTGTTGGGGGCCAGCAGCACTCATTTTTGGGGACCGGCTCACATTTTTCTCCATCAGACATATACCGAGAGCAAGAGAGGGAAAAACACACAAAGCATTAAGACGGAGGAGAGAAAGGCGAAAAAACTGTCACAAAGGGTGGAAGCAGGAACCTGCAAGAGTGAGATAAGGGGGCTGGGAGTGTCTGGGAGTGGATTAAAGAGGCATGAGGTGGATTTATGACTATGGGCCTGAGTTTGATCTTGGCGGATGGGCTACTCCGTTGCAATGGTGACGGATGACCCGTCCGCCGAAATATGAATCCCATTCTATCCTATGGGATTTATATTTTGGTGAACTGGATATCCGTAACCTTTTTGATGGAGTAACTCGGCAGCTGAAATCTAAATCAGGCCCTATGCAACCTCGGTATTCGGCGCACTGATGGCTGCGGGCTTCTGAGCAGAGCTTTGGGCACCCGCACTCATTCTTCTACAATGTAAGCACTGGCATAAAAGTTAGTATTTTAAACATTTTAGTTTTATCTCCACAAGTTAATTATTTTTTCTTGCAGAGAAAAGACTTCTCCATGCAGCCTCTAAATGCACTAGCGGTAGTTTCAAGAGGAGCCGCGCTGGCTCAGTGGTCTAAAGTTCCCCAAGCCAAAGCAGTAGAAAAATAACAAAGCAAAATGTATTGATTTGAACAACACAAGCTATTAATCAGTATGCTGCAAAAAAGAATCGTTGATAATAAAACTACAGAATCCACCATTTGAAAAAAACAATCCTTGATTTAAAGATCTGAAACCCAGTACAATTCCGGAGTTCTGTCCCTCACTTGTAGGTTGTTTCCTTTACTCAAATATAGACTAATCCACCCGGTTCTGGTGACTACATGGTACTCTAAAGAACAGGTAAAAGCAATACCTTGGGAACGACGAGACCAGCACCGGTGATAGAAGACAGAGGCAGCAGAACTGTGAATGCAGGTGTAGGACATGCAGCCAGCCACAATAGATGTCTTGTGCCCACCAGGTCCCTTTCAGCTGCTGTGGTATTTAAACCTTTTTAAAATAATGTAGAAGCAGGCCTCTGCCAGCACATTAAGACCTAGGTAAACATCAGTGTGCCAGCTGATCCCTTTAAGGCAATCTGTGACTATGTGATGCATGTGCCATGGGAACAAAGCTGCATTTTCATCTGTTTATCTGTGTTTTTTTTGTTTATCTTTTTGCTCCTGGGTACTTATGTATTACAGAAGTGGCAAGAAATTATTTTGTAGCCCATTCCGTAAGACCCATTGCCCGTGTACAGATGTAGCACCTGGCCAATGTGAAAAGGGCATTATCCCGCCTCCCGACAGGCCTTCTAAAACGCAAGTCTTTCTTTTATTATTACTATATAAACCCCTCCCATCCACTGCCATGCCTGTTAGTAACAAGCCCAGACACAATCACAGTGAGAGAAAGGGAGGGAACAGGACTGGGACGAGGAGGACCGTAATTGGGGTGATGAAGATTACCGGTAAGTAACGACACATTCCTTCATTTGCATGTAGGTGTGGCACTATGAAAAGAAGGAAAAACCTCTGGGGCGCTTGTGACCTACTGCAGATGCAGAATATATGGACAAAAAAAGGCTCCTGAATGCGCCCCACCTGCTCGGTGCACAGTTAGTGCGACTTTTGAGATGGAATGCCCACAGATTTCCAGGAAGACCCCTAAGGGGGGGTACAGTCACAGGAGGCACTCGCCATGGAGCACAGACAGTGAAAGCAGGGCCGGTCTTGCCATTTATATTACTAGGGATGTCCCTGCGAGGCTGGTTTTTGAATGTCACTCTCTCTAGCCCCCAGGGTTTATTGCAGCAGGATATAAGGGAGAGAAAGGGAAGAAAGACTGAGAGAGACTGGTTTGAAAAGGTCTTCTCTGGTCCATATTTGAATAAACCACTGAGTGATGCTTTATTGCTGTGCTCTCTCCAGTGCATCTGTTAAATCGGCAAGGCTTGCATATGTGCTAAAGAGAGCATTCTCTTTCTATAATTAGGCGCATTGTCCTAGAACTATAATACACTTGCGTATAATAACAGTGACAGGCTTCCCTGCTTCAAAGGAAGCACCATGCACACTCTAGTATGCCATAAAGTCCTCATATCCCCTTCAATCTTTCATCAATCCGGGAAATTCGGGGACCAGTGACTCTGAAACGCGCTATTCTGTGTCAGGTTTCAGATGTATGTATTTACAAAACAGGAGAAAAAGAATGGCACAACCAGGATGAAAGAGCGTTGAAGACGTTTCTTGAATATATGGAATATATGAGTGATGGTGCACAAGTACAAATTATTTTGGTGATATCTTAACACAAGTGTGCAAAATACATTTGTGCTAGCTGCAAAGTGAAAATGCCCCTACTCACAAGAGAACTAGTATTAATAACTGTTGTGCACTTCTGTTAATTTGTGGACAAAACTTCTTTGCACATGTGTCCCTTTCCAGTAAATGCTCTGGTGCCTGGAATTCCAAAAGGCATTCTTACTTGTAAATCAAGTCTTGCCAGGTAGATGGCACATTATGAGAACTGTATATAATTGTTGGGGAATGGTATATGTTTTAAGGCTTAATTGTGATCTCTACAGGAAGTGAGGTCAGTGGTTCCCCTGCAAAACCATCTTTAAAAGAAAGAGCCAGAGAACGGATGTCACTCTTTAACATCCATCTCCATAGGAAGGGACAACACTGCACTCATCAGCTTCCATCAGCATAGGAAGAAATGTCAGTGACTTCCAGCTCAATTTATCTTTAATAGAAGGCAGTAAAGCTGAATTTACCTCCCAGCATCTATTTCCACTAGAAGTGACATCACTTCATTTCCCAGAATGCATCTTTAGGAAGTAGCTTCTCTTCCTTCATTCTCCCTTCTTCATTCCACTTTTTCAGCCCTCTTACTGCCAGGGAGTATCGAGCAAAGGGAAGACAGAGACATTGGTGTCTCCTGTTTGGGCCTGTTCTGATCACTGCAACTCACAATGGACGGAATCATCATTTGGTTCACTCTGCACACCACAGTACTAATCCCAAAACTCACAATCAGACCTAGACCTAACAGTAACATTGTAACCTGACAACACACAGAACCTGACCTCACCCATCCCACTAACAACACACACTCTCATGCTACCAAAATAACAGTTCATTTCATGCTCATTAACGTCCGCTCTGCAGGTCTCCATGCTCCAGATATCACAGACCTCATCACCTATTGGAGCCTTGATAGTTTCTTCATCACAGAAGCAAGACTCAACCTCAAACCATTGTACAGGCTAGATTTCCTTCTTCCCACAAGGTACAGCATGCATCTCATGTTCCTAAGAAGGGATGAGCCCTTGCTGTCATCCATAAGTCCTTCAGCTCCTGCACTATAGACAAGTAAGTGACATTCAACTCTGTGGAATTCTTGCACGCCACTTCACCCCCTCCTCAATGCATTCTGCCACCTCCACCCAATCTACAGATCTCCTGGAAATAACAAGGACTTTTAAATGGATTCTCAAACTTCCTCACCACCTCATCTATCCAACAAGCCCACACCATGATCCTCAGTGGCTTTACCCTCCCAGACATCTCAATTATTAAAAACAGGAGACATATTCCTCAACCTCATTGACATGCCCAGTGTGGTACATCATGTCCACTGATCAATGCACTTCAAGGAGCACCTCCTGGATCTCCTCTTATAGACATCATCAGCCATCCATTGCAAACCTCCTATCCTTAAAATGGACTGTCTACATCGCCATCCCCATCACCTTGCTCAGCATTCAGCCAACACATTGAGATTAAATTATAAAAGGACAGCAATCCTTCAGATCCTTCAAAGCCTTCTACATAGAAAACCTGAAGTTTAAAATTATTATGATATACCCTACTACATCCATTGATGACATCAATACCCTACTAATTAGCTTCAACGCGTTTCTGGAAAAACATGTGAACGACAACGAGCCAACTAAAACAAGAATGTGCAAGATGAATCATTCAGCACTTTCACAGTCCAAAGACCTACCAGCAACAATTGCTTCATTAACAGACAGCAGACAGAAAATGGAATAAATAAAACCCTCAACAATCTCTTGCTGCTGAAGTCCCTTTGTGTAACACATCACGTCAGCCAATTCCAAGTACTATACCGACTCCATCAATGAAGCTACCAATAAAAGTGAAATGCTCTTCAAAATAATCAAGCACTACAACAACTCCCTGCTTAGTCCTCCTAGCCCACACTCTACCGGCCAGTGTAATACCAACAACAACGTATTCAATGAAAAAATACTAAAGGTCTGACTGCGTATCAACAACACCAAACCTGCTTCTCCTCTAACGCCCACGTATCCCAGCTGCATCTCACAAAAGTAACCCTTCAAACATCTGTCTCTCAAAGTCTTTCCCGACATCCTCATCTCTTTCTAAGTCACCACCTGGGAATATGTTCTCATACCCTCATCCTTCATCAAAGGTCACCACAAGAATCTCTCTCACCCCTACTCACTATCGCCAAGGCCTCCCTCTCTCGGGGTATCTTCACTGAAGCTCTCAAGACATGCCAGACCATTTGCTCCTGAAGTAACCCACATGAAACCGTGTCAACCTTGCTAACTATAACCTATCATTTCGCTACTCTTCATTGCCATGATCATCGAAAAAGCAACTTCAATATCTCTTGCATGATAATCAGTCTGGCTCAGATCATGCTGCCTCATGGGGAAAGCTACCTTACAAATATTAGATGATGCCCTTCTTACCACAGATAAAAATGACCTCTGTGTCCTGATATTACTAGACTTCTAAGCTGCAAACCACCTCATTCAAACCCTGAAGTCTCATTTGGGAATCACAGAAAACATCCTTCACTGGTCCTTCTCCTTTCTATCCCATTGACAACCGTTCATTCAGATGGGAAATTCCAGGTACCAGAACATCATCTGTGGAGTTCCCTGGGGTTCCATCTTGTCCCTTGTCAACATTAGAATTCACTAATACACTGATGATGTACAACTGCATTTGAAGGGTTTCTCTGCTCCAGGCCACAGTATATCAAAACCTGCTTGCACCTCATCTAGATTTGGATGTCCAAAACTTATCTTAACCTTAACATGACCAAAAGGGAATTCCTACTGTTTACCAAGTACAACAAGCAACAAATAGTCAAAACGTGCTCAACAACATAAACCTTAAGGGATTTCTTCGTCCAACTTTCCTCCAATGTCATGTCTCACTGATTCACCCTAAACACTGATCATATAGACAGAGAAACATAGTCAGCCTGGTACCAGCTCTATCTCCTAAAAAAAAGTCAGACCATTTCTCCCAAAAAGCAAATTCAGAACTTCTGTCCAATCTGTCTTATTCTACCATCTAAATGATGACAATTTTCTACTTAACGGCCTCCAGACTCCACACTGGCCCCTCCTTATGGGCTTCTTCAATGCAGCGGCACATCTCATCAGGGGCCAGAAGAAATATAACCAGTCATCTCCACTGTGGTGGAACTCCATTGTTTGCCCTTGCCAGCCACGGACAATCGTTAAAGCCAGCTGCATAATTTACAAACCAATTACAACTGGCATCCCTGCCTGTTAGACTCATGATCCTCAGTGGCTCTCGGCACAGACTACTAAAAAAGAAGTGAAAAAAAGAATAAGCAAGATCGCATACCTTGTAATGTAAGCACCCACGAACTGGAACAATATCCCCTATTCACCATCACTGCCCTTACTCTGCTCCAATCTAGTAGTGAACACACCTCTTTCAAGAACACTTCATTAAGCTGCAGCAACAGTCCTCATTTACACTTAGAAACTAGCTACCAAACCAATTACACATTGACTTTGTCTTTGCCCATTTAGAGCTTTTTCACTATGTTTGCGCTATATCAGAGTGAATACATATCCCACACAAACATGCAGGTAGAGTTCTCTCATGAATGATTTCATTACGAATTCTACAGTCATATTATCAATGATGTCATAGAAAATGTTATGAGTGATGTGATGTGTGGAAAAATGGTAAAAGAAACATATATGTCTCTGAGTCTTATTCTTAACATTTGTTTAGCCCACAACCTGCGGTTGTGAAAACAAGCACAAGAGGACCTTCCACTCCTCCTCAAGAGCATAGAGCTCCAGCTAGGGGTGCTTTAAATAATATGGTAAGTTCTTCTGTAGTCATGGATTTAATGACCCAGGAGACTTACTGTCTCTTTTTTAAGTTGTTTGGGGGCTGCTGCACTACCTGCAGCACCCCACACATGAATATAAATGTTTGGTGGTGCCCCTGCCTCTTCTAGGGGCACCACAACCATGAAACTATACGGTTTTAAAATGCCCTACTACTTTATGGGGAGCTCCTTCTTAGAAGCAGTTAATAATATATGAGCGGCTCTTGAAGCTTATTTTTCTTTTTTTTAACACTCAGATCCTTTTTTTGTTGGTGGGGACTGTAGGGGGAGGGCCATGGCCCCCACTACCACACATTCTCACCTGCCAGCACCCATCACGAGTGGAGGCTGGAGCTGGCAAATGTTTTGGTTTTGATCATTGGGAAGGAGGGCACCCTCCCACAATGAGCCTTTTGGGCCGTGGGGCCCGCATAAGAGCACTTGGTCTGGAGAAGCACAAACTCAGGATTTAAAATGAGACACAGTGATTTGGGTTCTAAACCTATGCCTTGCAGTTTGAAGAAGCTCTCTGATGCCAGTCCATTTCTCACTGTGCTATATAAGGATTATAACTTAGGAAGTGAAAGCAAAAAATAGATCTCGGTGACAGAAGCAGTAGCCCACTGAGCGACCTACATTAAATGCAATTCTGTGAACTGCATTTTATACTACTGTGCAGCAGGCACATTAATCCTCTGCACTACTTTATGATGAGTCAGCACTGCTACTAGACAAAACTCAGATCCCTCCAACATGTACATTAATCAGCAGAGTCCTCTTGACATTTTTATTACTGCCTGGACATCGCTGGGCACAAAAGAAACTCTGCAAAAAATGCTTTTAAGCCTACAAGATATTTAAAAAAATACCGCCTCTCGAGCTTGGCGCCCAGAGCGGTGGCACCAGTTGCACCACCCTTAAGCCAGCACTCCATGTCTAGATGGCAGCACAATTTCATTTTTCTACTTTTATTCTTTTAATTTATCGTCCACATGCTGTTGAGTATGTCTGTTGTAATGTAGTTCTGTAAATTAATGAATGCATAAATTAGTCAGCGGGGGATGAATAGATGCATGCATAGAAAGATGAGTGACAGTGTGCATGTATAATGCCATACTGAGGGGCATATTTATGAGAGCTTTGCGTCATACTTGCATCATGCAACATGGTACATGCGTGACACAAACCTCTAAGTCATATTTACGAAGCCGTGCAAAGCCACTTTGCGTGGCTTAAAAAATCTGGAGTAATGCAACACAGCGCAAATCTCGGCGTTGCCTTTCTCTGCACAAGGGAGGCGTTCCTTGGGCATTGCGCGGGGAGGGGTTCAGGGCCGTAGCTAGGGGGAGCCCACAGGGGCCCGGTTAGCCTATTTTTTTGTTTGGCCCCCCTAAACATTTTAAGTCCTGTGACGTAAAATTAAAGAGATACTGCCATATTCCTTTCTCTTTCTGTAGGCAGGCCTGTACTTGATCAGGCCTGCCAGGGCACGTCATGTGTTAAGACCTCTAGTGTGGAGGAGCTGACAGGATACACATTTCCAAGCTCTTTCAGCTTGGAAATAGAAAATGAAAGTGGCGCTGAAGTTGGGGGCCATTCGTGCGCCCGTGCTCTGCTGTCTTTGCTTGTCCATAAGTCATCAGACAAGCTGTTGCTGCCTCTGATCGACCTGGAGCACGGAACCTGCACAGTCACTGCAGCCCTGCTGATGTGCAGGACAACAGCTTCCATTCCTGCTTGGACTCTGCAGTTCACCACGCAGGGAGGTCATGCTGGTGTGCTGCTTTAAATCAGTAGGGCCCGACATGAAGACCTGAGAGCTGTAGTCACCTGCCTTCAAGCTTCTTTCCACCCATGGCAGGGTGCCAGCATCAACAGGTGTGGAGAATGAGACCGGTAATGTCACTTGAGTTTCCTTCTTTAGCTTTGATAATCGTTTATATAAATTTGTGTTGCATGGGATTATTACTGCCCATTGGTATTAAATGTAAAATGTGAAATGTAAAAGCAACCCAGTGGCTAAGTTATTGGCTAAGTTGCACAATAATCAGGAAAACTGGGGTTCAAATCCCAACTACCGGCCTTGACCAAAAAGGGTGATCTTAGTCAAATTACAAATTAGTGACCGGCAATGTCACCATGCAGGACGGTGCTACTTCTAATGCACTGGGGCCCAGATATACTAACGCTCTGCGCCAGGTTTGTGTGACCAAAACCTGGCTGAAAGTGTTAGTGTGGGATTTGCTAACCAACACAAATCAGAATTTGAATAGGTTAGTATTCCAAAGTAATGCAAAGTTACTTTGTTTTGCATTACTTTGAATAAAGGGGGTGTTCCATGGGGAACACATGGGTGTTTCCATGTAACCACCTATGGGTTTTGATGCAAATTCCTATTTACAAACATTAGAAAACAGGGATTTGCCCCAAATCTTACACTTCCTTGAAGTCTTAACAAGGAAAAATGTGTTAATTTCGCCTCATTTTTCCAACTTTGCATATGTTCTGCATTGGACAGCACCCATCTAAAGTGGGTAAAGCCTTATTACCCTCTTTTTGTACTGTGTTCAGAGAAAGCACACACCCTTGCATTATGGTGCAAAGTTGTTTTATGTTGGCGCATGAATGCCATAATGTGCCAGGGCTGGGAAACAGAATAAATTGCAGCATATCTTAGTAGGTATGGCACTTTTATCTCTTTCCTTTTGACAGAAAGCAGAGCAGCAACTTTGGTACAGTGTTGCCTTGGGTCAAAAAATAGTCAATGTGGCGCTCAGGGTGCAAATGCAGCATCTGCAGCTGCCGGTCCCCCTAGCTTGTACCAGCTGAAAGTGCATGTACCTTACATCCTCCCTCATCACAAGCCCCCAGAGTACTGCTGAGATTGTGCAATGAGATGGTATTCACTCCTGACGACTCAACTTTTATCTTTAAAAAAAAAATAAAACACCTTTCATCTGATTAATATACTGTGTGATCAGTGTTCTATTTAACACTGTGCGCTAGTAAGCTCTTGGTAGAATTAAGCAAAAGCTCCGTCCTTTGCTGGTAAACTAGAAAAGAAGATACCAATCCAGTAACTAAATTGCACATGATGTAACCAGGAAACATCTAGTCCAAATACCTGCTTATTGCTTTGACTAAGTTGTAAGATCTTATGCAAACCACTTTACTTTACTGTTTCTCCTTTTCAAGATCACCTTGAAGTAATTCAGTTGGGTGTGTGACTTATACAAAATTCCATTCCATTCAATAACTTTATTTCGGTCTCAAGGACCATAAAAGTACAGTTCAAAACAATGTAAAAAGACAGTATATATATTTAAATCATGAATAATACACTATCATAAAACTACTGTATGAAGAAAAACAGCACATTTAAACGCGAATGAACCTAGTTTAGAATAAATACAAGAAGAAGTCCGTAGACAGTTAAAAACAAATAAAATTGGACAAGTATCCCAAGTTAAAACAATGAAAATTTGTATATACAGAATAATAACAACATGCTTACTGATTTAAAAATTTCCGCCGGGCATGCCACATAGAGTTTAGGAAGCGGGAAACAGAGAAAACAATGGGGGCGTAAGTATCATATTTTAGAACTCTGTATGCACATTGGGTGTATGGTTTTACCACTATAATGTTGCTCATCTATAATAACAAAAGAGGCCACATATAGACGAGCACATAACAACTGATTTGTCTCTTGACTTTCTCATGGCCTTATCGTACAGTGGTGAGCGTGGGGAGCAGAGGAAGGGCTTTATCAATGTTTCTAAGTTCATCTTTTGAAACTTTCTCTTTTAAGGCCACTAAATGCAGTGGTTTCATCTAGTTGCTGAATTACAATCCTTCTACACATATTTTGATAGCTCAGCTAATGCTTTAGCATTTAGGGAAAAAGCAGACCCTTGGTTTGGCTCTGGCTCAGCTGATCCCTATTAATCTGCAGTCTTGCTTTACATTCACTCCATAGGCAAGACGGCAGTACAATATTACTTTTAGTATCATTACTATAGGGTGCTAGAAATGCCCATGGTTAGTTTATGGCATTCATTTGAAACTGAGGAATGGTATTGGTTAGTTATATAGATAGCACTTTCCATAGCCCTCAGGAGGCCTAAAGTGCTATCTTAGATAGTCCAGTTTATTATATATATAGGACCTAATTTCCTTGTCAAGGACTTCAGGCGCTCTGTTTTGCATCACGTGGCTAGGCACCCTTAATAGTGCATGGTTGAAAGAGGTTTGTTTGTGGTTTGCTGTAAAGGGAACATATTGCTTACGTGTGTGAAGTTTTGATGATGTGGTGGGTGCACAGTGCACTGAATGAGCATGAGTGTTCCAGATCTGTGCATCAGTGGGGGTGATATATGGAGTCTAATAGCACCTAGCAGATTTCCCTTCATCTGTTTCTAAGTCTGCCTGTCTATTTGCATGTGTTTATCCTGTTTATGGCCTCTTACTATGTGTTTAGTCATGGTCTGATTTCTATTTAATATGGCAAGGCTCTAAGAGGATGATGATCTTTATGGCTATGTTGCCCTTGGCATTGCTTGTCTTGTAGTTTGTGAGCCATACATAAAAAACATCCATCACATGAGAGGTGATGTGAGGTTGTGGTGCTGAAGCTAGGTTGAAAGTAAATGTGTACCATGACTTGCAGCATTCAACAATGAGTGACTGCACCTGCTTTATGCTCATATCGCTTGAGAACATGGAAGATGCAGTGTTGTGATGCAAATTGCAAAAGTTAAAATTCATC
Organism: Calotriton arnoldi; assembly: GCA_963921515.1. Classification (NCBI taxonomy): domain Eukaryota; kingdom Metazoa; phylum Chordata; class Amphibia; order Caudata; family Salamandridae; genus Calotriton; species Calotriton arnoldi. Next base: position 1,208,590 of record CAWUFW010003345.1, on the reverse strand, counting down.
ACCCAGAACCAATATAATGGGAGACCCCCTATACAAGGAGATTCTAATCATTTGTGCTATATTTCAGCAGACCACACCCGGTTCGAGTCTCATGACTGAATCTTACTCTGTCTTGAATCCCAAACAGGGAAAACTCAGCCATTCATTTTTCCGAGAATAATAATTTGAGTATCATTAAACTGGGAAACAGTAAAATCATATTTTCCGCCTTTGGAATTCGGAACTGGAGTATTGGGCAGTTTAAACAAGCACTGGCAAAGCCAACATGTTTGACAGTGTGTAATGCATGCTCACAAAAAAATTCACAGATTCATTGACATAGATAATACATGCATGCAAATATACAGACACAAGAAAACCCCTATATGGCCATAGATCACCAGATAAACAGGTATACAGACCTACAGGCACCCATAAACATAGACCACCTAGCAAAAAATTACCCATGCACAGGGACCACACAATTTGTTATGTTGATTGCTTAAATAGTACTTTAAGCTGAGGGAAGGATGTTTGAAAGTGCTAGATGTGACAGGAGAGTGGAATGAAGGGAATAAGAGTAGGGAGCGAGGAAGGGACTAATGAAAGGCATGATCTTTGCCAACATGGAAGTCAGCAGTAATTGACAAACATTTTGTGTGTGCTTGTCCTAGAGGAAGGACAAAGGAAAGGAAAACAGGCTACAGAGGAGGATAGAGGAGAAAAGGGGGTTCAAGATATAAATCGGGGCCCAACCGAAGTTTAGCAACAGTATATTGTTAGAAAGATGCCACGGCAAGCCAAGTACCCATATCTATTTACCAAAACACTGAAGCTAGGAATGCAGCTAATTAACATTCAGGCACACATACACTGTTCCACAAAACAGAGACAAAGTTAATCAGTACTCAAGTAGGTATTGAAAGAGTGTCGAGGCAATGGACAGATGGAAAAAAGATGGACAGCTGTCTGGATACAGGTTTTGGTCCCCTTAATCCCTAGACTCTTTGCAGACAAAATCGTATTTTAAGTAAAAGGAAATATTTATGTAAATGCCTGTGCAATCACTGACCTCTCTTTAGAGCAATCCCTGCTCTAATAGCCATGCCCATTCAATATTCCCTCTTTGATATGATCACCTGTTATAAATTTGTATGTATGTGTGGGTACTTCTACCGTGCAAACAGCTGGGAAACAACGGTGCGCTGAACGGAAGGGCAAGAACCAAGATACACTGTTGAAAAGGTTGACAGTGAGGTAGAGAAAAGGTGGGTAACCAGGAGTGAGGGGATATAGATCTATGAACAGATGAGCCTTCACTTCATTCCTGAATTTCAAGGGAGAGAAATAAATGGAAGTTCTAAGAACAGATAGGCTGTTAGGATGCTAATGGGTAGTCTGTTGCAGGTGGGTGCGTAGATTGATAACGTTTGTCTTCTGTTCTTTCCTGGTCTCGTTCCAGCATTTTCAAGTTTGGAAAGGTCTTTCCCCTTGGTGTGGTACCGTCCCTCAAGATGGCTCGCTTCATTGATAGGTAGACTAGGGGGGTTGTTTATGCTGGACTTGTAGATGATACACCGGGTCTTGAAGATGATTCAGCTTTATAGGGCATGGGTAACTGACTAGATAACAGACCCGTTGCAGCCTCCCCCCCCCCGCCCAAGTCCTTACAGTAGTTGCTGTGGTAGCATGAATGCCCAAGTGCAGAGAGTGCTCGGAGCCCTTTACACATTGATTCAGGAGGGTGAGCTGGTACCACACTGTCCCATTTCACACTTCACCTCTTCACTATGGTCTTACTTATGTAGTACTGCAATTCAGTGACTTCATTTTTATAATAACATCAGACACCCAACTTTTTCCAGACCTTCCATATCCACTAATCACTGAGGACTCGATTCTCAACATTTCAAAAATGTACAGCTAGGTTCAAACCTATGTTTCATTGAAGAGGTACATATTTCTGGTGTTCACAAAGGTGTCTCAGAATACTGCATCTCCACCTATACATTTGTACTAAGTGTACAACAGTGAATGAGAGGAAAAAAGTGAATTGCATTATTTGAGTTTTGAGTTTTTACCTCTATGGGGATAACATTTTCTCCCACTGAGAAATGTATTTCCTTACACCCCCTAATATTTTAATTGCCACCATGGAGATCGATTCATACTGCATTTCACAGGATTAACTCTCCATGCATTTTTAGGTTGTGAATGGCTTGCACAAATGTTTGTGGGTGTACAAAATCGTTACAGGTTATTGCCACACTAGAGCTCCTGATGGACACCTGTTGGTTGATATATCATTAGTTTACAAGTACAGATTCACCTTCTTAGCAAAAGTGCATTTGATCTCACAGAGCAATTAAGGGGAGGGCACAATACATCATTTTTAAAGTATGTGGAAACGTTACTTATCTGCATTATGATATAAGCCCTGTAGTATATGTTCAATGGTCTTCCAAATTCTAGTGCCATGATGTTGTGGGCTGGGTGATTACTATAAGTGGTTGATTTATGTGGAGTTGTGCAGGTTAGTAGTGATCATATTTGTGAACCCAGCAGGAAACTTGCCCTGATGTCAAATATTTACAGATATGATGTGTGTTAATTCCATGATCTAACAATGTAAAGAAATGTATTGAGCGTTTAAACACTCAATGTTATTGCAGAATTTTATTAAAAGATTGTAAGGGGATAGATCTCACTACAATGGCATGTCAGAATATTGATAAAAAATATTCTCTGACATAAATATAGTGGCCTAAATATTTTGTACAAAATGATGCACTATTGCTTGTAGATTTTCTATCATTAGGTCTAGAGTTAGTCCTCTATCCATTGCTCTGTTGTCGTTTCATTCACTATGTTCTTCTGTCTACTATAGCATCAGTGGTCGAAGTGGGCGGGATCGGCAGGGAATTGCGTGCCCCTACTTCTTTAATTTAATTGAGTCCGTTCCCCTACTTTCTTATTTTAAACATGCCTCCCGGACGGCAGAAATCGCCAAGGACGATAGTTAAGGCTCGGCTTTTAGGGATGGGCGGAACGGGCAGAGAAGGAAAAGGACTCTGTCTTTTCCTTCTTTCCCAGAGAAGACAAGGACAGTGTCCAGTTCTCCTGCCGCTGGCAGCTCCATCCCCCCCTCTTTGTTCCCCTTCTTCCCTCTATTTCTGTCTCGCTCCTCATTTAGTGAAAACCGAGACTTCAAGAAACAGGTATTACCTTCTCTTTCCTCCTTTCGTTTATTTGCTCCCCTGTGAAATGGATCCAAAAAAGAAAAACACTTTTGCTGGAAATGTCGTCTTTTTCTGACATTTTTCAATTTCTAAGTCCAGCCTCGGGGTGGATAGAAATAAAACATTCAAAATATGAAAAATAACTAACTAAAGCAAGACAGTGGTTGCAAGGTGGCCAGATTGATTTATTCATACCTAAACACATTAGCGCCACTTTACAGTGTTTGCCAGTGAAGCGCTACTTTTGTTTTCTCATCTCTCTTTGAACAACATTGTTTTCCCTGGGTGGGAAAGTGCACTATTCCTGGAGATACTGAAATACCTGCTTGATGAGTGAATTGGAAAACAAAATGTGTACTGCGGCTGTGTGTTCACTAATGTGGTCTTTTTAACCCATACTGCTTACGTTTTGTAAGGATATAAGCAATGGGCATTGAAACGGGTCCCTTCTGGGCCCTGTAGTCATGGACTTAACTTTTCAGGCAAAAGCACTCACTAATTTCTGAATAATGAGTGTAAAAAGAAAAAGGTAATCATGTTGTTCCTGCTTACATTTCACATACTTTACTTAATCTTGCATTCCCTATGAGTGTTTTCTTTTTCTAGGATGTTGTTAGTTTTTTTTTAGGCAGCATATTGCTCTTGTCTAGTGCGTAATTTGAATTGAGTCACATCCAGGTGTTTATAGCGGGGCACAATTGGGTTGTAGTTGAAGGCAGTGCGAGTTTCTTTCAGTGGGGCAGTATGGTGTTCAGTGGGGGAGAGGATAATTAATAATTAATTTTCCCTCTGCATCGTCCCTCGAAATCCCCCCTTACCCGGCCCCACCGCTGTTACCTGCATGGACCGCGGCTGGCGCTGACTTCAGGTGGGGTGTCGTGTTTGCAAGTATAATATGGTTTTAAAAGCACTTGCTGCCTCCTTCCTGGCCTCCAACAATTTTCGGCAACAATAAAAATGTCATGATAACTCCAGTGATTAATGTTCTTAGTAGAGAGAGATGGTGTTTTGTCTAGTGGACGTTTTGACTCAAGGAAAGGAAGCGCAGAGGGTTAATGTGCCTGCTGCAAAGAACATGTACCATGCAGATCACAAAGTGCACATAATATAAATAGGTCAGTGGGTTACTGCTTTTGTCAGAGAGACCCTATTGTTACTTGCAGTTAATAAATTAAAATCCTAACATAGCACAGTGAGCTATTAACTGTCATGTAAGAGCTGCATGCAAACTGCAAGGTATAAATTAGAGTGTTATGGTTTTTTCCCCAGTCTTTGATTATCCTAATGTTGCAAATAAGGGTTCATTTGGGTAGAAATCAATTCTGATTATTAAAGAGAACCCCCAACCATGGTATTACGTTTTAAATTCTGAGTTTGTGTTTCTCCAGACCAATCACTATTAAACTATGCTGCCTACTAGTATGGTTGTCATGTGACTCCTACACCTTGTAGTCCTTTGTCTTATGTAACATTTCCTATACAGTGATTGACACACGTAGGATTGATTGTCTCTGTGTAATATGTGTAATGTAAAGTGCCCTGACACCCTACACTGGTATTAGTGGTGGTGTAAATTTTCTGATACTTTATTATTTTGACATTTTTACACATGCTAACAGTCTCTGCAAAGATTTTTCCTTATTAGTACCAGTGGAACATACAACTGCAGCAGTGAGAAAGGTAACCAGTCAACCTTTGCAAAGGGCCCTCCACTTCACAGCAGCACAAGTCACATTTTTTAGTAACTTTTGATTCGTTTGAGCTATAAACAATTTATTAGTTAAAATCGTCAGATTATGCAGCAGATGATGTATTATGTGGCAAATATGACAGAGCCATAATTATGTGGAAAACATTTGCAAACTAGGATATTTTGCCATTCATGTTTGAACTGCTCTTGTGGAAAAAGGGAGGAGAAGTGCCGATGACAGAAACTCCATGACTGGGAGACAAATGGCTTGCGATTCCACTTTTAAGGATATTTGGGACATTCTGTGATTGGAAACGTATCCCGCTTTGTGAATGTATTTTAATGTCAATAACTCATATTAAACCTTAAATAAACATGTGTATCCATTGGTTAACTTAAATAACGTAATAAGATGAAACCGGTTAGTGAAATGGGAAACAAATACAAAAAATTGGGATATTTTGCTCTTTCTGCCACACCTCTGACTCCGCCCACTGACCCAATCCACGGGTTATTCCTGCCCTCTGATTCTCCGCCCACAGTTCCCCTACTTTTTTCCCCCACTTTGACCACTGTATAGCATAGCGCATGGGGAAAGACACAGCCCAGTTCTGCATTTTCTGACCACCGTGAGTGAGAGCATTATGCTCTTTCACAACCAGCACATAATATACACAAAGTAGGTCTCTTCACTGCAAGGACTACCATGGCAATATGTGCTTTTTGAGACCAAAAAATTGATTTGGTTTTTGCCAGTTTTTTTTATACATATTGGCAAGTGCCCGGCAGCTTCCTCAGCAATAACATTTTACAAACACCATGAAAAAACAAAACAGGAATTGACAAAGCCAAAAGACTGGAACTAACGCCAGGCCTATAGGCTTTCCCAATGCTGGTTAATGCCAGTGATGCACTGTTTTCATAAACAATGTTTAGAACAATATATTTTTGACAAATTATACTTGGGCCATAATATCCTAATACGATAATCTCACTACCCTGTGAATACTGACCATGCCATTCCCTTCATCTCATAACTGAGGGCCATGCCCCCCCCAAACAAATATTCCTGGCTACGGGCCTGGGGGGGGTTCCCACATAACTCCCATAGTGTTTAACACTTTCCCAGATTTGCAAGAACTTGTAAAACAGGGAATGCGCCATAAAGAAAGGCCTCCCCAGGAGAGGCGTAACTAGGAGAAATAGCTTTATTACTCCTCGTTTTTTGCTCTTTCCATGTGTGCTGCATTCTGTAGCACGCTTAGAAAGAGCAAATAGGCTCTCAGTATTGTGTTTGTGCAGGAAGGTGTCCCTTCCTGCACAAAAACAATACTGCCTACAACACAGGCACCCTTGCACCATGGTGCATGGGTACCTGCGTTAGCACTAAGCTGCCAAAACTGTGCCAGCGCAGGGGGAAAGGGCAGGGATGTGCTGTATTGGATAAATACAGCGCATTCCTGCCCTTTCCCTGTGACGCAGCGCAGCAAGGTGACTTGCTGCGCTGCCCTGCGCCACAAATGTCATAAATATGGCCCTAAGCGCCTAAACTTATCAATGACAAAAGTGGCACTTTCATTTAAAAGCCAGGCTAATTGGCTTTGCTAATGCTTCTTCTTTTCTTTACTACAAGCACGGCGATGTCTGTCCCCCTTGTGTGGTTTCTGACCCTCAAGCTGGGCATCCCTCACTATAGATATAGGAAAGCGTACTGAATGCTGTTGTCAGTCCTTTGCAGCTACCACGGTACATCTTTCTGTGCTTTAAGACTTGCCCATTGAAATGATATATCAATCTTTTTCTGTACAAGGGCGGGGGGCTGAGGGGGAAGGGGGGGGGCATCTCAATAGAATTGGTGTTTAGGTATGGGAAGAAGCACACAGCTTTCAGCCCCCTAACTTCCTCCAAGCGAGTTCAACTTCAAAAAGTGCCCTTGAAATAAACCGTGCCCCAGGAAAGGAATGCATTCAAAGCACACCAGGTGTGTCCCAAAGGAAGCAGGAAGGCAAGCCCACACAAAATCCGCCGTAATCAAAGGGTTGTCCCAGAGCCATCACGAGTCCTGCGGGCAGATGAGTCCCCTGGCCTGAGATTTAAATGGCCCTGGTGGCCGGCCTGGAGCATGCGCAGAAAGCGCCGCAGCAGGCCACGCGCGCTCAGCATCCTTGGCTGTCTGTCAGCCTGTCTGGGGCTCCTCGCGAGCAGGCGCGGGACTTATTAAGAACCCACATACAGAATCAACATCTGTTCCCGCACCGGTGCACACCATATAAATGTAAATCGATGTCTGGGGAAAGGACGTCAGACTAAAGCGAGTCTCTCTAGAAAAAGGGCTTAGTCTAAAAATATATAATTATCACCTCACCGTAGCGGCAGTGCCTACGTGCCACGTAGATTGCTTCAAGTCAAAAAATCAGACCTGCTCAGCTCGCGGCAGAAGCCCTTCAAATTCCCATAGACCTATCTGTCCTTTAGCGCCCTACTTAGACAGTCTGATGAGCTCTCAAAGTAGAACAAGCAATAGCAAAGCCAACAAGCCTGCCCTTGAAGGGCTGGTGAGCTGGTCAATTTCTTTTTTTCTTTTTTATTGCAAGAATGTGTCAGAAAAAGAAACAATGTGGCCACCACCTACATACGGCCACCATACGCTTGCAGTCTTTTTTTTTTTAATTTAAAAAACATTCACTGATGTGGCTGTTTTCCTGCCAGTCGTGCCATGCATTTCATTATAATTTTTCGAAGGATAGGACATTAACTCACCAGCTAACCAAGCACTCATATCGTATGCAGCTACAATTTTACCTAAACACTTAGTACTGTTAAAAAGGGGACAGAAACTAATCACCATCCAATTGGCCACCATTGGTACAGGGAAAATAAACAAACACCATATAATATTAATATAAAAGATAACTAAAATGAAAAAAAACCCTTATCACACAAGAGGAATGAACTATTATCAGTGGTGTAGCTAGCCCTTGTGCCGCCCGTGGCAGTCACTGCTTTTGCCACCCGCAGCAGCGGCATGAAAGACCGGGGGGGAGGCCACCGCCCCCAAAACTCGTGCCAACCGGGGCGGACCACAAACCCCGCCGCCCACTTGCTTCACCACTGACTATTATTAGTTGAGGTGAACTGTAAGAAATGTAATTATAGGTTGAGGAGGGTGAGAACCTTCTTCAAATAACAATCACAATCCTTGCCAGGGTGAACCACAAAAGTCACAAAATAAACATGTGCTTAAACCTTTGGTAGCCTGGTACAAGAGCAACTAGGATTAACTTAAAGTCAATGTGTAAAGTATCTATGCAGCATTCAAATAGTAATAAAGGGAAAATACAGCACAAGACAAATCCAAAACAACAATAATCCAATCAGTAGAACCGGAGTTATGAGTTTTTAAAGTCTTTATTAAAAATAGGCCGAAAGGAGCGATGAGTCTGCTGTAGGTATCTGGTCACGCTGGACCATAAAAAAGTCACAAGTTCAAGCCGACCGTGATGGAGTTGGGCCAGATACAGGACCAGGTTAATCCCACTGGCAGTTTTCCTTTTTACTTTGCCGTCTTACTTTGATGAGGGGACTGTGCAGTGTAACTCGGCGGGGCTCTGCGTTGCTCTGCCTCACTCTGCCCTGGGCCCAGTGATACTTTCAGTCGGGAGCTGCACGGCTGCACAGGACTCAGCATGGCTCGGTGCTGGATTCGGTCAAGTCTTTGTTGAGGAGCTGCGCAGTTCTACAGTTGTGTGCGTCCCTCAATGTTGCAATGTGTTTGCTACTGTGAGGTATCCATTCGGGAGATGGATGGCTCTGCGCGGCTCAGTGTCGTTCGTGTCTGTTCTGGTGAAGTGTTCGGTGAGAAGCTGAGCGGCCCTTCAGCGCTCGGCATTGCTGAGTGTCAAATTTGGTAAATGCGCGCTACAACTCTGTGGCGCTCAGTATTGTTTGGTGTTCCTCAATGTCAAATCTGATTAAACCTTCAGTTATCCAGGGTGAAGTACATTCTGAGTCCACCCATGGGTCCAGGACCTTGAGAACAACACTTGGGGGTCATGACTCACTTGCACAGAGGTCAGCATGGGGACCAGGTCTGGCCCAGCAGGTTCTGGGCAGCTAGAAAGCAGGGCAGTCCTTCTTCAAAGTCTTCACCGGTTGAGGAATGTTCTGATTTCAGGTTCTGGGGATGCCACTTTTAAGCCCAGTGCCAGCCTATGGGTGGGGGGCACCTCTTTGTCTAACTCTAAAACTGTTTCTGGTCAGTTCCCCCTGGGTTTGGCTCCAGTCTGGCGAATGAATCATCTGCCAGTGACAAGGGAATATTTTTCTGAAGTAAGGAAGGGATGGTAAAGCCCGACAGGAAAACCCACACCCCTCCACACTCAGGGCCTTTGTCACACCGCAGGAGAGCTATTACAGTGAGGTAACCCAGGACACTGACAGGAAGGCATACTTGGCTTAGGCATGAAAATGGCAACTTTGTAAAAGGGGCATTTTCAAAATAGAACTTTAAAAGCTGACTTGACCATTAGGTAAGGTTTACAACGAGTCTTTGAATCATTTTTCTAGCTAGTTTCAAACTGCAGTTTTGCATTATTGGAGGTCTTTTACTGCAAGGACATGTACAACTTTAAGTATATATGTCCTACCTTTTAAATGCTATGCACCCTGCCCTATGAACGTTTACGGACTACCCTAGGGGTTAATTATGAGTATTGGAAGGAAGGTTTAGGCCTGGCAAAAGGTTTATTTTCAAAACACACAAATGAGGCCTGAGGAGGTTTAGAGACCAGCATGGGGGACTCCCCTCTAACACAATCAAAAGTCACTAAATTTCACCCCTGAGTCTAGATCTCGAACGGAGTGCGGGGAGTCCCTTTTAAAGGACTGTTTACCTCACCCACCTGTAGATGGCATGCTTCATCATAGGGTAACCTGCTAGCACCGCAAACCTAGTTGCAGTGCGGGCTCTAACCCCCTCACTGAGAGGGAGGAGCTCAGGGATGTTTTTTATGTAGAGAAGAGATATCCTAAAACCTTGAGATGAGCAGAGTGTGGAGGAAGTGAAATGAGAAGTGAGTGTGAGCTAAAGCTAACTCCCTGGTATGCCAGAACAAACTTTAATAGGTCTTCCAGAGGTCAGGATTAAAAAGGTAAAGCTATGGCAGGGGAATTCAACCTGTCATAGACTAGTAATGGTCGACATGTTTCAGCCTAGCACCCTCCGTAGAGGTGTAGCGGCTTTCTTCAGGACCAAATGTGAAGAGTGAAGTGAAATAACCACGCTTACAAAACTCAGTAGGTGGTAAGAAAAGCATACAACCAGCTGATGGGTATGGTAATAACTCAAAATTGCCGCTGGTCAGCGTCTTTCCGGAAAAGAGACAAAGGGGTCGATTCCGATTCGGGCCGGAAAAAGCACCGACCGACTCGGATCCGGAAAAAATACCGACCGACACGTACCAGTGGCGCCCGACACGCCAAGTACGATGCAAGCCGCGATAAATCCGACCGACACGTCAGGAAACCAAGCCGACCGACCGAGCCGCTCGGAAAATAGCAATCCGGCCGGAAAAACACGCGAATCCAACCGACCGACACGCACCCGGAACAAATCCGACCGAATCGTACCCGCCAACTCCAACCCGCAAAGTACGATGCAAGGCGCGAAAAACACGACCGAGTCGGACGGAGGACAAGCCGTATGACCGACACGCATACAAAACCGAGCCGAAGCAACACAATACACCGCGACCGACGCGTACGCAGCATACAAAACTGCACAAACACAGCGTGAACGAAACGGAAAACACCGTACGAGACCAATGCAGGGTCCGACTCGGTCACAAGAACGTTTCCAACATACACAAACAGCACAAAGGAAAAATCAACCAAAAAAGGCCAAACAAGCAATTACCAAGCCAATAAATACTGGGGGGGGTGGGGACAGAGAACAAAGACACACCCACAACTCCACCTATATAAAGGACACAAATCACTACCATGAGCCTTTGCAAATGCCATTTCACTGCCAGCACCCAAGAGAAAGCAACCACACACCCACAGCTCACCCCTCACACAAGCCACACACCATCAGCACACCAACAAATACCTACCTCACATACACCCAGCAAAACACACACTCACACACCCTCACCTGCACACCAACACACACATCACTCACCATCACCACCCATCACCATGCCCCCAAGAAGAATCCCAAGTTCCTAGATTGTGAATTGGAAGTCCTGGTAGACGAGATCCTCAGGGTGGAGCCACAGCTGTTTGGCACTCTGGTCCAACAGACCCCCATGTCGCAGAAAACCAAGATGTGGGAGAGGATCATCAACAGGGTGAACGCCCAATCATCATGTCGGCGCACAAAGACGGACATCCAGAACAGGTGGTATGACGTGCGCAGGAGGGTACGGGACCTGCTGAAGATAGACTACAGCAACAGCCAACAGACCGGCAGTGGCCCTCCTGCCAAGCCAATATACCTCAGGCCCTGGGAGGAGAAGGTGCGGGCCATCCTTCCGCCAGTGAGCGTATATGGACTAGAGAACATCCCAGAGCCTGGTGAGTACACAACAAATGTACACAATAAACTGCCACAAAACACACACATCACTGTCAAGGGGAGAGTCAAACCATGCACACATAGCAATTACACAGCAACTAGAACAGAATCATCCCAAAATGTGTATGTCACTCAGAGAAACACAACACATGCCATCAAAAAAGTCACATCCAACTGTGCCAACACATGTACAAACACAACCACAACTACAGCTAGGCAGTGGCACAAATAGAACTAACACACACATCCACACATGTAGCCACCACAACAACACCAACACACAGTGAAGACCACTCAAAGGAAGGAATTCTGTGTATGCTGGCCAAGTCAGTGTAGCCAATAGCATCATGGGAGTCGCAGTCACACATATTGCCCCCCACAACTGTCCCATCAACACCACCCTGAACCATGCTCACATCACAGGGAGTGGAGAAGGACTCACAAGATGGCTGACACTGGCTACTGCTGTGGGGAGCACAAGGCCCTGCTGCCAACTGTGCACCAACAAACAGCAGGACACCACTGACTGACATCCTGAGAGACAACTTCCACTCCCTGCAATGCAAGCACGTTCCATGGTGGGCTATCTGGCTGGCTGGGTGGGAAGGGGGACTTGCAGCACTGACTATAGTCACCAGCACCTCCCCTCACACCCCCCCAACACAAACTCCACAGTACCCACCTGGTAGAATGCAATGCCCTCCATCCTAACACAAGATCCCACAAAGCACCACCACCCTGGGTTATGTTGTGTGAAGCACAGGGACACTCTTGGGACTCTTAGCCAAACAACTGCCAGGACAACACTCCCAGCCATCCTGTCAGCACAGCCAGCCCACCCCACAGGGAAGCAGAGTCAAAGGAAGGAAGCATGGGCATGCTGGGAAGGGGGTGGAGGCAATAGCATGATGGGAGTCGTAGTCACAGACATAGCTCACCCCCACAACTGTCCCATCAACACCACCCTGAACCATGCTCACATCACAGGGAGTGGAGAAGGACTCACAAGATGGCTGACACTGGCTACTGCTGTGGGGAGCACAAGGCCCTGCTGCCAACTGTGCACCAACAAACAGCAGGACACCACTGACTGACATCCTGAGAGACAACTTACACTCCCTGCAATGCAAGCACGTTCCATGGTGGGCTATCTGGCTGGCTGGGTGGGAAGGGGGACTTGCAGCACTGACTATAGTCACCAGCACCTCCCCTCACACCCCCCCAACACAAACTCCACAGTACCCACCTGGTAGAATGCAATGCCCTCCATCCTAACACAAGATCCCACAAAGCACCACCACCCTGGGTTATGTTGTGTGAAGCACAGGGACACTCTTGGGACTCTTAGCCAAACAACTGCCAGGACAACACTCCCAGCCATCCTGTCAGCACAGCCAGCCCACCCCACAGGGAAGCAGAGTCAAAAGGAAGGAAGCATGGGCATGCTGGGAAGGGGGTGGAGGCAATAGCATGATGGGAGTCGTAGTCACAGACATAGCTCACCCCCACAACTGTCCCATCAACACCACCCTGAACCATGCTCACATCACAGGGAGTGGAGAAGGACTCACAAGATGGCTGACACTGGCTACTGCTGTGGGGAGCACAAGGCCCTGCTGCCAACTGTGCACCAACAAACAGCAGGACACCACTGACTGACATCCTGAGAGACAACTTCCACTCCCTGCAATGCAAGCACGTTCCATGGTGGGCTATCTGGCTGGCTGGGTGGGAAGGGGGACTTGCAGCACTGACTATAGTCACCAGCACCTCCCCTCACACCCCCCAACACAAACTCCACAGTACCCACCTGGTAGAATGCAATGCCCTCCATCCTAACACAAGATCCCACAAAGCACCACCACCCTGGGTTATGTTGTGTGAAGCACAGGGACACTCTTGGGACTCTTAGCCAAACAACTGCCAGGACAACACTCCCAGCCATCCTGTCAGCACAGCCAGCCCACCCCACAGGGAAGCAGAGTCAAAAGGAAGGAAGCATGGGCATGCTGGGAAGGGGGTGGAGGCAATAGCATGATGGGAGACGTAGTCACAGACATAGCTCACCCCCACAACTGTCCCATCAACACCACCCTGAACCATGCTCACATCACAGGGAGTGGAGAAGGACTCACAAGATGGCTGACACTGGCTACTGCTGTGGGGAGCACAAGGCCCTGCTGCCAACTGTGCACCAACAAACAGCAGGACACCACTGACTGACATCCTGAGAGACAACTTCCACTCCCTGCAATGCAAGCACGTTCCATGTTGGGCTATCTGGCTGGCTGGGTGGGAAGGGGGACTTGCAGCACTGACTATAGTCACCAGCACCTCCCCTCACACCCCCCCCAACACAAACTCCACAGTACCCACCTGGTAGAATGCAATGCCCTCCATCCTAACACAAGATCCCACAAAGCACCACCACCCTGGGTTATGTTGTGTGAAGCACAGGGACACTCTTGGGACTCTTAGCCAAACAACTGCCAGGACAACACTCCCAGCCATCCTGTCAGCACAGCCAGCCCACCCCACAGGGAAGCAGAGTCAAAAGGAAGGAAGCATGGGCATGCTGGGAAGGGGGTGGAGGCAATAGCATGATGGGAGACGTAGTCACAGACATAGCTCACCCCCACAACTGTCCCATCAACACCACCCTGAACCATGCTCACATCACAGGGAGTGGAGAAGGACTCACAAGATGGCTGACACTGGCTACTGCTGTGGGGAGCACAAGGCCCTGCTGCCAACTGTGCACCAACAAACAGCAGGACACCACTGACTGACATCCTGAGAGACAACTTCCACTCCCTGCAATGCAAGCACGTTCCATGTTGGGCTATCTGGCTGGCTGGGTGGGAAGGGGGACTTGCAGCACTGACTATAGTCACCAGCACCTCCCCTCACACCCCCCCAACACAAACTCCACAGTACCCACCTGGTAGAATGCAATGCCCTCCATCCTAACACAAGATCCCACAAAGCACCACCACCCTGGGTTATGTTGTGTGAAGCACAGGGACACTCTTGGGACTCTTAGCCAAACAACTGCCAGGACAACACTCCCAGCCATCCTGTCAGCACAGCCAGCCCACCCCACAGGGAAGCAGAGTCAAAAGGAAGGAAGCATGGGCATGCTGGGAAGGGGGTGGAGGCAATAGCATGATGGGAGTCGTAGTCACAGACATAGCTCACCCCCACAACTGTCCCATCAACACCACCCTGAACCATGCTCACATCACAGGGAGTGGAGAAGGACTCACAAGATGGCTGACACTGGCTACTGCTGTGGGGAGCACAAGGCCCTGCTGCCAACTGTGCACCAACAAACAGCAGGACACCACTGACTGACATCCTGAGAGACAACTTCCACTCCCTGCAATGCAAGCACGTTCCATGGTGGGCTATCTGGCTGGCTGGGTGGGAAGGGGGACTTGCAGCACTGACTATAGTCACCAGCACCTCCCCTCACACCCCCAACACAAACTCCACAGTACCCACCTGGTAGAATGCAATGCCCTCCATCCTAACACAAGATCCCACAAAGCACCACCACCCTGGGTTATGTTGTGTGAAGCACAGGGACACTCTTGGGACTCTTAGCCAAACAACTGCCAGGACAACACTCCCAGCCATCCTGTCAGCACAGCCAGCCCACCCCACAGGGAAGCAGAGTCAAAAGGAAGGAAGCATGGGCATGCTGGGAAGGGGGTGGAGGCAATAGCATGATGGGAGACGTAGTCACAGACATAGCTCACCCCCACAACTGTCCCATCAACACCACCCTGAACCATGCTCACATCACAGGGAGTGGAGAAGGACTCACAAGATGGCTGACACTGGCTACTGCTGTGGGGAGCACAAGGCCCTGCTGCCAACTGTGCACCAACAAACAGCAGGACACCACTGACTGACATCCTGAGAGACAACTTCCACTCCCTGCAATGCAAGCACGTTCCATGTTGGGCTATCTGGCTGGCTGGGTGGGAAGGGGGACTTGCAGCACTGACTATAGTCACCAGCACCTCCCCTCACACCCCCCCAACACAAACTCCACAGTACCCACCTGGTAGAATGCAATGTCCTCCATCCTAACACAAGATCCCACAAAGCACCACCACCCTGGGTTATGTTGTGTGAAGCACAGGGACACTCTTGGGACTCTTAGCCAAACAACTGCCAGGACAACACTCCCAGCCATCCTGTCAGCACAGCCAGCCCACCCCACAGGGAAGCAGAGTCAAAAGGAAGGAAGCATGGGCATGCTGGGAAGGGGGTGGAGGCAATAGCATGATGGGAGACGTAGTCACAAACATAGCTCACCCCCACAACTGTCCCATCAACACCACCCTGAACCATGCTCACATCACAGGGAGTGGAGAAGGACTCACAAGATGGCTGACACTGGCTACTGCTGTGGGGAGCACAAGGCCCTGCTGCCAACTGTGCACCAACAAACAGCAGGACACCACTGACTGACATCCTGAGAGACAACTTACACTCCCTGCAATGCAAGCACGTTCCATGGTGGGATAACTGACTGGGTGGGTGGGTGGGTGGGAAGGAGGTCTGGCTGTCAACCAAACACAATCAATGCAGACCATGTTCACACCCCAGAGAATACATAGAAATGCCCAAATAATGCAGGACAATGTGCCACACCAATATCAACCCCTGACTGTGACGACTTAGGACAATACAATGTACAGGCCCGCACCCCGAGGCACAGTCACAACTGTCAGGTGTGTCAACCACTGATGCCTGCAGAAACATGACATACATTGTTTGTGTCTCCCAAAAACAGGTGATGATAGGGACACAGCAGCAGACGCTGAGGAGTCCCAGTCCCAGGCTCAAGAGGATGCCGAGCTCACTGGCGTCGTACAGCCTCTGTCCTCCTCGGACGATGAAGAACAACCTGGCACATCCGGTGCAAGTCAACATGCTGCACCAGCAGGACCACCAGCTGCAGCACCAGCAGGTCCACCAGCTGCACCCCCTGCACCCACCCCTCCAACGACTGTCACCACGAATACCATCCCTGCCGACATGGACAGAATAAGGAACAACACCAGCGCAGTGACCCTGGACCAACCTGGGGCCATGGACACCACCACCACCACCAACCCCCAAGGTGGACCAGGGTTATCTGTGCGTGCAACTGCACACACTGCACATGTCAGCAGGGGTGGTGGGAGGGGTGGGAGACAGAGGTCGCTGCTTGCAGACGTTGCTGGTGTGCATGAAGACCCACAACTGGTACGCATAGCTGATGCGTACCAGTCCAGCACCGGAGAGCTCAGCCAGGTAGTGGGGCTCCTCAGAGACATCAAACAGCAGCAGGCTGCCCATCATGCCCGCTTGGACTCCCACATGTCCCAAGTGGAGTCACACATGTCACGTGTGGACTCCCACATGTCACGTGTGGACTCCCACATGACCCGCGTGGAGTCCAAGTGGGATGTACTACATGAGATGACGGCGGTGCACAGGGACATTTTACAATGCCTCCGCCAGATGAACAGCAACCAGTCCACACCTCCCTGTGTGCCAACAACATCTGGTACCGAACAAACTGCAACTGCCACAGGGAGGGAGGAGGACTCTGGCGGAGAGTCCCCTGCACCGCAGCAGCCTGCACTTGAGGGCCCCCCCCAAGAAGAGGGGTCGTCCGAGGAGGGGAAAGTGAGAGGCTGATGGCCAAGCGCAACTCCCAGGAAGCCTGAACCTGTTCTGGATTTTCGCCTTTGTGCACAGACTGTTCACCCTGTTGATGGCAACACTACTCCCACACATTGCATGGGGAGTATAAGTTGGAACAATGTGTCAGACAACAGTGGCCCCGATACTGGGGATCCTGTCTACCTGGACTTTCTATTCATCTAGGAACTTGGGATTGCAAGATTCATGTACAGCACAATCCATCCTATGCACTATTATCACAATAAACACACTAATACACCATACTTGCCTCTGTCGTGATTCCAACGTGGGTGCTGTTATGGGGATGATGAACTGCAAAATTACACAGTGTATGCGAACTGCAACAGCAAGGACAACACAGGCATGTGAGTACAGGCAACGTGACACATATGAGGGAGACACACCACCAGGGCTACACAACACATACACACCTAGGCCATCTGACTCATTGCCTACACTGATGTTGCCAGGGAAGACGGTGCAATGCACAGACACCACACCCATTCCCAGTTGTAGTCAAGTAGCCCACAGGTGCAGTAAGCAAATGGCAGTCAAATGTGTGACCACAGACAACGCACATCACAAAGTGAAGCACAGGTTTATTACACAGTTGCAACATGCTGTAACCACTACAGATGCAAGGTAATCCCACCTGGCAGCGGGCACACAGTCAACAACTGTAGACTGAAGGAAGTCCATGGGTGTGGCGCACATCACCTGTAGGGACACAACAGCTACCAGCCTGGATGTGCAATCACGTCGTCGGTGGACACAGTTCACCAAACGAATCTGAAAGTACCCTGTGAAGGACAGAAATGACACACAGTCAAAAGCAATGCAGTACAGGACAGAACAGCAAAACTCATGCACAATACATGTTACAAGATACCCACCCAGAACCAAGTTAGCATGTCAACACTGTTGGGGAGTACAGCCCACCTGTCACCACACATCGCAACACACATCCTGTCAAGTAGCCCATGGACACACTCCAACAGCACCAGAGCACCACCCACACATCATGCCAACTCACATCATTCACATGACACCTCAGGATACTCACATTCAGCTAAAGAAGTTGGTGATGAGCTGTGTGCGGACATCACCATCACCATCATCATCATCATCGTCACTGGCATCGTGGTCCAGGCCAGGATCCTCCACAGGTGGCGGATGTTGGTCATCGTCATCCTGGATGAGAGGCAACTCCTTCCGCACTGCCAGGTTGTGGAGCATGCAGCAGACGATGATAATCTTGCACACTTTCGCAGGGGCATATGGGAGGGACCCTCCGGTCTTGTCCAGGCAGCGGAAGCGGCTCTTCAGGAGACCAAAGGTCCGCTCAATCACTCTCCTGGTCCGACCATGTGCCTCATTGTAGCGCATCTGGGCAGGTGTCACAGGGTTCCTGAGGGGTGTCAGCAACCACGGCATGTTGGGGTATCCCGAGTCACCTACGGACAGACAAGTGCACATCAGCTGACTTGGAAAAGTGGGCGGAATACTACAGATCAGATCACACACAATGGCACAAAGTCAGTACACACCGACAAGCCAGGCACGCTGGTTCTGCATCTGTGCCATCAACCTGGGGATGCGACTACTCCTCATCACAAAGGCATCGTGTGCTGAACCAGGGAAACGGGCACACACGTGTGTGATGGTCATGTCTGCAAGACACACCACCAGTGCATTGACCGAGTGGTAGTGCTTGCGGTTCCTGTAGGCCTGCTCCTGGGCCTGTGGTGGTACCAAAGCCACATGTGTCCCATCAATGGAGCCAATGACATGCGGCATCCTCCCCAGGGCATAAAAGTCACTCTTCACGTCAGTGAGTCGTCGCAGTCTAGGGAAATAGATGTACCGGTTCAGGAAGAGCAACATTGCCGCCAAAACATCGCGGAGCACACGGCTGAACATGGTCTGTGACATCCCACCAGCAGACGCCACAGTATGTTGGAAGGTACCGGTGGCAAAGAAGTGTAGGGCTGCCATCACCTTCACCTTGGGGGTCAGCGCTGTAGGATACGGCCGGCCAGGCTGCAAATGTGGGGACAACTGCACTGCCAAATCCTCAATCAGCTGCCTGGTGAAGCGGTACCGTCGGATGCTGTCCCGTTCCACCATCGTTGCCAGGTCTGGGAATGGCCGATGGACAGCAGGAGCCCTGCAGTGCAGAGGAGAAGTAAGCAAGATCGTCAGTCACCCCACATATGCGGCATTGAACACACTCAAGATCCCAACATACATCATCATGAGGCACAACTACATGAAGTGTGCAGTACCGGAACGACATTTATGGTACATACATGGCCAACATCTGTCAACACGGTCCTACAGGTGGCATCAATTTGTCCCAGGTTGGCCCATTGGATATCATGATGCTGTGTCACAGTCACCCCCCAGTGACATGTGAGGACAGATGTGCCCCAGGCACCACAGCTCAACGACAGGCACATTCCCAGGGACCCTGTAATGCCACATGGACACTGGCATCACCTGGAGTATCATGTGTACACCACAACAAAACAAACATGACCCCCACAGGTAGTGGCCACACTTGCCATGGCAGGAGAGCCATGGACGTCTGTGACACACACGCACAACATCAGAGTCCATGCACACACAACGTGGATGTGGAGACTGTCTCCCATTGTGCACATGAAATCAGAGACATTGTAAACACTACATGCACAAAGACTGTGGAGGGCCATCACTATTGTGCCACTGGGACACCCTGGCTCAAACATACCGTCCCACATGGGACTCACGGGGTATGTGACATGACATACACAAACACCACTGTGAAATGTGACCATGGCACATGCACAGATATGAACAGTTGCACATCACAGTGGTCACGTACACGTAACACCCATGATCCTGTCCCCATGAACACGTGCACAGCCTGGGGGTGGCTGCCCACAGGTGACACCCACAGGACAACATGTACACCAACATACACACAATAGGAAATGCAGCCTTACATGCCTTATGATAAGGTTTGGACAGGCTGTCGTGATGTAGGTGTGCCCCTCACTCCCTGGGAGCTATCTGTGGCTGGCATATGTCCATCTGAGACAGGCATGCTGACATATGCCAGTCACATGTACAGTGATGCGTTGTACTGCAATGGACCGATCGGTGCCTCCGGCCGGCCCATTGCATTCAATGTGTGCGGGTACGCGTTGTACCCCTGTGCGCGTTGAACAGCAATGGACCGATCGGTGCCTCCGGCCGGCCCATTGCATTCAATGTGTCGGGTACGCGTTGTACCCCTGTGCGCGTTGTACTGCAATGGACCGATCGGTGCCTCCGGCCGGCCCATTGCATTCAATGTGTGCGGGTACGCGTTGTACCCCTGTGCGCGTTGAACAGCAATGGACCGATCGGTGCCTCCGGCCGGCCCATTGCATTCAATGTGTGCGGGTACGCGTTGTACCCCTGTGCGCGTTGTACTGCAATGGACCGATCGGTGCCTCCGGCCGGCCCATTGCATTCAATGTGTGCGGGTACGCGTTGTACCCCTGTGCGCGTTGAACAGCAATGGACCGATCGGTGCCTCCGGCCGGCCCATTGCATTCAATGTGTGCGGGTGCGCGTTGTACCCCTGTGCGCGTTGTACTGCAATGGACCGATCGGTGCCTCCGGCCGGCCCATTGCATTCAATGTGTGCGGGTACGCGTTGTACCCCTGTGCGCGTTGAACAGCAATGGACCGATCGGTGCCTCCGGCCGGCCCATTGCTTTCAATGTGTGCGGGTACGCGTTGTACCCCTGTGCGCGTTGAACAGCAATGGACCGATCGGTGCCTCCGGCCGGCCCATTGCATTCAATGTGTGCGGGTACGCGTTGTACCCCTGTGCGCGTTGTACTGCAATGGACCGATCGGTGCCTCCGGCCGGCCCATTGCATTCAATGTGTCGCGGTACGCGTTGTACCCCTGTGCGCGTTGAACAGCAATGGACCGATCGGTGCCTCCGGCCGGCCCATTGCTTTCAATGTGTGCGGGTGCGCGTTGTACCCCTGTGCGCGTTGAACAGCAATGGACCGATCGGTGCCTCCGGCCGGCCCATTGCATTCAATGTGTGCGGGTACGCGTTGTACCCCTGTGCGCGTTGTACTGCAATGGACCGATCGGTGCCTCCGGCCGGCCCATTGCATTCAATGTGTGCGGGTACGCGTTGTACCCCTGTGCGCGTTGAACAGCAATGGACCGATCGGTGCCTCCGGCCGGCCCATTGCTTTCAATGTGTGCGGGTACGCGTTGTACCCCTGTGCGCGTTGAACAGCAATGGACCGATCGGTGCCTCCGGCCGGCCCATTGCTTTCAATGTGTGCGGGTACGCGTTGTACCCCTGTGCGCGTTGAACAGCAATGGACCGATCGGTGCGCACCCATTGACAATGGGCTTGCCTGGCAACGGACGCGTTTTTGAATATTCGAACGAGTCGGTTGCTGGAAAATCAGTTGGTCACCCACAACAATGTTGCAAAATAATGTATGTCATGAAGTTGAAGATTTGAAGGATGCTGTGGGCGTGTTTTGGTGCTGCTATTCCATGGATTGGCCAGATTCAGAAGATGCAAACGACTTGGACCTATCACTTTGGACACAAGGGACAGTATCTGCCTCTCCAGCACATATATATTGCTGCATGTTCCCCTGAGAGCCCACTTGCCTGCACTACATGCTCCAGGACGACATCTGCCACTGCACTGCTGCTGTCTCTGCCCCTCTGGACCCTGCAATGGCACGTACTGTGGAGAGAGCCCCAGCCTTCAGCCTTGAAGAGAACCAGGCCCTGCTGGACAGCCTACTTCCACAGTACAGCAAGCTGTATGGGACACCAGGGGAGCAGGTGAGTGTTCTGTGCACTGCCTTTCTGAATGTGCATTTTGTCTGACTAGCAAGGCTGAGAGTCAGCACACCACTGGCTAGCAGGCTCACTGAGTAGTTGTCACCCCCCATAGTGTGTAGTGACTTGCACTGGACAGGTATGGTGCAGTGACAGTGCTTCTGAACAGGGTTTTACTCCCCATGCTATGATACCATGTAGTGACTTCTGGAAAACTGTCCATGGGCAGCCGTGCACTGCCTGGGTACACCATGTGCCCCTGTGATTGCGACATGTATATGCAACTGTGTCATGCACGGATATGTTGCATGTGTAGTAATGTCCTTATCACTTTGTCATCCTGACAGGCTTCTGCCCATCGGAAGCATGAGATCTGGAAGGACATCGTCCGGGCTGTCCGGTCCGTGGGGGTCTACAAGCGCCGGATCCGCAACTGCCAAAAGAGGTGGCAGGACCTTCGGGGCTGGACCCGGAGGATTGCACGGGTCCAGCTGAAGCTGTCGCCTCCTCGCAGGAGGGCGGAACACGGACCCTGACCCCCCACATGCTCAGGATCCTGGCGGTGGTCTTTCCAGACCTGGATGGGCAGCTGAAGGCCAGAGAGCAGCAAGGAGGGGGTGAGTCAAAGACTGCACTGTGTACTCTGTCTAACATGTTATGTGCCCTCCTCGGGCCAGGTTGAACTGCCACAGTACAGCAGTCATGTTGTCCAGGAGCCATGTCCCTCTATTGTGCACTGCCCACTCCTCATCTGATACCCAGGTGTGGCCCTTACATGCAGGGAATTCTGTCACTTAGGACTGTGTCCTTGCAGTTTGCTTGACTCAAGGTGGGAGACAGCATCTGTTTCCCTGACTCTGTGGTGGGCATCATGGGTGGGTCCATTGCTTACACAATGCCTGTATTCTGACATGTAGGGTAGTGTCACAGGTCTCCCATATGTCCAATCGGTATGACCTGGACAGATGAGGGTTAAGAGGATGTGTTGTGGGGGGGATGTACATGTGCACTTGTGCAGCTCCAGGACTTGCATTCCCCATGACCTACTATTGTGACACAGTGCAGAGTGTTGTTGTCTGGCTGCAAAGTCATACATCACTGAGACAGTGATGTATGACTTTGCAGTCATGCCTCCGCCATGGCATGTGTCTACTGATTGGTGATCCTGCAGGGGAGTGACATGTGCTACATGCACACCATAGTGGCGCTGGCTATCAGGACATGGGTGCATCATGGTGTCTGTCGCTGGTATGCATCACATGCATTTCCTATTTGACTCTGGGCATCCCTTACATCCGTAAACCTGTACTGACTCAGTGGCAAGAGCTGTGATGTGTCCACACCGTGTCCTCTGCACTGTCCAACTACTGTGTACTTGGTGCATGTGTCAACACTGGGGTGTTGCAATCCAACAGACACCAGACAGATGGGTGCAAGGCCATGTGGGATGTGAGTGCCATGCTTGGCATCAGACTGACAATTGACTTCTCCTGTTCAATTAGTGCACTTTTAGCAATGTACAACTAATGATGCCAGGGCTTGCTCTGTGATGTGCTGTGCTCACAGTGGTGTGTGCGTTATGTGCAGGTGACTGATGTCTGTCTGTTTCCCCATTGTTTGCAGATACATCCACGGCCACGGAAGGGGACAGCTCCACGGACCAGGAGGAGCCGGAGAGCCAGACTGGGTCAGCAGCCGAGGAGTGGTCGGAGGGACCCAGTGGCACGGAGGGCGAGGGAGCCACACCGAGGAGTCCTCAGCAGCATCCACCTCAGCTGAGGACCAGAGCAACTCGGAGGATGACTCCCTTGTGGAGGCGGGTGTCAGCAGCCACCACACCCCAGCTAGTGTTGCTGTCCCCGCCACCACCAGCACCACCACCGCCCTCCCATCGGCTCCCATTCCCCAGGTCCGTGGAGGCTCCCATGTCCGGGAGCGTGTCTCCTTTGGGCCAGGCACCGCACCCCCTGCCCCTGTGTCCCCTGCTGCCCTGAGTGAGGAGTCTGTGTACCTCCTTCGCCAGCTCCATGTAGGGCAGACAGCCATGCTGAGTGTCCTCCATGCGCACACCGCGCTGTTGACTCAGCTGGTGTCGTTCATGGAGGGCATCTCATCGGGCATGTCTGACCTACAGAGGGGCAATAGGTCCATGGACTCCTCCCTGACGGCAGCAGTGTCCCTCCTCAAACGGTCCCTCACCCCTCCTGCCTTTGCTCCATCCACACTCCCCAGCACCTTACCCATCCCAGGCACACACACACTGGCACACACCAGCACACACACATCCAGCACACTGACACACACGCCAATGACAAAACGCACACGCAAGCACATTCAGGGGACTGAAGCCAGACTCACAGGGGATGGGGCCCTGGAACACACACACGCATCCACATGCACTGCGCAGTCCTCAGTTCCCTCTCCCTCCAAAGCACCCTCCCTTGCCTCACCTGCAACCCCAAAGTCACAGCAGCTCTTCCTCTGTGACCTCGGCCTCTTCCCCACCGATGAAGCTGCTCCAGCATCCCGGGGGAAGAGGAAGCCCACCCACACGGAGCAGAGTGCCCCTCGCCCCTGGACACCCTCCCCCAGGCGCAGACGGACTGAGGCCCCCACCCGCAAGTCCCCCGGAGTGCTAAGAGCAAGACCCCGCCACCGCCCTGCAGCTCAGGCACAAGGTCTCCGTCCTCCATCCCTCAGGCCCCCACTGCACAGGTGCCCCCACCACACCCTGCCCCAGGTTCCCCCACCCACAGATATACCATCCCCAAGATGCTCCGGCCTTCTCCCCCTGCCACTTGCTCTCCCAGCACCACACCCCCCGCTGCGCTTGTCTGTGCCACTGATGTGGTGAGGGTGTCCTCCCCCTCTGTCCAACCCACCTTGCCTGTTCCCCATTCTCCTCCCCTGGAGGTAGGCACTGCAGTGGAGTCCACTACCGCCCTGTCTGACTTGGGCACTGCAGTGGCGGACCTGTCCACCCCATCTGCAGGGTCCACTGCAGTTGTGCCGGCACCCACGACATCTGTGTCATGCCCCCAGTTGTGCCGGCACACACCATGTCAGACACCTCCACTGCAGTTGTCAGTGGCTCTCCAGCACCCACCACCCCTTCCCTGACTCCCCCTGGTGAGCCCTGATCCTGTCCCTGCGGTGCCTGGCCTGCCCCCCGGTTGCCCCTCCTAGTGGATTGTCCCTGGTATTGTGCAGGCATGCGTAGGGTGACATCTGCCAGTGTCACCCTGTTTGAACTTTGACAATGGACTGGCCATTGGCCTTTGCTCTTTTTCAGGACTTCGTTTGGCCTCAACACATATGCTGAATAAAGCAACTTTCTTTTCTCTAGTGCTCATGCTTCAGATGTACATGTTGTTGGTGCAGCTAACCATGCCCTTGCTGCAGTGATGGTGATATCTGGTCTCATGATTATGAAGTGTTACTGTGCAGGAACCCATGTGGTCCAGGGGAATGTGTCCTATCATGTGGTGTATCCATGTCATCAATAGCAGCATCTGAGGGTGTCATGTGTTCAGTATTTGGCAATGGGTTTCCTACTTACATTGGCAATTTCACATCTGTGGCTTCCACCCCTGCACATCTGTTGTGCCTGCCATCGTTGCATTTGTCTACTTCCCTGACCGTGTTGCCATCTCCAGTGGACATGCAGGTTTGGGCATCAATGGGGAGGGACTCATCCGTGTAGTCAGTGCAACATTGCTATACAAGTGTGTTGGATCTGTGCTGATGATTCCGTTGGCACATCCATGACCAGGCTGATGTGATGGGAGCCCTCATTTGGTGCTAATTGTTGATTGTGTGACCAAGTGCTCAGCTGACATGATGGGGCCCTACTGAGGCAACATATGGCACAGCTTTCCTCACACAGGAGTGGAGTCCCCTCATGGCAGTGTGTACACGTGTGACATTGCCTGCGCCCAAGGTGTGTGTTGTATGTGCATGTCTGTGTGTTCACTTCCATTCATCTGCGCATGCTGTGATCCCTAGTGTTGTACCTGTTTGTGATGCTTGCTGACTTGAGCTATGTTCCCCCAAAGTCTTCTCCCTGTGTTCTCTGTGATGTGGGTGCATGGCACATTACTGGTCATCAGGGTGTCACCCATAGGTGTGTTTGCTGTCAGGGCAGAGTTTGTGTGCTGACGCAGATGGGTCACAGTCAGGTTTCCCTTTGGCACTTGTTGTTTGCCCCTGTCATGTGATTTCCAGTTTGTGTTATCTTTCAGTGATTGTGACACGTTGTGTGTGTGACTGCTGGCACTCCTTAGGGTCCGGGCTGCAATGTTGGTTGTTGTCTATGTGTGTTCTTTGTGGGTGACCTTGGTTTCTTCATTGGTGTGTGACTGTGGCTGGGATCCCATTGGTCGGTGTGGTATTGCCGTCATGTCCATGTACAGCGTAGTGTGCAGTGTGTCAGACATTCAGGAGTCTTGTTGAGTGTCCATGTGTGATGTGTTTCTACACCTTGGTTCCCACCCACCACCCTGGAATAGTAATGGGTGCATGTGCAATGTCACCAGTGCATGTGTACTTCACTGCTGCACATTGTTGGAGGTCGAGGGGTGTGGTGTTGAGTGTGTGCAGATGAGAGTTGTTGCCCGGCTAGTCCCCTGCCTCCATGTTGGCCTTGGCTTACTGGCCATGCTGATTGATTTGTGCTTGTGTAGGTGTGATGGTAGTTAGTTGCTCAGGACACCTGACTGTGGTTCACAGTGTGAACGACATTTAGCTTTGTCATCACAGTGGTATTTTTCTTCAGCCCAGGGTCACCACATTGTGGGGGCCCTGGGGGTGGTGCTGTGGTGTGTCTGTGACTTGCTGTGTCAGTTGTTGTTCCTACGTGCCTGTGTGACATGTGTGTTTTGTGCTCCCTCTCACCTGTCAATGCCTGCTTGCCCACATAGGGGATTTGGATCCATGAGTTACCTTAGTGTGGCAGTGTATGCACATCTGTATGATTGGTATTCAGCTCTCCTCATGTGTTGTGTTGTTGCCTGGGGACAATGGCACCCCCACCCCTCACCTGCTGTGTATGATGACAGTGTTGGTCTGCCTGTTTGTGTTTGTGCATCTGCACCACTGCATTGGCATATCTTGGGTGTGCCATTGGCTGTATGTTGTTTGGTGTGTTTCCCCTGCTGTCCCTGGGACTCCTAGGTCATCGGTCAGCACAGTGATCATGGTTTGTGTGTCCCATTGCTGCCATGGTATGGTATCTGTTCACCTCACATCTGCTGTCTCCACAGGGTATCTGCATTTGTGTGCCCATTGGTGCAAATATGTGGTTCTGCATTCTGATGGTCACTTCTGTCATTGTGTCATTGATGACTGTTGACGGTCTCAGCCACCATGGGTGTTGTTTGTCTGCACATGGCCAAAGGAATGTTTCATTTGCACTGCAGTATTTGGCTCCCCCAATTTATGTTGCAATGGGACACATACACTACTTTGCCACAGATGAGTTTTTGGTTCTGTGACCAGGAATGATCCATGCAGTTTGGCAGTTGCAGCTCTTTCTTTGTCAACAATTACCTTTTGGTCACTGTGATGATGAGGGTGTAGACCCCATTGCCACAATGATCAAAATGTGCTTCAGCTATGGACCCCACACTTGCCTTTTGGTCACTGTGATGATGGGGGTTTAGACCCCATTGCCACAATGGTCAAACTGTGCTTCAGCTATGGACCCCACACTTACCTTTTGGTCACTGTGATGATGGGGGTTTAGGCCCCATTGCCACAATGGTCAAACTGTGCTTCAGCTATGGACCCCACACTTACCTTTTGGTCACTGTGATGATGGGGTTTAGGCCCCATTGCCACAATGGTCAAAATGTGCTTCAGCTATGGACCCCACACTTGCCTTTTGGTCACTGTGATGATGGGGGTTTAGGCCCCATTGCCACAATGGTCATGGGCTGCTTGCATTGTGGGTGCCACACACATATATGTGTGGCACATGTGCTAGGGGGTCACATTGTATGTTCAATGTCATGTTCGGTGTTGTAGGCATTTGACACAGCCTGCTCACACGCTTGTCATGGTGGTGGGGGGGATGTCTTAATCTTGCATTCCCTAGGTTGTGGTGTGCTTGTTGTGTCATGCATTGTCCATCCTATGAGTGGGGGTGGTAGTAGTGGTAGGCATCCAGCCCCCCCTGGCTAAGGGTGGTGGTAGGCATCCAGCCCCCCCTGGCTAAGGGTGGTAGTAGTGGTGGGCATCCTGCCCCCCTGGCTAAGGGTGGTAGTAGTGGTGGGCATCCTGCCCCCCTGGGTGAGGGTGGTAGTAGTGGTAGGCATCCTGCCCCCTGGCTAAGGGTGGTAGTAGTGGTGGGCATCCTGCCCCCTGGGTGAGGGTGGTAGTAGTGGTAGGCATCCAGCCCCCTGGGTGGGGTGGTAGTAGTGGTAGGCATCCAGCCCCCCTGGCTAAGGGTGGTGGTAGGCATCCAGCCCCCCTGGCTAAGGGTGGTAGTAGTGGTGGGCATCCTGCCCCCTGGCTAAGGGTGGTAGTAGTGGTAGGCATCCTGCCCCCCTGGTTGAGGGTGGTAGTAGTGGTAGGCATCCAGCCCCCCTGGCTAAGGGTGGTAGTAGTGGTGGGCATCCAGCCCCCTGGCTAAGGGTGGTAGTAGTGGTGGGCATCCTGCCCCCTGGCTAAGGGTGGTAGTAGTGGTGGGCATCCTGCCCCCCTGGGTGAGGGTGGTAGTAGTGGTAGGCATCCTGCCCCCTGGCTAAGGGTGGTAGTAGTGGTGGGCATCCTGCCCCCCTGGGTGAGGGTGGTAGTAGTGGTGGGCATCCTGCCCCCCTGGGTGAGGGTGGTAGTAGTGGTAGGCATCCTGCCCCCCTGGGTGAGGGTGGTAGTAGTGGTAGGCATCCAGCCCCCCTGGGTGGGGGTGGTAGTAGTGGTAGGCATCCAGCCCCCTGGCTAAGGGTGGTGGTAGGCATCCAGCCCCCCTGGCTAAGGGTGGTAGTAGTGGTGGGCATCCTGCCCCCCTGGCTAAGGGTGGTAGTAGTGGTAGGCATCCTGCCCCCCTGGTTGAGGGTGGTAGTAGTGGTAGGCATCCAGCCCCCTGGCTAAGGGTGGTAGTAGTGGTGGGCATCCAGCCCCCCTGGCTAAGGGTGGTAGTAGTGGTGGGCATCCTGCCCCCTGGCTAAGGGTGGTAGTAGTGGTGGGCATCCTGCCCCCCTGGGTGAGGGTGGTAGTAGTGGTAGGCATCCTGCCCCCTGGCTAAGGGTGGTAGTAGTGGTGGGCATCCTGCCCCCTGGGTGAGGGTGGTAGTAGTGGTGGGCATCCTGCCCCCCTGGGTGAGGGTGGTAGTAGTGGTAGGCATCCTGCCCCCTGGGTGGGGGTGGTAGTAGTGGTAGGCATCCAGCCCCCCCTGGCTAAGGGTGGTGGTAGGCATCCAGCCCCCCCTGGCTAAGGGTGGTAGTAGTGGTGGGCATCCTGCCCCCCCTGGGTGAGGGTGGTAGTAGTGGTAGGCATCCTGCCCCCCCTGGTTGAGGGTGGTTGGCATCCAGCCCCCCTGGGTTGGGGTGGTGGCGCGCATTCAGGCCCCTGTGTGCATATGTGGCATTGGTGATGGGCATCCCGCCCCTATGGTGCTGCTGTTGCTGGTGTAAGTATATTCAGATTCCCAGTGTATGTGTGTGATGTGTCGTGTACGTGTTGTATGTGTTTTGTGGTTGGTGTCTGACTTACCTTCTGCGCCGTACGCGTCCGTGCCTGTTCCGGTAGTAGATGTGGAATATTGGTATGATCGGGACGAAGGGATTCATGGTTGGTTCGTGTCGTTCGTCCTTCTCGTTGCTTCGCGTCGTCCTCGTCGCTTGGCTTCGTCCTCGTCGCTTCGCGTCGTCCTCGTCGGTGCTGTGTTCGTCTCGTAGCCGTGGATCGTGTTGTGGCGCGATTCGGAGCTTATGTGCGCCTCTCCCGGATGCTTTGACGTGCCGTGCGTAGCGACGGGTTCGGCGCGTACGGAAAGCGCATCGTACTTGTCCGGCCGGACGGGGCTGCATTTTCCCTTCCGTGCGACTCGATTCGGCGTTTCCGGATTCGCCTCGGTCGGAGAACAGGACCTGGTTTGGGTGAGTACGGCTCGGCCGGGATTTTTGCTGTTGTGCGCATCGTACTTGCTCGTTCGGTGTACTGTACGGATCGGTCGGGAAACTGGCTTTCGCATGGCTTTTTTCCCGACCGAATAGTATTGGGTGCGCCTCCGACCGAGATCGGAATCGGCCCCAAAGTGTTAGATAAACAATGTATAACACATATCACCACTCACTCACTTATGAATCACCACGTGTACATGCTATAAATGCAGTCGTGGCCTATCACAGTATGAAAGTGACTGTTCTGAGCGCTTACCCATATTATCGGGTGAGCTAATGGCACCTTAACCTCGGCACACACACCCGAGGTGGCATCCAGTTCCTATATAGGAGGAAAGTGGGGAATAAAAGCTTGACTGTAAAGTGCAGTCATAACAATACAGAAACACACAGTTGACTAGATGTGAATACACTTGTAAAAGCAAAACATTGGCATGGGGAATATTATGTGAATGGCATAGTCACTACCATTCATCAAGGCTCTGTTATGGGTCTTGAGGAAAGAGCAGTCATAGACTTATAGTGATGTCTGAAACCACCTATGGAAAAGAAATCAGCCTAATGGTAGGATTGTTAAGACGCCAAGAAGAAAAAGGGCGAGGATGCTATGTTGGCTATGCTCCTGCTAACACAGAGCCCTTACTTTAATGTGCTAGATACACTAGTCCCAAAAGACGTAACCCACTCAATGCAGTGGCACATTGCATTCTCAAAAAACTATGCATCTGTCATCTCACCAAAATGATGTGGAGTACATACCTATAAGGCGCAGCTATCATAGCAAAGATCAAAATATATAGAGCTAACAACCGGCAAGCCCTTGAGCCAGCAAAGCTGCCTACAATTACAAACGAACTAGATGGAATGTTACGGACAAAAACACTGCAATGTGCAGCCCATGGCTACTTTGAGTCCATAGATGCGGGGGACACCAAAGGAGTGTAATCATGTGGCTGGGAACGGGGTTGCTTATGTCCCAGTAAAATGTCATTAAACAGTGGGAACAACTGTGGAGGGACATACCGACTACATATAAAAGTATAGCGCAGCGTGAGACGGCATACAAAGTCATGATATTATACCCCTCAGTGATTACATAAAATGTTCCCTAATACACTGCCCACTTGTTGGAGATATAATAGTGCAATTGGAGATTTTTGCATATATGGTGGCACTGCCCGCTGCTAACCACCTATTGGAAAGAAATCCTTCGTCAAATCGAAGATGTAGTTGGATATCCTAACCTGATAACCCAATGGTGATTGTCCTGGGGCTCAGGCCTACGACTCTTCTTACCATGACTCAAGCTGACTGACGCGTAATATTACACATGCTGGGAGCGGCCAAACAGACAATAGCACAGTATTGGAAAAAAACAGATATACCGCCCATTGCCCTATGGTTTACCCGCCTTTGGCATACAATGGCAATGGAACTTCTCACGGCTCGAATTACTTTCACAACAAATAGATTCACAACTATATGGCAGCCACTGTTCAACCATTTTTCCAGATTAGAATACACTTGTTTTAACCCACCTAAACTTCTGGCGTTGCAACTTTTTGAAGATGGCTACGCTTCCATGCAAGAAGACGAACCTCCTCGTGTGTGTCAGGCAGCTCCCACAGATAGCCCAATATCTACTCATTAGCATATTTACTACGGCGGCCCCTAACCTCCCACTCTCTTCTCCCGTTTGGGGATTTCTTTTCTCTTTCTTTGTTATCTCCGACATCCACCAGCTCGATTATAGAATATAATTGAAAGTGAAATGTTAAATAACATGTTATTACTTTGAATCATGCACAAGAAATTGGACAGTGTAAGTTTACCTAGAAGAAGAGACTGCTGTAACTGTCTGACACTAATGCTTCACGAGATTGTTCTTTTTTGTTTTAATGTTGATAATTTATTTTATTTTCAATAAAAAGATTTGAAATAAAAATGACAAATAAAGTCAGATCAAAAACAATAGATATACATGTGTGCAAAGTGTAATATACTATGGGGCAGATTTACGAGCTCCCTGCGCCACCAGTACGTCACTTTTCGTGACGTACTGGTGGCGCAGGGGGCTGCTCCATATTTACAAGGAGAGGAAAAGCCACCCTACGTGACTTTTCCTCTCCTTGCAAATACGGCCCCTTCACACGCAGCACTTTGCGGTGAAGGGCGTTCCATGGGTGTTGCTGTGGGTGTTCCCACGCAACACTCATGGAACAAGACACATCTCCAGAATTACGAGAAATCGTAACTCTGTAGATGCGTCTGAAAGCTACGCCACCCTAGAGGTGGCGTAGCGAGACGCACCGAGGAGAAATGTTTTCATTTCTCCTCGTTTTTCCTCTTTCAATGCGTGCTGCATTCTGCAGCACGCATTGAAAGAGGAAAGTGGTTGTAGTGATTGTTTTTGTGCAGGAAGGTTCCCCTTCCTGCACAAAAACAATCTCCCCACGACGCAGGCATCCTTGCACCATGGTGCAAGGGTGCCTGTGCCAGCGCATGGCTGCAGTTTGTGCACCAGCGCAGGGGGAAGCACAAGGATGCAACATATTCTTGTAAATATGTCGCATCCCTGTGCTTCAAAACTAACGCAGCGCGGTGCAGCAAAATGACTTGCTGTACCGCGCTGCGTTAGTTCAACGTAAATCTGCCCCAATGTATTTCCATTATTGTGTAGTGAGAGCTGCCTCAAGTGGGTTATGGTAGTAAATCTGTTTTTTTACGTATGGTCACCCATTTCCCCTTTTTCTGGCCTCTATGTATTCTGGCTTGTAGTACTCTGTGCGCTTTGCACTGTTAGACAGTGGTAAAATGTCTGTGCTTCCCCTCTTATACATGTGCTGCACATTAGAACTCCATATTCGGTCTATTTAATTTCTCTTTACACTCATTGCAAATAGTACCTAAGTACACATATGCCAAGGAAAGTTAATTGGCATATATGGACTGCAATGTTTATTTACACCACCTATGGATGTGACAAAAATATATTACTGCTAGGGGTACCACTGTGCGGTAGCTAGTCTGCAATTTAAATGCACCGCCGTGATGCATGGTGGGGAAAAATGCCTTTACCATGTAGAAAAACCTCTCTTCCTTATTCATAAATCACCCTAAGCGTGCCTTATAAGCTTACAGGGCTTACAAATAGGAAGTCCTGCAAATATGGGTGGTGGATGGGGGGGTGAGGTAAGAACAAAATTGTTAGGAATATCTGTCAGTTTTTCTCTAGTTGCTGGCTAGTCCATAGAATAAATCTCCCAACTCAACCACCACCTCCTTAGACCATTCCTGGACCTGGGAAGACTCTATTTGAAGAGGACCTATTTTGATGGTCTTGGTGTCTTTTTACTCATTAACTCTATTTTTCGAAATTGCTTGTGAATTTTACTATGGAGTGTTCTTTACTTTGCAATTACTACTACTGCCTGAACCTAGCGCACGCTTCCCTAAGGATTGCCTGCTACTTGTGCCGTAGTTACCAGGGGCTGAGCAGGGATTCACTCAGAACTATTTTTTGACCTAACCACTGAGGGTTAATTGAGTTGATAGAGGTACCACCACCCACCAAATTAAATACCTCATTTCTGGCAGTCATGATGCCACTCCCCTCCCTCCATAGTGGTAATAAACAGCATGTTGCACTCTTCACATATGCAAATAGGGTTTTATGCCATGCCATTTTTTCTATTTGTATTTTCTTTTTTTAAAGATAGTCAATCGAAGTCAGAAAGCAAGGAGTTCATGTTGTGCCATTAGGTAAGATGTCATTCAAAGGTCTCCTGGCTGTTAGGAGAGTAGTGTTCCTGTGTAAGGCCACTGTAGCATGCAATGTATCAGGAAGTAAACTGTGTTTTTCTCATGTCAATTTTGCTGTACTGTGAAAATAATGTAGAATGTAATCTTTGCACTGTAGCAATACACGCGGGAATGTCTTAATTAGTATAGTTGTGTTAGAGAACATATTTTGTTGGGCTACATTCCTTTTCACTGTCATGGAATAAACAAATAACACCTCAAGGGCAACTTCTTTTAAAGCTAATAAATGCACATACAAGCCCCTGGAGCCATTTGAGGTGAACAGGCAAACATGTCCTGAGATCTTATCATCACAGCCTTGACAGGCCACTCAGCCCCCTCTGACCCCCCTCCCTGCTAACCATTGAGCCTGAAGTCGAGCCATTATGAACACTTCAACCCTAGTCATAAACTCATTGTCAGTCATTTCCTCAACTCGTTACACTTTCAAATGCTTTACTTTTTGCACACATTTCTTTTTGTTATTAAATGTCATTACATTAGGCTCTTAGAATTAATACAGCTCTTCAGAGACCTCCTCTTCGAGCCCCTCCGGGTTCTCAACGTAATGGAGCACTCTGCATCACGGAGGTTCTGGCACTAATGCAGCTTCTTGTTGCTATAGGCAACAAGTCTCTGTTTTTCACTGGGCCTTCCAGGTTGCTAAGCTACAGGACATATTTCTGTAGTATTTCATAATTGCTTGGTTATATTTTTCTCCTTCTCCCTCTCATTGTCCCACTCTCTCTCACTGCCTCTGTCTCTCTAAACCCATCTATCTGTAACTCTTTTTCCTTGCTGGCTCTCTTTAGATTTTCTTGTGTTACCTTTTTTACCCTCCACCCCTTATTTTTATCGCTCTGCCTCTTCTTATCTTTCCCTTGCATCACTCCTCCCTTTCTATCCTGTTTTCCTGCTTATCTCACGTTGTTAATTTAATTTACTTTCGTTTTTTCCAATTTTATACAATAATATTGTACTGTTGTGACTTATGAGTGTTGACAAGCTTAGCAAATCTGCAGATGCAGCAAAAGTTTTAAGTGAGTTTCCTTCTTCCTGGGTGTTTTAGTTATCAGACCTCGTGCCCTGAGTGGCTAGCTCTCCATGTTTTTGGCTGAATAGCTTTCGTAGTTAAGGTTCAAAAGCTCTGCCATTAGAGACAAACCATTTGCTTCCTTGTTTCTCGCGTTTGTCTCCATGTTGAAGGGTTGTAGTAACTGCTGCTGCAGCATTTGTCACATTTCCAAAGCTTGCTTCTACCCTCCCTGAATTCTACTTTTTTCATTCTATAAGTGTTGATCCAACTTCCTTTCTAAGCCAATAAATGTCATTATCGTGGGAAGTTGAGTCTGTTCTTTTTTATGCTGAATCCACTCGTGTGCTTATAAGATGAAGGATGGTTTGCGGCCAGAGAGCTGCCCGTGGGCTGATGTTGAAATCCTTAGGAGTTTTCCAGTGCTAGCATAGTATATAGACAGCATAGTCTATAGGCACTGCTGTGGCTTGCATACATTGTACAAATGCTGTCCGTTTGCTGCCCAGGGATCGAGACATCCTGCATTCTGCTACTTTTTAGGTCTCACCTGAGACAGCACATGCGCAGTGGCTTGTGAGACATTTTCTTAGCTTACAGAAGGCTTAGAGTCCGCACACTGCTTGACACTTGTTAGCTTCATCGCCACGCTCATTTACTTGCTTCTCATTTGTGTTGGTTTGCTCTCTCCTAGCTTCCCTCCTGTTGCCTATTTGGCTTGCTAACTCCCACCCTCCCACCTGATGTCTGTGTTGACTTGCAACCCTCCCATCTGTTGTCGATGTTGGCTTGCTCCCTGTACATGCTGGTTTGCTCCCTCCCAGCCTCCCTCCCGATGTCTGTGTTGACTTGCAATCTGTTGTTAATGTTGTCTTGCTCCCTACCAGCCACCCTCCCGCTATCCATGTTGCCTTGCTTCCTGCTGCCCACCTTTCCATTGTCGGTGTTGCCTTGCTTCCTTATTTTCCATGTTGCCTTTCTTCCTTTCCACCCTGCCCTATTGACACCCACTCACCCTCAGGTTGTCTGACATGCCCTACTCACCACTACACACCCTTCTCCCAGTGTCTCTGTTGCCTTCTCCTTACCACCAACACCCCCCCCCCCTTTGTTGCCATTCTATTTATTGTCCATCTTGGCTTACTCCCTCTGTCCCTCCCTCTTTCTCTCCATGTTGCCATGCTCCTTACCACCCAGCCTCCCGTTGTCCATGTCGCCTTGCTCCTTGCCACCCACCCTTTCATAATCCATGTTGCCTTGCTCCATAATTGTCCATGTTGCACTGCTGCATGCCACCCACTCTCCTGTTGACCCTTTTGTCTTGCTTTCAATAACCTGCCTGCCCTCAGGTTGTCCATGATGCCTATTACCAAACACCCACCCTCTAGTTGTCTGTGTTTCCCTACTCCCTATCACCAGCCTTCCCATTGTCCGTGTGAGCTTGCTCCCACCCAGCCTACCTCCCGTTTCCGATGCTGGCTTGCT
The DNA here is from genome assembly GCA_963921515.1 of Calotriton arnoldi. Lineage (NCBI taxonomy): Eukaryota > Metazoa > Chordata > Amphibia > Caudata > Salamandridae > Calotriton > Calotriton arnoldi. The sequence continues at coordinate 1,172,103 of CAWUFW010003345.1, read as the reverse complement.
AACTGCCACCCTCCACCTTGTCTGTGATGCCCTGCAGAGTACCACTCACCCTCCAACAACATTCAAATCATCCTGGATCGAGGAGAAACAGCTAACCTCATCCTGCTCGACCTCTTTGTGGCCTTGGAGTCTGTCTCCCATTACACCTTCAACAGCAGACTCCACGAGATTGGCATGCAAGGATCTGCTCTCAAATGGATCTGTTCCTTCTTCATGGGAAGAACCCAAAGGGTCAGGCTGCCACCCTTCACATCAGAGACAAAGAAACTGATATGCAAAGTCCCATAGACGCCATCCCACAGCCCCACCCTTTTCAACATAAACATTACACCACTTGCCAACATCATCTGATCTCAAGACATCACCATCATCTCCTATGCCAATGACACCCAACTCATCCTCTCCTTGACAGACAAGAAAACCAGAACCAGAACCAACTTCACCAACTGTATGACCATGGTAGTAGAATGGACGTGAACCAACTGCCTGAAGCTCAACTCTGACCAGATGGAAGTTCTGGTCTTCGACAACAAGACCTCCCCATGGGACTCCACCTGGTGACTGACAGAGCTAGGACCAACACCCACACCCACAGACCAGGCAAGAAATCTAGGGATCATCCTAGACAACAATCTCAACATGACATCTCAAGTCAACGCAGTGTGCACCTCCTGCTTCCACATCCTACGCATGCTGCAAAAGAACTTCAAATGTTTGTCTCAGAACACCAGACGGACCGTCACACCACATTCCCCTTATCCACAAAAGCAAAACTGGAGGTCGCTCATTCTCCTACATTGCACCCAATACATGGAACGACCTCCCTCAACACAACAGAGCCTCCTCCTTACTTCTTGAGTTCCGCAAGAAGCTGAAGACCTGGCTCTTTGTATAAGCACCCTGGGTTCCACACACCTACACACCTGTCCAAGCGCCTGGATACCCTCTCTGATGTTTTGTACACTATATAAATTAACAAAATATAACATATCCCTTTTTGTTTTACTTTCAGCGATGCTGAACAGCAGCTGCACTGCTGTACAACATGACTAAAAACATTGACATAGAGAATATATTCCCTGTTAAGGAGAGCTATTGGCTTTGCCAGTGTTTATTGGACATGGTGTTAACTCACCATGAACAAATGTACCCTGAAGGAAAACTGTATTGATTTACCGCTTGTCATTTTGTTTCATGCAAAAGCACATGCGATATTGAAATAAACCAACAAAGGCAGCACAACTCATTTTTATTAGACGTTACATTCCTTGGCTGCACTATATAGACATATCAGTGGATAGACAAGCTAGTGTTGTATTTTGAAAGAAGCTGATGTAAACATCACTGCCTGAACTTTTAGAGCTTAACATTTGTGTTTGACGTCCACCTGCATATGAAATTGTGGAGCTGACAGTTTTCAGCAGAGGAAACTTTGGATATGACAATGTAGTCACAGGCTGCCTCTGTTTTGTTGTTGCCTCCCCAACGTCTTCGTCTTTTCACCTCTTGTGATTTAACCCGTTTATGATTTTTATCAAGTACATGAGAGCTTTACTGCCTGGGTGTCAGTGAGTTGGATCCATTTAATCTCGGGCATTTTACCCCATTCCATGATGCCATCTCTGGGGTTTCCTTCTGGTCCCAAAGGGAAACACATCTCACTTCCTGTGTTGTCACTAGGATCATGTGGCATATGTTTTTGTAGAGGAGTCTATTGGTATGTGATGCAAAGAACCCTCCCCTTGATCTTTGGCGAAATAGCTCCTCTGTGGCTTTGTGGAAGGAGACAGTGTGCAGTGGTAAAGCCCTGCTGTGAACGCAGATGTGAAGGTACAAACCACTCGAGCACACAGAAGGAAGGGCGCAATGCAAACCATAGGAATCACACGTGTCATAGATGAAAGTAAGAACTCTTCATATGTTAGCCCATCCTTCATGCTCAATTAAAGCGTTACCATCAAGCCGAAAGGAAACAGTAGTCAGCACACAGTTGATTAGGACCCACGCTGAGGCCCATGTCGATGTAGTTCCACTTTCTGTTCTGATGAACCTTTATTGAGTACAGTACTATGCATAATAAGAATCATGTTTCCATTACTCTTTCAATAGTTCTATCCCCTTTGCATCTCCTTTCCATCTTTTCCCTTTCTCTCCCTTTTTGTGTTTGTCTTTCGCATTCGCTCACTCTTTTGCTATCCCCATCTAACTCCCTCGCTTTCTTTCTTCATATCGCTCTCTCCATAAGCTGATGTTTGCAGAACAAAGGTTGAATATATTTAAAGCTCATACTTCAGTGCTAAATCATACGGCGTTGGGGAGGCTTATTACTAATATGATTACCTTGGTGCCAATGGCATTGCAGCCATGGCTGCTATGTATTACCCATGTAAAGGCATTCTACATTGATACAGCTTTTTTTACATTAGAGCCTGAAGCCCTGAGGTGATCACTCATAGTAATCCTGCATGGGGTGGCCACTAATGTACTTTTATTTGATGTGGTCACAATTGCATCACTAACAATGTTAGTAGCTCGGATGCTTTTCAATGTACATATGTAGCTCTTATTAAAGAAAAGGTTGGTGACCTATGATTATATAATATTATAATATTATAATTATAATTATAATAACCCGACATTTGTAAAGCGCGTACAAATCACCCCTAAGGGTCTCAAGGCGCTGGGGGCCGTCGGGAAGATTAAGCGATCTATTGCCCAGAGTCACATGGTGCTGGGATGAGCTGCCGCCGGAGCTGGGGATCAAACCGTGAGCCCCGTGCTCCAGAGTCAGCTGCCCTGGCCGCTGCGCCACACCTCTCCCTCAAATAGATTTAGGTTTAGAGTGCCCCTTCCAAATAGAAATTCAATATGGTATGTATTCATGTTTTTTGACCGAAATCCAGTTGCAAAACATTAATATTTTGCTGCATACTGAAAGGTAGTGGCAACCCATTTGCGAACATGGATGAGACCTCGCGGGACCCTGTTCCCTTTGGAATGGTAAAAGAAAATTGGGGGTGGGAGGGGCGATAGGACCACTGCCTGCCATTAAAAAAATAGCTTAAAATACTTTTCTTTCTTTTTAAACGCATCCTGTTGCCTCTTAAGAAAATGGACTGCATTTGAAATAAAAAAAAGATTGCTTTATTTAAAAGTAAGCACACCATCCCTGTGATGGCAGCAAATCGTAGTGGGTTGCAATTACCGACATACATCATTAATATTCATGAGGTAGGTCGATTTGTGACCCATTGCGATTCGGCATTTTGTGAACTAACCTATTAGCACATAGGTTGCTCACAAAATACCATGGTACTTCCAAAAGTCAGTGGACAAACTGCAACCACTTTTTGCGAATCCTATCTAGGATAAAAAAAAATCTATTCTGTGATGGCTGTTGCTTTGATCTAGAAGGTAAAGTGGCGTTGACACTTGGGTATCAGACACTTCTGCTGAGTACAGTGAAGAGACAGGAACCTGCGCAGAGACTATCACTGGAGCACCGTCAACTCCAACCATAATCCAAACTCTGGACGTGTAGTAATAGAAGAGGTGGAGTGAGTGACTAGCACTGAGATAATCCACTCCTGTTGACAGAGGTGGCTAGCAGCAAAGTCTGGTTAGGATGCGGGTAGACTGGGTAGATGAGAAGGCAGGGATAAAAAAGGAGCTGTGGGAATGGAGGAGAATCATCTACAAGTGTGTTGCCATACTAACCATAACCCTCAAATACCAGTGTATGTATACCTCAGGCTATGAACATAAAGCCAGGCAATATTTCGACAATCAGCAAGACAATGATCAACTTCCAGATACAGGTGCAACAGCAAGGGGAAAAAACAGGGGCGCTTGTACAAGAGACAAGTTCTAACAGACAGAAATTCCCAGAAGGAAGAAGAACAACATTCAGGTCTAAAGTTTGAGGTTAACTGTTGCAAAGTCAGAGATTCAACATTAGATCAGTTAAATAGTTGCCAAGAGCTATGTACCAAGACCTGAATTAGAGTAATTGCTTTTGAAATGCAACTAACATGATGGATGGGGAATCTTAACAGAGCGGGCATCTTGGTTTGGGATATTAACATCTCAATTTCAGACTTGTCAGGTTCGTCAGTGAAGGATAGCTTGGATTCTCTGGCACACTGACGGAAGGTCCCAAGTATGGGCATTCACTTGGCCACTCGGGGTCTACATCAAACAAACAAAAGGAGATGGGAGGAATGTTTGCAAATAGTATAAACAACTGACAACCTCCCTAGGTAGCATATGAACTCAGGATTCTTTCCACGATGCCACTCTAGACCAAGACGCATCTTGCAAATCAGTACTGACACTGCTCCTTATGGTAACAGTGCATCCTGAACTGCCATTTAATCAGATGGAGGTGGCAGGGACACTTCTGTAATAACCACCATAGAGCGTAGGTGAGAAGAGAAGGTCTATATCCTGAGGCACCGAAGCTTGGAACGTAAACAGCTCCAAAACAGAAAGCAATAGAATACAGCATTTTTGGTGTCCGCTGCTAGCAGCAGGACCTTTTTAGACCTGTCAGCCTTAGGTTGGTCTTCCCTGTATACTTTTTGCCTTCCTCCTCCATCTCGTTTTTGTTGGCCTTAGGACTATGTCCACTTTACCACTGTTAACCAGTGCTAAAGTGCTTGCACTCTCTCCTTTAAACTTGGTAAAATTGGCTTACACCCAATTAACAAATGTAATTTACTTGTAGGTCCCTAGGAAAGAGGTACTACATGTATCCTAGGCCTGTAAATTAAATGCTACTACTAGGCCTGCAGCACTCATTTTGTCATCTATTTAGGTAGTCCTTTTAAACATGTCTCAGGCCTGCCACTGCACCTGTGTGTGCAGTGTTAAACTGCAATTTCGACCTGGCAAGATAAACCGCTTGCCAGGCCCAAACCTCCCTTTTTGATACATGTAAGTCACCCCTAGGATAGGCTCTTCACAGCCGGAGGGCAACATGCAGTGTATTTAAAAAGTTGGACATGTACTTTTAAGTTATACATGTCCTGGCAGTGAAACATTTCTACATTTGCTTTTCACTACTGTGAGGCCTACCTCTCCCACAGGATAACATTGAGTTACCCTAATACATTTAATAAGTGGTAATCTTCTATTGGGGCAGACAGGAATATCAAGTTTGGTGTCTTACGAACTGGGCCCGTTGGCTGGCCTCCTGATCAGAAGCCTCAGGGACATAAAAGGCTTCAATCACCTTGAACCTGGCACCTGGACTCATTCTGCTCTGAGTGCTAGCTCCCAAATGGCACCACCCCAGTCCTGGATCCATGGAAGTGAACTTAAAGGTGCTCTGCCTGCCCTGCTGTGGTCCTGAGGGCAGAACCATAGCAGCCCAGCGCATCTCCTGTTATATGGGGTTATATGGCCCTAAGACACATTGTCGACATTGCTAAGTTAGCATGAGTTTTGCTTGCCCTATGCTGCTGCTTTTGTGCATGTCTCTGCTAAGCATTTGTTTTCGCGACACTTTGCCTCCGCCCTGTACATGATAACAGATTGTTTTTCACGTTCTTAGCCTTCCCTTCAATTCTGTCTGAACATAATGTGCAGGGTCGGTCAACAATGTCTCTTGTTATTCTGTTCTGGTCAGTCCCTATTACCTAGACAAAACATGTTACCAACAGCTGCAATGTGGAAATCGTGCTTTGATATAACGTTGTTGCACGTTTTTGAAACACACTCGAAGAAAGCCGTTCCATGGAGCTGAACGCTGCTGTTCCTATGATGTAAACCCTTGGGTTTAGGCTTTCATTAGGGGTCTGCTAATAACGCCTAGAGATCTTCTGTTATATAAAATAAATTCTTACTGCCTTGGGGAGGGTGATTAGGCCCAGTTATTTAGCCTTTTTCACAGTTTTTATAAAATGACGACTCCTTTTATATTCTATGGTATTGTAACAATGCTAATGATTCTTGCTTTATGCATTTTGCTACTAGTTGTGGTTCGCATACTGTATCATGGATCACTATAGTCAAAATAAACATTTTGAACTTATTTAGTGACTCTGATTATTTTTATTGTGGACAAGTACGTGAGAGCGAAAGAATGTCTTGTTCCCGCGACTCTGAGGTGAGTCGGGAGTGCTTGTGTTCTGGGTTGTCTAAACATTCGTAGCTTCTTGATATTTGTAGGAGACCGAATGAGACACTATTGCTAGTCGGTTGGGATTTTGGGTACTAAGGTGATAGGAGGTACACCCCTATTTACTGAGGTCCTGTTTTCTTGTGCATAGTTCTGTGTATGAGCAGAATCCCCGCAACATGGCGCCGCCAACGCTTGGTCTGGTTCTTATCTGCGAGACGATTGAGTAGTGCTAGTGCTGGTCCACAATACCCTCACTTCTGTTTCCGGAGACAGCTGTGACGGAGTAACCTCCTATATTGACATTTTTATAGGTTTATTCAAGCTTGAAGTTTTAAAAGGTATTTCTTTTCTTCTAACCCGAGTTTGCGCTGCCACTGTTTAAGTTGTTCTGCTTTCTTCTCTATAATGGCTGTGGTTGATATTCCGGCTCATAGCAGAGCCGCGCTGAGGGCGCACTTGACTCATTATGCGGTTCCTGATGTTGGGGCCGCACTTATTTTTGTGGTGGAAGCCGATCCAGCTCACCAGTTTGAAGTTTTTTACTCTTGGGTCACATTTCTGGCGGTGGATGGCACTGATGATTTGTTTCACACGTATGCTGCCACCGCCGTTCCTCAGCAGTATCAGCCTTATAGAGCGCTTGAGATTCCGCTTACAGCTTGGCAACACCGTATTTGGTTTAATGGCGCCCTTCCTCACCCATTAACGGTGGTCCGTTTAGGCCCTTTATCTAGAGATGGGGCCACATGGCCCGTTTTGGCTGGGTTTACCCCACACCCACGTGCTTTTACAACTGCGACTCTGGCAGAGCTCCGCGTCTTACATACATCGTTGGTACGCATCTATAGAGCTGTAATACAGTACGTAACACGCACCGTCCAGGTGGGACCACCTGGCGCTGCGGTGCAACCTGCGGGTCCTGGTGGCGTAACCATCAGTGCCGTTATTGTTAATTCTGTCATGGGCAAGTGCCCACAGAATAAGGATGATTTTGCTTATTGGCTTGCAGAGAAATTTGGACAGATAGAAGCTGTCTTTCCTAATACCACTCCTGTGGATAAGCATAGGATCTTAACTATTAGTTTACCCAAAGACTTAATTCCCGAATTGGCTGATTGTAACACCTGGGGCAGGGTGTTTGCAGCGGTATATTCTATGTGTTTCGGCACCCCCTCCATGACCGTACTCCCCTCTGTGATTAAGCACGTTCAAGATGAACATGGAGCAGAAGCGGCTGTTGAGCTGGGGATGAGACTGGTGGGAGTGTACGACGTGGTTGCTGATATGATCCTTGCGAATGTCAAGGGCGATGCCATTAGCTTTCAAGTAGTAAACCGCTTAGAGGCGGTCGCAGAGCCTTACAGCTCACGAGAATTACCAAAGATTATTGCAAAGGCTTACAAAACCATAAGCTGCAATAGTCTGGGGAATAAGCCTACGACTCAAATACAAACGCAGCCTCAAGTACAACAGAAAGCCCAGCCTGACAAGGATGGGTGCCCTTTCTTTCCTAAAAAGAATTGGCAAAGAAATAAGAAACAGGGTTCCCAACAACAGAAGCAGGGTTCGCGTGCCGGCTCACCGACCCCTGATGCTTCTGAACGTACTTATGACTTGCACGATCACGCTAAAATTAAGTCTCCTGAAAGATTTCAGGTTCTTGATCAGCGTTCTCCTCGTTCTTTACAGGAAACATCAGGCTCACAGGCTGTTGGAGTGAATCGCCAGGTGATTCCGCACGAACCCGTCCTCCTTTTCAAAAGAAAAAGGTTGCCGCTTTAACAGCAAGATATGCCACAGACGGTGAGGACGCGACTCCTGGATCGGACTTGGGCAGTGACTCTGCTCGACAGCGTGGCGGAAGTTACCATAGTCAGGGAGGCTCTATATCCCCGTCTGGATGTGACACCAACTGACACATTTGTTACAATTGAGACTGCCGATACCCAGGTTGCCCCCCCCGGAAAGACTATGCGAAGTCCTTTTCCAAATTGAGGGTGATATACTGCGTCCTATTAAGGTTGTGTTCTGGGAGAATCTAACCGCTACATATGACATTTTATTGGCGGAGAAAGATTGGCCGCCACCCTTTGTGTTATCCGCTTCTCGGGGGGAAGATGTGATACTTCCGAGTTTTTCACGTTGTGTCCCTGAGGAACAAGCGCAGGCTTTCGCGAAGGAATGGGCTTTGGCCTTAGCCCCACCGGTGTATCGCAATCAGGTGGGTTGGGACGTTGATTCGCCAGCTCATGAAATACCATTGCGCTCTATGCCACAGCCTCAACCTCAATATCCCATCAAACGTGAAGCAAAGGCTTCTGTTTGTGACATTCTCAGACAATTGGAGTATCAGGGGGTCATTGAGTCATGTGTATCACCTATGAATAATCCTCTCTTTACTGTCCCTAAACCTGATGGTTCTTTTCGGATTGTATTGGATTATAGAAATTTGAACAGCCCTTGCCGCACCTATGCGGTACAAAACACACACAGTTCAGCGCTGGTGAATAATATTGTTCGTAAAAAATACAAAACGACACTTGACATTTCGAATGGTTTCTACAGTCACAATCTCGACCGTGCGAGTGGTGACCTAACAGCATTCAGTGCCGTCGGAAATCAGAAAAAATGTACACGTTTGCCAATGGGGTATAAGAACAGCCCCGGGGCATTTGCGGCGCGCATTGTGTCTTTGTTGCATGACATTGACCCTGAGGCCTTGTCATATGTTGATGACATCTATTTGACTGACGACGACCTCGCGCCGCATCTTGACCGAGTCGACCACATAATATTGTCTTTTGCCGACTACGGTTACAAATTTAATTTTGCAAAGTCACACATTGCCCATCTGGCAGTGCTCTTTTTGGGCTACGAGCTCAATAATGAGGGAAAGGGTTTTAGCTCCTCATTTCCTAGAGAAGTGTGCACATCTGCAACCACTTTCTTCTTTGAAAAAGTGACAATCCCTGCTGGGTTTTTTAAACTTCGGAAGGACTTACATTCCCGATTATGCCCAGCGTATCAAACCACTTTATGCGTTGATACAACCTAAGTTCTCTTCTGCCAGCTAGCTTCCGGAACATACTTCCGTTCTGCAGTCTTTGCTGGCGGATTTGCTTGCGACTAACTTCTTAATGACTCGTGATAACACCACCAACCTGGTAATACGTATCGTTTCTGGGGCAGTGGGTTTCACGTACTTAACATTCAATGAAGGAGACACAATACCTATTGCATACAAATCACACTTGTACATTGCGGCTGAAATGCGTTTTTCCTCTGTAGAAAAAATCTTAACGGCAGTGCAGATGGCGATTCTAAAGGAACGCTCACTGGCGCAGGGCAAACGTATTCTTATGGTCACTCCCTTCCCTGCTTTGGAAGCGGTGACTAAAGCTAGTGTGCCTAACTCTAAAGCATTGCACCCACATTGGATTCAGTGGGCTACTTCTTTGACGTCTTCGGATGTCACATTTGTCTTTGATCCATCTCTTCAGACTCAGGAGTTTTTGCAGTATGAATTTGTTCATCCTCCTCCTTTGTCGCTTCTTCCTCTATGTGAATACAAATGCATCATTTATACCGATGGCTCGGCGCAACCGGCCACGGGTTCCAAACATGCTTATTCAGCGGCTTGTGCTATTGTGGCTGGCTCCATTGAAGATGGAGAGTTTAAGTCTTCCATTGTGCACACACAGGCACTAGGAGACTGCACGGCGCAATTGGCCGAGCTGCGTGCTCTTGTACTAGCTCTAGAGTTTGCTGATCCTCTTGTGAATACTCTTATTGTGTGTGATTCTTACTATTGTGTCCAGTCGTTCAATGACAACTTATACTTTTGGTCTCAAAATGATTACCGCGATTCTAAAGGCAGCGCAATTAAGCATTAAATGCTTTGTGTTCGAGTCGCAGATCGTAAACAACGTCTGCCTCTCACACATGTTATTCACACTCTTGGCCACCAACGTATCGGAACACACGCTCTTGGTAATTCTCTGGCTGATGAAGCGGCCAAGTCTGCAGTAGCCAAGTGTTCCGTAGCAGCAGTTACAAGATCTATGACTAAGGTTGATAATGAAATTCTGGCAGCGATTGCTGCAACTAGGGAGGGAGGTAATTATCCTGCGGGTTTCCCTTCCAAATACTCTTATCATGTAACTCCCGAACAGGTTCCTTATGCTACCATTCCTTCAGTTGGGGATCGGCTGATTCCCAACTCAGACCGCAGACTAGCTTTGATCAAGGCCGCACACGAAGGCATTGCTTCTGCACATGCTGGTGTGTCGGCAACAGTCTCTATTCTTCAGCAACGTTACTGGTGGCGTGGTTTATATAAACAGACTCGTAACTATGTTCTTTGCTGTGATGTTTGTCAACAAATCAAGCCTTCTACAGTCACACGTCCGCCACAAACACAGCTGTGTATTTCTAATAGACCCTTTGGCTGTGTCTATCTTGATCACTGCGGTCCTCTTTCTTCTGATACTGCATACAAGTATATCTTGGTTGCGGTTGATTCGTGCACTCGATTCCTCTGGGTATGGCCACAACGTAGTGCTGACGCTCGAAATGTCATCAGGGATTTGCGTGTCTTTATCGGGATGTTTGCCTGTGGTACCTTCCATTCTGACCAAGGTCCAGCGTTTGCCTCTAAGGCTTACAGGGATGCGATGAAGTCATTGGGGGTACAGGTGCAGTTTTCATCTCCATACAGGCCTGAGGGCAATTCAGTTGTGGAGCGAATGAACCGTGACTTAAAGCAATCCTTGACAGCTAGAGTCTTAGGTACTGGCAGGGACTGGCTGTCCCACTTGTATGGGGTCCAATGTGCATTAAATAATCTCCCTAGAAGATCTCTGGGTGGGCGGACCCCTTACAAAATGCTCTTTGGCTTTCACATGTTTGTTCCTGACCTTGATGGTCTGGACATTGTGGCGGCTGCCTCTAAGTTTGACGTAGATAATCATTCTGCTATGTTACAGGATCTACAAAAGTCCAGTGATACTCTGGCAACTGAGCATTTACCATCTTCGCCTGCTGATGCACTGCTGATTCCTGTTACCGGTTGACTTCCTAAAGTTGGAGATCTAGTGCGGGAGAAGATTGAAAACAAAAAAGAATTTGGTCCCTCTTATCGTGCTCCGGTTTCTGTACTTGGACTGAAGGGTACTCGTACTGTCATTCTACCACCATTGCCAGGTCGCAAAGACAACAGATACATCTCAGTGGACAATGTCAAGTTACACCGTGTGGCCGATTCTGAATAGTGTGACATCTGCAGTTTCGTGCAATGCAATATCCTTAACACCATTAACTTTGTCATCATCTGCTGCCACACGGATGTCTGCTCATTTGATGGACACTGTAATTGATCTTCAGCCTATGCGACAATCATCTTCTGCGATGGATCTTGTGTGTCCTTTTCCGGCTACTGATTCCATGTGTGAGATACCATCTAGCCCACGAGTACGAATGGACAATTCAACACTTTCGCCTTTGCTTGCAAGTCCAGTGAGTGCCTGTGAAGGAGAACCGGTACACCTTTATTCTGCCACGTCCTCCTCGTCATCAAGTTTGCCTGATACTCCTAAGTCTAAGTTGCGTATCTTTTACTCCTGGTTCAAAAAGACATACTTCGTTCCCCCATGGACCTACATTTGGTTGGTGCTTAACTTAATATTCCTCTTCATGTCAATTGGATTTCTGACAGTGTTCTTTTTACTCATAAATGGCCATTATCTCCCTGAACGCTCTGCAGTAAAAATGGTCGATGGAACTTTGGCTCCTCACACATCGTCCCATATCATGAAACGTGACAAGACTTTTGTGAATATTTCAGCTTTTCCTGTTCATGATGGCATCGTTTGGGACAAAGTAGCTTATGAAATCCATGGTCCGACAGAGGTCCTTAGAGTTCCGTACGTGTTTTGCGTCTCATTAGGGGATGTGGTGACACGGGACATACATTCGGATGATTGGGATGTGCAGGCAGTTCATACATTGTTTTCAGATTTAAAATATTATGCTGCCTTTGATGCTGAGGATTTGTATTTAAATTCTGCCAATTATGGTGATCTCTACTGCTATCAACATTTTGGGCATCATTTTTTACACAAATCAAACACCATGAGACCTGTTTTTAATTTTACCCAATGGGAACATTGTCCAACTCCCATACAGGGGAGTTCTAAAACGCTTAGGGATAAGTTCACCTATTTTTCTAACTATGATTTGACCAATCCTGAATCCTATTATTTCAGGCTTCAGAAATCCCCTACATCGAAGTACCTGTTATCACACAGTAAACTAATTTATGCCAATTCGTTTAGAACCCAGTTGGCCACACACGGTTATGACCATTGGAAACAGACTATAGATTTAAAATCTATCTGGGGCACACAGCCATGGCAGGTTCAGGGCACTGAGGCATTACATCGTGCCTGCCTGATCCCGACTCAATTGCTGTTTTTAAATGAAACAGTTTACCAAACGTCCTGTTATGGCCTTGCAACTGTCAAAAACCTAAATACCCCCTCAATTCCATCATTAGCTGAATATAATAATTGGCGGTTACATAATAACTGCACCAAGGAGGCTTTACAGGCTCTACTTCAGAATGCCTCCTTTAATGTCTCTGAAATCGATCCATTGGGATGGTTGTTGTGCCAATCTAATGCTAATGCATGCCAGTTGCGTTTCTATAATGTTACACCTGGTTTCTTTCAGACTAAGCCTGACCCTCGTTATCCACCTCATCATTCTGTGACTACATACTCGGTAGGTAAATTGTGCCAGCAGTGGCTAGAACACTCTAACCTTGCATCTGTCAAACAGCACCTTTCCATCCTATCGAATGATATTGATTTGGCTGATTTTCTTCTGGGCCCACGTAATCCGAGGGCCAAGAGATTTCTTTATGCCTCTTATAATGAAATTTGGAAACTTTCACAGATGGAAGCTGCCTTCCGTCTGCGTCAAATTGACCTGGCAAACTTGGAAAAAGTCCTTGCTGTAGTAGACAACAGCATTAATACGCTTTCTTCACGCATTTATACCTTAGACAATATTGTTTCTTCTGTAATAGATATTGTGCAAAGTGATGTTTCTGTGTTATATCATGGTCAGAATCAGTTAAGGTCGGTCATGCAATTTGCTTGGACGTTGCAGACACTAAAAATGGGTAAAGTGCCTTGGGATTATTTGAATGCCACTGCTTTATTCTTGCCTTTTCACCTGACTGATAAACAGAAGTTTATGTCCATGAAAGATGCTGTATATACGCTGTTACATATTGAACAATTGGAGCCTTTGCCGTTCTCTGTAGCGGAAACGGACTCTGCTGTTTGGTTAATTCATGGCGTTATCACTTTGCCCTTTTCACTTTTTCAGTTTAAATCATGTATGCAACACTTTCCTGTTGGCCGCTTTGAACTGCTTGCCACTGCTTTTTTGCATGAATTATGGGTCCTGCCCTTGGCTTATCGGTGTTTGAGGGAGGATAAAGAAGTTTTCCTCACAGGGGAGGAGTGTGATTCAGTACTGGGTCACTCTCTTGTGTGCAAACACGTTAAGTTGCACGGCGAGTGTAACGTGTCAGCGCCCAATCTAGCTTGCTTTTTGAAAGGGACCCCAGTACCATCCATCACGCCTGTCTTTACATTGCTTACTAACGGCAGCTATCTCATTTTAAACAATCTAGACTGCTGTGGTTTGCGGGCGGGTGTCCCATACTTGGTAACTGTTTCCCAGCGCGTAACTTGCTGTAGCAATGTCCTTTTCCCGCCCCCGCAAGGGAGTTTAGATTCTTCCCTTTGGCCTTCCATTCCGACTTTGAAAACAGAGTTCAACAAGTTGAGCAGGCTCAAAGCCCTTTTATTCAAACAGGAGGTGGCCCTCACTTCCGCCCGTGAAACATTCAGATTGCAGGTGGCTCGGACCTCCAGTGAGATACAGTCGCTTCTTAACACTAACCTCCCACTTTATTTTGGGGAACTAATTCACCAAATATTTAATGCATCTGATACGACAGGCCTTGCACATTTTTTTAAATGTGTGGGATCTGGCCTGGCCTCTTTCTTTCAAACTATATTCGGGGTGATACCGGCTTTTATTCATTCTATATTTTCCAGCGTCTTCGGAGGGTTCCCCTTAATATTGGCGCTGGCTGCTGGTGTCCTGCTTCTCCTCCTTGTGCTTCGCAATGGTTGTTCGCTTTGTGGCTCTGCACAGCTCGGCCCAGCTACAACTGTATCGTGATCGCCTATATGAGGCTTTTGGATGCTTGCCTTTAGCCACACTTGGCGTAACTTACGACTTGACATTCCGCTTTGCCTATTTTACTTGCGTGCAACCAGTGCTTCATTGCAAACAATGTCATTTCTCCTGGGCGATGGAGCTTTGCTTATCGAACACGTGGTGTCCACTCCCTGATTTCAGCCGGTTGATGGGTCCCTTAGAGGCTCATGACGTGGCTTGTTCTGTGGATGGTCCAATGACACGTGCAGCTTTACTTGGAGTCTTGGATCAATGGGATATCTGTGCGGCTGCGCAGACTTTCCTACAACAAAGTTTAATTGAATATCATGCAAGTTTGCCTTTTCTATTTTTGGATGCTCCAGTTTGTGAGGAACATGATTGTTCCTTCGACTTACTAAATTGGATGTCGTCGTTTTTTCCCACCAATGACAATGATGAACTATTGGAAGGAATTGCATTCCTTTGCACCCAAACCTTCATGGATTGACTACTTCGGTCGTCCCTACTCCACTGTCTGACATACAGACTCTTTTGTTTCAAGCTCACCGTGCCTTCAGCTTTTTACGAACTTTCCCTTTGTTCTCCGATAAGTTTTTTTTTAGGAGGTCCCTCACCAATATTTTAAACAATGCCTGAATTTGGAATTCTGTTTTTGTTCTTCTGTCTATGTCCTACAGACTTACCAGGGGGAGGGTGTTCTATGGGGTTATATGGCCCTAAGACACATTGTCGACATTGCTAAGTTAGCATGAGTTTTGCTTGCCCTATGCTGCTGCTTTTGCGCACGCCTCTGCTAAGCATTTGTTTTTGCGACACTTTGCCTCTGCCCTGTACATGATAACAGATTGTTTTTCACGTTCTTAGCCTTCCCTTCAATTCTATCTGAACATAATGTGCAAGGTCGGTCAACAATGTCTCTTGTTATTCTGTTCTGGTCAGTCCCTATTACCTAGACAAAACATGTTACCAACAGCTGCAATGTGGAAGAATCGTGCTTTGATATAACGTTGTTGCACGTTTTTGAAACACACTCTAAGAAAGCCGTTCCATGGAGCTGAACGCTGCTGTTCCTATGATGTAAACCCTTGGGTTTAGGCTTTCAGGTAGGGGTCTGCTAATAACGCCTAGAGATCTTCTGTTATATAAAATAACTTCTTACTGCCTTGGGGAGGGTGATTAGGCCCAGTTATTTAGCCTTTTTCACAGTCTTTATAAAATGACGACTCCTTTTATATTCTATGGTATTGTAACAATGCTAATGATTCTCGCTTTATGCATTTTGCTGCTAGTTGTGGTTTGCATACTGTATCATGGATCACTATAGTCAAAATAAACATTTTGAACTTATTTAGTGACTCTGATTATTTTTATTGTGGACAAGTACGTGAGAGCGAAAGATTGTCTTGTTCCCGCAACTCTGAGGTGAGTCGGGAGTGCTCGTGTTCTGGGTTGTCTAAACATTCGTATCTTCTTGATATTTGTAGAAGACCGAATGAGACACTATTGCTAGTCGGTTGGGATTTTGGGTACTAAGGTGATAGGAGGTACACCCCTATTTACTGAGGTCCTGTTTTCTTGTGCATAGTTCTGTGTATGAGCAGAATCCCTGCAACACTCCTTGCAGCTCCACTTCAGCACCACCACCGTGTGATGCATCCCTGATGAAGGACTTTGCATCGCAACCCGCAGTCTGCTCTGAACCGTTGCTGCACTACCCATCCTCAACGCAGGCCTTCATAACACAAGCCCCTCATCTACGGTATCCTCAATGACTACTCAGGACTCCGCATCGCAAATCTGGAACCAGCCAGTGCGTGAAAAATTTTCAAAGCATGACTCCACATAACAAGCCCCTAGTAGATGGCATCCTCGATGATGACGTAGGACCTCGCATCGCAGCCTTGCAGCTCCTCAGAACCGCTGCTGCACAACACATCCTCGATAAGGGATCATGCAATGCTCGGCAACCAGGATTCAAAGTACTCATGTTCAGCGGGCCTAACTGGGTCCCTGTATCTATCCCGCACTCCATTGCACTCCCCCTGAATTTGTGACTTTGTCCCAGGCCAGCATAACTAGGGCTGTATGACGATACCACGCATGCATTACATTGCATGCCATTAGATTGCGGTTTTAACAACGCAAGTCGTTACAACGACTTGCGTTGGAGGGCGCTGGACTTAGGAGTAGTTTAATTTACTATTCCAACTCCAGCCTACGTACAGTAGGGAAGGTGTTGGATAGTAATTTAAACTACTCCTTGTCCTATAGCGCCCTCCAGTGCAAGTCGTTGTAACGACTTTTGTTGTAAAAACTTCAATCTAATGGCATGCGATGTAATGCATGCGTTCTAAAGGTTGTTTCCCATAACTAGATACCGACAGTTGGTGCTTTGTGCCTCTAGGCACTATTTTTGCTTAAATCTTTTAAATTGCATATCTCCGATTCTACGGTTTGATTTTTGTCATTTTGGTCTCAAATATTTTATTACATTTTACTCTGTTTTTCTGAATTGTTGTAGAATTTTCCTTTGATTGTGTTTTTGCTGCATAAATACTTTATACATTGCCTCTAAGTTAAGCTTGACTGCTTTTTTTCCAAGCTACCAGAGAGTTACGCACAGGTTAATTTGGGGTGTGCTTGTGACTTACCCTGACTAGGATTGTGGTTGCTGCTTGAGTAGGATTTCACCCCCTCAACCAGTGACCCTATTTCCAACAGACTCGTACTGGGTAGCTGGTTCATCTTCCTCAACATTTATCCCTGAAGTAAAATCCATCAATGGGTAAACAGTGACAATAGAGTTTTAAGAGGTGACTCACTGAGTGACTTAGTTCAAGGGAACATACTTCAATCTCTTCAAATTGTGAGTTACTTTGGCTATCACTGAATGTCTAGACAATGATCTATAATGGAGTGCTGTGCTGCCTGACTTGATCGCTTCACTGATGCGCTTGAAGTGTGAAGCATTCTGCAATAAATGCCCTTCTCTAATTTTACCTGTGATCATAGTTCCCTTACAGAAAATCACTCTACAAGTTTATGGCTCATAGGGTGTTCTTATGTTGCATCCTGTGTAGATGTTCCTGTTTAGCACCATTTAACCCTGCTCGCTTGGTTATTTTGATTGTGTGATCATCTCAGAATTTTGTCTGGTGTTGTGAGCGAGGTATCCATCTTAGGGCCTGAGTACGATCTCACTAGGAAGGGCTCCAGAGGGGTTACGGAACGAGCAAATCCGATTCGGAGCATATGCTTCTGACCGAATTGTCCCCCATTCCGAACGACCAAGTATGATGCGAAGATCTACTCTGCGTCGACCAAAACGTTTCCGAACCTGATCCTGTCAGTCCGACTCGTTCGCAGTAGAATCGTGCCATGCAATGAAGCCGGCTTCCGAACGAGCGAGTACGATCCACGATTCGGACAGCCGTATCGACTCGGTCTCAGCAAGATGAAACGGCTGTGGGAATCGGACTTCGAGGGGCTGTAGCGGGCCCCCCTTCACACGGGGCCCTCCGAATCTGTCCCATGGGGGAACCCATTGGTCCCCCCTTTCCATGCATGCACGTTGTGGCGGGCACCATGGGGTGCCCGCCACAAGGTGTATGCTTTTCCCCTCCCACCCGTTTTTGCTAGGGTAGCCTGTGTACACGTTCAGTATACAGGCTCCCATAGAGTTCAATGAGAGTCCGAGCAAACTGAGTCCGTCACCATACGGGTGCATCGTACTCGGTCGCTTGTGTCGAAGCTAAGTTTAGATAAAAATGGTGGCATCCATTTTGAATAATTTGACATTGTGATAATTCAATGATGATGGGAATTATATACAAATATAATAATTGCTTGATATCATGTGACAGCCTTAAATAAGAGTTAGAACTTTGCTTTTAGTAAGCCGCCTGTAACGCGACACATTGCAAGGCTTGCACAAAGAGTACATTTCCATGTTATTACATTTCTGCCTGCTTGCATTAGCAACAGGCCCTGTAGGCCTCAAAATTGTATTCAGCCACATCAGCTAATGTAGACCATTGTGATTGCATTTGGGCGTAAATGTAATAGTTAACTGTCTGGCTTTAGATACAGGGGACTTGTCATGTGCACATAGGGTGATTTCCAACGTATTCTTGTGTAACGATGTACTGTAAGTTTCCGAGCACAACATTTTTTTTCACCACCTGCCGGGACATGAGGGCCTAGACATGACCTGTTACGCAGACAAATTATAATGAAATGTTGTGGTCTGTGCCTATAAGGGCTTGTGTTTTACTACTGCTATTCGAGCACTCAGCACCCATCTGAGGCTCCTGTGCACGTTAAATAAATTCTCTTTATTTTACTCAGGTTGTTGTGACGGAGTTATGAATTTGGGTTCTACAGATCTTTTCAGTTTCCACATTTGGTGAGAGAATGCGACTCCAGAATGCATGTCTTCGGCTGCGGCAGACTGCTGCCTTCACCTTCGAGCGGAGGTCTGAGGTCCGACCACAACGCTTCCCTGCCTGCGAGGTCTCTCTCTCTCCCTCCGCTCTGGGCTGGAGGCTGCAACTGGCCGTGAGTAGTTGTCACATCTGTGGGCTGCTCTTGCTCCCTGTTTCTCCAGGTTCCCTCAGCACATAATGAGGGCTTTGTGGGCCAGCTTTGATGGCTGTTGTGCCTATTGTCTTGTGCTCTTTCTCCTTCTGCTTCACCCTACTCCTCGTGGTTGTTTTTTTTTTGGCATTGTGTGATCTCTGTGGTTGCCCTGCTGGTGGGAGTCTTGGCCCCTCACTTTCTTGTGTTTTCGGGTTTGTCGCCACGCTGTCAATGACGGCTATGTTCCTGACTGTGTCTTTCTCTGGTGTGCACTTCTGGCGCTGGGCCTGTGCTGCACCATCTTGTTGCCTCTAGCCTCTGAGGGACACAGTTGCCGTCTCCCTGCGTATTTCCCTTCGGTTGTCCCTGGCGGGGAGTCAGTTACAAAGGGGAGGAGGATTTGTTTTGGTCTCAGTTTTGGGTTTCCTCTCATGTATATACTCTGATTGTGCTGTCCTCTGTTTTATTCCCTCTCTTTTTCCGTCTGCTGTCGTTGCCGCTGGGCGACCTTTGGGTCACAGGCCCCATTGATTTTGCACTACTGGTACAGTTCTCTCTGTCTATGCCGCCTGACCATGTTTTTCCATATTTACTCAGGTGCGTTTAAATTTAGATTTTAGTTACTGAGCTGTCACCTTCACCCCAGGGCACTGGAGAGGGCAAATATTCTGCATTTTCCATACCAGCAGTGACTCTCTGATTCTAAGCAGCCCTGTGACTGACGGTGGGTCAGAGAGGGTGAAGTACTGCAGTTCCCTGTCTTGCCAGCAGAGACTCCCCAGCCAGGGGCCAAAGGTTTCAGCCGTGAGTAACACAAGTGGTTAGTGGGCATTCCCGGACAGGACATCACTAGGTGAGTGCTGGAGGAGGTTTCCCCTCCTCAGATTTTGGGTGGCAGCAGGTATTGCTTCGCGTTGTAGCGGTAGCAGGTAATGCTTCCCAGGTTTAGGGTTGATGCAGGAATTGCTCCCCGGTTTGGCACTGGTATTGAGTGCATGCCGATATCGTAGGGGGCTTGCAGGGGGTACTTCCCCGTGGTTGTTGTAACAGGTATTTTTGCGCCGGTTTTTGTGACATCCCTGGTGTAGTGTAGCCAGAGAGCGGTCGGCTCTGGTACACTGACTCCTGCTGGACACCAAGGGTGGTCTCCAGATGTGAATAGGTGTCCACCTACTCACAACAAGGAGGGGGTTGGTATTACATTATATGCATCCGTTTGAAGTGCTGTTATTGTATTGTATGCATTTATTTGAAGTGCTTTTATTTTTTGATATGCTGTTTTTGATTGTCACATAATGTATTGTGATTCATTGAGATTCTTGGAATTTTGCGACTGACCTTTCATATGCTGATTATATGTCAAATGACTGATTACCTTAATACAAATGTTACTTTGAAATGTCACAATACTATGTTGATACAAACTGTCGAATTGACTAAGAGACCTCCTGACGTTTACCTTGTATTGGACAGATGACCCTCTGCCTGTGTGATATTTCTCATCACACTTGAGGTCCCGATTATCCTCTTTCTGTTTCCACTATTATTATTTTGGGACTAGGTTGGGAGTACATCACTCAGCCATAGCGCACAGTACAACACAGCGCCGCTGCGCAGGGACTGAATTCCTGCTTCTGTATTTCATGTGTATGCCTGTCACCTTTTATACTGTCCAAGGAATGCCAGTACCACAGGAATCTTTTCTCTCCCTTTCTAACTTGTGAATGCTTTGGTGAACTAGTAGCAATTGCATTGTTTGTTGAATGATGGACGGCTTCCTCTGGTTTTTCAAAGGCTTCAGGCTGGCCGAAAGTGTGTGGTAGCGTTCGTCTTTCCTATTGTGTCACCTGGCATTAAGCTAACAAGCCTCCTTTTGTTTTTCCATGTCCAGTATAACTGAACTGTTGGTAACGCAAGTAGGGTCAGCGCTTTTGGACACACTTGCAGAATGGGGAAGTTCAGGCTCCCCTGCCAACACAGTTACACACTGGCATTCTCTGCCACAGGGGCACAACGCACCGAGCTGTTTCATGATGAACAGACCTTTTGCAAATCTCTTGCGCACAAACTCATGAATGGGGAAGTTAACGAAATAGAACTTTCAATAGAATGTTTCAAATATTGCTTGTCTTGTAACAGTGGGACAGGAAGCAGCCTATGTGGCTTCCAAGTACTGTAGAAAGAAAATGTGCTGTTAAAATTATGCACAGAAAAACAAAATACAATACCGCGTCTTATTGATAATACGTGGAAACAACTTTTTGATGATAATTCACTAGATGACACATTTACGGCCAAAACATGGTGAACATTGGTATGGGACATCTGCATTTATGCACACCAGACAGCCCACGATATCACCACATTAGAAAGGCCTTAAATATAACACAGTCAGCTCTGCCTCAACAGGCTCACAAAGAGAGTTTTATTCGTCCTAATTCCAGCACCACCACACCACCACCCCCCTGTAGTACAAAAGAAACTATTAAAAATGACACCTCTAAATGTAGCACTTCTTGACCAACTGGTAGAGGGAAGGCTACAAGTAAACACCTTCACAGCCACTAACTCCAGATCATACCAGGATACAGTGCTCTCGCTAGCACATGCAGAATTTATGGGCAAAGGTCCTGAGGCCCACGGTGCGTTTATCAGCTGCAAGCCACGGCCCTAAGAAAAGATGGAATACAGGAACAGCCCCCCCCTCTCCAGATTATAGTTGGGATGTAGCCAAATTTACGTTCACAGATTTCTTTCCAAATGCGCACAACACCCACATTGATAATGCCCCTGTGAACAGTACGCACCTCAATATCTCAATAAATCACCATGCATGCAGTCTTGCGGTTCACCGCATTGACTTTTCACTCCCATTTAGGCCAATCAAGGTAATTTTACTTCGTAATGCTCCCTTACCTCGCGGTCCTCTCAAAGGCATGTTTCCCGCACAATAATTCACCAGTCAGCACGGCCAACTACTCCAGGGACACCGACCCATGTTTTTTCGCATTATGTGTCACAGGACACACTGTTTCTCACCCGGCACCGACTCACCATGCCCACCTTGTCCCAAGTCCCTTGTTACCCTCACACCCACAAGGCCACCGAGGGCCATTGGCTCCTTTGTTTTGTACATCGTGTACCACGGTCACAGAACACACGGTTTCTCTCATAAACCGGTAAACAGCCATTTCAACGCGGCTTTTACACCGCATACCATTAGATCGCATGCGTTACAACGCATGCGATGTAACGCGTAGCCATTACTACGCATGTTATTACATCGCATGCGCTTTTACAACGCATGGGATGTACTGGCGATCCACCTTGTTGTGAGGAAACTGAGGCTCTTCCATTTCCTCACAACGATGTGCATCGTGCACCGCCTCTCAGCCGACATGAAGCGAAGCAGGAACCAGGGAGAGGAACCACGAAGAGAGCGAGGTAAGGGGGATTGGGCCAGGGGTGGGGGTAGTGTTTTAGGGTTTGTGGTAGTGTTGGGGTGGTGTGCAGGGTAGTGTTTGAGTGTATTAACTGGACTGGGGGTCGGAGGAGGGCCGTGCTGGAGGTAGTGTTTTAGGGTTTAGGGTAGTGCTGTGGTGTTTGTGTAGGGTAGTGTTTTAGGGTTTAGGGTAGTGTCGGGGGGTCGTGCAGGATAGTGTTTGAGTGTAGGAACTGGACTGGGAGTCGGAGGAGGGTCGTGCTGGAGGTAGTGTTTTAGGTAGTGCTGTGGTGTGTGTGTAGTGCAGATAAGTGTTTTAGGGTTTAGGGTAGTGTCGGGGGTTGTGCAGGGTAGTGTTTAAGTGTAGGGAGCGGACTTGGGGTCGGGGGAGGGTCGTGCTGGAGGTAGTGTTTTAGGGTTTAGGGTAGTGCTGTAGTGTGTGTAGTGCAGGGTAGTGTTTTAGGGTTTAGGGTAGTGTCTGGCGGTTGTGCAGGGTAGTGTTTAAGTGTAGGGAGCGGACTGGGGGTCGGGGTAGGGTTGCGGGGGTAGTGTTTTAGGGTTTGGGGTAGTGTTGTAGTGTTTGTGTAGTGTGGGTAGTGTTTTAGGGTTTAGGGTAGTGTCAGGGGGCGTGCAGGGTAGTGTTTGAGTATAGGGAGCAGACTGCGGATCGGGGAGGGTCGTGCTAGAGGTAGTGTTTTAGGGTTTAGGGTAGTGCCGTGGTGTGTGTGTAGTGCAGGGTAGTGTTGTTGAGTTTAGTGTAGTGTCCGGGGGTCGTGCTGGGTAGTCTTAATGTAGGGAGAGTACTGGGCGTAGTGCCGTGGTGTGTGTGTAGTGCAGGGTAGTGTTGTTGGGTTTAGGGTAGTGTCAGGGGGTTGTGCTGGGTAGTCTTAATGTAGGGAGAGTACTGGGGGTCAGGGAGGGTCGTGCAGGAGGTAGTGTTTTAGAGTAGTGCTGTGGTGTGTGTGTAGTGCAGGGTAGTGTTTTAGGGTTTAGGGTAGTGTCGGGGGGGTTGTGCAGGGTAGTGTTTAAGTGTAGGGAGCGGACTGGGGGTCGGGGGAGGGTCATGCTGGAGGTTGTGTTTTAGGGTTTAGGATAGTGCTGTGGTGTGTGTGTAGTGCAGGGTAGTGTTTTAGGGTTTAGGGTAGTTTCGGGGGGTCGTGCAGGGTAGTGTTTAAGTGTAGGGAGCAGACTGGGGGTCGGGGAGGGTCGTGCTAGAGGTAGTGTTTTAGGGTTTAGGGTAGTGCCGTGGTGTGTGTGTAGTGCAGGGCAGTGTTGTTGAGTTTAGGGTAGTGTCAGGGGGTCGTGCTGGGTAGTCTTAATGTAGGGAGAGTACTGGGCGTAGTGCCGTGGTGTGTGTGTAGTGCAGGGTAGTATTGTTGGGTTTAGGGTAGTGTCAGGGGGTTGTGCTGAGTAGTCTTAATGTAGGGAGAGTACTGGGGGTCAGGGAGGGTCGTGCAGGGGTACTACATTAGGGTTTAGGGCAGGGCAGGGTAGTGTCACTTACATTACATACTTTTACCATGAGTATAGATTTACCATGCATGCCTTTACATTGTAATGGTATGCATGTTAAAAGCATATGCGTGGTAAAAGTATGCAATGTAATGGCATGTCGTTGTAATTGCAACGCGTAGTAATACCCGCATTGTAATGACACAAGTGGTATTAGTACGTGTTGTAATGAGTCATATTCCTTAAACCGGACCACCATGATACAATGGCTGTTGCCACATCACGACACTCCGCCTATGACACAAATCTTGAATGTCTGTTTGCGCCGTAGCTCTCACCGGCCCACTTGCGTGGGCATGGTATCTTATGCCGTTTTGAAACTCATTTAAACTCATCCTAACTGTCTTTCGCATTTTTCATTTCTCTTATTTTCTAATTACAGGCAATTTTATTCAGGCATGTAAAACTATGTCCTGATGATGATCCCAAAAATGTTTAAAAGGGATCGAAACATCGTCGATTCAATGTACACCGTAAACCCTTTTCTAATTAATAATATTTATGTGTAACGGGGTCCCATTACAACTTTGCTTGTGCTATGTGAATGTGTAACATACAAGCAAGTCGCTCTGCCTGAGCCTCTCTTTGTGTTTTTCTGTTTCATGTTTATTTTCTATATACACGCTTAGTAGGATGCAGACTTGTATCCCACTTTATTGTTTTCATGTAAATTTTACAAATTAAAAGCATCTCTGTCCAGCTGGACAGCTTAAAATATAGTACTGACTCTGAGTCTATATTCATCTTTCCCTACGTTTATTGTCCATGTTTACAAACAATCACGGGAGCACACATCTAAAGCCCCCATGACTTTAGGGGAGACACATATAGGCTCACAGGGTGTCAGGCAGAGACCAACAGCAGGGTCACTTCATGGTCTAGTAGAGACTGATCAGCTGGGTACTTCCACGAAAAGGCATCTTGTAGCTTGGTATCTCCATGTAGCCACACAGGAGTTCAGCCAACTGACCCTTGGAGTCCACAAATGTATCCTGTGTACAAGAGGGTGCATGTCCAGTCCTACAGGGCTCCTCTCATGTCATAGATAGCAAGTCCCTTTCTCTTCTGATCTTCTGAAGTTTCTAGAAAGTGTTCTGAAGGGGATGCCTGTTCTGAAGGGGGTGCCTGGAGGTGCCACATTTAAGCCTGTTGGCAGCTAGTGTGTGGGGTGACACCTGGACACTCCCCAACCGGTGGGGTAAAAGTTCCTAGGGCAATCTTACACACAAAATGCCATGTGTTAGGGCATTTCCAAGATGGTGAAAGTCTTCAGCCACACTAAAATTGGGCTTTGAGAGCTGGGGGTGTGGCAATGTTATAGGGAAATCACCAGTACAGTGTACTCCCACATCTAAGGGCCCGATTACGATGTCGTTCGGAAGGCCTCCGAATCGGATTTGGCTGTCCCGGATCCGATACGTAGCCCTTGTTTCCGACCGAATCGTACACAGGTATGAACGACCAAGTACGATGCGAAGATCGCACACGCGTTGACCGAATCATTTCCGGACCCGAATCTGTCCGTATGACTCATTCGTAGCCGAATCGTTCCGCGCAATGGAGCCGAATTCCTACTGAGCGAGTACGATGCACGATTCGGACAGCCGCTTCGCCTCAGTCACATCTGTCACAGGGGTGTGCCCATGGGTCCCCCCGATCCAGGCATGCACAATGTGGCAGGCACCATGGGGTGCCCGCCACACGGTGTACGCTTTTCCTCACCCACCCCTTTCCTGCTATCGGAGCCTGTGTACCAGTCAGTACACAGGCTCCCATTGAGTTCAATGGGAGTCCGAGCGAACCGAGTCCGTAAGCATAAGGCTGCATCGTACTCGCTTGTTCGGACTCCCGGTGCACATTTTGCTCGGAAAGCCCTCCGGATCCGAGTCGTATGGAGGGCTTTCCTAGCGAGATCGTAATCGGGCCCTAAATCTAAAATCCAATTTGCAGCAGGCACTGTACCCCAACAAATCTAGAGTTAGAGATCTGGTAGGACAAAGCAGGGTCCTTCAGCAACCAGATAGGGGATCCACAAGAAATGTTTTGGCATCTTGTTCTCTCCCTTTCAAGTGTGTCCCAAGTGTTACATATGGCTCAACAGACCTGTCAAACAGGATTGATAGTGTGGTGTCATGGATGCCTAAAGTTCCCACTATGAATATTCTGTGGAGCTCATCTCTACCCATTCAGGTCAGTCTATTGTTCACTCCAGAGGGGCATTTCGCACCTCGTTCACTCCTATTCAATGCTGAGCACAGGCTGGGAGAAGCTGGAGAGCTAATGTAAATTAGTCTTTAGGAACAGACAGAGAAGAGGTAACTTTCTAACAATTAATTTTACTTAGTATTTATTAAAAGTCTGTCTTCACCATTGAATTGGATTTTTAATAACTTTTATAAATAGTGATTGAATTATTTTTCCAGCTGGTCCCATTCCCCAGTTAGCAGTATTAGTATTTTAATCTGCACTGTGATATTTTACAAATGACAGCTGGGCCTGTAACAGTGAAAATAGCTTTTTTGGCTTGTCACTGTAGGAACACAGGGGCATATTAGCAAGGGCTTGATCGCCGCTTTAGCGGCACTTTTTGCCGCCAAAGCGGCGATTTTTTTATCGCCCTATCAGCAAGCTGTCGCTAACAGGCGTTAGCGACAGCTTTCTGGCGATAGCGGCCGGTTTTTCCATCGCCTTGCATGCCAGCATAATTATCGCTAATGACATGCAAGGTAGGCGTTCCCAACTAAAAGCGACTGAAAACAGTCGCTAACACAACTTCCCCCTATTAGCAACGCAGGCGAAGCGATAAAAAAAGTCGCGCTAAGCGCGATTATCGCTAGAATTTAACACCTGCTAAAAACATGACTTACCTGTTTCTTCAATGGGAGGTGGATTGTCAGGCTAAGTCCACCATGGCGTTAATGCGTGAATATCGCTGTATTTCCAGCGATATTCACGCATTTCGCCGCTATCGCTGGATATTTTATCGCATTGGAGATAAACGTTGCTAATAGCGTGTTATCTCCGCGATAATATCCAGCGATAGGCGGCGATAAAAAAAACCACGCTAAGCGCGGTTTGCGATAATTATCGCAAGTTGTTGCTAATATCCCCCACAGTAATATTAATTTTCTACATTTACCAATCTTTAAATACCATGTACCCTGCCTTGTGGGATACAAGGTTTACATAGAGGTGACTTACTAATATTTAAAATGGAGATTTCTAACTGGAAAAAAAGGTTATTTTAACAGGTCGCACTCCAGGTTTTACACTGCAGCAGACAGGGTAGGCTGTAGCCATGATTCCACTGTCACTGTAGTGGATGGCACAAAAAGGGCTGGCGTCAACAAGTGGCATTTAACTTCTAGGCCCAGCGTGCATCACCGGCAACTTGAAGGTGCCTATGAGGAATACACTAATTTAACCATGGTTAAAGGGGGGGACACAGGCACTTCACTACCAGTTAGCTGGGAAATGTGCACAGAGTTATAAAAACCAAAAAAGATAAAGGTGAAAAATACGAGACCATGAACCTGCAGGAAAGGCAAATTTCCTACAGAATGAATAAAATAAGGTGTGCTGCTAAAAGACTTGGGGCCAGATGTACGACCATTGTATTTTGCGCCTCGCAATTTGCGACTAATTGCGAGTCGCAAATAGCGAGGTGCAAAATAAAATGTACAACAGTGTGTTTAACACTGTTTGCGATTCCCAATGGGGTCGCAAATTGCGAGGCTCATTAATATTAATGAGCCTCTCGCAATTTGCGAGCCCATTGGGAATGACAGGCCCTCCCAGGGATGGTGGCCTGCTGGGCTCAGCAGAACACCATGTCTAGGACTGCTTTGAAACAAAGCAGTTTTTTTTTTAATGCAGCTCGTTTTCCTTAAAAACGGGATGCATTTAAAAAGATTAAAAAATGAAACGTTTTCATTTCATTTTCCATGGGACCACTGCCTACCCTTAAAAAATATTTTTGCATGCATTTGCAAATGGGAAGGGGTCCCCAGGGGACCCCTTCCCTTTTACGAATGCATTACCACCTACTTGAAGTAGGTGGTAATTGCGAGTGTTTTGCGACTGCAATTGCGGTCGCAAAACATTAGTACATGGGTTTGAGACTCTCTATTTGGAAGGGAACGCCCCTTCCAAATAGCGAGTCGCAAAACCTATTTAGTGAGTCTCAAATAAATTGTGACTCGCTAAATAGGCTTTGTACATGGCCCATGATGTTTTGCGCGCAAACAGGTTCGCAAACCCGTTTGCGCATGCAAAAACGGGTCGTACATCTGGCCCTATATATCTATAGGTCTCAAATGTTTCAATCATACCTTCTTGATATTTTAAAGCCTGACTTTATTTTGTGCCATCATTTCAGAAATTCCAGCTCAACTGGTTACATTCTCAGAATCAGACGGGCTCTCAGCCAGCCAAACAACTGAGATAACTACTATTCATGTCCCTCTGCATTGAGTGATGGGTTGTGAGTAACTCATTCTGCTCTGACCTTCTATACAAATTATTTAGGGCTGATTACAGTCTTGGCGGATGGGATACTCCGTCACAAATGGATATCCCGCCGCCAAATTACAAATGGATATCCCGCCGCCAAATTGCATGGTCCAAAGGACATAATGGAATTGTAATTTGGTGGACAGGATATCCGTCATGTTTGTGACGGAGTTACCCTGTCCGCAAAAGATCGTAATCAGTCCCTTAGTTATTTAAGTGAACTCTGCACACAGAAGGTGCGTTTTGTGTCTTGTTGTTTGTGTGCCGTTGCTCAAACCCATTAGGAAACATTGCATTGCATAAAGCTTACATTTATGTAGTACATCTTTACTTGCATTTATGTAGTTCTTCAAAACCCAGGTGAGAGGTTTGCTGGTCCATCCTATTCCGTAGGTTGTTCTTGGTTGGAAGGGTGTTGGCTTGCAGTGAGGCCTATATGGGAAATGTTTTGGTGTACTGTGTAATTCCAAAGTTGTGAGACTTAGGATGCTTATGCTTATTTAGCTTTGTTGTTTGTAATTAGAAAGATGCATTACTGTGGTACAGAGTATGCAAGGAATGTTACAGTGCTGTGCATAGCTGGGAGAGATTGCTTACTTTCTGTTGCTGTGCTTATGTGTAAATTAGGTTGAGGGGAATGAGAGACAGCGGCCCACGTGCCCCAGTCCTACAGTCCTTGTAGGAGTGCTAGGGTGAGTACCTTCTTGAGTTCTGTGCCATTCATACCTTTCTTGTGATGTTGAGCAGTTCTGTCTACTGGACATTGTGATCCATCACCATTAGATGAGAAGAGCCAATTGGGAGGCAAATCATCAGAGACTTTGTTCTCTTTATTGTCAAAAGGCTGCTTATTCGGGAGCACGCTGGGTGCTCAAATAACAACATCATTGGGCTTTTCACCACAACCCTAGCCAGTTGCCACCCCTTCATTAATCACTCAACTTTAAATTGAACAGTTTCCCTTTTATGCCTTACTTAGGCCTCTGTGGCCTTTTCCTGCACGCACCTTTTTAACTCTGCAGTGGCTTACCTGCCCCTAGACCAAGTCAACCATCCTTTTGTTCCATCCTTCTGCCTTCACTTTTCATTGTTCTCTTCCCTGTTACCCCTGACCTCGTCCTTTGCTCCCTTCAAGCTGCCTCCAGAAGATTCCCTCCCTGAGGTGGTACTTTTGCCTCTCCACCCACTCTCTCCTGATCTCTGTCACTCTCTGAATCAATACCTCTAATGCTGTCCTCACCTGTGCCTATAAATGTACTCAATCATGTCTATTCAACTGCGGGCATTCGTATAGTATGTCCCCATGTCTCACGATGTCTACTCCATTCACTCTACAGAACTCTGGCACCTCCGTGTTGATTTCCCTCCTGACCTTTGCTCCACAGAATAACGGTTTCTGGCCATAACTCTGTAGAGTGCCAGGCCGTGTTCCATCAACTTTATCAACTCCAATCCTGTAATTTGCACAAGATCATTTCCCCCCACATAAATTATCACTGCTTCTGACTGTGACCACCTAACTCTCAGTTCCAATAATGTCACCATCAACTGCCCCCAGTGCAGGTCTCCTTTTCTATGCCATTGTACCTCCCTCTAACCGTGTCCAAAGCCATCTGTGCACCGCCTCTTATCTTGTCCGCCTCCACTCTGACCCACTTAACGAATGAGTGGCCACAGATCAAAGCTTCTTTATTATGCCCTCTCCTTTAACTCCCACTTGTCAGGTAAAAAAAATCCTTCATCATCCTTGCCCTTGATGTCTCAGATACATATATCTCCACACACAGTTGCTTTTCCATCATCCTAGTCTCCGGAGTTCCTGCTCCCCTCCCCTAAACCTCTCCTAAAACCCTCTGTGTTCTCTCCTATCTGAAAAGAATGTGTATCAAAATCCTTAGCCTCCATACCTTCCTTCTGCCAACCTAGATGTAACACCCCTAGCACCTGATGGGGCGTCACCAAACTCTGCATCCCTCTTTCATATTCATCCTCCTCCAATCTGCCATTCTCCCAAGCTTCCTAGATCATCGCTACATGCTGCAGCATGCTTCGTATTAGGTATCAAGAAATTTGACCACATTTCCCCTGCCCTGCTAACCCTCTAATGGCTTCCCATTGAAGCGTGGGCCCGATTCAAAATGGCTTTAATTTACCCACAGAGTGCTGCACTCTTCCTCACCTACCTATCTAAATAAGAAACTGAAAATCTCCAGAGCAAATAGAGGTTCCAGAAATGCCCAATCCCTGCTTTTGGAACCACCCACCTTCAGTCGAGAATGATACATGAACCAGCATTTCTCTGGTAGTGCAACAAGAATCTGGAACTCTGCCACACTCACTCCGTCTAACCCCCTTGCCTAGCGACCTTCATAAAGGACCCAAGTTCCTTACTATTTGACAGACATCTTGGTTAATTCACCCTTGACCAGACTTAAGTACTTTCTTCACTGTGCCCTGATCTGACTTCATGTAACTGTGTATGTTCACAGCCCAATTGTTGTAACTGTCTCTTGTGATAACTTTTGTACACATCCACTGATGTAAACGTCCAAGTTTAACTACTATTACTGTAACCCGCTGTAACCCTTTTCCTGTGTGTTGTAAAGCGCTCTGATGCCTTTGGTCATGTCTGCGATATAAAAAACTGCAAATAAATAAATAAATCCTTCTAGTATCCGTCAGGGGCGGCACCTCCATGTGGGCGGAGGAGCGTCGCCCCACTGCTTTCTCTCAGTGCGAGAAGCAGAAACATAAAATGGTATTATAAATACCATTTTATGTTTCTGCTTCTCGCACTGCAAGAAAGTAGAAGGGTTTGGTTGGGGGCGGACGGGTCTGCTCGAGGGCAGGGGAGGAGTGGCTAGCCCAATGCTACGGGCTCTGACTGTTTGGTCGGCCCTCTGGGGCCGACCAAACCAGTCATGCTTACTCTCCCTTTTCTCCATGTAGGCTGCATGCAGCCTACATGGAGAAAATGGCCTCCTCACAGACGCCTGTGTGGTCGGCGTCCCAACCAATCACAACACTGCCATTGCAGCCTTGTGATTGGCTAAGGGGAGGGGAGGGAGGCTGCCTGCTTCCTGTTCCTGCGGAGGCAGGAAAGCAGGAGCAGACCCAGCAGTGAAAACGTGGGACCCGGGAAAGGTAAGTTTTATTTATTATTTTTTTATTATTTAAAACCTCCCTCCCCGCGTGACACCCCCTTCCCTCGCGACCACTCGCCCGCCCCCACCCCTGCGTGACCCCACGCCCGCCCCCCCCCCCACCCGTGAGCCATGCCGACCGTGACTGGTATCCATTTAACTAACTCTCTCTTACCGGCTCTTATCCCCAAAACCATTTACCATAAAAGGCCACTCCTGCTATTTTCCCCGCGGTCTTCACAGGTGAACACTGTTTTTCAATTAGTCCCATCAGATACATAACCACATCCTCCTGACGCCTCCACATACCCTATCTGCATACAGTTTTCTCCCCTGCTTCTCCATCCTGACTTTCTGAATTCTCTCCAAGCTGCAAAATATGATCTCCTACTGGAAGCATCAAAGACTGTACCTTCAGCCAAAGTGCTTTCACCTAATGTCTCACATCTCTGGGAGACCTCTGTCACTGTTTTGTCCACCTCTGGGGCCCTATTGGTGAAGTAATTAGATCTTCTACTGAGGGGTCCATGAATGAACTCGCCATCCATGCCTCCACCATACCTTTTATCAGATTCTTGCATATGATTTGCTCCTTCACCCGGCAGAATACAAATATCTGCCCTCTGTGTTACCCAAGGGCCCATGTAAGGAACCCTAAAACTCTCACTGAATTCCTGTCTCCGATAACTTGGGTTTTGTGGTCTGGGCAGTACCTCATCAAAGATGCAATACTCCTATCCTAATTGACGTAATTGCATATTGCCGGCAGCTTCCTACCTGTACCCCATTGCTTCCCCTCTTGTCCTTCTCCGAAATAGACAATTGAATGTCTGCCATTACACTTTTGATGATCATGTGGGAATTTGCTTCAGTACTTGTAAAAGGCTCCATCTTGCTGTCCTTCTTACGTCCATGTACTTCCACAATCCTACACTTTCTTCTGGCTCCTTCTCACACTGAATGCTTCCATAGATGGTGAAACACCCGTCCACAAATGCTTCCATAGATGGTGAAACACCCCTCCACATATCTGGTGTTTATTTGAACTTGCAAGCACTTTGTCAACTCCCGCACCTCTGCCTTGGACTCCTCCTTACATCTTGTTTGTCGATGTAGCAACTTGAAGAAGTTGACGTACTTACATGACCATATTTTCTCTTTTGTACTCACCTGAAGAAAGCTGCCGAAAGCATCTTGCACTCCCATGTTTGGTAACCAGTTCTCTCCTCCTCCCATCCGTCCTTCCTATTGCCCTTCACCGTCTCCCCCCTGCTTGTTCTCCCCTGTCTGTTTTAGGCTGTCCAGCTCGAGTTTGTCCCTTCCCTTGTCCAAACCCTAATTACTGTATTCGTCCACCAGTGCCCGATTTCTGTAAACAGGCCTTCAAATCTTATTTTTATCTTGTCACATTTGCTGTGCATTCAAAGACAGAGGTTAAATGTAAAGCTCTCTCTTCCAAGGAGCTTGGTGTTTAATGTTCTTTCTCCGACTTTAAAGTGAGAGGGATTATGTGACAACATGCTGGCTCAGAGGAGTGCTTGAGGAAGGCTGTAGAGTGTTCGTTTTCTAGCACACAACAAAATTTTAATTTCTGTAAATAAATTGTGCATATATTTCAGAATTAGAAAAGACCAAATGGAGCATATTTTTGTGGTAATTCTGAAGTGTGGTGCAAACAAATATTTTAAAATGATGAAAACAAATCACTACTCTAGGTGATGACATTTCCAAACATTGTTTGTACGCTGTCTACTTTTATCATTCAAACTGTGTGTCTGAGCAAATGTAATGGTGAATTCAATTGAAGATGCTACCACACCACGTATATACCAATCTATGCCACTTCACTCTACTCTGCACCACTGCACTCTATTATGCACTACTCCACTTTACATCACGCCACTGCACTCTTTGTCACTGAACTCTATTCCACTCACCACAACCCCATTCTATACCCATGCACTCAACAAACTTCACTCTACACCTCTCTACTTTGCACCAATGCATTCCATACCATTCTACTCTACACCACTGCACTCTTTACCACGGCACTCTTTGCCACTGCTCTCTTCGCCACTGCACTCTTTGCTACTCCAGTCTAGGCCACTCCAGTCTACTCTGCACAACTCCACTCTACATCACTCCACTTTACACCACTCTGCAATATTTCACTCTACGCCACTGCACTCTATGCCAATACACTCTACGGCAATGCACTGTATGCCAATACATTATACACCACTCTAATCTAATCTACTCTGCACAACTGCACTCTATGCCACTGTACTCTAAACCACTTTATGCCATTAATTTTAGCCACTCTACTCTGTCAGTGCACTCTACCCTGTACCACTCTATGTCACCTCACTCTACCCTGCACCACTCTCCACCACTTCACTGTACTGTGGAACAATCTACTCTAGGCCACTGCACTCTATGCCACTGCACTGTATGCCACTCTGCACCACTCCACTCTATGCCACTGCACTGTACACCACTGCACTCTACTCTGCACAACTGTACTCTAGGCAACTGCTCTCTATGCCACTCTACTCTACGCCACTGCACTTTACGCCACTCTACACCACTACACTCTATGACACTCTACTCTGCAATGCTTCACTCTCCACCACTGAACTCTATGCCACTGTGCTCTGCACTAATGCACTCTATGCCAATGCACTCTGCAGCACTCCACCCTATGCCACTACACTCTGTGCCACTCGATGCCACTATACTCTACTCTGCACCACTCTATGCCACTGCAGTCTACGCCACTCTACCCTGCACCACTCTACGCCACTGCACTGTATGCCACTGTACTCTACGACACTATACTTTACTCTGCACCACTCTATGCCACTCTAGTTTGCACCACGCTA
Organism: Calotriton arnoldi; assembly: GCA_963921515.1. NCBI lineage: Eukaryota > Metazoa > Chordata > Amphibia > Caudata > Salamandridae > Calotriton > Calotriton arnoldi. The sequence goes on along the minus strand of CAWUFW010003345.1, from coordinate 1,137,651 downwards.
TGCACTCTACTCTGCACAGCTGTAGTCTATGCGACTGCTCTCTATGCCACTCTACTCTACGCCTCTGCACTCTATGCCACTCTACTCTGCAACACTGCACTCTCCACAACTGAACTTTATGACACTCTACTCTGCACCACTGCACTCTACTCCACTGTACTCTATGCCACTTTACTCCACACGACTGCACTTTACGCCACTGCACTCTACTATGCACCACTCTAATCTACGTCATTGCATTGTATGTCGCTGCATTGCATGCCGCTGAATTCTATGCGGCTGCACTCTATGCCACTGCACTCTACGCCAATGCACTCTACTCAGCTCCACTGTAGTCAATGCCACTGCACTGTACACCACTTTATGCTAATGCACTCTATGCCAATGCACTCTACGCCACTGTACACCACTGCACTCTATAGCACTCTACTCTGCACAGTGGTCAAAGTTGGCAGGATCGGCAGGGCACGGCGTGCCCCTACTTGTTTAATTCCTAAAGATTCCGTTCCCCTACTTTTTTTATTTTAAACATGCGTCCCAGGACGGCAGAAATAGCCAAGGTCTACGGATAAACCTCCGCGTTTATGTCCGTTCGGGGATGGTTGGGTTGGCCAGAGACGGAAAAGGACTCTTTCTTTTTTATTGCCCAGAGAAGACAAAGACAGTGTCCACTTCTGCTCTGCCCCTGGTAGCCCCCCCTCGCTTTCTTCCTCTTGTTCCCACTCTGTCTAGCTCCTCCTCACTTTCTGAAAACAGTGACTTCAAGAAACGGTTCTCACCCTCTCTTTCCTCCTTTCGTTTATTTGTTCCCCTGTGAAATGGATCCAAAAAAGAAAAAAAACTTTTGCTGTAAATGTCCTCTTTTTCTGACATTTTTCGATTCCGAAGTGCAGCCTCTGGAATAAAAGGTTCAAAATATGAAAAATAAATAAATAACTAAATAAAGCAAGACAGAGTGGTCGTAAATTGGCCGGATTGATTTTATTCACACCCAAACACATTAGCGTCACTGTACAGAGTTTGCCAGTGAAGCGGTACTTTTGTTATCATCTCTTTCTTTGAACAGGATTGTTTTCCCTGGTTGGGGAAGTGCACCAATCCTGGAGGTACTGCAATAACTGGTTGATGGGTGGATTGGAAAACAAAATGTGTACCGCGTTTATGTGTTCAGGGATGTGGTCTTTTCAAACAATAATCCTTACATTTTGTAAGGATATAAGCAATGGACATTGAAATGGGCCCCTGCTGGCCCCTGTAGTCATGTCCTCAACTTTTCAGGCAAAAGCACTCACTGATTTCTGAATAGTGAGTGTAAAAGCGTTACGGTAACCATGTTGTTCCTGCTTACATATCACATACTTTACATAATCGTGCATTCCCTATGAGTGTTTGCTTTTTCCAGGATGTTGTTACTTTGTTTTTTAGGCAGCATATTGCTCTTGCCTAGTAATTTGATTTGAGTCGCATCCAAGTGTTTATAGCGGGGTACAATTGGGTTGTAGTTGAAGGCAGTGAGAGTTTTTCGCAGTGGGGCAGTATGGTGTTCAGTGGGGAAGAGGATGTGGCACTATGGTCAGAGTGGCTGAATTTGGAACTGGGTAAACAGGTTCAGCCTTCATGACCAGTCCCCCCGACCACTCTCCTGAGGGAGCACATTCCCATGCTAGACCTCAGAAGGCCCCGCAAGATCTTAGAAGCCCTGGTGTCTTAGCACCAGCAGGTGGACCCTAGTGGTAGCAAGTGTGGGTTAACCATGGAGGGCTGTCCACCGCAATCCATACTGAAGTTCACCTCCAGTCTTGCGGGCAGGCCTATGAAGCAGCACACCCTAGAGCGAGTCACTGAGGTCACAGGACCCTTGAGAAGGGCCAGCTCTTGGGCGGTTCGATCGGTGTGACGGCACCGGGCACTGACTCTGGGTGGGGGCGTCGTGTTTGCAAGTATATTATGGTTTTAAAAGAGCTTGCTGCCTCCTTCCTGGCCTCCAGCAATTTCCGGCAACAATAAAAATGTCATGATAACTCAGGGGATTAATGTTCTTCTTAGAGAGAGAGATCAGAGTTTTCTCTAATGGAAGTTTTGACTCATGGAAAGGTAGTGCAGAGGGTTAATGTGCCTGCTGCAAAGAACATGTACCATGCAGATCACAAAGTGCACATAATGTAAATAGGTCAGTGGTTTACTGCTTTTGTCAGAGAGATCCTTTTGTTGCTTTCAGTTAATAAGTTAAAATACTAACAAAGAACAGTGAGTTATTAACTTTCATCTAAGAGCTGCATGCAAACTGCAAGGTATAAACTAGAGTGTTATGTTTTTCCCCCCAAATCTTTGATTATCCTAATGTTGCAAAAAGTGTTCATTTGGATAGAAATCAACTCTGAGAACCCCCAACCATGCTATTACATTTTAAATTCTGAGTTTGTGTTTCTCCAGACCAAGCACTATTAACCTATACTGCATAACTAGTATGGTTGTCATGTGACTCCTACACCTTGTAGTCTTTTGTCTTATGTAACATTTGCTATACAGTGATTTACACACGTATAATTGATTGTCTCTGTGTAATGTGTGTGATGTAAAGTGCTCTGACACACTACACTGGTATGAGTGGTGCTATAAATCAATTAAATGCATCTGAGAGAGAGTGTGGTTATGGAGATTTGAGGGGCACTGTTAAAGGGTGGTAGTGAGAGAATATGTGGGGGAGGTGGTCATTGGGCCACTAACAAACATTGTTGCACAGGGCACCACCAGTGCTAAAGCCAGCCCTGCCCTTGAGGCCAGTCCGCCTCTCCCATTGGTACCTTCATTGGCCTTGTTTCAGCAGTAGTAGCTGCAACTCACCAGGGATCGGCAATGCAGGATTTGCAAGCACACCAAACTAAGGGGCCTATTACGATGGCGGGCGGATCGCCCCCGCCGGGCCGGCGGTAGCCACCGCCGGCCTTGCGGGGGCGATCCGCCCGCCATCCATGCTTCAGTGACCCCCCGGCATATTAGGATGGCTGGGTGGTCCATGGCGGACGGAAAGACCGTCCGCCGCTTTTCCGCCGGTCAACTTGTTGACCGGGCGGAAAAGGGCCATAATATGGTGGCGTGTCTGCAAGACACCGCCAACCATATCATGATGTAGGCGGTGATCAGCCTTTCCATGGCGGCAATGCCGCCATGAAAAGGCATACGGTGTCTGCTTTGGGGGGCCCGTTGCGGGCCCCCTGGGTGTTGGGGTGGGGGGTGCACATGGGGGGTACCTATGGTACCCCCCCTACATTGGCGTGGACAAGGTGGCAGGCACCGCGCGGTGCATGTCACCTTGTGCATGCCAATGCACAACGTGCCTCCACAGCATTGTGGTGGGCGGTGCTGTGAGCACCGCCCGCCACAATGTTGTGGATGGGCGATGCCACTGCCACCGTGGCGGTGGCATCCTAATGGACACAGCGGGACCGCCGCACCTCTGGCGGACGGTCCCGTTCTCCGTTACGGTGGCGGGCGGACTTTGTCCGCCCGCCATCGTAATAGGCCCCTAAGTTTGCAAACTTCACAGTCTCTCTGCTTCATGCACAAGCACTTTTAACACGTGCTGCCTGCTTTGGGGCCACTGGAATTATGCAGCAAAGGAAGACAAAATTATGCCACAGTGTTGACTACATTATGCAGCAAAAAAAAGGCTGCAGCGTAATGCAGTATATTTTCTGATAATTCATTATTTTGACATTTTTACACCTGCTAACAGTCTCTGGAAAGATTTTGCCTTATTAGTCACAGTGTAATATACAAATGCAGCAGTGAGAAAGGTGATCAGTCAGCCTTTTTAAAGGGCCCTCCACTTAACAGCAACACAAGTCAAATTTTTTAGTAACTTTTGATCCGTTTGAGCTATAAACAATTTATTAGTTAAAATCGTCAGATTATGCAGCAGATGTTGTATTATGTGGCAAATATTATATAGAAAACATTTACAAGCTAGGATATTTTGCCATTCATTTCTGAACTGCTTGTGTGGAAAAAGGTAGGAGAAGTGCTGATGACAGAATCTCCAAGGCTCGGAGACAAATGGCTTGTGCTTCCCTTTTTAAGCGTATTTGGGATATTCTGTGATTGGAAATGTATACCACTTTGTGAATTTATTTTAATGTCAATAACTCATATTAAACCTTAAACAATCATGTGTATCCATTGGTTGAATTAAATAACATAATAAGCTGTAACTGGTCACTGAAATGCCAAACTAATACAAAAAATTGGGATGTTTTGCGCATTCTAGCCACACCTCTAACTCCGCCCACTGATCCAATGCTTGTGTTATTCCCGCTCTCTGATTCTCCGCCCACAGTTCCCCTACTTCTTTCTCCCCACTTTGACCACTGACTCTGCAGCACTCTACAACACTGAACTCTGTACCAATCTACTATGCACTAGTGCATTCTGTGCCAATGCACTCTACACCACTGCACCACTCTATGCCACTATACTCTATGCCACTCTGCTCTGCACCACTGCACTCTGCACCACTGTATTCTATACTACTGCACTCTATGCTATTCTACTCTGCACCACTCCACTCAGCGCCAATGCAATCTATGCCACTGCACTCTACTATGCACACCTTAAATCTATGCCACAGCACTCTACTATGCACCATTCAAACTTATGCCACTACAGTCTACGATGCTGCATTGTACGCCATTGAATTCTATGCCGCTGCACTATACACCACTATACTCTGCAACACTCTATGCCAATGCACTCTACACCAGTCCACTCTACTGTAAACCACTCTATGCTATTGCACTGTACTCTACCCTGCACCACTACTCTGCGCAGCTCTATTGTATGCTACTGTACTATACGCCACTCTACGCAAGTCCACTGCCCTTTACTCTGTGCCACTCTACTTTACGCCACTCTACTCTGGGCCTCTGCACTCTATGCCACTTCACTCTAAGCCACTGCACTCTATGCTACTGTACACCACTGCACTCTATGACACTCTACTCTGCATCACTACACTCTACACCACTGAACTCTACACCAATCTACTATCCACTACTGCATTCTTTGCCAATGCAATCTATACCACAGCACTCTACGCACTCTACTCTGCATTACTCCACTCTACGCCACCTCACTCTACCGCACTCTACTCTACGCCACTGAACTGTACGCCATACTCTGCAGTACACAGGGTGAATTCCATGCTGCTGCACTCTACGTCACTGCACTCATGTCATTATTCTCTGCAACACTCTACATCAATGCACTCTACTCTATGCAACTCCACTCTATGCCATGTCAGTACACAACATCCTATGCCACTCCACTCTACGACACTCTACACCACTCTCCTCGACACTACTAACTTTTAGCAATGCGGACCAGCAGCCACGCTGGTGTACAACATGACTAAAACACATTGGCAAAGCCCATAGCTCTTGCATAGACGAGACCCATGGGCTTTGCCAGTGCTTGTTTCTTCTTCAATGCTCCTGCCAGCGTCCCCTTCCTCTCCCACCATGCAACCTAACACTCACTCTCCAGGGGATCCTCCTCTCCCCATTCTGGGCCTGCTTCCGCCTACTCCACTGCTTCCTTTCTGCTTCACCCCTCAACGGCTGATGCTGCATACTCCTGAGCTGGGCCCTGGTTGGAAACAGGACTTGAGGATGGAACCTGGAGTGAGAAGTTATTGCTCTTGGATAACCTGTTATAAAAAAGTCAACACTAGTTCTGTCAATTGGTCGGTATATAGCTGATAAGAAACCTCTTTGTCGCTTGTACTAAAGAAGTCTTCTGTTTTAAACATCGACTCCATCTTGTATTAGCTCATCAGCGCTTTTTGCGCATCAGTTGTGTAACTCATAGCTCACAAGTTACGTTATCGCACACAATTTGGCAAAGGACCACCATGGTTGATAACTGTCTGACTGCTGTACCGACGGGAGGACCCTCCAGGCACGTGCCCACGGGCCGGCTTCCTACAGGCAGCCGTGACCACCACAGCAACTGAAGTTGGCTTTGGGCTTTGTGTTTTTTTCACCTTTGGAACAACCATGATTTGGCTCTAGAGGTGGGAAAAAATGGCGAAAGATACCCGTTTAGAAATTCACCCAAGAATTTCCTGCACCCCTCGTATATTAAAGGCAGGCCACGGGGCTGCTGGTGGGCTGAGAGCGGATACGCTGTGGTGATTAAAGGGTGAATATCTGGAGAGAGAGAGAGAGTAAATATTGTGATCAAACGTCATGCGAGCAGATAATCTCTTTAACATGTTGTTTAAGCAGCAGTTTTCTTGTTACTAAAGTTTTTCCACAGCATGAATTTGATGACAATCATTATATTCCATTTATGTATCTATTTCCCGTGTCTAATTTTTCAACTTTCTCTCCACTTGAAATGACACGCTAACTTGGGGATTCCTTCATATCCTTGCGGTAAAAACATACTACAGCGAATAAGCCACATTCACCTGGTTCGACTACGAGTCCGCGAGCAGTTTTACCACTTGCAGAATGATTGCGCGCGCTTGTTTTGTCCACGGTAATATTGCATGCTGTCATCTCGCCTGCAGGAATGCCGATCCCACAAGACACATTTTCTTGTGCGATGAAATAGCGTTTTTTGTATGTTCTATTCCTGCTTTGTGTTGGTATAACAACACATGGAAATGTCGCTTTCTTCCCAAACGTTTCCCGCGCTTTTACCACAGGACTCACACTGAGCTGTATCTGTTTTTTTGATCTTAGAAAGAAACAAAGGTGAGTTGCCCTTCCTGTTTTCAGGAGCATTTCTTGGGGGAGGGGGGGGGGGGTAGGTGTTTGGGGCATTACACCCCAGGTGCTTTCAGTCGGGTATGTGAGATGTCTGTCGGATTTCACCAAGAGTTTTTACATAAACAGACAAAAACGCACACACTCTCTCCCTTTCTGCTTTGAAAGACTTAAAAAATGTTGATTGTTTTACAAAATAATGTGTTTTCTCTCACTTAGTACCCCTACCAATCCTCATTCGTCTCCCTTCCCCCCCCCGCCCCATAAGCCCCTCTTGTGCGCCCTGCTTGTCATATAATGTATGTTAGCATTATATGCCAGCGTGATTGTTGGGAAATCTGAAGCTCATCTCTCCCCCCCCCCCAACTGATGCATCCACCCACTGAGCTATATCCCCCCGACTTGATGCAGTTGTGATATTATTATGGAATAGCATTGATTTAACAAAAGTGTTAAATTGTGGTCTACAGTGTCAGTCAGATATGCCAACAACTCCAGCCCATCCCTACTACATGCTCCCTCTGCCCCACAAGGCGCCAGGCCTCTCTGTGTGATGCAGTGGCACCACCTGGTGATGGTTGTCCTACGTTCATACTCTGAGTACTGAGCTACAACACCCATGAGACCCGCCCCTCTTACCCTTGAATGTGGGTTGTTATAATCACACTAATATGGATTTGTTGCCGGTCTATAATTTATCAAAACATCCCTTAACTGACTTGGAAATTAAAATAAAGGGGTTATCTTTTGTTCCCACGGTGGTGCAAGATCCTGTGGATACGAAAACAGAAGTCCTACAATTTGTACGGAAAATCAGGTTAAAGGTCTTCTTTCCGAGTACAGTGAAGGTAGCGAAAGAAACATAAGTGGTCTAAAGAAAAATCTTCCTTTTGCCCTCTACGTATGGCTATGCCTGATGAGGTCTTGGTTTTGAAGATCAAATATTACGTGAAATAGATCTGCTGAATACCAAGCAAATCACATATAGATCTAACTTTTCTAAACAAGAACAATTGGCCTTAAAAGAACTTGCCGGTAATCCCCTTACGGTTATCAAACCAGCCGATAAGGGTGGGGGAATAGTTTTATGGGACAATGAAAAATATGATGAGGAAATTTTGCGCCAATTGAGTAATAGAGAACACTACCGCCCTATTACTGATAACCCAACAGCCAGACTAAGAGCTCAGATATTACATCTTACTACAGAGGCTATGGAGTCAGGATATTTGTGCAAAAAAGAGCATGAATATTTGAATTTTACAGAACAGAAGATACCTAACATATATGTATTACCGAAGGTGCACAAAGATGTATCCCAACCCCCAGGTAGGCTAATTATTGCTTCCTGTGGATCTATTTTGGAACCATTGGCTAAATATATAGATGTATTCTTGAAGCCTTTTGTAGCTCAAACTAAGGCCTATATTAGAGATACGATGGATCTCATTTCCAAAATAGAATTCTCGGTGTTCGATGGAGGCCAACAGTTGTTGGTTTCTTTCGACATCGAGAGTCTATACACGAACATACCTCAGGATGAAGCACTGATGGTCATGACTATGGTGCTGGACAAAAGACCAAGACCCCACCAGGTTCCAACTGAGTTTTTGCTTTCCTTAGCCCACATTTGTTTGAAAAATAACTTTTTTGCCTTCAAAACTGATTTGTTTTTGCAAGTCAAAGGTGTAGGGATGGGATGTTGTTTTGCCCCCGAAATAGCGAATTTAGTGATCGACCACTTCGAAATGAGATATATCTTCCATGAAGCGACCCCTTTCAAAGAGCACATTCTTGAATGGGTTCGCTTCATCGATGATATATTCATGATATGGAAAGGTACACAAGAAGAACTGGAACAATTCCATTTATGGCTTAATACTCGGACGACTGACCTTAAATTTACTAAAACAGCTAGTAACACACGAATCAATTTCCTGGATGTATGGATCATGGATAAAGACGGCAGGTTGGAGGTAGACTTGTATACCAAGTCGACCGACCGTAATACTCTTTTAGATTACACGTCTGGTCATCCGTGCAACCTCAGGGATAATTTGCCCTATGGGCAGTTTTTGAGGGTGCGCCGCAATTGTACCGATAAAAGTGATTACTTTAAAAATGCAAAAATTTTGCAAGAGAAATTAACAACAAGAGGGTACCCTAAAAGATTGGTAAGAGGGGCATTAAAAAGAGCTTGGTACACACCCCGGGAAACCTTACTTACCCCTAAAAGCAAACAAGAATCTGAACAATTGGTATGCGTACTCACCTTTAACCCCAAGGCGAATAAAGTGAATCAGATTATTCTAAGGAATTTGAGGTTAATAGAACATCTGAATATCCCTAAGCCCTTGTTCGCTTTTCGACGGGGTAGAATTTTGAGAAACTATTTGGTAAAAGCCATTCGCCAACAAACCACCCCAACAGATGTGAGATGTCTCTTGGGGTTACCAGCGGTAATTGGGCATTATAGGTGCAATAGTTGCGCTGCATGCCCACAGACAAAAGATTCTAAATTTGTGGAGATAAATAAGAAACAACATAAACAATTGTGTTTTTCGAATTGCAGCACTAAAAATGTAGTGTATTGCGTGACCTGCCCATGTGATAAAACATATATTGGGCAGACGACACACGCTGTCAAGATGCGGATACTACAGCATAAGTCCTGCATACGATGTAAGACTTTGGGAGCTCCTATGGTCCAACATTATATTGAAAAAGGTCATGACGAGAATGAATTGAAGTGGTCGATCCTGGTGGTGGTGAGAGCAACTAATAAAACATCATTGCAAAGTAGTTTAAACCATCTAGAAGCACGTATGATAGAAAGATATCACACGTCGAGTATAGGACTGAATGATCGAGATGAGATTTGGGCTTTAATTTAACATCTGTAGATTGTATGAGACATTCAAACAGGACACAGGCAGGTCTTTTGCCCCTCATAAGGTAGAAGGAGAGAGGGGCAATTGAGCCAGTGATGCAGAAGACAGGATGTTTTCATTGAAAATTATTGTATATCTTGAGATAAATCTTGTTAATTAGATTTATGGATACAGGCTTAGCCACCATGTATAATATATTGTTTTTATGTAGACATGTGTATATAGTGTATATATTATATATGTTCCGTTGAGATATATTGCTCAACCTTTTGCGTGATAGGAGGTAGCTGGCATGACTTGTTGTGACTGCCCAATTATTCTTCTTATTATTATTTTATTGAATATTCTTTTGTTTCTGGATTATTGTGTGGGACATGTATTATTTTATGGGATTTTTTGATCCCGGATGATTTTAGCGTGTATAGTTTTGTATGGCAGAGGAGGCGTTACATGGGAACGCTCTGTTTTTTGTATAAGGCGGATTCACTATCAGGGAGAGTGGACTTTCGATTTGGCATGTAGGAGTGTAGTCCCCTTGTCGATGCCGCTTGCCCACGCCGTACGTGATGACGCTGCGCAGGGAAGTGAGACTTCCCGTATATTCCCGCACGCGTCCTAGATTGCCAGCAGACGCACTTTGGCGGCCGTGGAGAATGGAGACGGAGTGAGGGATTGCTGGCTGATTTATTGAGCTGTTTCAGTAACCGTAAGTGTTTATCCCCCCGAGTCCGGGGCCTGTGAGTGAGGGGATTGTTTTATTCTCCCGAATTGGCTAGGAGCTGAGTGCCGTTTTTGTTGTGTCATCCCGATGCAGGTTTAAATCGGGAGTTATGTGTTTGTAGAAACACACGAGGATGGAGATTCATTAAAGTGATACAAGGAGTGGGTGTCCCACCCTATTGATAGGGAGGTAAGCGCTTCCCTGTGAACAGACACATGTAGCGGACCTTGGTTTGGGTAGGAGAGATGGGTATCCCACTCATTCCACCCCCTCATTACTTTTAGGTACTGTTCCCGGGGTGTTGGAATAGATATAGCGTGAGAGATCCCTCTATCCTGGTCTTTAGGATCATGTAAGTAGTCGATGTGGACTCTGCATGGTTTGGTAATTTTTGAGCACTCTCTTTTGCTTTGGGGTTTTAAGGTTTTACTCATTTTCATTTTCACAGGGATTGAGTGGTAGTTGACCCACTGTTGTTTTCTTCCTCAGTTGAGCATGGCACTCTTTGAAAGATTTACACTTGAAGTGGTAGATGGCCCATGTTCTTGATTCCCTGTTTCCTTTTGTCTTTTCGTGTAGCACGGGTGCACGTTTATTTATTTTGTAGATTGGGCAGTCACTACTATCAGCCAGCATGCTCCACACTGAGTGAAGGATTAGAGTAATGTTCTGGTATGGTACTTTATTATTATTATTTATTTTATTATTTCATTTTAGTATTGTATAACCCCTGTCCTGAAGAGGCCTAAGAAGAAAAGGCTGAAACGTGGTCACGTCGACACTTTTAAGGAGGAGTCATTGGATTTATAGTGATCTCTGGAATTGTGTTGTGTTACACTAGAGCTAGGCCAACTAGTATACAAGCCTAAAAGTGTTTCACTTTGACTATCTCCAAGTGGTTCGCCCAGAAGTATAGGGGGGACACTATTGTGTATATTTGTTTTAGGGTTATTGTTATATGTGTTTGTTTGCTTTTTATTTTGATGTATAAAGTATTGTGATACATGTCATTTGTTGGTTTTTTCCCCCTTTGAATAGGCGCCATTGTTTGTGTATGTTATAACTAGATTTTGATATATTCATTGTGAATAATAATAATTTTGGAGAGGGTAATTAAATTTGCTCTACTCAAAAAATTGTTTAGTATTGTTTCCTTGATACCATTTCCTATTGTATAAAACTTTCAGCAAACAGCCTGCACTTGAATCAGAAGTGCATGAAATTGGCCATTGTAATTGGATTGCTTCAAGCCTTTTTGGGTTTCAGGAATACCTCCTGACATTTCCAATATCTATATTTTTAGACCTATCGGCTGCTTTCGACACGGTCTCACACGCCATTCTTTTAGAACGTCTCGCATCCTTTTGCATTTCTGGCATTGTCCTAGCTTGGATTAAGAACTTCCTGCAAAATCGCAGACAAGTGATCACACTAGGCCAATACAACTCACAAGAAAATGCACTGCTCTCAGGGGTACCCCAGGGTTCGAGTCTTAGCCCTACCCTCTTCAATGCCTATATGGCTCCACTGATCAGGCTGATATCGTCCTTTAATATAGAGACTATCTCATATGCGGACGACACGCAGCTAATTCTGGTCTTGGACAATAACACCACGGAAGAAAATCTCCCCCAGTGCCTTACCGCGACTTTCAGTTGGATGAAGACTAACCATCTTAAGTGTAATTCCGAAAAAACGGAAATTCTACCTTTAGGCAAGAAAACTCTTTCTCTCCCAAACTCTGGTGGCCAGCGAACACCACCCCTCCTCCAAACACAGTAAATGTGGTCAGGAATTTGGGAAGACAATTTGATACCACTCTATCTTTTTAAACAGCAATCTTTGGCAGATGCCGGCACCTGTTTTCACATCATAAAAAGCCTAAAGAAATTCTTCGATCTGATTCCCATCTCAGCAAGGCAAACAGTTGTCGTCGCCCTAATTACTTCCAGGTTAGACTATTGTAATAGCCTCTTTGCAGGTACCAACAAGTCGGTCCTACACATACTACAGATGGTCCAGCATGCTGCAGCACGGTTAGTGCTGAAGTGGCCTAGGAGGTCATCTGCTTCTGCGGCACTAGATATACTCCACGGGCTGCCAATCCATAAGCGCGTCCTGTTCAAGGTCCTTATCATCACTTTTAGGGCATTCCATTCTTTGGGACCTCAATATCTTCGAACAAGATTCATGTGCTACATTCCCTCCTGACGTCTAAGATCATCAAATGCCAATCTGCTGAAAATGCCAGCTTTCAGACTGGCATCGAAGGGAGGAAAATCGCTCACAGTGATAGGCTCAAAGGCATGGAATAAACTTCCTCTACAACTCCGCCAGATCACATCCGAGTCCCTTTTTAGGAAGGCCCTAAAAACCTGGATCTTCAGTGCATCGGACACTCTCTGCAAAACTCTGATCTGATTCCCTGTTCTTACCGTCAGCAGTCAACCAGGCCTTTATGCTTCCATCTCTGGCTTCCGTTTAGCCCCATGATGCTCCTCGGAGTGACAGTTGCGCTCTACAAATTGTGCTATTACATTACATTTTTTTAAATATTTCTACTGAGTGGGGGAAATGAGCCAGTCTGAGGTAAAGAGTAAATGTGTTCTTAATAAGAAACTGAGTGGCTTTGTGCGCCTGAGTGAGAGAGGGTTTCAGACTGGCAATGATATACTTACCAGACCGACTTTCAAATAATTAGCAACTTTGTTTGAAATGCATCCAGATAGTGATCTATTGACAATTAAAGCACGCAACGCAGCACAGCAAGTGAAGTTCCTGTGCTGAGCTGCGTTGCATGAACGGGAGAGAGGAACAAATAAAGCACGCAGCGCAGCACAGCACAGCAAGCGAAGTTCCTGCGCTGCGTTGTATGAATGGGATAGAGCAACAAATAAAGCACGCAGCACAGCACAGCAAGCGAAGTTCCTGCGCTGCGTTGTATGAATGGGGTAGAGCAACAAATAAAGCATGCAGCACAGCAAGTGAAGTTGTTGCGCTGCGTTGCATGAATGGGAGATACCACAACAGCGCCATAGCTGCTCTGCTCTCTCCCTGCGCTGGTGCACTTTTAGCTGCCATGCCCCAATGCAGACACCCTTTTACTAGCAGGCAGGGGACCCTTCCTTTACAAGAACTATGCTGAAAGGCAATTTCCTTTTTGTAAAACATGCAAAGAATAAAAATGAAGCCAAATAAAAATATTTCTTGTCATTATGCCAGCTTCAGGGAGTTGTAGGTTTTTGGTGAAAATCCATGTCTACAATTCTTTGTATATATGAATTTGTGTTAAAATGCAAGTGTGGATGCACAGGAACACCCACGCACGCAGCACCCATGGAACGCCTCCTTGACGCAAAGTAACACACAGCAGCACATTGCGCTGCATTACTTCGGGTTACAATCCAACCAAATTGTGATTTGTTTTGAATTGTAAATAACAATCTATCACTTTGTGTCATGTCTGGTTGAACCCCGTTACCGCGGCGGCAATTCCGCCGCGGGGCGTTCATTGTGTGGGCGGGGCCGCGTCGGCCAACGGACGTGCGCAGCACTACCGAGGTAGTGCTCGCGACGGCCGTTGGCCGACGGGTGCAACAAACGGGTTAAAAAAAGTAACGGAAACCCAATAGAGAGTGTTTATAAATCTGAACCCTAAAGCATAGAAAATAGACATTACCTTTCAACAGGATGCCACATATTCACAGCTTCTATTTGTTCATCTCTTATGATTGATATGCAATTTTCATTCTTTACATCTTCGCAGGAAACTTTCAATTCTCTAAGAGTTTTTAAAAAAATAGGTTTTTAATCTTCTTAACAGAAAAGCAACTCTGTGAGTGAATGTGCTGGTGTGTGTCATTGTAAGATGTGAGCTCAGTCGTCGACTGGGCCGCATTAATGTACCATCATATGGTATGAAAGCCCACTTTCATCGATGCGTCAAAGAGTGCAACTGTCGCCGCGGCGGTGGGCATGCTAGACTCTCTGGCCTCTTCCCTGATGGAGGGGAGGCTGAAATGCGGTGTAATTACGTGGGATTTGCTAAGATGAAAGCCGTGGCGCTCTTGACTGCGCGGTTACCGCACACACCTCCTCCATTCGCCGAACTGTCACCGCTGGCAGATGCTTTTTATTTTTAAAACTTATGCCTAAGTCTCACTGACCTCCCTCTGTGGGCAGAGCAGGGGGGACACATCAAAAACTGGGATGCTCAAAGAGCTGTGTCTGGGGGAGCGGAAATGCGAAGGCAGAATTCTCATGTGAAGGCAGATAAAAGCCTGTTTTGTGCATGACAAGACCAAGCTCTGATGCTGGCTCCATGCGGCTATTAACGATGGACATCACAACGAAGCAGAAAGTTAGTCTAAGAAACATGGCCAATCCCGTCCCAGGAAAGCAGCAGTAATAGTAATGGTAACAGTGATGGAGTAGTAGTAGTAGTAGTAGTAATAATAATAATAATAATAACAAGAATAATAAGTAGATGAAGAAGATGAAGAAGAAGAAGTAGATAAAAAAGAGAAGAAAGATAGCAAAAATAACAATAATAACACTACAAATAATAACAATGATAATACTAATAATAACAATCACAATCATAATCATATTCACAATCATAATCACAATAATAAGGATAGCAACAATATCAATAATAATAATAAGAAGAAGAAGAAGTAGATGAAGAGAATAAAGATAACAAAAATAACAATAATAACACTAAAAATAATAACAATGATAATACTAATAATCACAATCACAATCATTATCATATTCATAATCATAACCATTGTCACAATAATAATAAGCATAGCAACAATATTAATAATATCAATAATAATAATAATGTTAATAACAATAATATTAATGACAATACAAATAATAAGTATTGTAATTATAATAATAAAGATGGCAACAATAGAAATACCATTATTAATAATAATAAAAATAATTACAACACTAATAAGAAGGACAGCAATGATAACAGCACTAATAAAAATAATAATAACAACAACAATAAGAATGGCAACAATAAAAATAATAACACAAGTAATAATTCTAATAATCACAATAATAAAAGCATGAATGGTAGCAATAATACGAATAATACTAATAACACTGAAAATAACAATTATAATAACAAAGATGGGAACAATAAAAATAATTCTGCCAATATTAACAACAACATAAAGAAAACTAGCAACGATAAAACAACAATAATAATAATAGTAATAATAATAATAAAAATTAAAATAATAATAGTGATAAGAATAATAATAACTAAAGGACCCCATTTGTTATGTTATAAATACCACATGTGACTGAGATAGTTATGGCCTAAATACATAATAATCCTTAGCACCTGCCCGTCAACCATTAATAATGAAAGGTGTGTTCGTTTAAACCGATGTCTGACATAAGGAAGGTTGGAACAAAGGCAGCAACAGTACCAATAAACAGGAGCAAATACTCACCAAATTCCCGAATGGCTTCCATGTGTAAACCTGATATGTATTGACTGTACATTACCAATCATTATACACATCGATCTGGCATATGCAACTATGTTAATTCTACAGATCTGTTTCTGTCCACTTTTTTGGCATCTTTTTGCAGCCTGAGAATGCATACATTGTGCTATGCAGCACAGGGCGGCTGAGTGCCCAGTCTGTTGTGGCGATGGCAGCCATCTTAAACTGAAACATCACACTGAACCAGGGCCGGAGCGCCCATCTACTCCATCGGGCATTTCCCCGGTGGGCTGGAGCCGGTGGAGACCAGTTTCTGAAGGTAGAGGGCTGCTTGGCTCCTGCCACCTACCTCGATAATTACAGCAGAGAGAGGGAGAACGGAAAGGGAGAGAGGACAGAGACCAGGGAAGAGTAGGATGAGAGAAGAGAGAGAACAGGAACGAGGAAGATGAGAGAGACGACAAAAGCGGGGCTGGTTGGCATAGTTTTGCCAGAGCTGCTTTGGGTCCGCCTCTTCACTCAGCCCTCGTCCTCTCCCTGTAACGCTATGATGGAGGTTTACTCCCTTCTCTCCTAGGAGCCTCAGCAGTGCTGAATACAATCTAAGATGTTGCTCCCACGCAGTGCTTAATTTGAGCGGGGGGTGTCCGCTGCTCGGCACCGGCACTCAATTGACAACACCGGGAATTGTGACAGCTACCACATGGTGGCGCTGTTTGTATAATATAGAGATGACCACAACAACAGTTGCTTATTAACCTATAGACATTAACAACTAATACCTGCCTCCCAAGTCATTCTTATAGCTTTGGGGTGGGGCTCGAACAGTCTGAATTGTCACACTTGGAGCAGTGTGACGGCTAGTCATGTTGGTTCTGTCATTGGCAGCGACGGCATTGGCAGTGCGGTGCAAGCTGGGGTGGCCTACTGACCAGGGCCCAGGCACCAATTTTTTTTAACAAATTAAGCACTGCTCCCTCGAGCACGCACACAACAGACACTGTGATGGAGAGTGAACAGCACGGGGCCTGGAAAATAGGCCTGTACTAACGTGATTTATTTACACTTATTTACACATATTTTTGTTGCTGGTGCTCATAGAAACAGGCTGGAGAAGAGCTTTTTTTCCCATTCTCTGTATTACTTAGCATTTATCTACAGATGCACATATATATAAAATGAGATCACGTTGCCCCTCCAATGTTATGTTATGTTATGTTATTGTGTCTTATAAAGCGCGACAGCTGCCCCAGCAAAGGGGCGTCCCGGCGCTAATGTAGGAAAGACTGACATAGCAACAGAGCAGGCACGAACTAAGATGAAGGAAAGAGAAAAGTCTTAACGGCCTTCCTAAATTCTAAATAATTATTGAGGCCACGAATCTGCACAGGGAGTGTGTTCCAAAGAGTGGCAGCTCTGTAGCGAAAGGAGCGGCCGCCGGCATGAGCTCTACGTATCCGGGGAACCACCACCAAGTGCTGGCCCTGTGGGCGGAGAAGCAGTGGTGGGGCATATGGCGAAAGGAGATTGGCCAGAATAGAAGGGATGGCCAGTTTCAAAACCTTAAAGGAAGTACATAAGGTTTTAAATTCGATACGCCTGGCCACCGGTAACCAATGAAGTCGGCGGATGGCGTTGGACACAGAGCAAGACTTGCGCAGGCCTAAAAGGGTTCTAGCTGCTGCATTCTGTGCCCTTTGCAACCTCACAACCTCCGCCTTATTGGACCCTAGATAGAGGGAGCAGGCATAATCAAGTCTGGACAAAACCATCACCTGAATGATGACCTGACGCGTAGACACGTCAAAGAAGCCCAGCAATGGTCTGAGCCCTCGTAAAAGTCCAAAGCAGGTCCCTGCTGTTTTTTTGGTTTGGACTCGATAGTTTAAGGATGAGTCCAACCAAACCCCTACATTTTTACAGCTTGTTTGGAGGAGGGGGCTTGCCCAAGCTGGCTGGCCACCAGAGATCATTCCACAGACCATGGTCCCTACCTACTAACAGTACCTCTGACTTGTTGGAATTCAGTTGGAGGCAGTTGTCAGTCATCCACTCGGCCACTGCCGCAAGGTCGCCCCGAAACTTAAGGGCGTCCCGCTCGGTGTTATTAGAGAGTGCCACCACCAACTGAGTATCGTCAGTGTAGGAGACCATGGTCAAACCCCTGCTAATGGCTACTGCAGCCAGAGGTTGAACATAGATGTTAAACAACAGGGGACTGAGGGAGGAGCCCTGTGGCACCCCTTGTTTAACAGGATATTCGCCAGAAGCAAACGGGGGAGCTGTTACCGAAAATGACCTCTCATGGAGAAATGAGGCAAGCCACTCCAGTGCCAAATCCGTAATTCCTACCTCCTCAAGGCGTCTCAACAGTATGTCGTGAGACACAGTATCAAACGCGGCGCTCAAGTCCAGCAGGATCAGTGCCGACGTTTGCCCCTCATCCATTGCTGACCAAAGATGTTCTGTCACGGCCAGGAGAGCTGACTCCGTGCTGTGACCTGGCCTAAAGCCGTTCTGGGAGGGGTCCAGTATGTTATTCAAGGCCAGAAAATCAGACAGAAGGGAGTTCACATATGCTTCTGTGATCTTTGTCGCCCAGGGAAGCAGAGAGATGGGGCGGTAATTTTCTGATTTGGCTGGGTCAAGAGCAGGTTTTTTAAGTAATGGAATTACCTTGGCCTGTTTCCAAGCCCTGGGCACCGTAGCTGTTCTGAGGGACCCATTTATCACCTGATTCAAGGAAGATAAGATTGTCGGCAATACTTTCTTGAATTGATCTGGTTTAAGCGGGTCGACGGGGGATCCCGACATGATCCTACTACAGAATGCTAACAGCTGATCGACCGGGATCGGCGGAAAGGTGTGAAGAGTATCCGGCCGTTGACAATCACGTGCCACCGGCACATTACTATGTGTGATCGGGAAGGATCTGTAGATGTCATCCACCTTTTTAACAAAAAAGGTGGCCAGATCCTCGCACTGCTTGTTAGACTTGATGGTCGACCCAACGGTGGTTTGCTGGGATTGCAGACTGGCAAGTATTGAGAACGTGCTCTTAGAAGGATTAGCACTCTCGCGGATTTGGTTGGAAAAAAAAGCTGCTCGTTCCTGATATATGGCCTTGTGATACCTTTTGATTGCTGCCCGATAGATATCTTTAGCAGCCGGACTAAAGTCTCTCCTCCAAATCCGCTCTAATTTCTTACATCCCTTACGCATGTCGGCAAGTTCAGTCTTAAACCATGGTAGTGTTTTAGTTTTGCGATTGACTGACCATTTCATAGGGATTAAACTGTCTAATGGATGCCTTATCCATTCAGAAAATACCCTGTAAGCCTCGTTAGAATCCTCTGGCAAATTCGGACGAGTAACCAGAAGGCAGGCATCAAAATGGTCCCAGTTCAATTTATACCAGGGCCGTTTCAGGGAGGTCGACTGACCCTCAGTCTGAGCAGGAGTTAATCCATGTAGGGACATTGAGACCAAAAAATGGTCCGTCCATCCCATCCTAATGGGTGCGTGCATTATGATTTGAGGTATATTAGTAAAAACTGGGTCTAATAAATGCCCCGCAATATGCGTTGGGCCTGAGACCAACTGCAGCAGTTGGCAGGCTGCAAGGTCAGCTACAAAAGTTGCCGTATCAGAATCCTCAGTATTATCCAAGTGGAGGTTCAGATCCCCCAGAACAGTAAAGTTGGCGGTATTAACTGCCAATATACTGACCGTATCTACAAGGGCTTCCCTGAAGCCTAGGGATGGCTCCGGGAGCCGATAGACTAAGAGCCCAGACATAGTGTAGTTCGGGCTCAAGGTGACCTTGAAGTATGCGCTCTCGCAACCAGTGACCACCTGTTTAATAAAAGAGCATGAGTAACAGGATTTAAAAATGATCGCTATACCCCCACCTCTGGATGCCCTATTAAGCGAGAGGATGCTGTAACCGGCGGGAAGCGCAAGGCCTGGTTCAGCTATCATGGCATCAGATAGCCATGTCTCAGTAAGAAAAAGGACGTCCGGGGAGGCCTCCTCTAACAGGTCAAAAACATCAGCATGATGTTTAGCTAAAGAGTGACAATTAAGGCTGAGTATGTTAGTATGCTTCATAAACCTGGAAAGGGAGTGGCGAGAGGGTAGAATATGTGTAGCTTGAAAACCACATTGTAGACAGCAAAAAGGGCCCTCAACGACATACCCACAGGCCTGCCCGCATCCACTCCCCGGGATCCTAAACTCCAACAAGTCCTCCCGTGTGTAAGTAGCAGTATCCCTCCTAAAAAGGGCAGCATGTCGGGCGTCTGGCTCCGAACTGGCGCGGACGGGCGCAGATGGGCTTGCCTTTGGCGCGCCTTTGGCGCGCGTCCGCTGCGCGGCGGCACCATAGCTCTGTTTTTATAATGTTCTAAAACAAGGAAAGACTAGTCAATACAGAACCAAATTAGATACGTGTGCTTCCTGAAACTAATAGTAAGGCATTGTTGAACTACCTGTGTAATGTGCATAGGAGCTCAGAAGGGTGCTCGGTGCTCCTGCTCACGCCATAGGCACACAGACCTAAAGAGTGTACGAGGCATCGGTGTTGCTGGCAAGGCAGATGAATCAGTTGCTAGGGGATGCTGACAGGAATAAGAAGTGTGGGGGTGCTACAAATGACTTCCTAGCTGTCATCAGCTATTAGTAACTTGGCAATTAACTTGGCTTAGTTAAAGTAAGAAGTAGAGATGTGTGATGAGGTGATTTGAGTGCATCTCAGTGCATCTCACATTAAATCTAATAATTCATTTGTTCTCTAAAATGATAATTATGATGGTAGTTCTTATTCACATGATTTGAAGATTAACACCTAATATGCAATAAGTTTATTGGAAAGCGCGTGTGTGTTTGCATGTGTATGTATGTGTGTGTGTCTATGTGTGTGTTTCTTTTAGGATGTGGGGTGGGTTAAGTATAAACAACTGCAGATGAACGATCTCAGACAGGTTTCTGTAACCCATAACACTCTTATCTAATTAGCATAATTCATCGGGAGAGATGAGAAAACAGGGTCATTTTTTATTTTCTCCAAAAATGTCACAGTTTCCTTTTGCAGCTCAGGAAAGCTACTGAGTTTGACCTCAATAATCTTAGGGAACATGTTATTTCTGTTGTGGTGTTGATGCACTGTCTTGTGTTTTGTTTTTACTGCATGATTGCATTGTGTTGAAGTGATGTACTGCGTTGTGTTGTATTCTCTTTTGACTGTTTTGTTGTGTCCTGTTATGTTTTTGTTGGGTTGTATGGTATTCAGATTTGTGTTATTTTTTGGTGCTGAGTTCTGCTGTGCTCTGTAATTACATAAGCGATGTCAATAATACTGCAACAGTTTTAGCCAAAAGCAGAATATTCCTTTAAATTCCCATTGACAACCATTTAAAACTGCTGATGGACCTGGCCATTTTTGCAGGGCCACCCCGGATTTTTGCTTTCCTTTGCTGATCCTTTTTAGTTGTGTTTTAGGACTCTATGCACATTTTCCCTGCCAACCAGTCGAAAAGTACTTGTGCTTTGCCTTAAAACATGTTAAAATTAGCCTACACCTGATTGGTACATTTCATTTACTTAAGTCCCTAGTATAGGGGACTACGTGTACCAAGAGCCTGTACATTACATGCTACTGGTAGGCTGCAGCCTTCATTGTGTCATCCACTAAAAGAGCTTGTAAACATGTCTCAGGCCTGCCACTGCCCCCTGTAGTGCAGTCCTAAGTCTCGTCTAGGATCCACCGCTATGCTCCCTCTCGCGAACTTCGTTCCTCCCATCTGAACCTGCTTACCACCCCCACTTTCAAACATAAAAAACACAGTGGTCTCAGATTCTCTTTCCTGGCCCCTCAATTCTGGAACTCTCTCCCTACCGGACTGAGGTCAGTAACCTCTTACGCCCAATTCCGAACACTTCTTAAGACCCTTCTGTTCTCTCAGGCATATGAGTAAAGCTTCTGTTATCGTACCTCTGTCGCCCTCCCGCTCTCAGCGCCATGAAACCGCTTGGTGTAAGTGCGCTTAACAAATATTTTTAACATAACATAACATAAGTTGCCAATTCAAACTGGAAAAATAAACCAGGGTTTAAGTCTTAAATATTCTTGCAGTGAAAAACATTTGTTTTTCCCTTATGGTAAGCCTAGCTCTCCCATAGACTAACACTGAGTTAGCTAACTTCATATTTGGACCATATAAAGAAATGCTGTTTCCACTCAAATGAAAAGTAATTTAAAGTCCTCTTTAATGGTGAAGTTGGATTTTAAGTTACAACTTTCAAAATACCACTTGTATAAAGTTGGCATTTTCTTTCCCAAACCAACTGCCTTTCTGCCAGTGTCCTGGGTCACATGACTGTGAATGGCTCTGTTGTTGTGGGTTGAGCGTTGTTTCCAGAGAGTGAGACATAGAAAGCCTAGGTGTGAGGTGAGAGGGTCTTCCTGACAGGATGGCTGATGAATAGCTGCCCCCTGCTCTGATTACATTCCAAAGGACCCTGCCTGCAGCACACAAAGGAACCGGACACCAGGCTGCCCTTGCCTTTGTCAACATAGATAGTTTGGACCTGGACCAGAGGAAGGGATAGAACTGACCAGAACCAGATTTGGGGGTAGGTCAGGGCATTTTCCCACTCAAATGCTTGCATCAGGTGTGAAAGTGGGGCCTGCACTATCACTCTTAAAACACTCCTGCACCTGTGGAAGATTCCGAAGAAGGATTGTCCTGCTGGCACAAGGACTGCTCTACTGCTGGAAGGATTGCCCTGCTGGCACAAGAAGTGCTCTACTGCTGGAAGGATTGCCCTGCTGGCACAAGGAGTGCTCTACTGCTGCAAGGACTGCTCTACTGCTGGAAGGATTGCCCTGCTGGCACAAGCAGTGCTCTACTGCTGCAAGGACTGCTCTACTGCTGGAAGGATTGCCGTGCTGTCACAAGGAGTGCTCTACTGCTGGAAGGACTGCCCTGCTGGCACAAGGACTGCCCTACTGCTGGAAAGATTGCCATGCTGGCACAAGGACTGCTCTACTGCTGGAAGGATTGCCGTGCTGTCACAAGGAGTGCTCTACTGCTGGAAGGATTGCCGTGCTGTCACAAGGAGTGCTCTACTGCTGGAAGGATTTCCGTGCTGTCACAAGGAGTGCTCTACTGCTGGAAGTATTGCCCTGCTGGCACAAGGACTGCCCTACTGCTGGAAGGATTGTCATGCTGGCACAAGGACTGCTCTACTGCTGGAAGGATTGCCCTGCTGGCACAAGGAGTGCTCTACTGCTGCAAGGACTGCTCTACTGCTGGAAGCATTGCCCTGCTGGCACAAGGAGTGCTCTACTGCTGGAATGATTGCCCTGCTGGCACAGGGAGTGCTCTACTGCTGGAAGGATTGCCCTGCTGGCACAAGGAGTGCTCTACTGCTGCAAGGACGGCTCTACTGCTGGAAGGATTGCCCTGCTGGCACAAGGAGTGCTCTACTGCTGCAAGGACTGCCTTGCTGTCTAAAAGAAGGAAGACTGGACGTGCTTGCCTTGATTCCAAGCTGTCCAGATTGACTCCAAGGGTCAGTAGGCTGACCTCCTGTGTGGGCTATAGGGACACCACAAGATTCCAGAGGCCTCTCTGGAACTGGCAGGCTGAGCAGCACCAACTGGCCCTGCCTGGACTTTCCTAATCCCTGCTACTGGCCTTTGATGGAGTGAGTCTTGATCCCCAAAAGGCACCCACCCTGACCCTGGACCCAGGGAAGGCTTCAGTGTGAACTCCTCCTCAAGAAAAGGTGAATATCCTGAAGTTAGGGCTCCTTGCGGCTACAAAGGGTCCTCTTTGTGCCAAGATTCCACTGCCTGCGACGACCACCATTGCGAAGCTCCAGTGGGATCTGCTATTCACAACTGACTATTATCAACAATAGAGGGTTCTGGCCCATAATCAGTAAGGCTAGCCCAATCTTCATAAGCTAACAACAACACGCATGCCAGTACTGATACTTGATCAACAAATTATTTAATCAGATCACACGTGACACTCATTGTGACTGAAAATAACAATCTTTTTATTCTTTTGTTTCAAAAAGATTTTGAAATTCAATTTTGTCAAAAATCCTATTGGTTAACATAGTAGTCCATTAATCAATTTTTCATAGACCACACTGATTACGTCACATACATAAATATATTGTTTGTCACATATATTAGACGACACTAGACATAGCGTGGACAACAAATACATACAATTATGAATATGAATATACAAGCTCAGGTTCCACAATTTGCAAAACATAAAAAAATAACAAAAATGAAAAGGGAAAAAGGAGAGGGAAAAAGCCCAAGTAGGTTGAAAGTTATTTTGAAAATACAGTGTTTCTTTTTTTTTTAAATAGACAACAATGCAACCCTGGTCTGGGCAGTGACCAAACAGTGTGTTATTCAGGTAACCCTGGCAGTTTCATCTATATTTCAAAAAATTAGTTACAAGTACTCAGGGGAGGGTCTGGACCGGGGGGAAGGTTACTCCCATGTCCTCTGTCCAGTTTCGCACCAAAGCGGGAGCCAGCGGCTCCCAGAACTGGTTTGAACTGGACTTTGCACAGGGACACCAAGTGTGCCCCTCATGCAGACTTTCTGGCACTGGCAAGCGCACCCACCCGGTCCCAACACACTAAATCCTGTCTGGGAGGTGGTCACACCTCCCCATGACAGGATGCCTATTGTTCCACCTCCCTCTGCTCGAGCTTGGCTCAGCAGCAGGAGGGCAGAATTGTGTCTCTGGCCGGCAGCAACCATTTTATGCTGTCCGGGTCTGGAAGGCTGGTACTGGGAACACTGAGAGCCTAACGGAGGGCTCTTCTAGTGCTTGGAATCATACTTGATACCAAACATGATAGGATTCGCTGCAGCCACTTTCGAGATGGTCATTGTGTAATTACACGGTGCCCCTCTATATATCGTATATGGCTGCTTCACTGACAACCCGGGAGAATGGACTCTGTAGGCTGCAGGGGTGTCCTGCTCATGCAGGGGCACCCTCTCACTTAGAACCAAGCACCCTGCCTTCAGGATTGCAAGGGCCTGCTATAGGGGTGACTTATAGATTTTTATGTGCAGTGACTCTTAGATATAGTAAACCTATATCTGAAGTAAGTGGTGCAAGCACCAACTTACACAGGTTACAATGGCAGGTGTGTAGATCCATTTTGCATGGTCTCCTATGGGTGGCATAATGCATGCTTCAGCCCATGGGAGCCTCTGGGGTACCTATGCCCTGGGTACCTTAGTACCGTATACTAGGGACTGATAAGGGTACCCCAGTATCCAATCTGGAGTGTACTTAAGTACTCAACACACCAATTTAGGGAGAAAGCAGATAGACTGGGGTCCTGATTAGCAGGATCCCAGTCAGACTAGTCAAAATACAGCTTAGCACCAGGCAAAAAGTGGGGGTAACCATGCAGAATGATCCTACCTTCCTACAGTGACCATATGTGACTAACCCAAATAGCAACCGTATCATAATTTGGGTTTGGGACTAAATACTGAATCAGTATTCGGAAGAGGACTGTTTAAGGCGTTCATTCCAAATACCGATTCAGAAAAGGTATGTTTTGCAACTGAAATCTGGTTGCAAAACATTAATAGTTTACCAACTATACAAAAGTAGTGGTAACTGTTGGACTTGGCCATCTCTACAGGATCATCCTCAAACTCTTTACCTCCACCTTCCTGTTTTCTGAACCAGTTTTTGGTTGGCCTTTAGGATTCTGTGCACTTTACCACTAGTAACCAATATTAAAGTACTTGTCCTCTATACATAGTAGAATTGGCTTACACCCAAATGGCATATTTAATGTACTTGAACGTCCTTAGTAAAGTGGTACTACATGTTCCCAGGGCCTGTAAATTAAATCCTACTAGTGGGTCTGAGGCACTGATTGTGCCACCCACTTAAGGAGCTCTTTAAGCATACCTCACACCTGCCGTTGTCTCCTGTGTGTGCAGGTTTAAACTGCCATTTCGACCCAGCAAAATAAACCTTTTCCCAGGCTCAAACCTTGCTTTTTAATACATATAAGTCACTCCTATGGTAGCCCCTGAACATCCCAGAGGGCAGGGTGCAGTGTATTTAAAAAGTTGGACATGTACTTTTATATTTTACATGTCCTGGGTTAAATTTGTTATTCACTACTGCAAGGCCTGCCTCTCCCATAGGATAACATTGGAGTTACCTTCTTACATTTAATAAGCGATAACTTCCAATTGGGACCTAGCCAAGAAAAGAGGTAAAGAGGCGGACAAATTTTATAGCTAGAGATTTCCAATAGCCAGAAATGAAGTCCCTCTTTTTTCTTGCATTATATAGAAGCCAGTATGCACCTCATCCGGCTATGGGATAAAGTACCCTCTGCCATACATTATAAGGATGTTGGAAGTCACTGACGAGTTCTGTTGAGAGGAATGAGACAGGAGACTGAGGTTCTTAATAAGGTCACAGAACTCAGATGGGAATTGAAATATCCTTTTATGGTATGACCAAGAGCATTTTATTCCTTGTTATACATGGGCACACCATCATTCATCCCATGAAGTACTTAAATCCTTGGTGTCATACAGTTGCAATGTAAAGAATAAAATTGCAATCTGTAGTGCGAACTGAAATACACCAAAAATCGGTTAGCAATTTGTTGTAAAAAGATATTAGAATCTGTTAAATAGAAGTTTGATTAAAAATACTGCAGTCATAATGTGACGAAACATGCAGAGAGATTCTACCATTCCTGAAATTACCCATAGAGTACAAAAAATAAACACGTTGTTGTAAATAATTTATTTCTACCGATCACTGTTTACTTTAGAAAAAGAGATCCAACCAACTCCTTTTTTGTTATTGACATTAGAGCTGTAATTATGCTCTGTGATATGTTCTTCAACTTGGCCTCTGGCTTTGAACTCCGGTATTATGGAGTCACAACTGAACTGTAATAATTTATTACAGTTGAGCAAATACATAATGTAATTATTACAGGTGACTAGAGACGTCACAACTGGGCTTAGACACAGGCATTGCAGGCTCCCATGTGATGATAGGTGTATCATATGAACATTAGAACACGAAGATGAAAACGAATGCATCTCTCCGTGTGGAACATGCAAGAAAAAGGTCAAATTACATCAATGATTGGTTTATGCATCGTCACCATTTAAACCTATTTGCTTTTCACAGCTACCCCTAGGATCCAACCCTGGCCATGTGTTCTGGAACCAGGAACCTGTGTGTGGCAGCAGCAATCTGTCAATCATGAAGCGCATTCTTTCTAATTGTCCTCCAAATGCTCCTGAAGGGTTTATTTTAAGACATCCCTAGGGGGAGATAGAGGTAGCACAATTACTGATTTTCTGAGCAGCATATCAGCAGAGTGAAGGCCAGCATTTCATCATTTATTCCTTATCAAACATGCACCCAAGTGTGCATGGCTGCTGTTGTGTGAGAACAGAATATATAAAAAGCTATTGTCAGACGACTTACCTGCCTCAAAGGACCTTTGTATTCCGAGAGCCGGTGCAGCAGACTTTGCCAATGCGCAGTACTCGGCTGCAGTGTGCAGATGTGCATTGCACTCAGTATTCACCATTACAAACCACAATGCACACACTGCGAATCCTTGAGAGTCTCAAGAGAAGGGGTGGAATAGGGCAGTTCCTACCTCCTTACGACTCACAAGGGTATGCACAAATGCTTTGCAACTGCATCCGCGCTCACAAAGCATGATATGGTTGCCATAGGCCAAGAGAAGATTGCAGCCATTGCAAAGTAAGCAGTCAGTAATCACTTTAATCGATTTGGACAATGCAAATCATAAGAGTACATAACAAACAATACAATAAAACTGATAGATCAATAATACAAATAGTCCATCAAAACACCTCAAGTATTAGAATGGAACACCCCAGCTAAAAACCATGATACATAGAAACAACAATAGGCGTAGTGAGGAATTGACAATACAATAGGGCTGGTCTTAATTGTGTAAGATTCAATGGCAATAAAAGAGGACGAATAAACTTAATACGCAACCTAGGAAATTTGGGACAAATAAAAACAATGTGCAAAGTATCCATAATAGCTGCAGGATCACAGGTGCAAATCGGGGGCTCGTAGGACTTATGCCAGCCAACCAAAAGCGGCGGAAACAAATTCAGATGAAAAAAGGGCAGGAGTCGTCTAAGATGGACGGGCACGTCAGCCCTCAGGTATAAAATCAATATGATTAGAAGATTTAACCAAAAAAAGAATGTGAAAAGGAACTTTTGGACAGCCCTTTTATCCTGAGCTTTAGAATAAAAAGTTTGTTTGACCCACAAGATATCCATTTTAGAGATACAGTCTGTTACACAAAAGAGTTCGGGCCTACCAAGGTCACTCAGAGGACATTTAATGTTGTTTAACCAAGCTATGCAATGCCCGTATTCCAGACCCAGACAATCTCTTAAAATACTTCTATTAAAAGCGAGTTCCCCTTTCAGAAAATCTGAAAGCCACAACCACAAAGGGCGGATTTGAATATAGTCTAGAATAAAACCTAAACCCATTTCCTCATAGACAATCTCCGATGGTACACTTTGGGGTAGCCTTAAAATCTTTCTCAGGAATTTATTTTCAGCCACCTGAATAGGATTGCAGACCCTATATTCCCTCATCCCACAGCCAAAACTCACGGGTGGAACACATTTAGCTTTATAAAGATCAATAATTGACGTAATATGGGAACGGCCAAGGCGCCTAGAGAACTCATCAATACTGTAGACTACTCTATTCTCTTTGTGACAACTTATACTTTTGTGTGTAGGCATATGGTGGTACAGGGGGCTATGCCACATTCCAAATGTGAATGCTGAGACGAAGCTAATGTGCCATGCAACCGATGTGCCATGCAAGTGCCATTGTAGGATTTTTCATAGAACTCAGTGAGGCACACAACTGATACTTCCTACCTCATTCTTATTAATGAGGCAGTCAGTGTGCATCTAACTGTGCACAGCCCCTTTGAAAAGCGAAGGTTTTGTAAGTCCTCCACTGCACAGAGGCTGAGGATGTCCACAGTGCATTGCAAAGCACTGTACCCCATACAGCCTCTTTAAGAACAATGTCTTAGCTGTTGCAGAACTTTCAATCTCACCCCAGCCGTGAAAGCATCATTGGTTCCTGGAGCCCCCTTCTACCCGGACGGCCCCTTCCAGATCCATTGACTGGTACAGTATAGATTGGACGAGGGACATCCTTTCACAGAAAAGTGGTTGATTGGCACAAGATGTGCTCACCAACCTTCTGGAGTTTCCCTCCGGTAATGGTTGGCTGGTTTGCTCTAGGCTCATAAAACATTGAAGGGTTGGCACAAAGTCGGGCGATGGGGACTGGCAGTAATTTCTCATCTCTTAGTTTCATCGGTATGCTGTCTCCTAGAAACCTGGGGGCATATTTGCTGTTGTTTCACACAACGCAGGGCAGCAAGCAGACTTGCTGCGCTGCATTGAATGAACTGGAGAAAGCAGAAATACGCCATATCTACTAAGAAAACGTGCACTTCATCTACCTCCTACCACAGGCGCCCAATATGCTGCATGGTGCCAACTGAGGAACCCATGCACCATGGTGCAAGGGTGTCTGCGTTACAGGCAGGATTGTTTTTGTGCAGGTAAGTACTCTTTCCTGCGCAAAAACAATCCTATGAGGTGATTTCCCATGGACGTAGTTTAGGAGTTGTTAGGGGTCATCATAGCTACGACCCGTGACTTACTCCTCGAGACCTCTGGCACTGACTTTGTGACCTCTGGTCTCAGCGATGGCAAAATAAGTGCCAAGAACACAGGGGTGGCTCATCTTTCCTTATTTTCTACCCGTTTGTCACAATACTAAAAGTGAATGATAAACTATATTCACTATAAGTGTAATAAAAAAAGGGAATAGGACCTTTGGTGGCACCTGTGGTAAGTAAAAATGGTTTTAAATGTATATTGTATGTGTGCTTGCAGGTGAGAGTGTTTATGTGAGAGAGAGTGTATATGTGTGAGCATGTGTAAGCATGCATGTGTGAGGGAAAGTGAGGGATAGGTAGTGAGTGAGACTGTGTGAGATTGAGGGCCAGGTTACTGTTCTTTTACACAGTGTAACACTGCTCCAAATTTGCTATGCTGCCTTGTGTCAAAGGGACAGAGAAAAATGTGATATCTGCTAAGATATGGTGCTTTTTTTCTCTCCCAGTTTCCTGGCGCACTCTTGGGAGCCATGTGCCCACAAACCCTCCTGTGTGCATAGTGAGAGGGTGTGTGTGTGGTCTCTGAAGCAAAGGTTCTTTACTGGAAGGCATCTCTTCCAGTACAAACCTATGTGTTAAGGCTTTCCCACTTTCTATTGGTGCTGTACAATGCAGCACAAGTGCAAAGTTGGAAAAACTAACATAAATGAAAACATTTCTCCTCATTACGCCTGCCATAAGGAGGCATAATATTGTATCCAAATTACTGTATACCAATGTTCTTAGAGAGAGATTTGCTTCAAACCCCATGGGTGGTTGCATGGGAATGCCCCCTTAATGCAAGGAATGCAAAGCCACACATAGCACAACTTTGTGTTACTTTGGGATATTATCAAACACAAATTCTGATTTGAGGTGGATAGTAAATCCCATCTTAACACATTGCACCGGGTTTGTGTCACAAAAGAGATGCAGCCTTGGTGCAAAGCATTAGTACACCTGGGCCTGGGTATTAGCAAGTATGAGTGAGTAAGATTAAGAGTAAATGTAAGTGAGTGAGTGAGAATGAATAAGAATTAGTGTAAGACAGTGAGAATGATTGTGAAAATGAATGTGGATGAGTGAATGTGAGTGTGAGCAAGAATGTGATGTGATGCTTGCAAGCCTGTCATTGGTCCTGGCAAAGTGAAGGTAATTATTGTCTTGTAGAGACACCAAGGGCAGAATACTGGCACTGGCTTACTTGCAGCAATTCTCAGCATGACAGACACATGTGACACAATACTGGCACTTACACATTTGGGTTAAATCTTGAAGAAAGG
Organism: Calotriton arnoldi; assembly: GCA_963921515.1. Taxonomy (NCBI): domain Eukaryota; kingdom Metazoa; phylum Chordata; class Amphibia; order Caudata; family Salamandridae; genus Calotriton; species Calotriton arnoldi. The sequence goes on along the minus strand of CAWUFW010003345.1, from coordinate 1,106,715 downwards.
GCATGTTATGTTATGTTATGTTATGTTATAACGTACTTGTAGAGCGCTCGGCTACTCAAAAGAGTGTCCCGGCGCTAGACGGAGCCCTAGATTATCCTGCTAATACCAGGCTAGCGTTTCTGCTGAAATAACCAGGTTTTAAGTTGTTTACGGAAAGTCAACAGATCAGGTACTTGTCTGAGAGACTGAGGCAGACTATTCCAGCTACGGGCAACCTGTACTTGAAAAGAGCGTCCCCCTCTGCACAAACGGGAGAATCTAGGAACCGCTAGGAGATATCAATGATAAAATACTGGTATACCAGAGGGAATTCACAGCATATAGAAGTATCAGTGTATAAATACTGGTATAATTGAGGAAATCCTTGTCACCTGGGCCCCAGTGGCGAAATGCTGATACTAGCAAAATGGAGGTCATTCTTGGCGTAAAGGTCGACAACCTGGCATATGTGAGGATGGCAACCTAGACAAACTGCTGGTCCTGGCATACTGACGTAACTTTTGACGTTAGGGTCACCTATGGTATATGAACAGCATAAATTGCAAAATTCTAGCACTGGCATTTTTTATATCATTTTTGATACAAGGGGGGACTCTTGGAATATGGGGCAACTATGACAAAACGCTCACCCTGGCACAATAGAGATTATTTTTGACATATGGTGGCACCTGTACCGCACTTTGAAAAAATGAGGTTCATTCCTGGGGAGCATCAGGTTTTATGGGCAGGGCACACCATGAAAGGATTTAAATATGAAATGAGTGCCCTTTCAGCACCTATGCTGTTTTATCAAATGTATGTGAAAATTGTGCATTAAAATGCACTATTTCACCCCATTATTTTTACGTTTTTTGCAGGAGGAAGAAAGTCCCTAGAAGAGTTCTGGCTTACACACTTTGTCGCTCATTACAATTCATGGCAAGAATTATGCCCCAGAATCAAGTAAGCACCATAATATAGGTGGTATCTAAAATAGATTTTTTGCTGTGCTGTGCTGTTATACTAATGCAGTTAATATAGCACTTCAGCAATGTCAATAGTTGTGATATTAGGGTCATATGACATGCCTTCTTGGAAAAAATCAGGGTCACACTATGTCACTTCCTGTGATGCCATTAGGGTCACAGTGTATCCAATGTAACTACTGTTACCCCTGGCATTTTGGTGATTCGACGTCCATGCAATTTCATCTTCCTATGTGCGATGCAGAATGCATGATACATAGAAAGAGGAACTAATGTGGAGAAACAAACATTTCTCCTTGTTACGCCTCTCTTTGGTAGGGGCATGTTTGTGGCGCAATCCCAGGTTAACTTCCTTTAGTAAATCTGGGATTGTGTCTTAGTCCACGGGTGGATGCACGGGAACGCCCATGCTGTACCCATGGAACACCTACCACTATGAAATGTAATGCAAAGTAGCACAAGCCACTGCGTTGCAATACATTTCTTTACAAGGTCGAGCAAGGTGTTACAAATTGCCCTTTACATGGCTTTGTAAACTTTACTGAAGCCTTTGTGTTTTCCTTGCGTTGCAATGTGTGACGTAGAGACAATGCAAAGGCTTAGTAAAGCTCGGCCCGGGTTCCTAGATGGTACCCACTTGCCGTGTAATGTAATATACAGTGGATTTTTAGAGCACTGCTTGTCACCCGTGAGGGTATCCAGGCGCTGAGTAGATCAGATTTAGTGTGTGTTGAGGCTGGGCCTAAGTACAGGCAGTCTGACTGGTCCCACAGAAGACTAATTGAAAAGCCAGGTCTTCAGCTTCTTGCAGAATTCAAAAAGTGAGGAGGAGGCCCTAATTTGTTGGGGGGAGGTCGATCCAGGCTTTGGTTGTTTGGTAGGAGAATGACCGGCCTGCCGTTTTACTTCTGTGGATGCGGGGTGTGTGTGTGAGTGAGAGTGACGCTGAGTGAAATTGTCTGGTGGGTTGGTGGAAGTGAAGGCGGTGATTGAGGTGTACGGGTATCAGATGGGAAGCCAGTGGAGGTCTCTGAGGAGTGGTGTGGTGTGGGTTCAGCGTGGAAGGTTGAGGACGAGTCTGGTGGCAGCGTTTGGATGGTTTGAAGTCTGTGAAGATGGGTTGGGATGCTGGAGTAGAGTGCGTTGCCATAAGGCAATCTGCTTTTGATCAGGGCCTGAGTGATGGTACGTCTGGTGTCCAGTTTGAGCCACTTGAAGAATTTACATAACATGCAGAGGATGTGAAAGCATGAGGAGGAGACGGCGTTGACATGAGACTTCATGCTGAGGTTGGTGTTCAAGATGAGGTCTAGGTGCCTAGCGTAGTCGGTTGGGGTGGGTGTGGGTCCAAGGACGGTGGGCCACAAGGTGGGGTCCAAAGATGAACTCTTATTCCCAAGGATCAGTACTTCAGTTTTGACAGTGTTGAGCTTGAGGCAATTCTTTTTCTTCCAATTGGCCACGCTGGTCATGAATTGTTCGAAGTTTATCTTGGAGGTGACAGTATCATCTGAGAGGGAAATGTCCATGGTTTAGAACACATTTTATTCTGGAGCGAGAACGTAAAGGGGGGGCGGAGTTTGTGCTGCAGTTAACCAGAAATAACAATTATGGAAGTGACTCTCTGAAATCTTAATGTACCTCCTCCTAGGTGTCAGAGAGTGTCAGGGAATAACTGGACGCTTACCTATTCAATGGACATCATTTAAAGAATAAATGAAGTTTTACTAAAGGATAAAAAAAACATTTTTTAAATGAAGATCTAGTACAAATGTTCTGTTTGTCTCCTAGGAGGGAAGGTAGACCTACCTGACATTCTGTGCACAGGTGATGATATTTTTGGAATACTGGTTAGCAAATCCAATTTTTTTTAAAAGGTGAAGTGTGGTAAGTAGAAGGTCTCTACGTTTTAGGATTATGCAAAACCTATTTAATGTAAGCCTGGAGAAGTAGCAACTACTGAGCTAGGAAGTGGGATCGCAGATAACCCAGGGTATATACATCATACCTACTTACTTCAAAGTAGCGAATGTGTCTGAAGAAATCTAACACATACTTTTGAAATGTCCTTTAATTTTAAACTGCTTTTCTCCACAGCATATACATTTATTGGAATAAAACACTCAGTAACAATGTGTTCTTGTTATAATCACCTCCTAATATGATTGGTGTAGACTGTAATAGCAGCTGCGTGTATAATGATTGAAGAGGCGCTGGATCATCTATATTAGGGCCGTGGTATCCCACCACGGAAAAAGCGGTATCTCTGACTTTTATGTTTGCTATGGCCCACCTTCCTCTTGAATCTACTGTTTGTCCTACTAACGTAAAAATCTGTGATTTTCTAATAATAATGGAAACACCCTTAATGTTACATGTTTGGTTTGTACAAACAGTCTCCCCAATCCAATTCTCATATTTTATGGCTTCGAGCCACTCGTCTCTAAGGAGATGCGTTTCTTGTAATATAATGATATTGCAATTTTGTAGTTTAAGGTACTCAAAATTTTTTAGATGCCTCCCCCTTGTTCTTAGCCCGTTCACATTCCAAGTCAATATCTTCAAATCGCCCATTGGGTTTGAATTCCTTCTTGCTGCTTATGGCTCCCACCCTGTTTGCTATACAATTTACATATCGGACAAATATATATATATATTTTTTTCCCCAAATGCTCCCCACCCAAAGAAATTACCAACATGCACAAAGAAAAAAAAAAGAAGTTGTTTTTACCCCCACCCTGGAGAACCCTCCCCATTGCCATTGAGAAATCCTAGTTGCCCAGTTTGAGGACCGCAATCGAACAGCTAAATTTTTTAAAGCAATTTAGGCTTATAATGCTACTTATCCATGTTTGTCTTCATGAGTTCTAGTAATTGTTCCACTTCTTTTGGGACTCTGATGTTATAGGTTTTGTTACACCACATTATGCGTAAGAGGGCTGGAAATTTCATCTGAACAGTGGCTCCTTCAGCCCTAAGGTCCTGCATATACTTTCCTAGGGCCCATTGCCTATCGGCTGTTGCCTTGGATATATCTGAGCGGATTTTATAGTTATATCCGTCTCTTGTCAGGATGCCAGAATTTAGGGCCTTATTCAATATGTGTTCTTTTATTGAATAGGTTTTAAAGTTGACTAGAACTCTGCGTGGATTTTTCCTGTCTCTATTGAGCCTAAATGGGTCTCTGTGGACTCTTTGTATGTCTTCATCCATGTTTTTTTCGTCCAAATCAGGTATAAACCCTTTTAGAAGACTTACTACGAAGGACCTTATATTTTGTCCTTCTTGACCTTCAGGAATATTTAATAAACGTAAATTATTCCTCCTAGAGTTGTTTTCTAAGGTCTCGATTTTATCCCTGAGTTCTCTCTCTGTTGAAGATATTTTCTCGAAGTCGCTCTGGCAGAGCCTCACTTCATCCCTGATTTGTTCCAGGGCCGATTCGACCACCACCACTCTGTCTACCAGTGCATTAACTTTAGTCTCCAAAGCATCGCAAGTGGCCTGAATTTTTTCCTGATTTTTCTCAGATTTAGCAAACTTATTTTTCATCTCCTTTAACAATGAGGCCGCAAGAACCCCCATATCGCCCCTTAAAGGGGTATCCATAACTTGCTCGCTACCTTGATCCTCAGCAGGCTTGCTTTGTTGTAGGTGGTCCTCTATTTGTGGGGCCTCTTCTAAAGTGCCATCAGTGGTGTGTTCTTCGTCCTCCCCCAGATCTTTTAACATGAGGGCTTGATATTTGTTTTGTGACTCCATTGTCTTCAGCGATGACACAGACGTTGCGTTAGTTGAACCGTCTCTCTGCGCTGGCTTCTCTTGGATTTTAAAGAAGGAGCGCAATGAGGGAGTAACTTTTAAATTTGAACCCCTCTTTAGCTGTTCTTTTTTTGCTGTTTTTGCGGCTCTGGTGGAAACCACTGCTGTCGTAACTCCTTTGGATTTCTGAGCCCTCTGTTTCCTGCTAGTGTATTTAGCTGAGCCAATATCCTGTGGTGTACTCCAATCCTTTATTTGCTCCTGAAGTGGCTCAACAATTTTGTCTAGCAGCGCAGTGGCTTCCACCCCTGGGCGCGCCAGGTTCGACTTTTGCGAATCATTTCCTGATGTGTCTAGAATAATATTGGCGACTATAGGGTTATGATTGTCGTTTTCGCCCGCTACGGGTGACAAGGATAGTTGTGAAATAGAAGAACCCCTCTTCTTGCCTTGACCTTTTTTCCTGTTGGGATTCATGCAAACAGCAAATTTTACTTCATTATCTATATAAGAGAGTTGGCTGTGCGAGCCCGTTTGATATTTATTATTCACCCTGTTTAATCTATTTGCTTTATTCAGTCTAGCTTTGGCGTGGCCACAAGGGGGCTCCACATGGAGTATAGGGACGCCTAATAACCCCAAGGATTCTGGTTGATATAATAGGTTATAAGGAGCCCCTCTAAAATTTTGCCTAACTGTGACCCCACGTAAATGTTGAAATGTATGAGCCGCCTCTGTCCAAAAGTCCCCTGATTTACTCCTTAATTTAACAGTGCTGGCACCGCTGCTACGAAGAGCGGGGGATAGCACGCTTCTTGATGTTTCTTCAGCTCCCGGTCCCATCCAGCTCCTCACACTGCACACCGCTGACTTCTCTCTCTCGCCAGATCCCAGCAGCCCTGACTTACTCGTCACACAGCCTCCCAGCGGCGCTGAGCGATATCGGGCGGGGCCGCCGCACAGCTCAACGGCTTAACAGAGCTCGCTCATCGGGGCTCGCCGACACTCTTACTCTCCCTCGCCAAAGACAACGCCGCCAAACACGCTGAATTCGCCCGGGGGGGGGGGCCCTCGCAGCCCTCGCAGCCCTCGCAGCTGCCCGGTTTGTAGAAATGCGCTTTGCCGTGAGCCTCTTTAAGCATTAATGGTATTCGTGGCCATTCGACTGCGGAGCTCGCGACCTAGGCGTTCAGCCGGCCGCCATGTTCTCCTCCTTATAACATTTTATTAGATCCTAAAAGAGATAGACACCCCCCAGGCAGAGTTTTAAACCTACCTAGGATGCGAGAGTGCTTGAATAGGCTTAAAGAAGATCTGGGTTTAATTGATATCTGGAACCTCAAAGGGGATCAAACAAATAAATTTACTTTTAGAAACTATAAATATGGCCACGCTTCAAGATTAGATTTTTTCTTTGTTGATAAGCTCCTACGTAATAAAGTTAAGAAAGTCCAACACCTGCCCGCACATCTGTCTGATCACTCGCTGGTCCAATTAAATATTAAGTTTGAGCCAGGGCAGGGCAAGAAAAGGTGGACTTTGGACCGAACACTCCTGTTAGACGAACTAAGATCTACAACGGAAAATTACTTTAAGGAAAATGGTGAAGGGGAAGTGTCTAAAATGATAGTTTGGGACGCTTATAAAGCTGTTCTTAGAGGTACACTAGCTGGCATAGCGATAGGAAAAAATAAATCGAAGAAGCTTAAAATATCACGAATAGAGGCTGATTTACTAGAGAGACAAGCCAGCTTAGAAATCATGACCTCTGAAGAAGATCGAAATAGTTTAAAAGATGAAATAATGAAATTGAAACAGGAGCTTACCTTAGACCTAGAGGAAAAGATAAGGAGGAGATGGCAAGCTAGTACCCTGTCAAATTATGAATTTGGGGAGAATAGCGGTAAATTGTTAGCTTGGAAGCTTAAGACCGAGTCAAATAGAAACAAGATAACAGCTATCCATAAGGGAAACGGAGGACAAATAATTGAAGACAAGGCAGGCATTGAAGAGGCCTTTGAGCATTTCTTCCAGTCATTATATGAGGAAGACCTAGCACCTTCATCCATAGCAGTAGATACATATTTAAATAAATCACGTGTCTTGAAGTTAGATGTAGATTCTTGTAAAACCTTAAACGCAGATATCATCTTAAAGGAGGTGCTGGATGTAATTAATAACCTCAAAAGAAGTAAGGCAGCAGGGCCTGACGCCATACCCAATGAGCTTTATGTAGCTTTGAAAGACTCTCTTGTACCCAGATTAACTGATCTCTTTAATGCTATCTTTTTGGAGGGCCTTCCAATTCCTAAATCTTGGAACGAGTCGACGATTAGCTTGATACTAAAACCTGGCAAAGACCCTTTTTACTGCGAGTCGTACAGGCCAATATCGCTTCTTAATGCAGATTATAAAATTTGTACCCAGGTTTTAGCAAAAAGGCTTGGCTTGTTATCTGACAAGCTTATTCACGAGGATCAGAAGGGATTTATTAAAGGGAGACAGCTGCATGATCTTACGCACCAACTGATCGGAGCCATTGATATCGCAACTCAAGAGAAAGTACCCCTAGCAATATTTACATTCGACGCGGCCAAGGCATTTGACTGTGTTAACTGGTCATACTTACAAAAAGTTATCCTACATAATAACTTAGGTAAAAAATTCTCACGGGTAATAGCTAATATCTACTCGGCTCCAATGGGGAAAATACTCATTAACGGAACTATCTCAAATAGTTTTCAAATCAAAAGAGGCACTAGACAGGGGTGCCCACTTTCCCCCCACCTTTTTAATTTATATATAGAGCCGCTAGCCAACGTGATTAGGATATCTAAAGAAATTACCCCTTTTAGCTTTAATAACTGGGAGTTAAAGGTGGCATTATATGCTGACGACTTGATGATTTACTCGAGTAATCTAAATGAGTCATTTAATAGTATAATCAGCATATTAACAGGTTTTGGGGAAATCTCTGGTTATCAAATAAATCATCATAAAACCGAGGTAATGCATTGGAACATACTTACTCCACAAATTGAGTCCAAAAGAAAAATCAAATATCTTGGGATCCAAGTCCTAAAGAGTACTGATGACATCGCCCAGGTAAACTTGGATTTAAAAGCTAAAGAGATGAGGAAATTATTGAAGTCTTGGAGCTGTTTATCTCTTACCTTCATGGGGAGAGCCAATGTAATACAAATGGCTATCCTACCGAAATTTACTTTTGTTTTTAACACGATTCCTTTGGAGTTTGATTCACGGAGCTTAAAAAAAATACAGGGCGAAATAAATTCTTTCATTTGGGCATCTAAAAGTGTTAGGATAGCATGGAAGAAACTGACCCAGAAGAAGAACCAAGGTGGGATAGCTAGCCCGGATCTCATGTCATACTATTAAGCTTTCCACTTTAAGAATATAAGGCATCTCTTTCGAGATTATGAGTCATACCCTCCCTACTGGAAAGCAGTGACAAAACATGACCACTGCCTCTATAAGTTCGGCCACCAAAAATTCTTCAAAAAAATCAGACTAAAGGTGCCAAGATCAGCATTTAAATTATGGTCAGACATAAGGAAATTGTGGCAATATCCATACTATAGTCCCCAAGCACCGATATGGAATTCTCCAGGAACCCCCGAATGTCTGAAAGACTCATTAGCACTTCCACTGAAAAGGGCTGGAATCATCAAGTGGGGAGAGCTGCTGGAATATGGTAATCTAAAATCTTGGGACGAGTTAGTGGAAAGGACGAAGGACGAAATATCCAGGTTCAAATTTTACCAGCTGGTCTAAAGATCAAGCGACCTGGCCAGACTATGTTGGGAACCTAGAGGGCGAACTTCATAAAGATCCTGGGAAGAAAGAAGTATCGAAGTGGTACTGGCACTTGGTGGAGAAGAAGGAAGGCGATAATGACACTCCAGATCTTAAGTGGAAGAAGACCTTTCCGGCTCAAGACTTGCAGCAAGCTTGGCAAGTATCCTGCACTTTTTTATGGCATATTATAATTTCTACAGCTATCATTTGTTTACTTTGCACAGATCGTATTGGACCCCCGAAAAGTTGTCAAAAATGAACACCCAGGTGACCAAGAAATGTCCAAAATGTGGCGAGAGGGAAGCAAATGATACCCACATGTTTCACTCATGTCATCACCTTGACACATTTTGGAGTGAAATTGGTAAGATTATTGATGAAAGCTTAAACACGACTATTAAGGTAAGAACCTTTAATGTTATTTTTGGCATACTGGATATCGATGAATCCAACACTACTTTAACAAAGAAACAGAAATCCCTTTTGTTTACACTTGTGCTAATTGCTAGACGTGAGATTTGCATAAATTGGATTCTTCCCTCCCCTCCTAAGGTTGAGGATTGGGTTCGATCTGTAGACAAATTTAGGAACTTGGATAGAGTCAGGGGGGAATGCAAGCGCACAAAGCACTGGGATATATGGGACACATATAGGCGGTAGGTTAGGAAGGGATGTCCAATTATTTAAACCAACGCGATTATGATCCTCATGAGTTTTATTGGGGTTGGTACAGTGACACATTAACTCATGTAAAATGGCAATGGTTGGTATCAAGGCATGGCTTCCACCTCATCCTCGAGGGCGTCTAGTGAGAGGTGTCCCTGTTGCTTTTACAACAAGATCGCATAAATGAGGACAAAAAAAAACAACAAAAAAACAATGTGTTCTTACAATATCCAATGTTCAAAACCAGATGAAGATGTTGATGTTGTGAGACTGCGTAGACTACTTGAGGGACAGTGGAAGGATGGAGCCAGCCCTTTGGAGCGGGCCTTGTTTGCACCACTGAGAGGAATTGGGGAGGAAACCCTAGTCAAACACCTGCCAAAATCCTTGTCAGGATGTACCACAAAAAGTCACTAAATTCACCTGTGCTTAACCCTCTGGTAGCTTGGCACAAAAGCAGTCAGGCTTAGCTTAGAAACAATATGTAAAGTATGTGTGCAGCACTTAAACAGTAATAAAGAGAAAACACAACATAAGAAAAATCTCACACTAATTTAGAAAAATAGAGTGAATTTTTAGTACATCATTTGACACCAAAATGACAAAAATCCTATCAGCAGAACCGTAATTATGAATTTTTAGATTTTAAAGTGAAAAATAGTGCTTAACAGATCAAAGATCCAAGACAAGGGCAAAGTCGAATGTTATGGCCGACTGCGATGGAGCACGGTTCGGTTACACAAAGTGGTTTCGCCTGGTATCCAATTACCTTCTGATTTAGAAGAATTTTGACTTCACCATTTAAGAGGGTTTTCATTACAATTCTTCAGAGACCAAACTTGACTTTTCAACCTGCTCATGATTGAACGTTATCACTTATGAAATGTAATAAAAGTAACCAAATGTTTTCCTTTGGGAGAGGTAGCCCTTGTTGTAGTGAAAATCCAATGTAGGGGTTTTTCACTACCTGGAAATGTAAAAGTTAAAAGTACATGTCCAACTTTTTAAATATGTTGCACCCTGCCCTGTGGGTTGTTTAGGGACTACCCTAGCCGTGACTTATATGCATTAAAAAAGGAAGGTTTGGACCTGGAAAAAAGATTTATTTGGCCAGGTCGAAATAGCAGTTCACAACTGCATTCACAGGCTCCAATGGCAGGCCTGAGGTATGTTTAAAGGGCTACCTAAGTGGGTGGCTCAATCAAGGCTGCAGGCCCACTAGTAGCATTTAATTGACATGGCCTGGTCACATGTAGTGTCAATTTACTAGAGACTTAAAAGTAAATTAAATATGCCATTTGGGTGTAAGCCAATTTCACCCTGTTTTAAGGAGAGAGTACAAGCACTTTTGCAGTGGTTTGCAGTGGTAACGAGAACAGAGTCCTAAGGCCAGCGAAAACGAATTCACCAAAAACAGGAGGAGTAAAGCAAAACGTTTGGGGGAAAACCTTCCTAAAGCGGACAGGTCTAACAAAGTCCAATTTGCATAACTATTATTTAGACTCTGCCATTGGACTAAGCACGTGTGTGCCAGTTCATGCATTATGATAATTGGAGTCACTGCCGGGATTCAAACTTGTAACATGCTGATCAAAACAGATGTCAGAGAATGTCTAACTCGGGGTGCCATCTTTCTTTACGATGGCCCTTGTTATTACAGCCACACTTCCATGCCAACAGTGGCTAGGACATGCTTTCATACTGAAAAATTCAGGGGTATATTCACAAGAACGTGCGCTAAACATCTCCAAAAAATGTTAACGCAACTTCACACATCGCAGCCTATCGCGGGAAAATAACCCTGTGTTAACGTGGAATTCACAACACGGCGGTACCATGCGATAGTCTCCCGAAAACGCGGACAACGTCCGCGATACAACAACCGCGACGGTGATAAAAACCCAAACCCCAACGCAAAAAAAACATGCAATGGGCCAAACCGCGATGAGGAAATCAGCGATAAGCAGCGCCAGGCTTGCAATACACACACGGCAGGCGGGAAAATCACTACAAAAGTAGAAAAAACACACAAACACAAAATAACCAACACCGAAGCACCATGGAGGCAGCCGGAGCAGGCGCAGAGGACGAGCGGAACCCCACAAGCACCCCGGACGACCAGCCTGGGACCTCGGGGACAGGGAAGGGCAAGGACAAGAAGAAGAGGAAGAGGCGGTACGGTCCGCAGGAGAATAGGATCCTGGTCACGGAGGTGATGGAACACCATCAAGAACTGTTCGTCACCTCCAACGTGTCATTGGGCACCAAAAATGGAATATGGCGGTTGTTAGAAACGGGTAGCGTGGTGCAGAGCGGGCGGGCCAAACTCCGGAGGAAATGTGTAAAGCATCTGCGCAGCACACACAGGCGACACACCAGGCACACTACAAAAGGAGACCACACCAGTTTAGGTAAAAAAAACAGCATATGTATTATGCAATCAGCATAGCAGAATGTAACCACAGTGGTAACTCGCACCCGGTAGTCATAAACAGTGGGGACTATGTACAGGGCAGCGCCAATCGGGCCGCTGCCAGAATCATTATAAGCACATTAGCATAGGTCACATCAGTGCGAGGCAGAAATTATTAGGCAGAACACCAACAGTATACGCCTTGGGGAAAAAGAACATCAGGCCTGAACCCATTACCATTAGGCATAACCTGATTAGCATTATACTATGACATTGGCATAATCCCTGGAGCATCAACCACATTGGCATGAAACATTAGCATAAAAGTATTAGGCATAACCTGTGGGTATAAACATGAAGCCCCCTAACGTGGCATGAAAGCATTAAACATGCACAATAGGTATATAAACATTCGCTTAGGGCGTACGCATGTGAGCACAGAGGCATCATCATTATGAAAACATTAGGCATATAACCATTAGCATAGGGCGTACGTAGGTGAGCACAGAGGCACCACCATCATTAGCGACACAGCATTAGGCAACGGCCTGGGCATAAACAACCTTAGCAGGGCGCCCCCTAGAACACTGTCCTTACCCTGGGGCAGAGGTACAACCTGGCAATCACAGTACACCTGTTCAAGGCTGCAGATTAGTCTCTGGCACCACTGCGCCTAGGGAGCCCCTTCTGGGACTCGGAGGTCAAAAACAATGTCCCCCCCCCGTTGTCCAGCGGGGCAGTTGTGGAAAAGGCAGTCACCAAGTTACTGGGCAGTCCTGGGGCGTGGGAGTCCCTCTTCTGGGACTCCAAAATACCAGAAACTACCCCAGACGTTGCAGCTGCCCGCTGTCAGACGGGGCAGCTGTAAACCCAACCTGGGCACCACGGTGCCCTCAGAACAACCCCGGGGGAGGAGGCGGGCACCGACAACGTGCCCCGACACCACCCCCACCAAGGCAAGGCTGAGCCCCCAAAAGGAAAGTTCTGGCACCGGGGGCGGGCACCGACCATGTGCCCCGACACACCTCCCAGCTACCGGATGACCACTGGGCTCCCCAGAAACGTGGCAGTGGCCCGCAACTGCGGCGCCGCTGTGGACCTCATGGGTCACTGGGTCCCCTCTTAAAGCGGGGGCCTCACGCAGACCCCCCAAGCCAAGGAGGACGCCCGTTGTAGCTGCCCGCTATCAAGTGGGGCCGCTGAGACGAAAAATGGGCCCTGGTCCCGGGGGCGGGCACCGGCAATGTGCCCCGATACAACCCCCCCAACTACCAAGGCAAAGCGGAGCCCCACTCACCGGGCTCCCTGGCGGCGTCGGCTCTCCCCTGCGTGGCAGGCCTGGCTCCCGCGGGGCTCTCTTCAGCTTAGGAGAGCCCCGCCAACCACAGCAGCATGTCTCCTGCCTTCACCCGGGCCCCCTCCTGGGACCCGGGACTTCGACGCGGAGCCCACGAGGCTCCGGACCTCCCGCTTCCTCTTTGGCTGCAGGGCTCTCTCCACACGGAGCCCTGCAGGCCTCGCGCTGCTGCTTCCTGTTCCCACCCCGCAGGCGGCAACTCCGCCCTTCACCCGGGTCCCTTGCCTGGGGCCCGGGACTTGGATATGGAGCCGGCGGGGCTCCGGCTGCACTCGGGGCTCTCCTCCGCTCACGGAGGGCCCCCACCTACGACGCCTCACCGGATTTCACCCGGGCCCCCTCCTGGGACCCGGGGCTTTGACGCGGAGCCCGCGAGGCTCCGGGAGGCTTCGACTCAGCAGGCCCCGCCCACAGGGAGGCGCGGGCCGATCTTCCGCCCACTGCTCTCGGGCGCTTCTCTCTCTCTGCGGCCCGGCTGCAGCGGTGATCCTGGGCAGTTTTAAAGCGCGGGGTGGGCACCCGCTTAATTAAAGGAGGCAAAAAGGCACAATAACGCAAGGTGGGCTCCCGCTATGTAGCGATAACGCGGGGTGGGCACCCGCTCTTCGTTGAAACGCGGGGCTCTCCCTGACACACGGGAGCCCCGCTGGGATTATGGCTTCTCCTCCCGGGGCACAAACGCGGGGTAGGCTCCCGCTGATTTGGAGGTCTAAGGCGAGGTGGGCTCTCGCCGATTTCCGGTGCGCAAGGGGGAATCCCACGCGCCGGGGATTCCTTCCAACACAGCGCTGCAGGGACGCGCAGGCTCCTCACCTCCTGGGCAGTCAGAACATGGCGCCTAGCTGCAGAATGCAGCATCCCGTGGTGGCGCTCTGTCAGCGCAGCGCTGCAGGCGACAGCCCCTCTTCTGGCACATTAGATATAGCGCTCCCCGGGCGCTAGGGTGCAGGCAGGCAACAGTCAATTACTAGCCCCGGGGGACAACAGAGGGGTGTAGATGGGCACAGGGGCCAGCACACAGGCCCAATGTGGCGGTACCTCCTGGCAGAGTTCCCCCTCGGTCACTTCTCCTGCTCTGTCACGGAGCACATGGCAGCCCAGCCCCTCCTATATATCCGCCCCTCACCCCACCTACCAGAGAAGGCTGGCAACTTCTGGAAGTTTCCCTGGGGAACCGGTCTTAAATGGTTTAGGGGGAGGTGTAGGGCACCCTGGCTGCCAGGTTTCCCTCCAAAAGCTGGGAGTGCTGGGAAACAACATCTAGACCGCCACTCAACTCAGTCAGGCGGCACAAGGGCAGGCAGGAATGGCGTCCATTTTAAAAGTGACAGTGACACCATTACACAGTATTACCCTTTTACATTTTAGTAATCTTCCTCTTCCGCTGTACTTGTCATTCCCCGATGGACTTTGGCTGGCCCTCCACGGGCCCATATTGTGAAGTGCCGTTGGCATGGCCCTGTACTGCTCCAGCTGCAAAACTCCACTGGATGTGCATTAAACATTCAGAAACGCACTGCTGTGTCATGTCTTTCATCATTCAAGTATGAATGTGGATGAATGTAGGGTCAGTGATTCCCCCTAACGTCAATGATGCTCATCTAGTGGGATTCCAGTCACAGTGTGCTACATTGCTGATTGCGTTACGGGTGCCATAGACACAACAACAGGGACACATGCATCAGTCACTTCCTTGTCCGGACATGGACTGAACCACGCCCAGAGCCCCCGAGTCATTGTTGCAAGGCCTGCGCTGGTCCGGCGTACGCCAGGCCAAACCACTCCGCTTTAGCTCCGAGGGGGGGGCCACATCGCTACATGTCGCAGGTTTACGCGCTAGTGGTTTGCAGGTCACTGGTCTAGTTGTCAGCATGTCACGGCCACTCCCTGAGGGCAGGTTTAAACACACACCACACCCATCCGGCACAGGCGTCACAGGCCATGTGACCCCGCCAATATAAGTGGCCGACAACGTCACATTCCCCACTGCCGGAGGTGACTGGATGGCGGACGTTCCACGATTCTCAATCATGAAGGGCCCATGAGTTGTTGCGCACAGGGTTAGTGGCACCCGAAGCCATGCGGCCGTCACGGGCCTACCACCACGTGGCGCTGACTGGGGTTGCACAGGGTTAGTGGCACCCAAAGCCTTGCGGCCGTCACGGGCCTACCACCACATGGCGCTGACTGGGGTTGCACAGGGTTAGTGGCACCGAAATTGCTGAGCGGGTGTGCAGCCTGCGATGATGATGTGTGCACTGATGTGGTCTCTGCCATTGATGCCTCAGGACTCAGCGTCATGTGTGGGACCTGCTGGGCCGCGGTGTGGGTCCGCATGATGTGGAGCATACAATGGTGGCGGGACCGGGGCCTGGAGCTTGCACGGGCACGTGGTGTGCCCACTGGTGGACACACCGTTGGCGGCAAGTGAGCAGTGGGGCCTGGGTGCACAAGTGCGGACAGCACGGTAGGTGCTAGGGTGCGGCTGCATGTGTGCGCAGGGGCGGACAGGCATTGTTGCCGTGTGCAGTGGAATGGACTCTGTCATGATTGACTCTGGCCTCGATTACAGATTGCAGACCTGGTGGCTTGCAGTGTATACCGGCACGTGGTTGGAGACACACCGGTGGCAGCAGGTGAGCAGTGGTGCCTGGGTGCGCGGGGGCGGCAGTGTACCTCCCTCTCTCTCTCTCTCTCTCCCTTCCTTTCCTTCTCTCTCCCTTCCTTTCCTTCTCTCTCTCGCCCTTCCTTTCCTTCTCTCTCTCTCTCTCTCTCTCTCTCCCTTCCTTTCCTTTCCTTCTCTCTCTCTCTCCCTTCCTTCTCTCTCTCTCTCTCTCTCCATTCCTTTCCTTCTCTCTCTCTCTCCCTTCCTTTCCTTCTCTCTCTCTCTCTCTCCCTTCCTTCCCTTCTCTCTTTCTCCCCCTCTCCCTTTCTTTCTTTCTCTCTCTTTCTCTCTCCGCCTTTCTTTCATTCTCTGTTTCTCTGTGTCTCACTCCTTTGATGTGCGCATGCCATACGTTCTGATTTTGTGCTTTATTTTCCAGGCTGTGACATCACGATTATCCCGGACGGACCCGACAGGAGTCTTCCGCATTGGTGTTTCGTGTTGTATTTCAATAAAGTTTTTGGTTGTTACTTCACCGATGAGTGACTGTTTCTCGTTCTTCTGACCACACATGTGTGTTTCTTTTTGTCATTGTGCGACATCATGCGCTTTTTGTGGCTCTTGTGTCGTGCACGGTATGTGTTTGTCCGGGGGGGGTGCCTGGGAGTGGTGGCGGTGGGTGTTGTGGCCCTCTTGGGTCTCTGAGCTGCATGCTCATTGGCTCCATGGCATCTGTGGGTCTTCCGATGTGGCTCTGGGCTGGGCTCCCTTTCGTACTGCAGGTAGTCATCCTGCTTAACACCAGCAGAAGGCAGGTGTTAATTCCCTGCTGCTTCCGTGGCTTGTCGCCTGTTTTTGGTTCGCATCGCAGATCTGGCAGTTTGTTGTGAAAGTGGTGTAGTGGTGTTTTCGTGTGTTTTTGCACGGGAACGCCTACTCTGCATCTCATTAGGGTTAGTTGGTGGTGTCTCCCGTGGGGATAAAATTTGCGGCAGTTATTGCGGGAATACTGGTGATGTCTGCAGTTTGCACACGCTTGTGAATGGGGCGTTAAATCTATCTCCACTTTTGATGCGTTAAGGTGGCGATAACTCGGCGATAAGTCCTTGTGAATATGCCCCTCTATGTCTTAGCAACAGAAGGGCATCCGGTGATTGTTTGCCATTTAATCTACCAATTACAGACCTGCTTAGTAGCCCAATGAATCACACAAAAATATGCTTGTAAGTTTGTGCACCACTCAACACACATGTTTTCACTGATTCAAAAACTGCCACAGTGGAATATGTCATTATAGTCAAATTGTACATGGTATATTATGTGACGCTGTGTATAGTACGGTACAGTATGTTGCATCATGGTATGTTACTATGTGCCATGATGTGCAGTATAGTAAGGAATGCTACGGCACATGTGGCATCATTGTATGGTTGTACATTAAATAATGTTATGCTCTTTTATATTATTTTTAGGGCGAGCATATTACAGTATATTATTTTACAGTATGTACTGTTATATTATGGTACTGAATGCTATTTCCAAGTGTGGTATGTTAAAATGACTCAGTAAGCGCAAAGTTCACCACCAATAGTGTCTTGGCGCTGGCACTGTTGCTTCTACGCAACATCTGTGCATTTGTGTGTAAAGAGGCAAGTTGTACATTTCTGTCCGAGATGGAATATATAGTCAATAAATCGAAGCAGCAGTGGAAGGCTTTATCAGCTGGGTCAGTATCGACCCATTCTTCAACGTCCATTACCGATTGCCTTTGAGTGGAAGAGGAAACTGAAAACATCGACAGTATATCGACCTAAGATGGTAATAAACAATATAAGCCTTTTAAAAGTGTTTTTTTCTTCCATAGATGAAAGGCACGTCTCTTTTAGAGAAAGCGTGCTTTAACTGGGGGCTGCGCAGCTGTCACTGCAATAATAGTGATTTGCAGGAGACGTCCTTATCAAAGTGTGTGCGTCATCAACCGCAGGGACAGCGGAAACAAAATAAGCAGCATTGTGTCAAGTGTACACGTGGGCTTTTCCGCAAGATTCAGGAAGGCGTTTTCCTTTCTTGGAAAATGGAATTTCTCTCCACATATCTACACAACAATGATAATAACTTGTTTATTACATAGCACTTCATATCGCACGTTTGCCGCTTCTAGGCACGTGAATAACGGCTGTTACTTTTAATAGTACCCAATTTACCGACCTTTGAAGAATGGAGGCCAGAGTTGGCCTTGCCAGGAATCAGGCTGGTGCCCTGCTGACAAGAGCGTTTGTCACTAGCGTACTTTAACTCCTGCCAGCTTGGGGTTTTCCAGATTGCTCCATGATTGGAAATGTTTCCCAATTTTACTCCCATATCTTCCTAATCGGCTCAGAATGTCTTATATGAAGGGAGGAAGAGCTGACAAGTCAGGCAACTGATCCGAACAAATTCCAATGTTGGGAGCAAGGCTGTCAAGTAATGTAATTATGTTTACATTGAGGTCAGTCATTTGGCAGATCAGCTTAATGGACAGTCTTGTTAGAGGCAGGGTGGGTAATATGAAGGTCACCAGAACTCATGTGGCCCCTCAGGGCCCAATGATCAATCAATCAATCAATCAATCAATCAGGGGGTTTAAAGCGCGCTACTCACCTGTGAGGGTCTCAAGGCGCTGGGGGGGGGTGGAGAGGATGGGAGTAGCTCCGGTCAGTCGATGAGCCAGGTCTTGAGGGTCTTCCTGAAGATGTGCAGGGTGGGGGCGCGTCTGATGTTGATCGGGAGCTCGTTCCAGGTCTTGGCCGCGACGTAGGAGTAGGTTCTTCCAACTGTTCGTGCTCTGCAGATGCGTGGAGGTTCGGCAAGGGCAAGGTCGGCGGATCGGAGGTTCCTCTTGGGTACGTGGAAGGAGATTCTATTGTTGAGATATTGGGGTCCGGTGTTATGGAGGCATTTGTAGGCATGGGTGAGTATCTTGAAAGTTACTCTCTTCTCAACGGGGAGCCAGTGGAGGTTCCGCAGGTGTTGGGTGATGTATTCGTGTCGAGGGAGGCCGAGGACGAGTCTGACTGCAGTGTTCTGTATGGTCTGAAGCTTGCGGAGCAGAGACTTGTTGATCCTGGCGTAGAGGGCGTTTCCGTAGTCCAGTCTGCTGGTTATGAGTGCGTGAGTGACGATCTTCCTTAATTCGGGGGGGATCCATTTGAAGGTCTTTTGGAGGATGCGGATGGTGTTGAAGCAGGTGGAGGCGATGGCGTTGACTTGTCGTGTCATGGAGAGGGAGGAGTCGAGTACGATGCTGAGGTTTTGCGCGTTGTCCGTGGGGGTGGGAGGGCTGCCGAGGGCGGTGGGCCACCAGGTGTTGTCCCATGCAGAGGGAGCGGGTCCCAGGATGAGGACCTCTGTCTTCTCCGATTTGAGCTACAGGCAGCTGCTGCTCATCCAGGATGCGATGTCCTTCATTCCTTCCTGGAAGTTGAGTCTGGTGGTGATGGGGTCCTTGGATGAGGAAGAGGATGAGCTGGGTGTCGACGGCGTAGGATACTATGCTGAGTCCGGCTGTCTGACGATGGGTGGCAGTCTGATTCTTTGGGTTCAGCTGGTGAGGAAGGAGGAGCCAGTCGAGGGCGGTTCCTTGTATGCCGGCGTTGTGGAGTCTGGCGGTGAGTGTGTGGTGGGAGACGGTGTCAAACGCTGCAGAGAGGTCGAGTAGGATCAGGGCCGCGGTGTGTCTTTGGTCGAGGAGGGTGCGAATGTCATCTGTGGCGGCGAGTAGGGCAGTCTCGGTGCTGTGGTTGCTGCGGAATCTGGATTGGGAGGGGTCGAGGATGGAGTTTACTTCGATGAATTTTGTTAGTTGGGCATTGACGGTCTTCTCAGTGACCTTGGCCGTGAATGGGAGGAGGGAGATGGGTCGGTAGTTCTTGAGGTCCGTGGGATCTGCTGAGGGCTTCTTGAGCAGGGGACTGACTTCTGCGCGTTTCCAGTCGTCTGGTTTCGAAGGTGACGTTGATGGTACGTCGTAGTTCTGGAGCGAGCGATGGCGGCGGTGGTTCTGTGGAAGATATGCGGGCCGCAGGGATCCGTGGGGGCTCCTGACTGGATGCCTTTCATGGTCAATGTGGTGTCTTCGGTGGTGACTGGGGTCCAGGCAGAGATGGTGGGCTGGCTGGCATTGCCGGAGTAGGGGGTGGACTCGGAGTCAGGTGTCTGGTCGTTGAAGTTGTCGTAGAGGCCCTTAATTTTCAGTTGGAAGTAAGATCCATCCTGGGATTGGGTGATGTCCGTGGTTTCGCTGGGGGATTTGGTGAATTCCTGGATGACGCTGAAGAGTTCCTTGAAGTTGCTGGAGTTGGCGAGGATCTTGTTCTGGATGAAGGTCCTTTTGGTGGATCTGATGCGTTGGTGGTATTCCGTCATGGCATTCTTGTAGGTGGACCGATCTTCTGGTGCTTTGCTGTTCCTCCAGTTCTTCTCGAGACATCTGCAGGTGTGTCTAGATTGTTGGAGGTCGGCGGTGAACCAGGTGGCCTTCCTGGGGCGCTGCCTGTCAGGGTTACGTAGGGGTGTGAGCTCATCTGCGCAGTTGGAGAGCCATCTGTGGAGTTCTTTGGCTGCAAGGTAGGCGTCGGTCGAGGTGGCGGGGGCATCGCGGTTGAGGACGGCGCTGAACTGCTCCTCAGTGACTTTGCTCCAGTTTCTTCGTGGAGGGCAGGGTGCAGGTTTGAGCGGCGTGGCTTTGTTGATGAGGAAGTGTACGCAGTGGTGGTCTGTCCATGGGGGTTGCGTGGTATGGCTGAAGCGGATGTTGTTCCCACCTGCGAAGATGGGGTCTTGGGTGTGTCCTGCCTTGTGGGTAGGTGTGGTGACGAGCTGTTTCAGTCCGATGTTGGCGAGGTTGTCCAGGAGGGCGGTGGAGTTGGGGTCGCTGGGGTTGTCGAGGTGGAAGTTCAGGTCTCCAATGAGTATGTAGTCCATGGAGGTGATGGCGTGGGGTGCGATGAGGTCAGCGATGGTAGTGGTGAACGAGGCGCGAGGTCTGGGGGCATTTAGGCGAGGGTGCCTTGGAGAGTGGTTCTAGGGCTGGTCTGGATCTGGAAGTGAAGGTATTCGGTGGTGGAGAATAGTCACTTGTGGTGGAGGTGGAGAGTCGGAGGGAGCTCTTGTGTGCGATGGCGAGTCCTCCTCCTGGGCCGTTGGGGCGGTCCTTCCTCTGGATCTTGTATCCGTCAGGGATGGCGGTGGCGATGTCGGGGGCGGAGGAGGCGTTGGTCCAGGTTTCTGTGAAGAAAGCGATGTCTGGCGAGAGGGTGTCGAGAAGGTTCCAGATCTCTACGGCGTGTCTGTGCAGGGAGCTCATGTTGAGGAGGATGCACTTCAGGGCTTCGGTGGTGAGGGAGTCCGACGTGGGGGCGGTGCCCATAGGGGTGCGGATGGTGGTGAAGGTCTGGCGACAGTGATGGCATGAGAATTGGCCGTGGGTGGTGTTCGGCGTGAACAGCTGGCAGTTGTTGTCCATTCCGGGGCTGAATGCGAGGAAAGCAGCTGAGTCGTTGCGGTGGATGATCGGAGATTCAGGGTCCCCTGGTCGGGTCGCGGACGGGCGCAGACGGGCTTGCAATTGGCGCGCCTTCGACGCACCAGCAGCACACCTGCTGCGCGCATCCGCTGCGCGGCCACCATTAGATAGCGAAGGGGGGAGGGATGCTCAGCTGGGAGGCGGGAGCGGGGACGGCAAGGGGGAGGGGCCGCAAGGGAGTAGCGGCATGAAAAAGGGAGACGGGAGAACGGGCAATTATTTCCATCTGGTCGTGATGTTGCCACAGGGAATATTTCTGCTTCCCTGGAATACTATTCCTAAATTATTGTTGCCTCACTGTATATAAGAAGAATTTAGTTTTACAGAAGGTTGGCCTTTATCAATAAACCCCTTTTGACTTGGGTTTTTGGGTCATCACCATATTCGGTTGGGTTCAATTCTTCCTCCTTTGCTTTTTTCATCTTTTCTCCTTTTCACACTTATGGTGACTACTATTGGATGGTGACAGCATCTTGACTATTTTTCTCTCTTCATACATCATAATGCATGAGGAGACCTGCTCTATATGGCTCCTGGATATCCACCATTCTGTAGCCATTTATCTTCTTGCTTGCAGACCAGTTGTTGTGAAGATAGTGAGCACCTCGCCATGTGCGCAGCTCATTTATATACATTTTGAATGGATGGTTTTCGGCCACACAGTTAATCTGCACAGACAGCGCCCTGATGAAGGTTGACTACATCTGTTGCAAACTTCCGAAACGCGCGTCGGCGCAATTTTGTACATATGGTTCTACACATGTTGCATCAAGTATTGGTCTTTTTATATTATAATAAGTTATGAGCAACAATTTTTTACAACTTTTTTTGACTTTCGTGTTTCACAATGTTCTGTTTATGTGATTATTGTGATGTATAGTCCTTTTGATGTGTGTTGTTTTGTTATCACGGTACTGTTATAAGTAACATGTCTAGTGTTTGTTCCGTATTGAAATTGAATTATTGTATCATTTGCTCCTCTTTTTCTTCATGTGGTGCTCACTAAATTTGTATTTCAAACATGAACAGCTATTTTCACAACTACAACTGTGAACTATGATTTTATATGTATAAAAAATAGAATATATAAAAATCTTTTGTATTGAAAATGAATAAAACATAAAGAATTTACTGGTCTGATTTTTGGCGTAAGTATATTATAAACATATAGGGGCAGATTTACGAGCCCCCTGCGCCACCAGTACGTCACTTTTCGTGACGTACTGGTGGCGCAGGGGGCTGCTCCATATTTACAAGGAGAGGAAAAGCCACCCTGCGTGACTTTTCCTCTCCTTGTAAATACGGCCCCTTCACACGCAGCACTTTGCGGTGAAGGGGCGTTCCATGGGTGTTGCTGTGAGTGTTCCCACGCAACACCCATGGAACAAGACACATCTCCAGAATTACGAGAAATCGTAACTCTGGAGATGCGTCTGAGCTACGCCACCCTAGAGGTGGCGTAGCGAGAGCACACCGAGGAGAAATGTTTTCATTTCTCCTCGTTTTCCTCTTTCAATGCGTGCTGCATTCTGCAGCACGCATTGAAAGAGGAAAATGGTTGTAGTGATTGTTTTTGTGCAGGAAGGTTCCCCTTCCTGCACAAAAACAATCTCCCCACGACGCAGGCATCCTTGCACCATGGTGCAAGGGTGCCTGCGCCGGCGCATGGCTGCAGTTTGTGCGCCAGCGCAGGGGGAAGCACAAGGATGCAACATATTCTTGTAAATATGTCGCATCCCTGTGCTTCAAAACTAACGCAGCGCGGCGCAGCAAAATGACTTGCTGTACCCCGCTGCGTTAGTTCAACGTAAATCTGCCCCATAGTTTTGTTAATTTAGATTTGGAGAAGTTTCTGTTTTGGTTGTTTATGTGATTATTCCCTGCCTCCAATGATAGTCAGTCAGGGACCCTCTGTTATTTTGGAGAGCAGGTCCCTGACCAGAGGTCAGAGGTCGTGCTTGCTCACCCTCGCAGCGGCTGCCATTAAATAGTGAAGGGGGAGGGAAGCTCAGCTGGGAGGCGGGAGCGGGGACGGCAAGGGGGAGGGGCTGCGGGGGAGCCACGGCTGGAAAAAGGGCAACGGGAGAACGGGCAATTTAAAAACAAGGGCACAGATAACAGCACAGTAATACACAGTAATACAATTAAGACTATTTACAAAAGACAGCCAGTTACAAGGGCAAAAACGGGCACAACGAGGCAGACGGGCAACAGAGGAATAGCAGAGGCAAGGCTCGAACCTCTACCAGCTACCTCTTAGTGGCAGCGGCACACAGCGGAGCTGCTGGGGGAGAGAGCAGGCTCCTGACCAGAGGTCAATGATCATGGTGGGTGCCTTGCTGCATATGCCTGTATTCCTTGATTTAGATATAAGACTAAAAACGTAATAGCTTTTACAAAATAGTAAAGGCACTTGCTGTCTTTTAAAGAAAAACTCACTGGAAAAGTTATTATCAGAGCTACAGAACGGGAGAGCTGTGGTGCAGCCGCCAGAGCGGGGCTGGAGCACGGGGCTCGCCGTTCGATACCCAGCGCCGGTGGTAGCCCAGCTCAGCATCATGTGACTCTGAACAATAGCTCACTTAACCTCCCCGACGGCCCCCAGCGCCTTGAGGCCCTTAGGAGTGATTAGTTCGCGCTTTGCAAATTCCGGATTTATTTATTTAAATATCAAAAAGTAAAGAGATTACCTATTTTCAATGAGTTACTCAAGCATAGACATTGGAAATGTAATTTCCAAAGGCATGGATATCCTCACAGGTGGCAAGTAGCGCTCTAAAAATCTTCTGCAGGGGCGGTGGGGAGCGTCATCTCATTAAAAAATTGCCCCCAGAGATTGAAAAACAAAATGGTAATAAAGTTCATTTATTTGAACTGGAATTTTCTGAAGACTTCTTGTATTCAACTGAATGCTGTCGCCCAGAGTTTCTTTCTTTCTTTCTTTCTTTCTTTCTTTCTTTCTTTCTTTCTTTCTTTCTTTCCTTCTTTCTTTCTTTCTTTCTTTCTTTCTTTCCTTCCTTCTTTCTTTATTTCTTTCTTTCTTTCTTTCTTTCTTTCTTTCTTCGTATAAAGCAATGGCTCCCAAACTTTCTGGAACCATGACCCACTTTTTGGAGTGACAAAACTTCGCGACCGACCTATCTTTAACGGACATAGGGAGGGGAAGTTGTTTAATGTAAATAAAGTATTGTGTGGTTGTGCATTGTTATTTACAGAAAGCACATTTTCCATTGAAATGGTCACTCACTCTGCACACACTTAAAGTTTTACTGAGAAAGCTATACTGCTCTTAAATGATAATGTATGGAAAGCCTGGTTCTGTGAATATTTATCATTTGTGCATCACCAAATAAAGGGTCTTGCTTTGTTTTAATCTTATTGAATTCTCTGTTCCAGCGCACTTCAGAATTGCAAAAACTGTGCTTCGATTTCCCATCTGCTGAATGCATACACTTAATTTGCAGGTATTTACATTTTGTTGTGTGATGCAAAAAAAGTGAGACCCCACAGCCTTTACTTTCACACTTCCTATACTCCACTGTGATTGTCACATAATTCACTTTGTAGACTCTTCTCACTTTGCAGTCAGAAAATGAAAAGCAAATACCAATCCCATGTTAAAAGAATAAGCAGCAATTTGTCAGAAGACATAGCCGGATATGTTCCCACTGTCTTTGAAGCACCGCAAATGTGAAAAGATAAACACAGAATTTAAAGGCACCTTTTTTTATTGCTCAGACTTTCCCGATCTACCAAAAATCGTCTCACGACCCACCAGTGGGCCGGAACCCACAGTTTGAGAAAGTCTGATATAATGTATTCACCACACTAAGGGCCTGATTCACAGAACTAACTTACGTCAAAAACGTAAAGTTAGTACTTTTTGGTATTCACAGAATGAACTTACTCATTTTGGTATTCACAGAATGAACTTACTCATTTCGGTATTCACAGAAGTTAGTAGTCCTAACTTTAGGACTCCTAAATGCCTTCTGTGAATACCGAAAGTCTTAAAGTTAGGATTTTTCTCAGTTTAGGAGTAGTAAAGTTAGGACTCCTAACTTTAGGACTCCTAAATGCCTTCTGTGAATACCGAAAGTCTTAAAGTTAGGATTTTTCTCAGTTTAGGAGTAGTAAAGTTCCTAACTTTTACCATTAGGAGTCCTAAAGTTAGGAGTGGAATGGACGGCAGAGATGATGGATGAGTGAAAGGATGGTAGAGTGGATGAATGGCAAAGTGGATGCAAAGATGGGGGCTGGATGGCAGGGTGAATGGATGAATGGATGGTAGGGTAGATGGATTGATGGCAGAATAGATGGATGGATGGATGGCACAGTGAATGGAAGGAGGCATAGATGGTAGAGTGGAAGGATGGTTCAGTGGATGGCAGAGCTGATGGATTGTTGGAATGGGGAAAGACTGATTGATGCATGCAAAAAATGAATGGATGTAAGAATGTAAAGGTGAATTAGTGGATATGAGCAGGTGGATAGAAGAGTAAAAGAATGAATGTATAGATGCCTGGATGGAAGATACAGGGGAGCTCTTCTAGGGAGGAGTCCGCTCACTTGCTTCACTTACTTTGTGCCATCAGAGCTGGTATTTCCAAGAGGGGGGTGCTTTAATTTTCTGGCTTCTCCCTTGCTTGGCATAACTCAGCATCAAATCCACTGCCTTTAGATTATCCAAACTCCAGCTGCCAGAATCTTCATGGACCTTCCTCCGTGTGAGTCCATGCAGTCACACCTTTGATCCTTCACTGGCTGCCCATACAGAAATGAATCCAGTTTAAGTCTCTCTGTATCATCCAGCAGGCTCTCAACAGGGATGTTCCACCTTATTTTAGACAACAATTCTCGAGATATATACTTGCACATTCCATCACCTATGCCTTCCTAGCTCTTGCCGTTCATCTGATAACACAGGGGAGCAGATCTTTCTCCTATCTCAGCCCCAAACAGCTACTACTGAAAATTAAACAGACCGTTACCTACGCGCTTTTAAAGAAAAAGATCACAACTTTGCTATTTGAATCCTAGTCCTTCTTCACTCTAGGGCCTAATAATGCAAGTACGCCTGACGGTATTAGTGCATTTTATAAATCTTTCTTCATTCATTCACTCAACGAAGCTCAGGCACTGCAGACTTATGGCTTATGTTCCAGGGCCCGCGTTCTATCTTGAACAAACTCTACATAGTTTCCATCTCTTTGTAAACAAGCCTTGATGCTTCAAGCTGCTGAGGTATGACTTCTCATCACTTCTAGATGTTTTCTTAATGTAGCAAGTTCTCTTTGTATAAGACCAAACTTTACTGATCTTCACCCAATTTGCCACTCCCACATTTTCCATGAGAATTTAACTATTGCTGTGCTGTAATGGATTGGATTGCATCTTTAATTTATTTTTTTGATCAGAGGCTATTTTTATCCCAAATGGCACCAAAGTCTTAGTAATTAGATATATCGCAGTAGAGACGCCACTTACTGTGCCACCACCGCCACTACTACCAGGGCCACTTTGTTGACAAGAATTATGTTTTGTAAAGTCTGCGCAAGGCTGAATACACCCTCATTGCTACCTTTTTTCTGCCTTTGTGTCCCCATCCCCCAGCAAAGCTTAATGTCAACAAGAGTCACTGTTTTACCACACACTGCACCTTTTCTCCTGTTTACACAAATGTGGAGGCAGAAGCACAAAAGAAAATCTCAGCTACCTCCGCTCACCAGAAATGCAAAACAATGTGGCCCTATGTCATTAGACTCCACTTTCCATTTCTCAGCCTCTTTTTGGACATCATTGTCATCAGGTGCTGCTCCAGTTGGCTCAATTGAAAGGAACCAAGACCACCACTCCCAGTGGAAAACAGTTTGTCAAATGCAACAACAGTGAGCCAGTGACAGAGAGGCATATTACTATGACATGATCGACTCATCGGCGTTCCAACAAGAGCTATTCAAACATCAGCCATGCCGGAAGTTCCAGTGTGCAACAACCCTCCACCCAATTATGAAGCAAACAGTGCATGGGATCTATTAACAATTATTAAATTAAAATGTATCTGAAAATGCAAGGAAAAGACATCTAGGATAACTGCTCAGTGCCCTGAAAGACATCATTGACATAATAAATTCAAATTTACTTGAACGCTCCAAACTTAAATTTTCTCTAGTTTGTAGCAAATGTATTTATGTAAAATATACAACACAAATACAGCAAGTAGTTAGAGGGCAGAGCCTTCATAGAACACTCTGGTAGGTGGTAAGTTTTTTTATTTCATGTCAGACCTTTAGGTTACAGCAACAGCAGGTAAGTCCTGTCAGGGCTCCAAATGGCCTACCTCCTTACTTCCACTCCACTCAACACCAAACACCAACATTCTAGTACATCATTTTTCTCAGCATTTAAAACACCAGCTCAGACATACAGGGAATGGTGGATCAAAGGATACGGCAAACCTCCCTTTCCTACAAACAACTTCCTCTAGCTTACCTATTCACCCAACAACAACTTGTTAAACTCTCCAATACCCATGCAGACACACAAAGACAACAAACAGCAACCACAGAA
The DNA here is from genome assembly GCA_963921515.1 of Calotriton arnoldi. Taxonomy (NCBI): domain Eukaryota; kingdom Metazoa; phylum Chordata; class Amphibia; order Caudata; family Salamandridae; genus Calotriton; species Calotriton arnoldi. Next base: position 1,078,995 of record CAWUFW010003345.1, on the reverse strand, counting down.
ATTCTGCAATGGATTGAGACATGAGGATCCCCACACCTCATGTAAAATAAAGAAACAAGGAAGGTATCCAGGCGCTTGCGGGCCCGAGGTGCTCAGTCAGTCAGCCAGGTCTTAAGTGCCCTTCGGAATTCCAAAAGAGAGGCGGTGTTCCGTAGCTGCAGGGAGAGGTAATTCCATATCTTTGCCAAGAGGTAGGAAAAGGAGCCTACTCAGCTTCTGCTTCAGTGAATGCAGGGGGTGTGGGCGTGCAAAAGGAATGCAGAGCATAGCTATTTGGAAGGTTGGTGGAAGCTCAGGCAGTAGTCGTCGATGTAGACGGATCCTTGGTTGTGCAGTGCCTCGTATGCGTAGATCATCAGCTTGAATTGGCATCTCTTCTGTATGGGGAGCCAGTCGAGTTTTCTGAGGTGGGGGATGATGTGGGTTCATTGAGGGATGACGAGGATAAGTCTGGCTGCAGCGTTCTATATGTTCTGGAGTATCTGAAGGAGGTGTGTGGTATTCCTGCTTAGAGAGCATTGCCATAGTCAAGTTGACTGGTGAATAGTGCACCTTGTGTCCTGGGGGAGCTGTTTGAAGATTTTTGTGAAGCAAACACAGTATGAGGAAGCAGGTAGAGAAGACTGCATTGATCTGGGACAATGTCATCAGGCAACCATATCACATGCTTAAGCTATGCAGCACAACAAACTGTCACTCCTTCTCACTGCTTAATTTGTATAAAAAATAAGTGCCAAGGCGCATAGTCAGGAGGCCACTGCAGCTCACACCACCCATTGTCATGACAGCTCTGCCAATGACCATATGAAATGAAATGAAATGAAATAAACATTTATAGAGAGCATAGCTACCCTGAGGCATCCCAGCGCTGTTTGCGGACGCGGACTGAGATAGCTCCTTTACTGAATGATTTGGAAAAGCCAGGTTTTAAGTAGTTTCCTAAAAGACAGGTGGTTGGTTTCTTGTCATATATGGGGTGGAAGAGCATTCCATAGTCTAGCTGCATTATAAGAAAAGGAGTGGCCGCAGCTTCTTGCTCTCTTTATTTTTGGCACTATTGCGAGAAGCATGTTTGCCGAGCGGAGGCTTCTGTTTGGGTAGTAAGGGGTGATCATTGATTGATTTATCGCCGGTCCCTTCCCCCAGAAAGACTTATGGGTGATACAGAGTGCTTTGAATTTGATTCTTTCTGATATTGGTAGCTAGTGTAGAGTTTTCAGAGCAGGTTTGGCCGATTGCTGATGCGGGAGGCCCAGGAGCAAACGAGCTGCACAGTTCTGAATAATCTGCAGTCTGGCTGTTGTGGCCTTAGGGGCTCCCAGATAAAGTGCTTTTCCATAATCCATTCGTGAGAGGATGAGAGCCTGGACCATTATTCTCCTTGCCAGGAACGGGAGGAGGGGCAGGACTTTCCGTAGCATCCTTATGATGCCATAGCAAGTGGCGGACAGTTTAGTTGTTTGGTATCCAAAGGTCAAGGAGTGGTCCATCCACATGCCCAGACTTTTGATCTGGTTTTTTTGTGGTGGAGCAGGGCCAAAACAGTTTGGCCATAATGACCCTATGTAAGAGGTAGGGGAGTTGCCAAGGAGCATTAGCTCCGTCTTTTCTCCGTTCAATTTTAGACATGAGAGTTCCATCCATTTTGCGACCTCCTCTAAGCACGGTCCTTGGCTTTCAGATGTGTTTTCTGGGCGGTTTAAAGCCAGGACCAATTGTGTGTCATCGGCGTATGTGACAATTTTTATACCAAATGGTTGGACTATCTCCGCCAGCGGCCTCATGTAAATATTGAATAACGTGGGACTCAGGGCGGATCATTGAGGCACACCGCAGCTGTGGGCCCTTGGCTTGGACATCACTTCTCCTTCGAAGACTTGGAAGGATCTGTCTCCTAGGAAGGATTGTAGCCATGTAACAGCACCTCCTGAGACTCCCAATCTCCTTAGTCTGTGAATTAATATTTCATGATTCACGGTGTCAAATGCGGCGCTGAGATCCAGGAGGATATAGCCGCTACGCCACCACCGCTATCAACACTACTACTGACAATCACACTTCTACAAGTGGGATAATTCTGACTATTCCATGTGCCCAACAATATAAGAATAGCTTGGGCGGCAGGTATTATTTCCTTTTAATCTATATTGAATTAATACACTCTTGTTGTTGTGCAAATTTCTAAATTAGACAGATAGCTCCATGGAAGGCTATCATAAGTGCCAATGTTGACAGTTAAGTGCCGGTGCCAAGCACCTCTAACCATGGGCTCAAATTAAGCTCAGCTCTTTCTCCATATTCCGCAAACAACACACACATCCCCTCAAGGGCAAAACACTGCCCCACACACTCACATACAAAAGTGTAGCCCATCCACTCTCATGACATCAACGTCCTCTCCTACGCCGATAACATGCAAATAATTCCCTCTCTCACCGACAAGAGGCACAATAACCGGATAGAGTTCAATGCCTTCATGACTAAAATCGCCCACAGGATGAAGACCAACTGTCTAAAACTGAACACTGACAAGACCGAAATTGGGAAGAGGACTTCACCATGGGACTCCACCTCGTGGCCACCAGAGCTAGGACGGTCACCCACCCCCGTAACACATTACAAGAACCTCCGGATCGTAGGTTTCGCTAGACTCACACCTGCCCAGCCAGAGTCACACTAGCTGGCCACACCAAAATGTCCATGTAACAAACACTAGGGCAGTCGAGAACAATGATGAGAAGCCTCCAGTAGATGCATTCTAAAAAATTATTGACACAATGCAACTAGAGGTGTACGAAATCTGGATTATTTGGTTTTTGTAATTATGTGAAAGGTCAGAAAAATTATGTAAAATTATGCTTAATTCCACAAAACGCAAATCCACAACTGTGCTTTATATTTTAGGACAAAAAAAGCTCAATGAAAAACAGGGGCTTGTATTCCCATGCATTTCTAGAAAAATTGTATTGTGAATGGTGGAGCTGTAAATTATTATTGAGAACGGCTCATAGTTACGCGAAGTGGCGTAATGGTGTAATTTCGTGACTTTTGGGTAACACGGTCATATGAAATTTCCAAAAATATGTGAATTAAGCCAGTGTAATTTAAATTTCACCCAGGCCTTAGCACAACAAACACTAGAGCAACCCACGAATACAACTATTGACACCAGACCACATCAGCAGCTAAAGAGCTACTCACCTACAACACACTAGAGCTATATCAAACACTATCTTTCAAACACAACACTGAAAGACCTTGTTATATGTAAACTGAATAAAATGCACCACAAAACAATCACAAAGGTACCCTGCCATCTGTACCACACATTTGTCAAATCTTCCCATCCGTACAAAAGGATGATTGGTCCCAGGGCACACTTAGGTGAAATTTGTGGCTATTACCCACAATACCACAGGGTAATACACTTCCCAACTTTTTCGCACTAGGAGGTACGTCCCCTTGTAACTTCTTGCAAAATGGTACTCCCACTCCCAGGTTGCACACCACGGGATACTCACTCATGCAACTTCTCATGACAGGGTACTACTCTTCCCCAACTGTGAATACCAAATGGTATGTCCTGCATAATACCTCTAGTTGCAGTGTACTACTCTTTCTCCAGTTCGCAGCAGCTCACACAAAGGTGTTCCACACTCCTATCTCTTGTGACGGAATACTATTTTTTCCCACATCTGCAAAAGTTAGACACACACAACCAACATGTATCTATGCACCCACAAGAAGACAGGAATTACACTCTATTCCTCAAACAAATAACTAGACTGCATATGGAGTCAAAAGTAATTTTTCACACAATAATGACATGAAATAAAATGTACAAAAGTGCACAACTAACCTAAGGCGTCAAGGTGCTGAGAACCTATACTCACCCAGCTAAGGATATAGAGAACATAAATATCAGAAAACCATAAATATCAGAGAAACCTGGAAACAGATTCAACAGGAAAAGAGACGAGTTTTCAGACTTTTCCTTAATTAAAGATGGCTATCTAATACAACCTACAGGTGGATTATTTAAACTTCTCAACCTGTCTTCCAATATGAAGCATTAAGCATGCCAAAATCATTACTATAGACTGCAATTCTCTAACAACAGAAGATAACTTGCATGGATACTTACTAATCCAACACATGCATTGTCAAAAGGTTGTATATGGCACATATCGATAGTTATGCACGATTCAGCAACCAAACTGTCCCCACCTAATAAACTTTACAGTTAGTGGGAAATAAGGCCCATTTCTCAATGGCAGTGGTGGCTGGTATGGAACAGGTGTGGCGGTGTGAGGGGGAGGTGAAAAAGAAAAGAACACTTACCTCTTCTGAATGGTCTCCATCTATCTGTCTCTCCTCTGTCGTCTCTCCTCCCGGAAACAAGAGGCACACAGGCTCCCCTAAGCCAATCATGACGCTGGCAGCATGACGTGTTACAGCAAACAAATGATGGACGGAATGCTGACAATGCAAACATTCTCCCCCAGTCAAAAGATCTGGGTTAAATCCATCGTTCTTTTGCCCACTACGCCACCCCAGTTTGGACCCAGCCATATACATATCAGTCTTGACCGTGTGCCCCATGGGAACAGTCCAGACCAAACTGCCAGGCCAGGTCCTCCCTGGACCAGAAACAAGCATCCTGGGACCGGTTTCAGGGTATGTCACCCTTCTTCAGCCAGGCTAGCTTGAATCCAGTGGCACAGTGAGCAAGGGACACACGTCTGGGCATACCCATCCCACTTAGGGCGAAAAGTGTTACAGCAAACAAATGATGGACGGAATGCTGACAATGCAAACATTCTCCCCCAGTCAAAAGATCTGGGTTAAATCCATCGTTCTTTTGCCCACTACGCCACCCCAGTTTGGACCCAGCCATATGCAAATCATTCTTGACCATGGGAACAGTCCAGACCGAACTGCCAGGCCAGGTCCTCCCTGGACCTGAAACAAGCATCCTGGGACCGGTTTCAGGGTATGTCACCCTTCTTCAGCCAGGCTAGCTTGAATCCAGTGGCACAGTGAGCAAGGGACCCACGTCTGGGCATACCCATCCCACTTAGGGCGAAAAGTGTTACAGCAAACAAATGATGGACGGAATGCTGACAGCATGACAGCAGCATCGTGATTGGTCGGACCTCCGTGATTCGGCGCTCAGACAGGGACTGGGAACCTGTGCATGTTCTCCACCCAGGCTATGCAATACAACCCGGTGGAGAACATGCTAAGTGCTGCATGACTGTTTGGCCAGTCCAAGACAGCCTGCCAAACCGTCATGCGCGCTTAAGTGCATCAACCACTCCTCCCCCTGCTGGCTGTGACGACAGCCAAGCCCCACCCTGCCCCAAAACTGGCTTCAGCATGGGAAAATAAAATGATAATAGCGTGTTATTATCATTTTATTTTTCCTTTTTTCCACTGCTGAAACCATAGCTGGGGAACCGCCACTGCTCAATGGTAGTACATGGAATAATACAAACTTTGTGAATGCCAAATAACCCTGTTCATAAATAAACTGAATGTCATATGGTACTCTATTCCTCATAAAAGAAGCAACGACATCTGATGTCAAGATAACTTTTAAGAAATTCTAATACAACATGCAGAAGTCTATGCTCAGCTTCGGTGTAACGATTTACATTTTAACTTGCTACTGGATTCCCACCCCCATCCGTGGCTAGAGAAAAAAAAGAGAAACACAGAGAGGATGATTACAGAATATTTGTATGGTGGCTAAAAAACAGGCATGAGGGCCCTTCCATATGAAGGCTTAAGGGATTAAATCACCCCAGTAGGTACAGAAGGCTATTAGATTGTGGCAGTGAGTAAAACATCAGTATTTTGTTTGTCAATGTCTACTTTCCTCCTACTAGGGTTTATAACAAGGTCCGTGTTGTGCTTAAAAGGAAATGCTTACACCTGGATACCCTCACTGGTGACAAGTACAGCTCTACAAATCTACTGATTGATTGATGGACTGATGGATGTACAGATGGAAATACTCACTGACAGAAATACTCACTGATGGATTTTGACAATGTTAAAGATCCAGACTTTTACTTGGGATTCTTATGCCAAGATGAGAGCGTTGCTGCCCTTGGACCTCGACCTACCTATACCTAATATCTGTTCCATTCATTCCTTTGTCCTGGTTTCAACTAAGCTGCTTCAAATTGTACTGGAAAGATAACTCTTAGCAGCATAGTGTGAAATATGTCTTCTAAGGCTACACAATCAAAGCACAAAGGCCATATCACCCTTGACAACACTTCGATTAACGGTGAAGGCTATAATCGGGTTGTTCACTTTGAAATTATGGCCCGGATGGAGACTGACCACTTACCCCTCAAATTATTTGGCTTGGAAAGGTATGGAAATTTCCCCCCCCCCCCCGTATTTCATCCTGTCAAGGATTGGATGCTGAGAAGGGCTGTTGAGTTCCCGTTGCAAAGTTATCCTGTGTGCCCTGTGCACCTCTATTTTTGGCAGACTGGTACTGGTGGTAGCTGATTTTGACTGTCCCTAGACTTTGCCTAACCAGGCCCAGGGCCAGTGCTATGTTGAAAACACAGTGAAAACACACACATACATGAGGGTACACTAAATATTAGGGTACACTTATATTTGGCATGACCTACCATATACTTCCCTAGTACATAAAAGGGCAGGGGGATTAAAACTACCTTTAAGTCCCTAGTCTATAATAGGGCCTGGCAGTTTAGAAGCCAGCAGCCCTTTCTGCACTTGCATGTGTGCACTGCTGAGAGCACAAGGTCATTTTAATAGCAGCCCTGTGTTGCAGCACTGCTTTCAAATGTAAATTGTGCCCAAACTCAACTTTGGTGGTAGGGGCACCTAAAAAGTGATAAAATATTTTGGCGTATTAAGTACCCCCAGGGCTGGGGTCATATACTTAGAAGGAGGGCCCTTACAATATGCATAATCAGGACCACTAAAGTCTCCCCTAGGTGTCCCAGGGTTGGCGGGGGGGGGTCATGTATCATGTAGCTATAAACAGGGTCCTTATAAAAGATGTTTTATTTGCCCTGGTGTTGGAGAATTTGCACATTTCATTTTCTCAAATGTAGATCCCCAGACACATAGGATAACAAGGCAATAGTTTATTACTGCATAAATATTGCAAGGAAGTAAAGCAAAAAAAAAAATCATTCAAGCACTTAGGAGAATGGTATTGATAAATTCAACAATATGCTATTGTTGAATGTATACTAAAATATACAGAAAAGAAGTTATAAGACTTTCTTGTCTGTAAGCCAAAATTCAGCCTTCCTGCGGTCTCCCCAGATTGGTCAGAGTTAACAGGATTAGCCAGGCTGCTTTGAAGAAGTGATAAGTGGCTCACCCAGAGAGAAGCTATCTGTTAGAGAAGGCTCTGCTACACAGGAATGCCAGAGCGGTGGGAGGGGAAGTAAAGCATAAGCTTCAAAGGAGGGATGCGACAGGCAGGGAATGCTAGGCCCATCTACCCACCAGTCCTCTGGCCCAGCCAGATGGTAGGCTTATGGCTGGAATTTGCAGATGCTAGGGGGAGGAGACCTATTGAAATGAGCCATACTGGAGGTTGGTTTAACTAGTTCTTGCTCCTCAGCTGAGATTTCCGCCATACTGTATTTTGGGGGAATAGTGCTTTCTGGGAGAAGATAATGCCACACTTTGGAGGTAGTGGTCATGCTCTGGGGTGTTGCCCTGCACCTCTTTGAGCAGAGGTGCTCTCCTGCTTGACTCAGAGAACACTGAATAAGTATCTGAGAGGGACAGAGCCTCTCTGCTCTGTTGCTTGAAAATGAGAGAAAAAAAAGGAATTGCCAAGCTGGAAACTTGATTTACACCATCAGGTCCTGCATTCTGACTGACTGCGCCTGCTGCATTTTCTGGAACTACAGCCCTTTGGATGTACCTTGCTTCAAGAGCAATAAGGAGTGGACTCCCTGCATGCTACAGCTTAACAGAGCTCACCTGGACCATCACCACCAAGAATCCTCAATCCGGAGTGCGTCCATTGGATTTGTAAGGGTTTTGTCCTAGTGGATTGTGGAAACTTTCAAGGGCCGCCTTTGAGATTCCAGACCCTTGGATTGTGTATTGGACACTTTGAACCCTCAAGAGGAATTTCAGGAAGAAGTACCAGACGTTTGGAGCAACTTTGGAGAAAAACTCCATAAGGGGACCGACTCAACCACGAGAGCCAAGCCGGCCACCTTCAACCTCGAGCAGACTGCCCTGCTGGTTCGTCCCACTTAAAAAAGCTCTGGAGGTCCGACTTCTAGAGATTAACTGGGAACTTCCTAGAAAGCAAGCTGGCGAAACGTCACCGAAACTGGACTGGTGAAGAGCATCGAGGAACCCTGGCAGAAAAAGCTCCAGAAAAGTGTCTATGTCCGAAGGTAAAATCTCAACCGAGCCCTACCGCGAGGGATATCCGAGCAGGGCTCCATCGCAGTTGGCCTGAAACTTTGACTTTGTCCAAGTCAAGCCTGATCAGATGTCCCAAGGTGGCACTATAGGTTTCTAAGTGCTATAAAGTGCTAAGGGCCATATGTAGGTAATTTCTATTTACCGATTCCTAAATACCGAATTTTACCGATTCGGTATTTAAGAATCGGTAAATAGAATGTAGGTAAACATTCAGTAAATTTTACCGATTCGGTATTATTCGTTATTACCTATTCGGTATTTACCGAATCGGTAATAAGGAATACCTTCCCATTCATTCCTATGGGCCTGGAGGCCCATAGGAATGAATGGGAAGCCATTCACTATTACCGATTCGGTAAATACCGAATCGGTAATAGGGGGAGCATATTCATGGGTGGCAGGGTGTCAAATTGACACCCTGTTGCACCCCTGAATCGTGCATGGCACTTTTAAAAAAGCACAAAATTGCTTTTCAAAAGGTATTCGGTATTTACCACCAACTTGTAGTTGGTGGTAAATAACGAATCCTTAAACCAAAAATGCACTCACTTGAGTGCTCCCTACATAGGATTTAAGGAATCAGTAATTTACCGATTCCTTAAAATAACGAATCGGTAAATTACCGACTCCTTAAATCCGGCCTCCTACATTGCAAAGGGCTAAATACCGGTCGGTAATGGTAAATTTACCGATTTTCGGCCGTTACCGACCGGTATTGGCCCACCTACATATGGCCCTAAATCTTTAAAAATTCGTAGCTCTGGTTCCTACACGTTGGATTTTTGTCGTTTTGGTGTCATTTTAAAGATAAAAATATTTCCTATTTTTATATATTGGTTGGTGATTTTTATTGTATGTTGTGTCTTAATTATTTACTGGATTGGTGTTTTTAAGTGTTTACATACCTGTCTCCTAAGTTAAGCCTGCCTGCTCGCAGTCAAGCTACCACGGGTTGAGCATGGGAATAATTTATAGAGACCTGTACTGGGCCCTAAAATGTGTTAGCGGCCTTATTGCCAGTGGTAGATGTATATTTACATCTACTAATAACCCTTTTTCCAACAGTTTCCTTCTTCGTTACCTGAGCAGTGGGCGACTCTTCTCCGTAGCCGCGGTGCAACCAAGGAGGGTTCTATGGAGTAAGCTATATAGTGTTCCTTGAGGAGGTGGGCTATCAGCTTTTTCCGGGACTGAGGATGGTAGGTGCTGTTCTGATGTCAATGGGGATGTTGTTCCAGCTCCTGAGAGTGCTGGTAGAAAAGACCAGTTTTCTGTTTATTTTCTTCTTGCGTTTCTTCGTCTCAAGCCTGGTAATCTGTCAATTTTCTCTACGTGCGCATAATGCCAATTTCTCCTAGTCCTGAATCTACCTCTTAAATATAAGCAATCTAATTGCGTCGTCTTGTTCTGTCAGCTTTCACAGCTAAATGCTAATGCCAGCATCTGCTGCCAAAACTGATTATTTTTGTAGGGAGAAGGAATGTTTCCATCATTATGTCTTTAGCAAGTTTCTTAATTTGTTAGCTATCTCACGCTTTTCTCCGTGGAATTTATGAGTGCTTCTAAAACTGAAAAGATTTCTCCCCACACGTTACTATTTAAAATCGCATAACATTTATAATATCAGTGTCCCTAGACAGAGGTGTATGTGTTTTCCTGTGCTTTCAATACTCTCCAAAGGGCTGCAGATAAAAAAGCAGAATTAATTGGCAGTTGTATGTCTTCCAGGAAAATTAAGTTTACACACAAAGTTAAATCCTACTGGGGCTAATTTTCAAAAAGGAACCTTAGTGCTAACACTACACCCACTGTGGATAAGTAATTCCTAAAGAACACCGAAGGGGGTTTATGTGAGTGTAAGAGAGATTATGTGCACAATGTACTTCGGATTGTCTACACGGCAGTGTTTTACGAGGGTTGGACTCGTGACAGCTTCTCAGTAGACTCACTACGTCAAAAACAACATTCCATTCCACATATATGTATTGATCTAAGCTTTTTCTATAGATGCGTCCCGTGCATATATCCTGGATCTCAGAGCCAGGGCCAACTGAACCCATAGCAGCCATGACAAGAAAGCGCAAACCAGCTCCTCTCCCTTCGTCTCCTCGTCTCTCTCTTTTCATCTATCCATTCATTCTCTCTTCTTTTTCTTCTCCCCCTCTGGTCGCTTTCTCTCTCCCTTCCCGCTCCTTCTCTCTCTCTTTTTTTCCCCTTGCCTGCTGCAGTTAATAACCTGGGGGAGCCGGGGAAAAGTGACGAGGCATCGGGAGTGGCCTTGGGCTTTCAAAACCAGCCTCCAAGAGCTGCATTCTCCAGGGAAAGGTCTGGTGGAATAAAAGGCCTCACAGCCATCATTGTCCAACACTGATCACACTTGGACAACAACCATGAATGAGCACTTCCTGTTACAGCTCTCGTAATTCATAAAATTAACGCACAAAACCTCATTTAAAGGTGATGGTAATGGGTTACTCTCCAAAAATTTGAAGATGCCTAGCCCACTGACCTCTTGACCTCATTCTCATTTAGAGGTCATGATCACGCAGGTTTCCTGAGGCAGAGCTGGTGCAGGCTGTGGCATGAGGAGAGGTGTGGAGCAGCGGACAGAGCGGCTGACTCCGGAGCGCGGGGCTCACGGTTCGATCGCCGGCGGCAGCTCAGCTCAGCACCATGTGACTCTGGGCAATACCTCGCTTAATGTCACCGACGGCCCCCAGTGCATTGAATTTTAAGGGGTGATATATATTTGAGTCTCACAAATAGGAATTATTATTATTATTTTTATTAACGCCTACATCGGGCATCCGCAGGTATCCGGTAGCAAATACAGTTTATGAAGAGGACCTTGGTAAAGTTCTAATTGAAGCAGTGTAATTCGTGTAATTTGGGTAATTTCACATTATGCTTCTTACACAAAATTCCTGAAATTACGCCATTATGTCACTTTGCATATTTATACACCATTCACGGTACAAAATTTACAGTGGGTATCGCCAGCGTCAATCGAACACAAACAGCTCTCGGGGCATATTAACAAGGGCCTTATCTCCGGTTTTTTGGCTTTAAAAGCCAAAAAAGCGGAGATAATATTATCGCCCTATCTACAAGGGGATGCTAACATGCATTAGCGCATGTTAGCACCCGTTTTCCCGACGCCTCGCTTTGCATCTCTAAGATGCAGAGTGGGCGTCACTGGGCAGTACTCCCTGTAAATTATCGCTGATGTGCACATCGCGATATTTACAAGGAGGCCCACGTATTTTAGCAGACGTTAGTTTTTGGCGAAAACTGCGGTTTTCGCCAGAAACTAACGTCTGCTAAAATGCTGACTTAGCCATACTTACCATTGGGGGTGGATTATGCTGATACGACCACAGGGTCGTATCAGCAAGGTTATCGCCGTTTTCAATGGAACATTGCTAAAAAACCAGCGAAGTTCCATGGAAAACATCGCTATCGCTGGGATAATTATCGGCATTGCGCTATGCGTTGTTAATACAGCGCTAGCATGGCGATAATTATCTGCGATAGCCGGCGATAAACATTTTCACACTGAGGGCTGCCAGCGATAATTATCGCTGCCGCTTGATAATATGCCCCTCTCATTCGCAATTGTTTCATTTAAATGCATCTTGCACCAAAAATGGACTCAAGGACCCGTTTTGCGCTAAAATATAGTAGAAAATGATGGATTTCCATTTTGTGTAAATACATGTAATTTCAGATAATTTAGACGTAATTTTGCGTAACTATGCAATAGCACATTACACGAATCTCGCACACCCCGGCTAACCCTATTTATGGCATGCCTTTCAATGGCGTGTCTGCTGTATATTTTCTTGTCGAGAACCACCACAGGGAACAAAACCAACTATGCCACCCACGTGCTAGGATATTCCTCCGTGCATGGAAATGATATCTACAAAGACGAGTCTGGGACTTTATCTTTGGAAAACCAAAGAAAGTCGACCGGTACACCATGATGCTATGGCAGGGTGGTCCACCCTACAGTGTGTGTGTTATTCAAAACTCCTCATATCCTAAAAGAGCCGCTGCATCAGCAGCGAACTCTTGATATGGCATGAGGGCCTGGCGGCCTGACCACCAAATTCTGAGTGCGACCATTATCCTGCCTTTCCAGGATGTGAGACAATCCTATCAAACGAGACATCAGGCAAGAATTTTACATAGTTACACATAAGGAAATTGTCGAATTCGATTTTTTTCCATACAAGGAAGGCTTTTCCCATTTTAAAAAGTTTTGATTTGTAAATACAGAGACGAATATCACGTTTTTACTTACCACTTACCAAAGTCAACAAGTGATAGTTGTTCTCATCTAAATAGTATTGGATATTTTCCTTGGGGCAAGAGTTTCTTTTACAGGAAATAAATGAAATAGTCTACACTGGATTCCATAGATAAGGACACAGCTCACAACTTGCAATTGTGCCAGTGGCCAGTTTTCAGCTTGCTCTTTAGGATACCGTATATGTGCATGAACATTTTACTACATAAATACATTACACACAGATATAATTTACACAAAAGTGTAAGGCACCCACATGGACAGAATTGACTTACACATGGAGTAAGTTGCTTATATTTCCTATATTGTTCGTGAATTGGACCCATAGAGTCCGATTTATCGTTCTATCACGCAGTGCAGCACACACAGAAAGAGGAAACAACAAGGAGAAATAATGATATTTCTCCTAGTTGCACCTCCCCTGGGGAGGCGTAGCATTGTGACGCATTACCAGGTCGACCACTAATAGTAAACCTGGGAATGTGCCAAAATCCATAGGTGGATGCATGGGAACACCCATGCCACGCCCATGGAACGCCTTCCTAGGGCAGAGTAATGCAGCAAAGCGATTTGCACTGCCTTGCGTTACTCTCGATTTTGGGGAGAGGATGTAGCCTAACTGCTAGGGCAGTCGACCTCAAATCAGGGGAACCGGGTTCGAGTCTCAGCAACGACACTCAACATCCTGTGATACTGGGCAAATCACTTAATCTCCCTGTGCCTAACAAAAATGAATATGTCCTTGTGTAACGCAACTGGTTCTCATGCAAAGCACTCTAATACCCGATACCTTCGGGTCAAGTTGGGGCTATATAAAACTACGGAAAAAAAAATCAAGCTATGCAAGGTTACTCAAGGTGGCCTTGTGTGGCTTGATAAATCTCACTTAGGTTTTGCATCAGCCTTGCGCACCACTCGCATGGCGCAGGGCGACACAAAACCTTTATTAATCTGGCCCATAGTATTTTGCCATTTTAAGACACATGATGAATGAATGATTCTATCAAAAACAACAGTTGATGGACAGAATGCAGAACAATGTCATACATTCACCCCAGTACAGAGATCTGGGCCTAAATCCATCGTTTTTTTACTCACCATGCCATTCCAGTTTGAACCCAGCCATATGCAAATCAGTCTTGACCCTGTGCCTCATGGGAACAGTCCAGCCCGAACTGCCAAGCCAGGTCCTCCCTGGACTGGAAACAAGCATCCTAGGACCGGTTTCGGGGTTTCACCCCTCTTCAGCCAGGATAGCTTGATTCCAGTGGCATGGAGAGCACGGGACCCACGTCTGGGCATACCCGTCCCACTCGGGGTGACAAATGCAAAACAACACTTGATGGACAGAATGCAGAACAATGTCATACATTCACCCCAGTACAGAGATCTGGGCCTAAATCCATTGTTTTTTGCTCACCATGCCATTCCAGTTTGAACCCAGCCATATGCAAATCAGTCTTGACCCTGTGCCTCATGGGAACAGTCCAGCCCGAACTGCCAAGCCAGGTCCTCCCTGGACTGGAAACAAGCATCCTAGGACCGGTTTCGGGGTTTCACCCCTCTTCAGCCAGGATAGCTTGATTCCAGTGGCATGGAGAGCACGGGACCCACGTCTGGGTAAACCCGTCCCACTCGGGGTGACAAATGCAAAAACAACAGTTGATGGACAGAATGCAGAACAATGTCATACATTCACCCCAGTACAGAGATCTGGGCCTAAATCCATCGTTTTTGCTCACCATGCCATTCCAGTTTGAACCCAGCCATATGCAAATCAGTCTTGACCCTGTGCCTCATGGGAACAGTCCAGCCCGAACTGCCAAGCCAGGTCCTCCCTGGACTGGAAACAAGCATCCTAGGACCGGTTTCGGGGTTTCACCCCTCTTCAGCCAGGATAGCTTGATTCCGGTGGCAGACGTGGGTCCCGTGCTCACTACGCCACTGGAGTCAAGCTATCCTGGCTGATGAAGGCTGATAGCCTGAAACCGGTCCTAGGATGCTTGATTCCGGTCCAGGGAAGACATGGCTTGGCAGTTCGGTCTGGACTGTTCCCATGAGGCACAGGGTCAAGACTGATTTGCATATGGCTATGTCTGAACTGGGGTGGCGTGGTGAAGCAAAATAACGATGGATTAAACCCAGATCTGTGACTGGGGGTGAATGTTTGCCAATGTGCAGCATTCCGTCCATCATCTTGTGTGTTTTGCATTTTGCCCCTAAGTGGGAAGGGTATGCCCAGACGTGGGTCCCGTGCTCACTACGCCACTGGAGTCAAGCTATCCTGGCTGATGAAGGCTGATAGCCTGAAACCGGTCCTAGGATGCTTGATTCCGGTCCAGGGAAGACATGGCTTGGCAGTTCGGTCTGGACTGTTCCCATGAGGCACAGGGTCAAGACTGATTTGCATATGGCTATGTCTGAACTGGGGTGGCGTGGTGAAGCAAAATAACGATGGATTAAACCCAGATCTGTGACTGGGGGTGAATGTTTGCCAATGTGCAGCATTCCGTCCATCATCTTGTGTGTTTTGCATTTCGCCCTAAGTGGGAAGGGTATGCCCAGACGTGGGTCCCGTGCTCACTACGCCACTGGAGTCAAGCTATCCTGGCTGATGAAGGCTGATAGCCTGAAACTGGTCCTAGGATGCTTGATTCTGGTCCAGGGAAGACATGGCTTGGCAGTTCGGTCTGGACTGTTCCATGAGGCACAGGGTCAAGACTGATTTGCATATGGCTATGTCTGAACTGGGGTGGCGTGGTGAAGCAAAATAACGATGGATTAAACCCAGATCTGTGACTGGGGGTGAATGTTTGCCAATGTGCAGCATTCCGTCCATCATCTTGTGTGTTTTGCATTTCGCCCTAATTTGGAAGGGTATGCCCAGACGTGGGTCCCGTGCTCACTACGCCACTGGAGTCAAGCTATCCTGGCTGATGAAGGCTGATAGCCTGAAACCGGTCCTAGGATGCTTGATTCCGGTCCAGGGAAGACATGGCTTGGCAGTTCGGTCTGGACTGTTCCCATGAGGCACAGGGTCAAGACTGATTTGCATATGGCTATGTCTGAACTGGGGTGGCGTGGTGAAGCAAAATAACGATGGATTAAACCCAGATCTGTGACTGGGGGTGAATGTTTGCCAATGTGCAGCATTCCGTCCATCATCCTGTGTGTTTTGAATGATTCTATCAGCCATCATGAAAGGGACACACTTCACTAAAAGTGCGTATATTGTCTATCCAAATGCGCATAGGTACCCTCCTTACTGCTAGGAAACATCTGAAAACTCATCACTTTCGTTAGTACTTAAAGTGTCACACAAACTTTACTCAATGTTTGTCCCACAACTGGCTTTACCTGATTTGATGTACTTTCACCCAGCTCCCTATGAACTCTTCTTCTCTCCAACCTGACAATGGGCAGGGCAGTGCTTTATTTGTGGTGGTGGTGGCAGTGGGGCTCACCAGCACTCTTTTTTGGGAACCAGCACTCATTTTTCCTTGATCCAGAGCAAGAGAGAGAAAAACAGGGAAAGAAGGAGGAAAAGAAAGACAGCAAGACAGTGACAACGGGGAAAGCAGGGATGAAAAATACATGAAGAGTGAAGTAAAGAGAGAGGGGCTGACTGGTGTTGGATTAAAGAGGTATGATGTAGATTCAAGAGTCAGCAGCCTTGGTATTGGGTAACCCGCCCTACGATAGGGTGGTCTTCGAGCTTCTGAACAAAACTTTATTCATGAACAAACTCAGCACCATGCAGGATGTTCATGGTTGCTCCTTGTCACGAAGTGCCACAGGAACTCTCCAGCACTTATGTGCTAATTATCATACAGACCACTTTCTGTATTCAATTCAAGCTTCTAATTGGCTCCTCTGATAACAGGAAAAATAAAGCTAGATAAGAGGTGGTTTAAATACTTTATGTGTAAGATCCGGTCAGAAAGTGGTCGGGCTGCGAGAAAATCACGTGCTTTGTCCCATGAGGCTTGAGCTTTGAGGACTGACAGGGTGGAGCACGCTCAGTCACATACGTAGCATTGCTGCTTCATCACTGGCAATCTATTCTGGTCTCATGTTATGTGAAGATGACTTACATGTGAAGTGCCCAAACACTTTGTGCTCTAGAAGTGTTATTTAGTAACGTCAGGAAAAAAAAACGAGATACTCCAAAGGGAAACTTTTAGAAATGAACACCAGTGGAGATCCAATTGGAAGAAATAAGACACATTCAAAGGTAAGATAGTATTTATTTAAAAATGAATAATGCGGCGCACCCATGACCGATATAGCTAAGAGTTAAACTGAAAATAAAATGCATTTCTGTTGCCTTGACTGACTGTTCGATTGACTTCTCCAAAGGTCACCTCCTGCAAATCATGGTCATTCTCAACTCCAGGAGGAACCAGGTCCTTCTCCGTATCACAGCCAAACTTTGTAACTCATTGTCTTCTGGACATACCCTGCCAAACAAAAACATAACACCCCCCATAACATCCCAAGACTTGGCTTGTCCCTTCTTTCCATAGTATCCTACCTACTGTTCAACAACCCTTAAATACATAGGGGCATATTTACAAGCCCCTTGCGCCACTTTTGCGTCACTTTTCCCATGTTAAAAGTGACGCAAAAGTGGCGCAAGGGGCTTGTAAATATGCCCCATAGTGCCTGGATAGCTTCAAGTCCCTAATCACACTATACAAGTTACTCTTCACTTATTTATTTATTCATTCACAAGAGGGCACTTATTGGGAAGAAAAAAAAGAAAAAATGGATTGATGGGGCAGTGGGCTTATACCCCCATTATTAGCCCTGTGCCATTGCTTCCAATAGAGCTGTAACAACCCAATCTTTGAATTAAATGCTATTGCCCACCAGCAGACAATAATGGCAGTTAATTACAGAGGCGAGTGCCCATCATGAGAGGAGAGTAATTAAAAGATGACTCGCACGTAACGTTAATAAGGCTATTAGCACTTCCCCCAAAGAATAGGGAGCAGTTCAGGAGCAAGAGACGTCTCACACCCAAAAGAGAGAGGATTGCCTCCATTCTCCTTGGGCTCTCCCTCAGCCTTTTCTAGTGCACCTACCCGTGCAAAGACCGCTGTCCAGACTCCTCCCTTCGAATTTGCTGAGAGGGTAGCCCAATCAGCTTAAGGAAGAAGAAAAGCTTCTGTTTGTATCTGGTCTTATTATTTTGGCTCATTGGAAATCTCTCTTAGCAGGAGAGAATATGGGCCAGCGTGTTTTTGAGGATACTGAGGGTGCACCAGAGGAGAGTGGAGCCATTATTTCCAACCTGTCATTGTTGGGATTTGCTTTCTTCTTGGTGGGTGGAATGTGAAATGCTACGCTGGATTCTCGTCTATGCATGGCGGAATGTATTTTCTTGAACAGGGAGAGGAGGTTGCTGTGGGCCTTCTACCCTGTCAGTTGACTACTAAGATGCTTATGAATAAAAGAAGAAATTAAACCTACTTACGTCTCCTGCTTCTTTACATTGGCGAAGACCTGACTGGCACGGCCCCCACGTAGTTCCTCGGCATTTTCCTCACCATCCATTTGCTGCAGAGGACGTTTTCTCCATCTTCATTCCGGCATAGTGGATTACCTCATCGCATTCTCTGCTTCCTTCACAGTGAGACGAAAAGTTCAGGCAAACCAGAGATCCAAGGTACTTTTATTTTTTGGAAGTCGGGCGCTCTTCCCTGCGCCCTTGAGTAACTGGGCATGATCTTTCCTTGGAGCGCACTCGTCTTGATGTTGCTCCATTGGGTTGTGGGACTCAACGACGTTAACAACTGATGTCATTGGGCTCTTCCAGGCTAACTTTGCCTGACTCCTACACGCCTCGTCGGCCCCCGCCGCAACACTCATCCTGGGGTTCCTATTGGCTGCTACTTTGAACAGTTTGTCCTTAGGGGATTCCAACTGGCTAAACTATAAACGTACTTGGCATCTGCTTATCAGCGTGTTACGGATTGGTGACACGCACACCATTTCGCATTGAATGAATAATTTCCAGCATGTTACGGATCGGTGACATGCACACCTGATTTTTCCATGTTCTGGTACAAAAACCTTATTGTGTATTTTATGTCTATCATTAATGACTTTCACATAGTGTTATACAGGTCAATAAATTAGTAAGCACAGTAAAGTTTATAAGTAAAAAAAATCTCAAAGACAATATTATTATAATACAAATTTTATATTCTATCATTGATAGCATCCTGTTGTTAACCATTTAGTGCTCCTCCTAAGAACATTTTTTGGGAAGGCACAATCTTTCAAAATATTATACCACCGCCATCATTCTCTCCTAGTACAACCAATCCTAGTGTTGACTGGGAGTTATGGAAAGAAAGTTTTGAAGCTTATATGGCCGCTATAGATGGTGAAGACTTCACTTATAAAAATAAATTTGCATTATTACGTCACTGTTTGGGCTCTGAAGGTAGAAAAATATTAAAACATTTACCACAGCAATGTATATTAGGAGAAGGCGATCTAATGGATAAGCATATGTTCGCCTTGAAAATGTTGGACATGAGATTTAAACCACATAAGAATGTGGTTTTAGAACAACATAAATTTCATAGGCGACAACAACTTCCAGGAGAGCCTATTGAAACCTATGTTTGCGTTTTAAGATC
Organism: Calotriton arnoldi; assembly: GCA_963921515.1. Classification (NCBI taxonomy): domain Eukaryota; kingdom Metazoa; phylum Chordata; class Amphibia; order Caudata; family Salamandridae; genus Calotriton; species Calotriton arnoldi. The sequence goes on along the minus strand of CAWUFW010003345.1, from coordinate 1,059,576 downwards.
ATTAGATTCCACATGTGAATATAAAGGTTTTTGAAGAATAAATGATTAGAGACAAAATAGTGGAGCATACCAACAACAAAAATTCAAAACGTTTTGTTAACCACACCTAATCTCACTATACATAAGGCTGTAAAATTGGCAGCAGGGATAGAGAGTACTGCATCATTCATGTCTCAAATTTCCCTTACGGGTGAACCATCTAAGAATATGTCATCCGTCTTTGTGAAAAAAGAAAGAGAAAAGTAATTAAGGCAAAATATTACTATGCTACAGATGTGGCAATTCCAACTATTTGGGAAATTCTTTGTCGTGCCCTGCCCATGACAAGATATGTTAAGGTTGTATAAAGAAAGGGCATTTTCTGCAGGTGTGCAGATCTAAAATGAAGTCAAAAATATCGAAACTTAAAACAGTTGGTAATGTGCGTGAACAGGGTACTGTATACAATTCATCAGATTCAAGTGATGAAAGTGTGGTGTTATGTATTGATACCATTCAACCTCAATCACATCATAGAATGGAAGTTATGCATATGGATGTTAGCACTATTAAGAGGCCTTACTGTTGCATACTTATTGATAATACAGAGGTCAATATGATGGCAGATTCAGGATCTCCATTTACATTAATAGGTGAGGAAGATTGTAAAAAGTTTAGCAACGAGGAACTTGCAAAATCTTCCATTGAACCAGTAGATTATGGTGGTAAACCTATCGAGGTACTAGGTGAATTTAATACCAAGCTTTCTTTTAAAGGTAATTCCACTTCTGCTATTGTGTATGTAGCTAAACATGGTACATCGTTGTTAGGATAGCTGGAAAAATGTAATTTGGGAATCATTATGGACCCCAATAGCCCAGAACAAGTGATGTTAAAAAAGGAATTTTCTGGTGTATGTGAAATACAAACATCTGAATGGGTGGAAACGTTTTCCAAGGTCTTCAGTGAAACTCTTGGCAAATTAGAGGGTTTCGAGCATAAGATAGAGCTGAAATCTGGAGCTGATCCAGTAGTACATAAAGTGAGGAGAGTTTCCCTAACTGCCCTAGCTGTCAGGGCAGAATTACAGAAAGAACTGTATAAATTACAAGAGCAGGACATTATTGAGCCTATTGAAAGCTCAGAGTGGTTGTCACCCATAGTTCTAGTAAGGAAACCAAATGGAAGTTTGAGAATGGAAGTTGATCTGAGAGATCTTAATGCCAAAATTCGGGTGCATCGACACCATTTGCCCAACATAACAGAAATGATATCATTAGTCAAAGGTGCCAATTGGTTTTCTACTCTCGACATGACTTTGACTTATCATCAAATAGTTTTGCATGAGGACTAACACCACTTAACTTCATTTATTTCGCCAGAAGGAGCTTTTCGTTTCAAAAGAGTGCCTTTTGGTCTAGCTTCAGCGTCTGCTGTATTTCAACGGCTCATGGAAGTTTTATTTAAAGGCACCGAAGGCATTTTGTGTTTCCAGGATGATGTATTAGTGTTTGGTGACACCAAACACAATCATAACAGGCGGTTGGCACATGTATTGGAAGTCCTAGAATGGAAGGGTGTCACACTTAGAGCTGATAGCTCAGACAGCTCGTGACTACACCCACCCACGCCGCCGGCCACACGCTAGACTCCATCTTTTCCGCAAGCCCACACGTCTCCTTCAACCACACCTCCGAACCCCACTGGACTGACCACCACTGCATCCACTTCACCTACAGGAAGCCCACCACACACCACTGCACCGAACAAATGCCTCGCCGCTGCTGGAGCAGAGTCACGGAAGACCAGCTAACCACAACCCTCGCCCTGAGCCCACCCGCCGAACCCTCCGACCCCGTCACCGCCGCCCGCAACCTCAGACAGTGGATCGACGACTGCGCCAACACCCTCGCCCCGCTCAAGAATCCGCCCAACAGCCACACCAGCAAGAAAGCCACCTGGTTCACCGAAGACCTCCAGGCCTCCAAACGAACATGCCGAAAACTGGAGAAGATCTGGCTCCACGAACGGACAGCGGACAGCTACGCCGCCCACAAGAGCGCCACCCGCAGTCACCATCACCTCATCAGATCCGCCAAAAGGGCCTCACTCAAAGACCGCCTAGACAACAACGCACACAACAGCAAAGAGCTCTTCAACATCGTGAAGGAACTCTCCAACCCCAGCTCCAACACCAACGACATCCAGCCGTCGCGAGACCTGTGCGACTCACTGGCCACCTTCTTCCACCGCAAAATCGCCGACATCCACGACAGCTTCAACACCACGACCGCCCCGGCAACCACCGAGACCACTGCCCCCACAACCACCAACCGCCTGCTCTCCTGGACCAACATCAACGACGAGGACACCAGCGAGATCATGAACACCATCCACTCCGGTTCACCGCTAGACCCGTGCCCTCACCACATCTTCAACAAAGCCAGTACAGCCATCGCGCCCCATCTCCGGAAAATAATCAACATCTCCTTCGAGACAGCAACCTTCCCGGAAAGCTGGAAGCACGCCGAGATCACCGCCTTACTCAAGAAACCCAAGGCAGACCCCAAGGACCTCAAGAACTTCCGACCCATCTCTCTGCTCCCGTTCCCCGCGAAGGTCACCGAGAAAATCGTCAACAAACAACTGACCCGCTACCTCAAGGAGAACAACATCCTGGACCCTTCCCAGGCCGGCTTCCGCAGCAACCACAGCACCGAAACCGCCCTCATCGCCGCCACCGATGACATCAGGACCCTGCTAGACAACGGAGAAACAGCCTGGACCTATCAGGACCTATCCTCCTGGACCTATCAGCCGCCTTCGACACGGTCTGCCACCACACACTACGAACACGCCTTCACGACGCCGGGATCCAAGAGAAGGCCCTGGACTGGACCACATCCTTCCTTTCCGGCAGAACACAAAGCGTCCGCCTCGCCCCCTTCCGATCCAAGGCCACCAAGATCATCTGCGGCGTACCCCAAGGCTCCTCCCTCAGCCCAACGCTGTTCAACATCTACATGGCACCCCTCGCCCACGTCGCCCGACAGCACAACCTCAACATCATCTCCTACGCCGACGACACCCAGCTGATCCTCTCCCTCACCAAAGACCCTCACACCACCAAAGCCCACCTCCACGAAGGAATGAAGGCCGTCGCCGAATGGATGAGGACCAGCCGCCTGAAGCTGAACTCGGACAAGACGGAGGTCCTCATCCTTGGTTCCAACCCTTCAGCCTGGGACGACTCCTGGTGGCCAACATCACTGGGAACAGCCCCGCCACCCACCGACCACGTACGCAACCTAGGGGTCATCCTCGACCCCACCCTCTCCATGACTAAGCAGGTCAACGCCGTTTCCTCATCCTGCTTCAACATCCTCCGAATGCTCCGCAGGATCTTCAAGTGGATCCCCACCGAAACATGAAAAACTGTCACCCAGGCCCTCGTCACCAGCAGGCTGGACTACGGAAACGCCCTCTACGCAGGAACGACGGCTAAGCTTCTGAGACGGCTGCAACGCATCCAGAACGCCTCTGCACGTCTTATCCTCGACATCCCCCGACGCAGCCACATCACACCCCACCTGAGAGACCTGCACTGGCTCCCTGTCAACAAGAGGATAACCTTCAAGCTCCTCACCCACGCACACAAAGCACTCCACAACTCCGGACCAGCCTACCTCAACAGACGACTCAGCTTCTACACCCCCACCCGCCAGCTCCGCTCGACCAGCCTCGCCCTCGCCACAGTCCCCCTCATCCGGAAAACGACCGCCGGCGGCAGATCCTTCTCCCACCTCGCCGCCAAGACCTGGAACACCCTCACCACCAACCTCCGACAGACCCAAGACCTACTGGCCTTCAGAAGACTCCTCAAGACCTGGCTCTTCGATCAGTAGCAGCACCACCCCCTCTTCCCCCAGCGCCTTGAGACCCTCGCTGGTATGTAGTGCGCTTTATAAGTGACATGATTGATTGATTGATTGATAAAGTCAAGTTTGGTGTAGCTGAAGTCACTTATTTGGGTCACAAATTATCAGCGGTGGGTGTACAGTCTAAATATAGTTTGGTTAAGGATATTATGGAAGCACCTGTTCCTCAAGAAAAACACCAATTGAGGTCATTTATGGGTTTAATGGAATTTTATTCCCGATTCATTTCCAGTTGTGAACAAAGAACACATGCCATGCATCAATTGTTAAGGAAGAATGAGAGATTTGTGTGGAGTGATTTGTGTGAGCAAGAATTTACAGATATAAAAAAGGAAATAGCCAATGCCATTCCTCTCAAGCCCTTTGATACCAGAGATTCCAGCATAATCATTACGGATGATAGCCAATATGGTTTAGGGGCTGTGTTTCTGCAAAAAAGGAATGGCAGAGAAGAAGTGGTAGCATTTGCCAGTTGTGAACTCAAGGGGGCAAAGGCATCGTACTCTGTTATGGAGCGTGAGGCCCTTGCCTGTTGGTGGGGAGTCAACCATGTCAGACAATACTTATGGTGCACTGAGTTTATTGTCAGAGTGAATCATAAATCCTTAATAGATATGTTCACTACGAAAGGGCTGATAAGGCAACGCCTAGGATCGCCAAGTGGCAGTTTAGGATACAGGAATACTGTTAAAAATTGGAATATATTCCTGGCATCAAGAATGTGATGGCTGATTGCAAGGTGAAGACTCTCTGTGAATGCTGGTGAGGAAGGTCACAGGATTTTGGAGGAGGATGACATGATGATTAGCGAGGTGATAAGTATCATCCAGCCATCTCAAAACCTGAATGGTTAGATGCGTTGAAAAATGACACTACTATAACTATGGCCATGAAATATATTAATGAAGGATTGCCGAATGGTAAGGTGCAAGAAGAGTTTGTGGATGCGTTCAGAAAGGTTGAATCGGAGTTATCCGTTGTGGGAGGTTTGTTGAGAAGATCTGATCTCCTAGTAGCACTTAGTATTCTCAGGTGTAGAGTGCTGGAACTAGCTCATGAGGGTCACATAGGCATGAGAGCTATGAAAAGAAGAGTGAGGGGTTTATTTAGGTGGCCAGGTATGGACAGATAATTTGAACAGTATGTGAGAGGTTGCAAGGCTTGTTTTGGCAGCGACAAGATGCAAGTTACTGTCCCTACTCCCATTGTTGTTGTCCCTGTTCCGGAGATTGCGTGGTCTAAACTGGCCATGGACATAATTGGCCTAGTAGGTGTGAGCCATGGTCATGTAAAATATGGCATTGTGATTGTGGATTATTACACTAGATGGTTGGAAGTGGCTTTTGTTAACAGCATTATTTCTGCTGTGGTGGAAGATGTCTTAAAGAAATTGTTTTTCTGCGAAGGAGTCCCTGATGAAATTGTTACGGATAATGGTCCTCAGTTCCTTTCTCGGGATTTTGAAACTTTTCTTTCCAATTTTAGAGTTAAGCACATTACTACTTCACTGTACCACACAAGGAGTAAATGGTTTGACAGAATAATTAAAGAGAATATACAGCTGTCTGTTGTGAGTGGCTTGGATTGGATGCAAGAGGTAAAGAATTTGATTTGGTCTCTTCGCACTACACCCAATGCAGAAACCAAAGTTTCTCCTTGTGTGCACTTAAGGGGAGATTACCTGGGTCGCAAATGAACAGGTTATGGATGAAGAAGAAGATGGTGCCTGCAGAAATTCTGTAGGGTGTAAAGGAGAAACGAGAACAGGCTCAGAACAAGTATGCCACATCGGCATATAAAACATTTGATGTTGTTGTAGGAGATTATGTGCGAGTGAAAATTCCCTGGGGAGGGGGGAGAGTTACCCGATTTTCATCACCTAAGAAGGTGGTTCGGGTTAGTGAGTACTATTGGAGGATGGAAAATGTTGGAATAAAAACAAGTTATCTGTGGTTCGCAGAGAGTGTGATTCTGGGCCAGGCAATCTGAGACTTGATGAGTGTGATCAAGGGAAAGTCAAACAAGAGCAGGAGATGACCCAGATGTTGTTTTGGGGAGATCTTGTAGGAGTTCTAACATACCTCCAATGTTGCTGGATTTTGCACTAGGTTGAAGAGGGTACAGTCTCATGAATTAATGTATTTATGTTAATGCAATGTATAGTTGGTCATTAAGTTGTTGTTTCCTTTGTGCTATGTTTTAAATGTAATTTTGTTATAACCTTTGTGTAAGGGGGAAGATGTGTTGGGATTTGCTTCCTTCATGGTGGGCGGAATGTGGAATGCTACCCTGGATTCTCATCTGTGCGTGGTGGAATGTATTTTCTTGAACAAGGAGAGGCAGTTGCTGTGAGTCTTCTACCCTGCCAATCGACTACTAAGATGCTTATGACTAAAAGAAGAAATTAAACCTACTTACGTCTCCTGCAGTCATTAATATACGAGAGAGCTCCTGTTCCTGCAGCATCCTCACAGCCAATCATAGGGTTATTGAGAGCTAACCACACAGAATGCTCCCTTGCTCCCTTTGAGGGTCTGTTACAATAGCTATAACCTGCAAGGGGAACATTCTGATTGGCTGGTCAGCTTCCACCATTTCATCAAGGGTGCTAATGAAAAAGATATTCCTGTTTTTGTGTCCAAGTTCGAGATCATAATGGAACTTTGACAGCATCTTTAAATATGAAATAGAGAAAGACTTGCAAAAGGCATTGCAAAGGAGCAAGTATATTTGCCAAAATCATGCTGATGATGTTGGTAGAGTCAGGAGCTGTGCACCAAGGAGGAGAAGAGCACTAGTTCCTTCCGTTCTCCACCCTCGGCAAACATGTGACCTTGGGACAGCTTATTGGCGCCCACCGTGGGGATTAGCGGATGCTCCGTTCGCAACACAGGCTTCTATCACTTTGATGAGCAATTAAAATGCTAATTAAAAACAACCCAAAACTCAATAGTCAGAAGGTTATGAAATAATAAGGTTCTGTATACTTACTGCAACTAGATGGCATGAGAAGGTCGCCGTACAGATGGAGGCGCAATATGGTGCCCATCTCCTCTTCTACCTTAATTACACTGCTCCTGTATGCGGCACTTTGAGCATCACTTGGTCCTCGACTAACTTTACCTCCTTGCCTTGATCTAGACTCCCCTAGCTCACCATGGACATCTCTTCTCTTCAAGCGAACAATGCGCAGGAGGCTTGGTTGTTAGTTCTTGACATACAGTCCCACTGAAACATCTCAAGCACTTATGTGCAAATACGCACGGCGACCCTTTTTAGCTTTAATAGTGGCATCTAATTGGGCTCAACTGATATCCCTAAAAATAAAGCCAATTAAGAAGTAGTTTAATATATACTGTGGATAGATCATTTCAGAGGTGGGCAGGTCCAATAAAAAAATTACATATTTTTTCCCATTCGGTCAGTGCCTGATGGGGTAGCCTCAGTCACTTATAAAGCAAGAGTGCTCCATCAGTGGAGGCCTATTAGGCGGGAAAGCCATTTTGCCTCAGTCTATATGACCTTGGTGCATTATTTCATTGTGTTTACTCGTATAAGCTAGCTGTGGTACGATGAAAGCTAAGGCAAAAGCCCTTGCACAATTCAAAAGAGATGGAAAATTAATATGCTGAAAGCTTTCGTTTCTAGCCCCTGCCCTTCCTGTACTGTATGAAAGTGGATTATTATTGGGCATGTGTGATCTCTCACCTCACGGAATAATAAAACTAACTTATTGGTGTGAATCTCAAGTCCCTAAATCACCCTGAGCTCAACCCACTGAAAGCTGTGGCACAGAGACAGGCTTAACTTAGGGCAATCTATAAAGTATGTATGCAGTGCCAAAACAGTAACAAAGTTGAAAAGCAAAACAATAAAAAAAAATCCCAAAACAAATTAGAAAGATAGAATGAAATTTAATAAACAAAATGACAAAAATCCCAATAACGGGAACCAGAGATAAGAACTTTTGAAGATTTAAAGTTAAAATTGTGCCAAAAAGCACTGAGCGTCAATAGTCAATGGACGCAGTAGACCAGGACCAATGCACAATTTCAGGCTGGCCACGATACAGCATGGGGCGGATACACCAAGGAGGCCTTGGAGGTCTAAAAATGTCTGGGCTTTTCAGGATTTCTGTAGCAGCTCCTCTGGGTCATTTTTTAGATGTTTGGGACAGCAGAACGCAGCACACATGAAACAGAGGAAATACCAAGGAGAAATAAAGACATTTCTCCCTGTTATGCCAGCCTCTGGCAGGCACACCATTATGGGGCAAACCCATGCATACAACTCCTTGAATATGGTTTGCATCAAAATCCATGTTGTATGCACAGGAATGTCCATGCACCATCTAAAGAACGCCTCCCTGATGCAAAGTAACACAAGGCATGGCAGTGTGCTCGCTTGTGTAACCTAGTTAATCAACATTTGAGTTGCTTTGTATATACTAAAATACATTTTGTGTCAGGTCTGCATCAAAAAGGTGAAACAAACCTGATGCAAAATCTTTGTATATCCGGGCTCAATTATATTCAGCCATCAACAGCCCAACAACAACAGCTTGAGAGGAACTATTAAAACTTTGCCAAGACATTGCTTTTAAATTGATGGTTTCTTTTTTAGGGAAATGGCTCAGTGATCCATGTTTCATGGGAGATACTAAAGTCAAGGACGGATAATGTCAGACGCAGCTTGCAGCTTTAGTTATAGTCTCTTTACAGTTCCACAAACTCCTGGGAAAGGGCAGAGTGTTGTCGTTCTGCAAGGAGTTCAATCTATGCGAACCCACTCCTGTAGAAAGCAGATACAGGAAAACTGTAGAGCATAGGTACTCACAAACCTTATCCCAGGGGCCACAAAGAATGGTCTGTGGTGTGTTTTAGGACCGCATTGATGCCATTTGGGTAGGAGTGGGGCTTTGTGGGGAGGGTGGGTGGCAGCAGGAGAGCATAAGGTGGGAGTAGGAGAAGCAAAGCATGTACATGGTGCGGTGTGGTCAGTGAGTAATGGAGCAAATTTGAAGGTTTCATCCCATACTACCCTCTAAATTGAACCCCTAGCCTCTAGAAGAGTCAGATTTGACAATACTGTGTTATGCTGTATCTGACATGCTATCCCTCTACCACACCTTGGGGTAAGACTTCTCTGCTTGCTATCGCTATCTTGAAAGAGTCAAGTATAAAAAGGAAGTAACATGATTATTGAATTAGAATGAAATAGGATTGCACAATGTGAAAACAGGAAATCTGAGATCAATCCCGCCTTCCCCACTTGACCAAATTGTGTGATCCTAGGCAACTATTGTATTTCACTTTGCCTCCTTTTTCTTCACGATTACTTGTAAGAGCACCTTGAAATATATGAGTTCAGGATATGTGCTGTACAAAATCTTTTCTTGTGTTTGATTTAATAAACTATAATATCCATGTATAATAATAACCCAGGCCAACCAGAGGGTTCCACGTGACAACTCACTTGCCTCTTAGTTTACTCTTGCCATTGTTGTTAAGGTGGGAGGAGGCATGAATTTTCAATTATTTTTTAGAACTCTCACTTAAAAAAAAATACTTTTCAACACATTGATATAATCTGATGTACTAACATGAAAAACTTCTGCATGCTAATGAAATACACTTTTTTGAATTTTATCATATTTTTACACGTTTGTTGCAAGATGTCTTAAAAAATGAATGTGTGCATATATTTAAGTGGTGCAGGACACCTTATTTGTTTATTTTCTTTTACTTCAGTTATAATGAAAATAGGCACTTGCCTGTTTATGTAACATCTTCCTGCATTGTAGTGCTCTCTCAAGTAAACAGCAGCACAGTGCTGTCATTCAGCAGGGGGCCACATGTGAAGGACAGAAGGGTCGCATGCGGCCCCCGGGCCGTACTTTGAGCATCACTGCTGCCGAGCATGCCGCACTGACAGCACAGGCGGGCCTGTCTATTATGAGTTCATGAACTCAGAATTGGTTTGAGGGTATTTCCTCTGGGAGGGTTTCTGTGCCTCCAAGTCTGCCAAGCTCCCTTTTATGTATGTTCGTGTCCATAGTGGCTGTCAGACCCTACACTGAAAATAGAGATATTCCATTTGGGCGTTTTCTAGTAAGTTAGTACTGTGTAAATATCACTGAAGGTTAAGTGATATCTTCATCCCAGCCTCCCCTATCTTCAGCACTAACTCCCATCTCATTGCGTCATCCTGACAAAGTCTCAAGCCCCTGCTTCGCGACACCCATTCCCTGCATGACTTTTCTGGACAATCAAGTCACCTGCTCAGTCTCGTGCTGAGGCCACGCCCACCCATCCCAGTCACGCAGTTCTGAGCCCCACCACTTTGCCACTGCACCCCACTCTATCCATGAGACCTCTTATCTTGTGGCAGTGGAGATCTGTAGAGAAATCTGAAGGGTTTTAACTAAATCTTCATGAATCAGGCAAAGTTAGCAAACTTCACCCATTTTTAGTAAGGGTTTTAGAACTGTCCCCTTCTACAGTGCCATAGTACACACATCACCCGCCCATACATAACATTTGTGTCCTTTATAGTGGTCTTTGCATGCCTGAAAACAACCAACAATCTTTGTTGCTGAGGAGTTTCCTGCCTGGCAGTGCTCCACCCCTTTCTGTGTTTTTTGGTGTTTGACTGGCTGACACTGTCCACTTGTCCTTGTATTCTTGATTGTGACCACTGCTCTTTGTGCACCTCACAGTGGGGCATATTTACAAGGAAATGGCACAGCAGCAAATTTTGCAACGCCGCGCTGTGTCATATAAAAAAACGCAAGGATGCGCTGTATTTACAACAATACGGCTCACCCGTGTTTTCCCTTGCGCTGGTACTAAAAATAGTTGCTCAGCGCCAACACAGACACCCTTGCGCCATAGTGCAAAGGAGCCTGCGTTGCAGAGAATGATTGGTTATGTGCAGGAAGGTGTACCTTCCTGCACATATACACAATCAATAATGGCGCTTTGCTCTTTCTATGGGTACTGCAGAATGCAGCACACATAGAAAAAGCAAAAACGAGGAGAAACAAAAGTATTCTCCTCTGTGCGCCAATCTAAAGGCTGCTTTTGCATATTGTTGCTTTTGGCACTGCCTCAGATTTACACATCCTTGTAAATCTAGGGCAGCGTCAAAAAGCAATGGGTGTTGCGGTGGAACGCCCACTGCAACACTCATTGCCCACCCCTTTCATGTACAAAACTGTGTGAAAGGGTACCATATTTACAAAGCGGTGTTAAGCTAAGTAAAGTGGCTTAACGCCACTTTGTAAATATGGTGCAGGGCACCGCGCTACCGGAACGTCATAAAAAGGGACGTTGTGGTGGCGCAATCCCCTTGTAAATATGCCCTGGTGTTCTTTCGCCTTTGTATTCTTCAGAGTGTCCATTGTTCTTTCCATGCGTCATAGTGATCTTTGTGAACAATACTGCTAATTAGTGTCTGTGCGTCTCATCATATCCATTGGTTTAAGCATGCTTGACGGTGCTAGTTGGTCTCCGTGTGCCTCAGTCGACCCTTTATCTGTTAGGTCTGTGTGTTTGACTGCATCCATTGGCCTTTGTGTGCCTGGTGGAATTCGCTGGTCTTTGTGTCTGTAATGGTGTCAGTGATAGAGCGCTGGGCTCTCGTAAAAATTGTAGGGGTGCATCATAATCATCATTAGTCTGTACCCGCATATATCCAGTTATATATCAATGAATGGTTAGTAAAATGTAGTCGTAATGTGCATTATTAGAATGGATAGGAGGGTAATTGTGGCATCATAATTGCAAATGTAATGTTTAAACCGAATGTGCACAACGATGTATTATTGAAGTAGGCCATATGTAATCGAGATGTAGTAGTTTAAACGTGTACCATACTAAGTTGCACGTGTAGTTCACTTTTGCATATGAAATGTAATGGACTAATGCTTATAGGAGTGATTATAATTGTGTGTTTAAAGTGTGCAAAGGCCCACTATTCAGCAGGTAAAAAAAGATCCTGGCGACTTGGGGATCCTTAGAAAAGATAAGATAAGGATCAGCGTTATCAGTTGGTAGCAGAGGATGGTTTCCTCTGATAGTAAGGGGAGATCTAGATTAGGATAAGAGATTAGTTGCCCATAGAACCCCAGTGATGGTGATCCAGTGGATCGTAAGAGGAGGACGTCGGCGGTCGCTGAAAACTGACGGAGAGTGACGGTGCAGCGGAAGTAGCAGTTCGCGGTAGAGTGAGTATGAACAGTGTGATGTTTGTTAGATTGCGGTGTTTGATTGTTGTGTAATGTCTTGCAGAGTTGGAATGAGAGTCGTGTGATTGAGGATCGGACCGTGAGCGCGCGCGGGGCCGAGAGATATTGTGGTGTAGAAGACACCCAGAATTGAGAACGTTGACCAGAGATTGTGGAGATCATGAGATGTCATTGATCAAACCACTGAAGATAGGGAGTACATGTGTGAATGTGTGAATAACCGACGCTGGTCGTAGGTTGTTGTGTGCAGAATATTGGGCGGTTGAATCCTATCGATTGTATTAGAGGTGATTGTCCGGTCGTGTCGCGGACAGACAGTTGCCAGATTGAGGTCAACGATTTCGAGAGGCTGATCGGTCATTGGAGGACCGACAGGCAGAGAGGTAATTGTTCGGTAGTACGGACTATTGCTTCAGAGTGTGATTGGGACACGTGCGAACGAGAGGAGAGAATTAGCAAGGAGGGGAACTGCTGAGAGCGGAGGAAGAGGGACGTCAGACAGTGCCGCGCTGCGATAGGCCGGTTGATGTGAGTCGCGCTGGCATTTGTGGATTGAATCAGGAAGCAGAAACTAAATACTGGGTGCGAACAGATATCTGCTTTACCATGAAATGTTTTAAAGTTTTACGAGAACTTTGCAGAGGTGACAGACATGTGGTTACTCGGGGTGGAGAGGAAGCCCCTCCCGAGGATACGCCAGCACATTATATGGCTATGAATGAAGGATTGCATACTATAATTTGGCTTGAGAACTGGCAGAAAATGACAGAAGGGGAAGGAGAATTGACTTTCCCACGCTACGGCACTTTGAGGTTGGAAGTGTTGTACCAGCTAAAGACTATAATGGCTTCTTTACGACCACTGCCTAGACCGACACAGTTCGAGGCGTTACATGCATGGATTAGGGCAGAGCACGACAGGAAAAGAGATAAGAGCCAGGAAAGGATGAAGAAATCGATTAGGGCATTCCAAGATGCGAGATGGGATGCATTGGAGAAAAGGTGGAGAGTGGAAACCATTGAAGGGGACAGGTTGTTTCCACTGTTGATAAATGTAGGAGAGGCAAAGAAGAGGTGGGCTGAAGAGGACGACAGTGATACAGATGACAGCCTGTTAGATAGGTTGCTAGCAGAGAGACCACCTCCATTTAATTCAGATTCAGAAGAGGGAAAATCAATTTCAGCAGTAGAAACTGGCGAGACGCAGAATCAGACTAATATGAGGGTAGTGGGAAAAATTTCCACAGGAGCAGAGGGAGCGGGAACACCGCCTTCCATCAGGAATATCCGGTTACCGGACTCCCTGACGGTACCGGTTACCATTGGTCCTATAGTACCGGTATATGACCCAGACCGAATAAGGGAAGGAAGTTCGAAGCAGACGATAGGGGAAGAGGGAACCAGTGCTGGTGGGAATGGTTTCGGAGTACAAGTGATCCACTTCCCGAAGCCACTAGAAACAAGCACACCATTACCAGCCACCGCAGACTCCTCTTTTAGGCAGGAGGATGAGAGACCGGTCAGACCAAGATCTTTACACGAATCTAAGTCAGCTTTGAGAATGTGGACACCAACAGTAAGAAACCAAAGTGATAGGATGCCAGGCGATAGGGGACAAGACATTTCGGAAGGTAGACTAAGTTCCAGGAGTACGATAGAAGGGAATAAGTCACAAGGACAAAATAGTGACTATGATGAGCGGGATGGAGCAGCTTGCCAAGAAGTACTGAAGAGTGCAGTGCAGGCAAGGTTGCTAGACGTAGTAGGTTGCATTTGACTCGTGAGGGACATCTAGTAACGACTAGGTGAACTGCAGCTCTTTGTAGAATTATTTTGATATTGGACACTATAATATTCACTGCCCACTGCTAATCTCGTCCCATAATGCTTTGCAGGGCCTTTGGTTGGGATTGTATTTTTGCCCATAACTGTGCTTGGGGTGGTCCTAGGAGGAAGGGACCACCACTGAATCGTTCACATGATATGCTCTTTGTGTTCAAGGCATCTGCTTGATCCTCCCCCTAGGTTAGGGGGGACCCCAAAATCATCACCTCTCTCATTGCTTGATATTTTCATTGTCAAAGTTCACTTTTGTGAATTTGTTATATGCTTTTTAGCATAGAAAATTGTTTTAACAAAGCATTTGTCTCTGTTTAATATACTGCTGCTACGCTATGTCGATTAGTACAGTTTTTTACTCTGCTACGTGCAATTTGCGTAGTGTGTAGTAACACAAACTTTGCATGCTCCGTGAGCGTAGCAAAGTATTATGCCCAGGGTTAGTTAAGATAGACCGAACTGTGCAGGAACCTAAAGAGACGGTGCACGAATATTATGAAAGACTCTTGCAAGCTTTTAAACAGTATAGCGGATTAGATGCATTAGACCCCAAGGATATGGGACAGTTTGTCTCAAAGTTTGTGCTAGGTCTGAGACCAGAAGTCAGCCTCATGATACAGCACCATTTGATCTGTTGGCAGAACAAGCCGGTAGATGAAATCTTGCGGTATGCGAGGTATTGTAGCGATGAAGTGGACTCGAAGCATCGGAAGCTAAAAGACAAATTGATGCTCGTTCAGATGCAGACAGCTCAGGTCCAGCCTAATGGAGGGACCTTAGGAAGAAGACAAGGAAATTACCAAGGGAACCAGAATGGGCAAGGTCAGGGAAAGGGGAAACCCATCGATCCCAAGACGGGGGTGGATGTGGCGACACTGAAGAAGACCACTGCGTATCATCTTTGTCACCAGATCGGGCATTGGAAGCGCGAGTGCCCCTTGAACCCAGCCAACCAAGTACAACAGGAGGGAGAAGGGGTTCAGGCACCTGTGCCGGAGGTAGTCAATACTGTGATGAAGCCCAGATCGATGAAAGGGGGGACATATAACCCACAAGTATCGGTCCCCCAGCCACCAAGAATCTCGCAGGGAATACGGACTTACCAGCAGATGCCCCTTTTCGAAGGGTATGATGAGTACAACTCAGACCCTACATCCTGACGGTGCCTGAGGGGGGAGGAAGACTGCACCCTTGGAGCAGTCTTGGAGGTAGACCAGAGAGGACCTTTTGTGGAGGCAGACATTGATGGTCATCCTACCACACTTTTGGTCGACACTGGTGCTACCCGGTCTACTGTAAGATCAGCAGTAGTCCCCAACCTACCCCTCTCGGGACAATCGATCCAAGTTGTTGGAGTAGCGAACAAAAGAATAAACAGCCCACTGACCGAACCAATTCCAGTAAGGATAGGTTCCTTCCAAACTAGACATCAGTTTGTGGTGTGCGATACGAGTCCAGTTTGTCTTTTGGGAAGAGATCTGTTATGTAAATTGAATTGCACTATTTATTGCACACCCATGGGAGTGGAGGTTCAGATGAGGGATGATGATGCTACCTTTAAAGTTGCTAATCAGCATCTGTGTATAGACCTGTATCCAATGGTGACCGTGGAGGAACTACCACCGGATTTGAGAGATACCGTGTCACCTGAGGTGTGGGACTTCACCGGAGAGGAGATAGGGCTAATCAAGGGAGTTTAACCTGTGCAGATCCAGGTGAAACAGAATGTTGAGTTCCCTAGAACGCCCCAGTACAACCTGTCACCTGAAACGATCGCAGGGATTAAACCTGTAATCGAGTCTTTCGTCAACCAAGCTATTCTGAAGGAGATCAGAGGTAGCCCATGTAATTCACCTATTATGGGACTACAGAAACCGAGCGGGAAATTCAGGATCGTGCAAGACCTGCGAAAGGTCAACACGATAGTGGTCCCTTGTTGTCCAGTGGTACCGAATCCATCAGTGATACTGTTTCAGATTCCATGCGAAGCCGAGTGGTTTACCGTCATTGATTTGTGTCAAGCATTCTTCTCGATACCACTCCATGAGGAAAGCCAATTTCTTTTTGCATTCCGACTGGAAAATCATGTGTTAACATGGTGTCGTATCCCTCAAGGGTTTACAGAAAGCCCATCGATCTTTAATCAGATCTTGAAAAAGAATCTTGAGAGTCTGGTATTGCCACAGAACTCGGTTCTCGTGCAGTACATAGACGACCTGCTTGTTGCCTCAGAAACGGAAGATGCTTGCAGGATAGACACAGTAGCCCTGTTGAACCATTTA
The DNA here is from genome assembly GCA_963921515.1 of Calotriton arnoldi. Lineage (NCBI taxonomy): Eukaryota > Metazoa > Chordata > Amphibia > Caudata > Salamandridae > Calotriton > Calotriton arnoldi. Next base: position 1,043,291 of record CAWUFW010003345.1, on the reverse strand, counting down.
GCAGAGAATGGGCACAAGGTGTCTCCAAACAAGTTACAGTACTGCCTAACCGAGGTACAGTACTTAGGACACAGATTAGAAAAAGGCAAGAGGAAGGTGTCACCAGATCGAATTGAGGCAATAATGAACATGACAGTGCCCACCACTCAGAGAGAAGTCAGGATGTTTTTGGGAATGGTCGGCTATTGTCGGCAGTGGATACCCAACTTTTCCTTGAGAGCAAAGCCTTTACAGAGGCTTACGCACAAGGATGTGAGTGATCCGGTACCATGGGACGAGGAGTGCTTGGTGTCATTCCTAAAACTGAGAGAGGAGTTGTGTAGTGCCCCAGCTCTGGGAATGCCTGATTACAACAAGGCGTTTTCATTGTTCTGTTGTGAGAGAGAAGGATGCGCATTAGCAGTCTTAGCTCAGAACCATGGAGGTATCCGTAGACCAGTTGCCTACTTTTCAGCTACTCTAGATCCAGTAGCTTCTGCGTTGCCCGGATGTCTAAGATCCGTTGCTGCAACAGGTGTCAGTATTGAAAGATGTGAAAGCATTGTAATGGGTCATCCTTTGACTGTATATGTGCCACACTCGGTTGAATTGTTGATGACCAGGACTAAGACTCAGCACCTAACGAATAACAGGTTAACAAGGTATGAGCAAGTCATACTCGCCGCAGAGAATGTGACTCTGAAAAGGTGCTCCGTCTTAAACCCTGCGACATTAATGCCCATACCGAATGTAGGTGATGAACATTGTGCGGACCATGATTGTCTTGACGTGACTGAACTTTGCACCAAACCGAGACCGGACATTGTCGATGAACCACTGACGGACCCAGATGAAATTTTCTTCGTCGATGGTTCATGTTTAAGAGACAGTGTCGGTCAACTAAGAGCAGCGTTTGCTGTATGTACCATTTCCGGGGTGGTTGAGGCTGCTTGCCTAGAAGGAGTACGCTCCGCGCAGGTAGCTGAGCTCATTGCTTTGACTCGTGCCTGTTTGGCCGCTGATCGAATTCGAATCACGATTTACACGGACAGTCAGTATGCGTTTGGTGTGGTTCATGACTTCGGACAGTTGTGGTCCCAGAGGGGATTTTTTTACATCATCTGGCTCACCCATTAGGAATGGAGAACATGTAAGACAACTGTTAGATGCATTGCAATATCCGAAGGAAATCGCAGTTGTCAAGTGCACTGCACATGTGAATGGGGAGGATTTTGTGTCTTTGGGAAATAATTATGCGGACGAAGTCGCCCGCTTCTGTGCTGAACAAGGATGCATATTTACAGAGGGTTACACAGGGGAGAGCCGAGAAAGAACCGAGCTCAACATGATGTTGGCCATGGCAGACACTTGGGAGGAGCTCAAGCGACTGCAAGATGAAGTTTCAGATCAGGAACGGAACGGATGGGTCAAAGCAGGGTGTGAAAGAGGGGATGTGGATGTTTGGGTCTCCAGTGATGGGAGAGCTGTGTTGCCAGAAAACCTGCTGAGTCCGATGGCGAGACTAATACATGGACCGGTACACCTTGGTAGAGATGCAATGATGCGTGTGTTTAGACAAACGTGGTATAACCCACGATTTCGTGCAATTGCTGAAGCAGTTTGTCAGAGGTGTGTCACGTGTCAGCAGATGAATGCTGGAAAGAAAACAGTAGTCACCTTGAGTCACATTGGGAGGTCAGGAGGGCCCTTCAATAGGATACAGCTAGATTTCGTGGAAATGCCTAAGTACAATGGGTTGAGATACATTTTGGTGTTGGTATGTGTATTCTCATGGTGGGTGGAGGCTTACCCAACGCGCAGGTGTGACACTCTCACAGTGGCTAAGTTATTGTTGAGGGAGCTCAGATAGAGGAAGACACTTCCACAGTGAAATCATGAAGTTACTTTGTGCCGCATTGAATGTTGATCAGAGACTCCATTGCAGTTACCGACCAGAGGCTTCTGGGATGGTGGAACAGGTCAATGGAACCTTGAAAGCCCGGATGGCAAAAATGTGTTCATCAACGTCCCTGAAATGGCCTGACGCTTTGTCGCTCGTACTGATGAGCATGCGAAGTGTCCCAGATAGGAGGACCGGGTTGTCCCCTCACGAAATATTAATGGGAAGGGCAATGCGGTTGCCAGCAGTACCAGCTACAGCTTTGATAAACATCACTGATGACTTGATTCTCGATTACTGTAAAGGACTATCTGATGTGGTCCGTTCTGTGTCCCAGCAGGTGCAAGCTGCAGCTGTTCCGGCCTCGAGTGATCTGTGCCACGACCTGTGTCCAGGCGACTGGGTGCTTGTCCGAAAGCACGTGAGGAAGAGCTGTTTGGATGTTCGGTGGCGAGGCCCGTGCCAGATGATACTGGTAACGAATACCGCAGTGAAGTGTGGAGGATTGCCGAACTGGGTACATGCCTCCCATACCCACAGAGTTTCAGCACCCTTGGAAGAAACAGCTCCTCTCATAAACGAAAATCCAGCTGATGTGGCAGGGCCACATGAGAGGACAAGTCAAGCTGTAAGGGTCGCTGACACAGCTGGTGGTGCACCAGAACAAGCTGAAGGGGGTTTCGACAACCCGAACCTCGACTCTGACTCAGAAGACAGAGATGGTGCAGTGGGTGGAGTAGAGTCAGATTCAGCAGAAGGAGGAAGTGGTGCACTGGGTATAGCAGGGGAAGGCGGAAGATCGACCAGAATTGAGGAAAGTTGGCCTGAAAGACAGAGGCGACTGAATCTGAGGTTGGTACCCGAAAGAGATCTTGCTCCAGTGTTTGAAACGTCTGAAACAGAAGCAAGTGACGAAGAGCAGACTCAAGAGGGGCGGTGAATCTGAGGTTGGTACCCGAAAGAGATCTTGCTCCAGTGTCTGAAACGTCTGAAACAGAAGCAAGTGATGAAGAGCAGACTCAAGAGGGGCGGTGAAGGTCGAAAAGAACAAGAGTACCCTGCCGGAGATACTCTACCCCTGAGTGGACTTACACAGTGACTGATGCAGGGGGTAGTGGGTACGGGGAGACTGAGGACTGTGCAGGTGGTCAGCAAGAGCCCGAATGTGGTAGTGAAGGTGGTGCTGTTGTTGCCAGGGCTCGAAGTCAAAGGAATACTGACCCTCACCGTTCCGAATCCCCCGCTTCTGAGTAAAGTCCGAGAATTGGTTTAGCATCGACTCGAATTTCCGTCCTTTGGATTTGAGCCGTATTCACACGAAATGGTAATCCTGCGTCTTGAACTTTTTTATCACATTTTGGAGGCACTTACAAATGATCTTATTGTGGATGAAATATAACCTGTTGTAAATAAAAAGTCTAAAGAAGAAGATAACCTAGATCCGAGTGGAAGAAGAATAAACTTAGGGACTTTCCACCGAGGAGGAACGAGAGTTAGGGAAGTCTTTTTCTGGACTATGTAAATAAGACTGTAGCTGAAAAGGGGATTTCCAGAGGTTTCAAAGTATTGCTCGAACTGGTTAAGCAAGTCACGAGTGGAGGAAACAAAGACTTTTGAGTGTTCATTGCTGAAACCAAGAACTTTTGAGAACTTTCGAAATCATGGAGGCTGGAGATCCAAATCGTAGATCTAAGTTGATTGTAGGCATACTTCTAGGGGGTGTGATAGTTTCTATAATCATAGTAATTGTAGTTTCATATACAGTTCCACATGAGCTAGCAGTGCAGGGGGTGCCAGGGACTCCTACACCTACTACACCTAGCCAAAAAGAGGTAAACATAGGAGCCAACAAAGCTTTGCTGATAGAAGAAAGTCGTAGATTGCATGTAGATTTGTCTAGAAGTGATTTTAAGCTCAATGCTTACGCCAAGCTGCTATACGAGTATGTGGATGCGATGGATGTGAAAGATTGTTATGTGTGTATGCAGTTGCCTGCTTCAGTGGATGAGGGTATTAGGTATCACCATCTTCCACTGACATATGGAATTTCATGTAGCTTGTTGCTTAGTATATTCTATGAAAGAGATCAGTTTGAGTATTTCTTTTCCATTTACGATGCAGTGCTTCCTGAAGTCCCCGCTTATAAACATTTCAATAAGTATGATTATTATAAGTCAGAGGATAGACTTAGGAAGTTCTTCATACCGTCTTTGGAATTGGACACAGCATATGCCCACCGACATAATTTGACATGCTCATTATCAGATGTAGAGAAAAAGTTTGTGGATCAGGTAGAAGACAGATATAGAAAACTAACACAGACACGAGACACAGGGCATAGTACGGTGGATTGGACAGAGGAGGAAAAATTGCACCGGACAAAGGGAAGTTATGGTCCTATAGCTTTGGACAAAGAGCAGAGGGGAAAGCTGTGTGTGAGACGTTATCAGACCTACTATGAAAAGGTTCCCGTGGGACAGAGTACGTGTGACCATGTTTTTACTATGGCAGATGCGGCAAAGAACTTTCTCCAGGGCCCTGTACAAGTGATACCTACGGTGTATTTTGTGTGTGGAAGGAATGCCTATGTGAGGTTACCTGCAAACTGGTATGGTACATGTTACTTGGGAATAATATTTCCAAAGATTTACCATACAGAGGATTTGGAACTTTTGGAAGGTGGAAAGAATTCAAGAGTGAGAAGAGGTGTGATTGCAGGGGTCGTAGTGGGAGATATCTTTGGAGCTATGATACCAAGTTTGGGAGTGATCTTGAATGATGTGAAGATCCGGAGACTGGCGACTGTGATAGACGAGCTATCGATGAACACAGCAAAATCGTTAGTACTTGTAGAGGGAAAGATGTTGTCGATAAGGACAATGGTTTTACAGAATCGCCTTGCTTTGGATGTCTTATTGGCAAAAGAGGGCGGAGTCTGTAAATTATTGAAGGTTCAAGAGTGCTGTACTTATATACCAGACCACAGCAAGGATCTGGAGAAATATATAAGTAACATCACCACTATTCACACGAAGATAGCGGACTTGACAGAAGAGGCAGCCTGGGAAAAAGTTGGAAAAGGGTTTGGTCAAGTGGGGAGCTGGTTTGCGAATTTGGGGAAGGGATTCCTTGGCTATATTCTGAGACCTCTCCTTATTGTGGTAGTTTGCGTGGTTTGTCTGTGGGGTCTAATTAAAGCATACAAATGGTATCGAGCAGGCAGAGTTGAGAGACCTCTGAGAGAAAATGAAACGAGAATGGCTAGGCTGCAGGACAGTCAATACCAAAGACTCAAGAGATTGGAGAAGAGCAGACCAGGGAGAGTGGCAACGAGTACTGTTTAGGTCGGTTCTTTCTCCAAAGGAGTTGAAAAGATGTGATGACAGGAGTCATCAAAGGGGGGAACTGATAGAGCGCTGTGCTCTCGTAAAAATTGTTGGGGTGCATCATAATCATCATTAGTCTGTACCCGCATATATCCAGTTATATATCAATGAATGGTTAGTAAAATGTAGTCGTAATGTGCATTATTAGAATGGATAGGAGGGTAATTGTGGCATTATAATTGCAAATGTAATGCTTAACTGAACGTGCTCAACGATGTATTAATGAAGTAGGCCATATGTAATCGAGATGTAGTAGTTTAATAGTGTACCATACTAAGTTGCACGTGTAGTTCACTTTTGCATATGAAATGTAATGGACTAATGCTTATAAGAGTGATTATAATTGTGTGTTTAAAGTGTGCAAAGGCCTGACTGCATATACGTAAAGGAAAGGCCTGATTCATTTTATGTTAGCTTATTTTAGCAGGAAGAAATGTTTCCCTTGGAAAGGCTCTCTGAGTACAGTTGGTAAACTCATGTAGAGGGGAAATATTTGTTGAAACGTATCTTCTGTTGCAGGTGCAAGGACATATGCCTCGTTAGCAACACACTGGCTCTTTGTCTCACGAGTTAGGGTGGTGGGAGGCATTGAGATGGGAGTATACTGGAATGTAGGGATGATGTTTGCAAGGAAGAAGGTGCCTGGGACTCAAGGTCATCGTAACCGTCCAGGATGAAGTAAGAGTTTCGATGGAAAAATACAAGAAGGAAGACCTGGCCGAAGAGGCGTGACCAAAGGCGTGTTCAATTGTATTTGGGTTTTGTATTAGGGATAGTGCCCTGAGGGTGGGTAGTAGAGAAGAGGTAGAGGAGACCAGAGAGGAGGACAGAGAGGGATTCGGTGAAGGAGCATCTTAGAATTGAGCTCAAAGGGCTATGTGAGAGCACTTCTTAGGAAGTCTTCACAGCTGACACCTTTTACTTACTCTTGCCTGGGAGATTCGTTAAGTAGGTATGTCATCTTAGAAGTAGTGTAGGGACAGCCAATGGGTTTTATGCTTATTTAGATAAATGAGGAATAACATAGAGATTGGAGCTGTTATTGCTTGCCTAATACTTCTGGAGCTAACGATTCTTCTCTTCCTGAGTCGGATGAGACTCCTGCATAGGATGCTATTTGTATTAGTGCCCATTTATTTCTTTAACCTCGTGTTGAGGTGCTTGCACGTGCAGTTATTCTTGGCTGTAATAAACCCACGAAACTGAATACGGAGTCAGTGGTCTTTGTAGGTGAACCAGATTCTAAAGAAAAGATTGCATAACTGAAAAGATTTTCTTCCCTTCACACTATTCAGCAGGTAAAAAAAGATCCTGGCGACTTGGGGATCCTTAGAAAAGATAAGATAAGGATCAGCGTTATCATCAGTAAGTCTTTGTGCGTTCTGCTTCTTTTTCTCACCACGCTGTTTTCATCCAACTTACAATTAACATATTTTATTACATACATGTAAGAAGAAATGTAAGTCATTTTTTCGCTCCCTCCCGCTTCTTCAGTGCCTTACTTTGACACAGGCTTCCTCGAATCTCTTAGCTCCTAATTCCTAGCTTGTTTAATCAGCCTTGGTGGCTCGATGAAGACATTGCAACCTTTCGACACACAAATCCCTTCGGTTTCCGATATAGTCCCTCTTCTTCTACCTCCGTTTTGCTAACACCTGCTTAATCTCCCTAATCCTGCTTTTTTCTCCTTGCCTCATTTGCATTTTGTATGCTAATTTCCCAACAGGTTCCAGTTGTTTTACATGCGGGATCTCCTGGTGGCCGTTCTGCTAATTTCTATTACACCCAGGCCCCTCGGGCGATGCTGCTTCAAGATGGCGGCCAAGGAAACTGACAGATTCCTGCAGACGACGAAGCGCCAGCGCCTTCCTCCGGGAGGAATAAAGGCGACGTATCTCCATAATTGGTGTCATTGTGTCAACTGGTAAAAAATGCTGACACTGGAGAAATCTGCACTATGCTTAATAGTTATGTGCCCTAGTTTTAATTTTTACATTTTTTTAGAACGCTATATTTGGACAAAATCATTTCCACACAACCACCAAATATTACTTAATGGCACTGAAATGTTTTAAAAGATAGTTTTCACTTTGTCTACCAGTATATGATTGCATGTTAAGGTAATAAGTATTTGCATACAGAAAACATGAAGAGCGTCATCAACAAAAATAAACAGCTTTAGAAACGTGGAAAAAAATTGATAGGTAATGACATAAAATCATTCTTTTTTTGACCACATGACGTCCCACCATTGGATCAGGACTGGACCATTTCACTGCCCCCTAGTGGGTTAACTCTATGAAGTGGCAAAAAAGGTAACACTGAAGCGCCCTCCAAAACAACTGGAATAAAAATATAAAAACAAAGAAATACCAAAATGGCATTTTACCAATTCAAATATTTACTGCTTCTCATCCAAATAGCCTGTTTAAATAAAAAAATTGCATTTTACCAGTTTAAATATTTATTGTTTTTCCATCCAGTAAGCCTGTTCTCCAAGGGCTGCTGATATTTGGGTGATGTGGTAGTTGCAGCACAGGGAGAAAAAGTGATTAGCTCAGGGTCACATTAGGTGGTCAGCACCAGAACGTAACATTTGACTAGGTTCTATCTCATAAGAGCATTGCCCATGCAAGTTCCAAAAAATGGCTTGAGCCTCCACTCGTCTGGCCCAAATTTGAAATGAAAGCAACAATGGCAAGACTAAATTATGAAAGTTACAAAGGTTGCAGGATAATTGTGTTGGTGTGTTAAATCAGTTTCCAATATGTGCAGAATATAGTTCCCAAAGTAACATACATTTCTTAGCTGTGGTAAAAGTAAGTTTTAGGGCATGGGACATGGGTAGTGGTTGACCTCTCTACAGAAAGTGGACATTCATTGTTTTGAGGGGGCTACAAACTAGAGGCTTAATTTAACGCAGAGTTGAGTTTCAGACCTGGAACTTGGACTACTTAAAATGCAGGCGAATACTGTAAATATCTGTGGTCAGTGCAGACCTCAAAGGCTTACACCAAACGTATTAAAATGTATTGCTACTCAATACAAGCATGTTTTAGGGCCAAAAGTTCTTGCTCCAAGTGTGAATACTTGTACTCTCAGGAATTCAGGAAATCACACAAAAAAGAGGAGATGCTCAAGATGGTAAAAGAGCCCCAAAAGCCAAGTCAGAGGCCTCAGTCTCTACAATAAATGTACGACTTGAGCCCGGGTGCTTGAGAATGGGCTCTTGTGTAAACAATCTCTTGTGTTCTAAAAGGCATCATTTGCTTTTGGGAGCTAATGAAATCCTTGCAACATACTTTCTTTCTTCAAGGTAGAAATATGGCAGGCCATCGAGGAAAAGTTTTTATTACACTGTCTGTAAAAATTGGCAAGACCCAGAAAGCTCTGAGTCTCCATGATAGAAGATGGAATGGCCAATTCACGATGGCAGAGATCTTGAGTGGATCCATTGACAGACCTTGCTCTGACAGATGATATCCGAAAAGCTCAACTTTTCTCTTCTTGAACTTGCACTTTTCTCTTTTGCAAGTAAGCTGAACAGAAGTACAAACATAACAGGAGCCTGATTCTCAGACAAGGAGGAAGAGAAAATAAGATGTTGTTTAAGTAGGAAACTACAGAACTCTCTGACAACACGCTACAATCAGACCATTCTGAAGATTTTCTTCCAGTTAATATTTCAGAACCTCCTATTGCTGGGACAAGGATTAAATCCTTCCCAAGGAAATCACAGAAAGGAAGGAATGGAGCAATCCAAATCTCTGCATGGATGTAGTCTAACTGCAGCAGCTTTTTGGAAACATCCAGAAATTCTAAAAACTAACTGGGAACATTGGACGTCTGATCTATGGCGGAGGCAGACTTTATTTGAGCAGATTCCTGTTCAATAGGTGACCAATAGCTACCATCATGATGAGTTGTCTTTATAAAACTGAGAGGACAGAGAGAGGGTCCGAGTCTCCTAACAGATGGTATGATGTTCCAACCAAGGAATACCTAATATGATGGATAGCCAGGTGAAGCAAATAGATCAACGGAAACCATCTCCTTATGATTGCCATTGGAACAGGATCCATTTACTCTCTGGACATACTCTGGGTAGGCCTTCCTTCTGATTAATAATTAACATTTTGAGGCCTACTCCTTATACTTTCCCAAAGTTACTTAATGCAACGGGGGAGGCAGGCAGGCAGGCTTTCCAGAAATGATCTAAAGGAATACTTATATGACAAACAGGCGATATAAGGATCCTGTCAAGAAATTTAAGGTTTTCAATTCTCTAATGTCCTTTTCTCTCTTATAAAGGATGGGACTTAGCATTTCCCTGAAACCTAGAAAAATGGATGTGCCATTGTCTTACCAAGTGACCTGGGTTTGAACACTTTAAACGTAGGCCAATCTTGTGCCGTCATTCCTTTTCAGAGTGGATCTAATTTACATGGGTTCCTCCTGTGTCAAATCTTCGAGGTCAGGTTTGGCTCAGGTCATCTGAAATTTCTAGGTGAACATATTGAGGGTCTGGAGCAGCTCTTATGTCTCTCTATCTTCTCTCTTGAAACCTGTGTTTAATTAGTAAGACTTGATCCATGAGACTGGAAAAAGAAGTGTATAATGGAGTACAAGCTCGTTTGTTTTTGAGTTCTTCATTTAGCCCTCTCCAAAACAGGTTTGACTGAGTGTACTCCACCTAGGTGGTTTCCACTGCCAGCTCTTGGAATTGGGTGAAATATGTTAGAATAGCCGAGTTTCCTAGGGAGATGTCCAGCAAAGCCTCTAGGGCTGAGGCTTCTCTATCCTGTTTCACAAACATCCTCAGTAATTTCCTCAAGAAGCTGGGAAGTTGGAGTCATTATTCAAGGTAGGGTCTTTAGGAGAAACCAGCGGAGTGGCCCAAGCTATAGAGATACTCAACAAGGATCCAATCAAGCAGCCAATCTTTGCCCTGCCAGAAGAAAACTGTCCATAACAAGAGTCAAAGTAAAGCACTAGGCTATCCTGAAATTCTTTCAGTTTAGCAGGACAACCGTAAAACCTAGGGGTAGAAGGACTAATCAAAGGGACGTCCAAAATGCTAGACAGGTCTGCTCGATGAAGAGCTGCATTCTCGGTTCCTAAATGGTCAAGCTTCAAAGTCTTTTGCTGAATGCCATCAGGTCCGCTCCCGTATCAATCTCAGAACCCTAAGAAACAGCCATATTGGAAAGGGAAATGAAGGAAAAAGAAAACCCTGAACCAGACTAGCAGCCCCTTCAAAGGCCACCTGCAAACTTCAAAGCAAGAGATTGCTCTTTTGGAGTAAAGCCCTTGGAAAGAAAGCCAGAAGAACCGAGCAGAAGCAAGGAGCTAGGAGGCTCAAGTAAAACTTGGCCCAGGTAAGACTTTTCCCTTGCCCGCAGCCTCCGGCTTCAGAAGGTATCCTGCAGTTCCTGGGTACTTCTGAATTGTGGCTCTTGGGTACTTCAACACCACAGCCCCTGAACACCGGCGAAAAGCTGAGTTCACAACGCCACCTTATTTAAAGTGTATAGTATCTCACATGCACTCTAACTAGAGGTGGATGAGACATCCAGCACTTTTTAGCATATATTCTGCATCTTCCAAACTCTAAATAGGACCCTTAATAAGGATTGCCCACTCTGGAGAAAGGCCAGCATCCCAGCCCAGACTTATTTTTAGTCATTAGAACTGGAAAACAAGAATCTTTGGTGTGAGACTCCAAAGACTTCAAACACAAGCTCCACCATTAGAGGAAGGAAACAGCAGTTGGCTGGAGAAGGTCTGAAAATACCTTTCAGCTCTATAAAAGTAGGGTCTGGAAATGTGCTCTTTCTATACAGTACTTCAAACTGTCAGTTTAGTTTGCCTCTATGCACTTAGAGTTGTTTAGAGTGTAATTTTGGACATAGCCTACACCATCAAGCTGTTCTACCTTCCCTCACTGATAAGAGATGTCTGAAAATATCTTTCTGCTCTATAAAATTAGAGTCTGGAGATGCCCAGTTTCTATATAGTGCTTTAAACTTTCAGCTTAACTCGCTTCTAAGCACTACTAGTTGTGTAGAGTTATGGATTCAAGGACACAGCCTATGTCTTCAGGCTGATCAGACCCCGTCCACTAAGAAACTGGACTTAGCTATATGTTGAATATTTCTTGTTGGGGTTGATGGAGTTGTGAAATCTCTGTGCTACCTTAGTGATTCTACCAGTGCTACTGATCGCCTATGGATATTCGTGGCTTGGCTAGCCAATCAGAGGCCAAAGTCCCTGAGCAAGATATGAGGAAGTTCTAGTGTAGTGAATAAGTGATGTAACCCAAAATGATTGGGCCCTCAAGCAGAATGTGATGAGGGGTCACTGGGCAGGCGCTAGGCATGGGCAGTGTGGGCAGCTGCCATGGCCTCCCACTCAGCCTACCAGCTTGGGGCCCGCACAATTGGAACCCCCCACCGGAGAAAGGCGTTTCTTTACAATTGGGCCCATGGGAGGGGGCCCTCTTCCCCACCCTCTCAGGGATGGTATGGAAAGGCCTATAGGAGGGGGACACTTCCTCTTGTCCACGTTGCAAGGAAACACACTTTGAAGGTTTGTCCTGCAATTCGGCCTCCTGACCGGCTGCCCATTCAGAGACACAGCAGGATGCCGATTGTCCAGCACTTTAGCGCCCCCACAGTTTTAACTCTCAGCCCACAAGCAATTCTCACACCTTCAGCCCGATATGAGCTGTAAAGGAGGTGCTTGTAGGTGGCTGAGAGGAGGAGCTGCGGCCCAGAAAGAGTCTCCACAAAGAAGCTTCCGAAGCCCAGATGGTGTCACTTATGCAAATTAGAGGGGCCACGCACCTTCCCTTTCGCCCGGGGCCCCGAAAATCCTAGAACCGGCCACAAAGTCTCCCATATTTCATAGATACTCATTGGCCTTGGACTGTGAATTTGGGCATTCTGAAAGGTTGAGGACCCCTAGATGTTGGGGGCCCTCCTTGTGCAACAGGGGCATTTGCCACCCCTGTAGCCAATGAGGTAATACGGAACAAACATTTCCCTTTTTCACCTAATGTGTGATAGAGGGAGAGGCATTTTATGGAACAGCACTTTCCATGAAAAGTAAAACATGTCATACGAATTTAAAAAGTCCTTAACTCTTCCCTTTGTTAGGGAAAAGCATCTTGCATGAAAAGAAACAAAAATGTAGTTGTTAACGATCCGTAATTTTGCAGCTCTTCTCGTGTTAGAGTAGGTGCAACAAAGGGTAGAAATTGCACCAATAATTCGAGATTTTACAGAAACGGGGATTGTGGGGAAGCGTTTTCAATGAAAACTATTTTGCATAAAAAATAACTAAATCAATATTTTTAAAATGTCTCTGGCAGTTCCCATCCCTGTGCAGGTATGTGTAAATGCAATCACAAGGTAAGAGTGGACGATTACGCCTCATTTTCACAGGAAGGGCAAGCGCAGTAATGCTTCGCATGAAAACTCATTTTAACATAAATGAACAGGGAACAGAAACATCTAAAGACTTCTCGATGAAAAGAAAAAAGGAGCAAGCGATAAGTTTAAGTGTCTGTACTTGCTAAACCCCACAACCCAGACAGTTTTGCATAAATGTCTCTAGTATTCTTCTTGTGTTTTACATTCAATATGCATCGTTTGTGTGATGAATGGTTAAAATTGGGTTTATTTTAAAAAATAAAGATGTGGCGAGACAGAAGCTTTGGCTTTACAAACATAACATAATGTATATTTGTAAAGCGCACGTTCACCCAAGGGTATCTTGGCGCTGAATAACAGATGTTTATTGTTACCCAACTCAATGGTACTCATTTTATCGTCCTCAGAAGGACGAAAGGCTGAGTGGATCTGGCGGGATTTGAAGTTTTGACCATGAGGTCGAACACAGGCCCCCTACAGTGGACGTATTAGCTCACTAAGCCACCAGACCATGCAAAAAGGAAGCAATTCTGTAGCTCACCAGACAAAAAATGTAAAATCAAAAGGTCACATAGAAGAAAAATCGAAGACTCTGCCATCCTTCTCTCTAAACTAGGATGGGTGACGCTAGAGACTGTGGATGTACTTTTAGGGTTATTACTGTAAAAATAGTGTAAATTGATATGGTTTTCCTCTGTCTTTCTTGTCCACAGCAAATATGTTTAATGACCACTTCTCCAACGACTGTCTGAGAGTCATTGTAAGCAATTTTATTTTTAGCTTGAGGGGTATGATCTGAAAGAAAGGAGTTTCACCTTGCTTTATGTGAGACTAATGGACATGTGAAAGCTAGCCTTGGTGTAAAAAATGGGGGGGAAACAAGCATTGGCATTACCAAAAGGGATGACTTTAAAGGAATTTTGTATGATAATTTGAAGCATTACAAGGAAATCGCATGGGTATCGATATGTATTTGTTTGGAAGTAGAGAACTGTGGAATAATTTGGGTGCAGGTGTAGTTGCACTGTCAAGCCAGACCTAAACATTCATGTAGGTGAATGACTGCCCGCCTCTCATCTGTACTACTACCAGAAAAAAATACCATAAATTATCTAGTTATCTAAGACACTTTACTAGCATTACAATCCTATGTGTGATCCCTGAGAGTTCAACCTCAGCCAGCTGTATAAATAAACAAAAAGATCACAGCTTTGTGGAGGGCAAGCACTTATTCTGTGGAATATACAACATCTGTTCAATCAAAGCATGTGTTCCTGGCTCCCAACATGTGGGTGGAGCCAAAGCCCCTCTCTAGTGATGCTCACATAATTGTCTGGCGACAGCTGCACTGTCAAGCCAGACCATACAAATCAAACAACATAGAAGCTGGATCTCGAAAGACAGACATGAGGGTGACTACTGTCTCAGTAGAAAAAGGAACAAATATCACACACGCAAGAGCTATTATCTTAACACAAACTAAAGAAAAGAAACAATGACATCCTGTGTGATCCCGTCAGACATTCCCAAAGTTTTAAGTAGCACCTCTTTGCATTATGGAACCTGTGGTTTCAATGATTCCACTAGATGATCAGTGAGCCTAAATCCTTGTTGTAACTATAAAGATAAGTTTAAGTTCTGTCCCACTGGCAGCGTTGGCAATCTGATGCTATTTGAAAATACAGCCCTATCACATGCGAGGAGAATCAATACTGTCGCTGTAAAATACTGCATGGAAGAGTCAGTACTGTTGGGTTAAAAGTACTGATATGCTGCTGAGAAGTGTGGTAGTTTTCCTTTTAAAAATATTAAAGTTCTGCTAAGAATTGCTTTTGCTTTTCAATTAAAGGTTGGGGCTCTGGTGAGAAGGAGCAGACCCCCCTCTAAAGGTTTTGACCTCTGCCGGAACATCCATATGCTGCCTTTTAAAAGTAGTGGATCTATTCTGAGTAGCTTTACTACCCCGTTAACAGTACTGGAACTCTAAGAGATGTTCTGATACTGTCCTATTAAGCGTGTTCATTTCATCAATGGTTCTGGAGCTCTGCTGAGAGGTGGTGCCACTCTCTCATTAAAATGAGAGGATATCGGTTCTGCTAATGTTTTGGAAATCTGTTAGGAGGAGGTAGTACTGTCCATTTAAGGTACCTCTCTGCTGAGAAGCTCCAGTACTGCCCCATTAAAGCTAATAGAGAACCACTGCAACATGCTAAGACAGTCCCAATAAAGGCATGGAACTCTGTAGAGAGACTTGGTACCATTCACAGGAAGGTTTGGAGCTCACCTAAGAAGTGCCAGTACTGCCACGTTAAAGGTTTTTGGCTCTGTTGACAAGGGCTAGAAAACGTAAAGCTTTGGCACACGGGTGACAAGAATTAATTATCTCATTAGAGTATTACAGACCTGCTGAGAAAAGCCAATCGCAAGGCTCCTAGTCATGGAAGATGGCATTGAGGAGGCGAGTGAACCTCTCCCCGACCTCCTTTCTTCCAAAGAGCAGTATGGGTCAGTGGAGGGTTTCATCCTTGACCCTATCACGACCCTGGAGCAATAGAGGGACTGTCACCAATAGTCAGCGCACTTCATCTCTTTCTTCTCCTAATCTCCTTCTCCTAATCCCAGGGCTCTCTACAAGTTGTACGCATGATATTGGCACTAGAGACAGTATGCCTGTGAATAACAAGGTCTACAGGCTATCTGACAGGGTGAGAGCCAGCTTAAAAAAGAATGTCACCAAAATTCTAAAGCTAGGCGTAATTGAGCCCTCGAGCAACCCTAGGTCCAGCCCAGTAGTGCTGGTCCCCAAAGCTGCTCCTCCAGGTACTCCAGTTCTGTGTGGATTACCGGGGGCTCAATGCAGTTACTAAAACTGACGCTCACCCCATTCCCCAAGCTCATGAGCTCATTCATTGGTTGGGGGCTGCTAAGTTCCTCATCACTTTTGATTTGATGTCTGGGTGCTGGCAGATTGCCTTAACTCAAAGGGCCAAAGAGAGGTCAACGTTCTCTACCACAGAAGGCCTTTTCTAGTTTCTGATGATGCCCATTGGGTTGAAGAACGCCCCTGCCACCTTCCATAGGTGGGTAAATTAAGTCATGGCTGGGTTGGAGAACCTAATTGCCTCATACCTACGACAACTTTGCGGTCTTCAATCCAGCTGGGAGGAGTGCCTGTGCCACCTCAGAGAAGCACTTCAGGCTCCGCTGAGAGCAGGCTTTACTATCAAGGCCAGTAAGTGCCTGATGGGTCAGGGTTCAGTGGTCTACTTGGGTCACCAAGTCGTAGAGGGCAAGATCAGCCCCTCCAAGCCAAAATTCTTATCATTCTGGCTTGGGAACCTCTCAAGACCCAGACAGAGACGAGGCCCTTCCTAGGCCTCACCGAATACTACAGGAGTTTTGCTAAGGGGTATGGCACACTGTTGCTCCCTTGACAGAGCAGACATCTAATAAGCAGTCCAGACAGGTGATCTGGACGGAGGTGTGCCATACTGCTTTTGACACCCTTAAAAGGCCATGTGCATGGCACCCATGCTCAAGGCCCCTGATTTCTCCCAAGAGTTCATTGTGCAGACGGATGCCTCAGAGATAGGCATAAGGGCCATTCTCTCACATCTAAATGAAGAGGGCCTAGACCAACCAGTAGCCTTCATCAGCAGGACACTACTTCCCAGGGAACAGAGGTGGAGTGCAATAGAAAGGGAAACATCTGCAGTGGTATGGGCACTGAAGAAGTTGAGACAAATACCTGTTTGGGGCTCACTTCCTGGTACAGACAGACTACAGACCCCTCAGATGGCTAATGGCGAGGTGGGGTGAGAATCCAAAACTATTGAGGTGGTCCAACTCCCTACAGGAATAGACTTTATGATGGAGCATTGCCCTGGAACTGACCACGTCAATGGTGATCATCTCTCCAGGTTCTCCCGCCTTATCGATGGTAACCCGCTTGAGGGTTGGTAGATCTCTCTGCTTTCAGCTGAGGGACACATGTTGGATCTCACATCCTTGACATGGTTTTCACCCCAACTTTTTGCCTTTCCTCCTGTTTTTGCTGACTTTGTTTTTGCTGGCCTTAGCACTCTGCACACTTTACAATAACTTTAGCTTACACCCAATTGGGACATTTAATTTACTTGTAAGCCCTTGGTACAGTGGTACTACAAGTACCCAAGATCTGTAAATTAAATGCTACTGGTGTGCCTGCAGTGCTAATTGTGGCATACATTTAAGTAGCCTTTTAAACATGTCTCAGGCCTACTATTGCAGCCTGTAATGCAGGTTTAAACTTACATTTCAACCTGACAAAATAAACCGTTTGCCAGGTCTAAATCTTTCTTTATAATAAATGTAAGTCACCCCTAGGGTAGGCCCTAAACAGCTCCAAAGGTAGGGTGCAATGTATTTAAAAGGTTGGACATGTACTTTTAAGTTTTACATGTCCTGGTAGTGAAACATGCGTTTTTCACTACTGCAGGCTTGCCTCTCCTATAGGATAGCAGTTTGGCATCTAAAGAACTGTGACCCCTCCCCCTTTAATGGTAAAGTCGGCTTTTGAATCACAATTCTGAAAATGGCAAATTTAGAAAGTTTACAATTTTCTGTCCCACCCATTTGGCAGCTGCAGTCTGTATTCTGGGTCACATGACTAGGTGTAGCTGCCAGTTGGCCTTTGTGTATTACTACCATAGAGTGGGACAAAAGGGAGATAGATGTTGGCACGATGGGCCAATTCTGACTTGATATGGGGTAGAGCTGTCATCTAACTTGCACATTAAAAATGCTCTGCCTGAGCTAACTCACAAAAGGTATTACAGAAGTCATTTGTGCCCCCAGACAAGCTGGGTGCAGGGCAGCGAGGCAGGACATTCTAGATATCTTGTGGGGGTGGAAACCTCCAGAACCTGAAACTACACCAAAGCTGGCGCCTGGTAGAAATAGGGGACCCTCAGACCCAACTCTTCAGTACACTCGTGGTCCTGTGGATGCTACAGAAGAAGGTCTGTTGTGCTGCTATGCAGTCAGAAGGACTGCTACTGTGCTGCTCCCCTGCCTGCTGAGAAGGAAGAATGCACCTGCACCCTTCAAGCCAGCCTGAAGTAACTCCAAGGGTCAGCTGACTGACCACATGTTCTGAGCTTCAGGGACATAACAAGCTCCAGACACCTCCCTACATCTGTCCAGATGACCTGCTGCCTGGATATGCAACTAGACCTGCCTTAGCCCTGCTGGCCTCTGCTGGAATGAGTTCCGGATCCCAAGAGAGCCCCCTCAGGTCCTGGACCCTTGGTGTGGCATCAGTTGATCTACTCCCAACTGACTGACCGCCTGTTCTGAGCTACAGGGACAACCGCTCCAGAGGCCTCCTGCATTCGTCCAGCTGACCTGCGGCCTAGGCCTGCAACTAGACCTAACTGAGCCCTGCTGGCCCCTGCTGGAGGGAGTTCCTGATCCCCAAGAGGTGCCCCTTAGGTCCTGGATTGATGGATCTGCATATTACATGCTTTCTCTGTGACTGGAAGATTCAGATTGATGTAATCGCATATTACTGTTGGAGATCTACCTTAAGTGGAAAAATGTACATAACAATTTTTTTTACCTAGTTCTATTTTTCTTACCTTTCCTATTTTTTGGTTATAACGATTAATTTCTATGGGAAACCAGTGAGCAAGATGCACAAATGACCCCTTGTTGAAGGTGGAGTTTTGTCTACTTTTCAAAAATGCATAACTTTCTGGAATCTTCTATAGGTTTCACATCTTTCTCATGTAAACTGCAAGGAGGTAGAAATACTAACCACTACTTCGAAAACTGTAAAAAGTGCATTGAGAGAAATCATATTGCAACCCCCTGCTTGCCTTAGAAAACTGGGAAGAGGCAGTGGTGTAACACAAAATGATGCCCCCGCAGGATGTGATGAGGACTCCCTACATCTACTATATCTCACAGATGTTCATTGGCCTTGAGCTGCCTGGGGGGCCCTTGAGGGGTTTGAGGCCCCTTGAAGGGTTGTGGGGAGGGGCCTGCACCACAGGGGCAGTAGGGGTCTTTTCTACACCTCTGGGAACAGGGTGATCTTAGAAAAGTAAATCTTTTGTAAGTGCCATTTTTTTTATAAAACACGCACTTACCTGCACAGCACGTTTTTCACATTTTTCTCAGAACCAAAACTTTTGTCATGTTTTGTGTATGCCTGGGTAATTCACAAAATTTTGGGAATTTCATGTTACCCTTGTTACGTGGAATTCCCGAAATTATGCCTTTGTGTCACTGAGTAATTATGTGGCATTCACTTTAAAAATATACCACGGAGACACGCGAACAACAGAAGGTGAGAAGTGGCTGTTAATGTTGCTTTTGGTTAAATGTGTCCTTCTGTTAAAAAATTATGTGACAACGCATTTCACTCTAAAATGTAACACAAAATGACGATTTCGCATCTTGCCTAATTTCATGTCATTTTACCAATATTTCATGTAGTTAGATGTAAGCATATTATGTGAATTTTGCACACCCCCTTCTTTGGGTATTTCTCTGTTGCCTCGGGGATGTACCACAAACACTAATAGGCTGATTACGTGGACCACCAGACTCGCAGGGGCACAGTGGTGGTATTATGACTCAGGCGGTCGGAATGCCCTGGCACCACCGCAAACGCCAAGGATCAGAGATCTCTGGCGGTGGCGCGGCGGTCTTAGGGCCACAATATGCTTGGCAGGACCACTGCAGTCCTGCCAAGCATTTCACGAGTTTCATCCCAGCCAAGGTTTTCATGGCAGTTCCTTCTCCATGAAAACCGCAGTAGAGAGGAAACAAAGGGGACCCTACTGGGCCCCCTATTGCCTCAAGGCCTCGGGATACATGTAGGGGGGCACATGGTGTGCCCCCCTGTATGCATGCACCCCAGAACCTGCATGGCATGGACTGCAGCAGTACATGCTGTGCAGGTACTGACTTTGATATTCCCATTGCGGTGCTATTTCATAGGCACCATCCTGGGAACGCCAAAGAACCGCTCGCCATACAAGAGAAAACTCACAATCTGGCAGGCATTTCGCACAGGGGTTTGATGATGCGGCAGCAGGGCAGTCCTGCTGCCACACTGCCAAACTCGAAATTAGGCCCTAAATATCTTTAGAATCCCAACATGTGTGATAAAAAAGATGATAATTAGGCTTGGATAACTTTTATGAAAATACGGTTTGAAGACTTATGTGTGAACTGCCCAAAATATATATTAAAAAAGATCAGAACGGGGAGGAGAGATTCCTATCTTCGTTGATGAATACTACACATAAAAAATGTTTCTGGTATAAGTCATATGTGCAGGTCCACTGGGTACAATATAATATGTATAACCTTATCTGAAAGGGGGAATCATGACCCAGTTGTAACTTCATCTTTTCTGATCGGCCCCTTATTGAATCATAGTAATAAACAGCATATTACACAGCTTTGCGTCCATGGCCCTACAGTACTGAGTAGTCAAACTAGAGAGGTGGCCCCTCTGTCCAGGGGAACAGGGCTCTGAAAACCAGTAAAATATGTAAATCCGTATTTGTAAAGCGCGAACTACTCACCCTTACGGGTCTCAAGGCGCTGGGGGCCGTCGTGGAAATTAAGTGAGCTATTGCCCAGAGTCACATGGTGCTGAGCTGAGCTGCCGCCGGAGCCGGGGATCGAAGCGTGAGCCCTGTGCTCCGAAGTCAGCTGCACCTCACCTCTCCACAGTAGAGAAAAGGCTATTTCCCCTGGGTCTATAGAATTGCACCAACACTCTTACTCAATACCATACCATACTCACTCCGCACACACCTTTTACTTTGTCAACATGTAGCCAGCATAATATCCAATGCATACCCGAAATTGAGATGTAGCGCTTGCAAATGTTTTTTATTTTTAGTAAAAAAAGAGAACTCTGTTAATCAGAGTATACAATAAAATTACAAATGACACATCAATAAGCCTGTCTGTTTGAATCCAACCATACGAACTTCTGGGAAAGGAAAAAGTTACCCTGCCAGTCTTTCTGCTTTTAAATAGATGATGTTGGATCATTTTTGCGCAACAGTTTATGTATAAGTGTGCAAAAAGGGTTTCCTATTGTATTTGTTTGTATTGTTGCTTTCAAGAAGTATAATTTGTGCGCCGTATTTTAACCTATTTAGAATATATTGTATTAGGTTGTCTATTTCATGCTATGTATGAATTTTATTGATGTGTCGTTTGTAATTTTATTGTATACTCTGATTAACAGAGTTCTCTCTTTTTACTAAAAATAAAAAACATTTGCAAGCGCTACATCTCAATTCCGGGTATGCATTGGATATTATGCTGGCTACATGTTGACAAAGTAAAAGGTGTGTGCGGAGTGAGTATGGTATGGTATTGAGTAAGAGTGTTGGTGCAATTCTATAGACCCAGGGGAAATAGCCTTTTCTCTACTGGCCTACAGTACTGAGCCATCCCTTTGGCCTGCAGCAAACATTACATCTTCTCATGGACGTCACTTAGGGGTCGCCAGGGTTCGCAGCTACGACCCCTGACTTGTCCTTTTTAAGTCCTGGCACTGCCTTTGCGACCCCTGGCCTCAGAGATAGCTAAATCCGTGCCAGGATCAGAAGGGCAGCTCATCCTTATGGACGTGGACTGGGGCTCCGTTTTCCTTGTTTTCTGGCAATTGTTTATTACACTAATTGTGAATAATGGTAGTTAATCCCTATTAGTGTACTAAAAAATGGAGTAAAATTAGCTGACATATGCACACCCCCCCGCCCCTCCCCCCCATGGCAGCTGAGGTAAGTTAAAAATGCTTTTAAATGTATGTTATGTGTGTGCTTGCTGGTGAGAGCGCGTATATGTGACAGAGAGTGTGTGTATTTGTGAACGTGTGTGCGAGAGATAGTAAAGGTCAAATGGTGTGTGATGTCACTTCCTCTACCCCTGGTATTTTGGTGAATTGTCGTTCATGCATCTTCTCTAACTCACTTTCCAGCTCACAGTCAACTCTGCTCAGAAAGAATCCAGCCAGAACCAGCTGCAGGCAGAGCAAACGTGACTCGCTGATTAATAGATTATATCTTGATGTTATCGGATTTTTGGACGTTTTTCAATCGCTATGTTCTACATCTAAAGTCCCCTTGCTGCCAACTCCTCAGAGGTGCTTTACAACAGTGTCTCAATGAAGTTATAATGCTGCTGATTACTTTTACCTTGTCTAGGTGCCATGCTCCCAACTGTAGCATTCATGGCAAGTCAGCTCGTATTTTAGTTTTCTTGGCAGGATTGCTATCTCGTACAACAATATTACAAGCGTATATGTACTTGTATATGCACCCACAACCTTTACAGACCATAGAAAGATGGAGGGAGCAGTTAGTTTGTCGAGATTCGAACTTGTGGCTTTTATATCACTGCAGATGTCAGCAGCGAGCCTTAACACAGTGAGATCGCCTGCCAGTATCTCCCCTGCTTGTTAGATCACCAAGTGATGCTCTTCACTGTGCAATGCAATGCAAAAAATACCGCAACCACAATACCGACAAGGTAAGAATATGCGCTTTACAAATACACGTTATGGTATGTGGTAAAGAGGCCCTTTCTGGACAATAATGTCAATGCTGTAACTGAATGTTTTGTGTAGAATAGTTTCATATTTGCTTCCTTTTTCATATAATTGTTGCGAGAAAAGTTTATTTATTATTTGTACCGTTTCTCCCTTTCCATTATTCTCATATTTTATCGCTAAACAAATTCTTGGTATTTTTTTATATTTGCAATGTCAGCACTGTGCACCTTAACTGTCTTAATTATATGGTTTTAGTTAAACGTAATCCCTATCACTTTTTTGGGCTCGGCCTGCGAACAAACTCTCAGTCTTGGTAACTGAAAAATAAAGCATTATTTTTGGACGTGCGGGACTCTGGGGTGATGAGCCCATCTAACCAAGTGACCCCTGACTGAAGACCAGAAGAAGCCGTCACATCACATACATGACGTCGTGGTGACACCGCAAGGGTACAGCTGGGCAGCAGCCGGAGGCTATGGGCGGGCGGCAGTGCCTTGGCGCATTCCATGGCACGCACGGCACGAAGTACACTTTATAGCTGACAAGGTAGAACCAAAGAGAGTAGGGAAGGGGTGGGCACCGGCTGTGGGTGAATTGGGGGAGAGTGTGTGGGAGTGTGCGGGGAGAGAACAGAAGGCGAGTGGGAGGAAAAACCCCTTTCAGTTGCTTTTCGTGAAAAGTCCAACTCAGAAAGTATGCCAGCGTTACTGCCAGCTAAGCTGACAAACATGGTCGGCATACAGGAAACAGGCACGCGCAGGCATGTCCATCCATAGCGCCTCGCTTGATATCGGCCGTGTTTGGCATTCTGCCGTCGGCGGTGTTTCCACGGGGGCGCGGAGTGCGCACACTGAACGTGGCTGGCAGAGGGGAAGCGCGCACGCTGACAGATGTCCGCTTCTGTGCCAAGCTTCAGCGCATCTTCGAGCCTGCTAATTAGCAGAGCCGGTAATTATCTGGGAGCCACGAGGCACACTCAGGGAGGCCTCGCTACGCACCTCCACGCGGCGGCTAAGTGCCCTCTGTTCCCGCGTCTTCAGGCATGAGGAGAGCCCCAGAAAAGGGCCACTCCGAGGAGCCGAGCAGAAAAGCGCAAAGGCGCGATAATCGCCGGGTGGCTGGAGTGCCTTCTGCTGGCAGCGGAGTCTGGAAGCGCAGGCAAGGGACTCTCCTCGCGCGTCCCAGCGGAACTGTGAGCATTTGTTCTCTCTTTGGTGGCGTTCACTGAGTAATTGTGAGTGCGAACTGCCGAGCAGTACAGCTGTTTCCGCTGGCGCCAGATGTTGCCCAAGCAGGTGCTGCCGCGTTTTTGCGCATGCACCCTGGTTTATGCGTGGCGTCCCTGCGCTGCGTGGCCACGACCCACGCTCGCCCTGCTCCTCGAATGGGTGCCCGGAGAATGGGCCTTTTATGCTTTATTTGTGCCTGCAGTGAGCACGGTGCAGTAGCACAGAGGATCTGCACAGTGTTGGGCCAGAGAATAAACCATTATTTGGAGCCCGAATGATGACATCCCTCGATGATGCGTATATTCAAAGCAGCAGTGAAGTAATGTTATGTTATGTTATGTTATATACATTTGTAACGCGCTCAGCTACTCCAAAGAGTGTCCCGGCGCGGTCACCTGAGCGGATCATGAGTCCGAGCTTAAAACAAGAAGGTTTTCAACTTTTTTTTGAAGATGCGGGAATCTGAAATGCTGCGCAGAGCCAGAGGCAATGTATTCCAGCCTAGGGCCGCCTTACGAACAAGGGAACAACCACCCAGCCTTTGCCGAGAAAAACGTGGAACCTGGACCAATAATTGCGAAGAGGAGCGCAACTGTCTTGTCGGCGCATGAAAAGAGAACCTGTTTTGCAGGTAGCTAGGTCCCCGGCCATAAAGGGCATTATGGGCAATTGACAAGACTTTAAATTTGATCCGCGCCTCCACCGGAAGCCACCGGAAGCCACCGGAAGCCATCGCCGACATCCACGACAGCTTCAACACCACGACCGCCCCGGCAACCACCGAGACCACTGCCCCCACAACCACCAACCGCCTGCTCTCCTGGACCAACATCAATGACGAGGACACCAGCGAGATCATGAACACCATCCACTCCGGTTCACCGCTAGACCCGTGCCCTCACCACATCTTCAACAAAGCCAGTACAGCCATCGCGCCCCATCTCCGGAAAATAATCAACATCTCCTTCGAGACAGCAACCTTTCCGGAAAGCTGGAAGCACGCCGAGATCACCGCCTTACTCAAGAAACCCAAGGCAGACCCCAAGGACCTCAAGAACGTCCGACCCATCTCTCTGCTCCCGTTCCCCGCGAAGGTCACCGAGAAAATCGTCAACAAACAACTGACCCGCTACCTCGAGGAGAACAACATCCTGGACCCTTCCCAGTCCGGCTTCCGCAGCAACCACAGCACCGAAACCGCCCTCATCGCCGCCACCGATGACATCAGGACCCTGCTAGACAACGGAGAAACAGCAGCCCTCATCCTCCTGGACCTATCAGCCGCCTTCGACACGGTCTGCCACCACACACTACGAACACGCCTTCACGACGCCGGGATCCAAGAGAAGGCCCTGGACTGGACCACATCCTTCCTTTCCGGCAGAACACAAAGCGTCCGCCTCGCCCCTTCCGATCCAATGCCACCAAGATCATCTGCGGCGTACCCCAAGGCTCCTCCCTCAGCCCAACGCTGTTCAACATCTACATGGCACCCTCGCCCACGTCGCCCGACAGCACAACCTCAACATCATCTCCTACGCCGACGACACCCAGCTGATCCTCTCCCTCACCAAAGACCCTCACACCGCCAAAGCCCACCTCCACGAAGGAATGAAGGCCGTCGCCGAATGGATGAGGACCAGCCGCCTGAAGCTGAACTCGGACAAGACGGAGGTCCTCATCCTTGGTTCCAACCCTTCAGCCTGGGACGACTCCTGGTGGCCAACATCACTGGGAACAGCCCCGCCACCCACCGACCACGTACGCAACCTAGGGGTCATCCTCGACCCCACCCTCTCCATGACTAAGCAGGTCAACGCCGTTTCCTCATCCTGCTTCAACATCCTCCGAATGCTCCGCAGGATCTTCAAGTGGATCCCCACCGAAACAAGAAAAACAGTCACCCAGGCCCTCGTCACCAGCAGGCTGGACTACGGAAACGCCCTCTACGCAGGAACGACGGCTAAGCTCCTGAGACGGCTGCAACGCATCCAGAACACCTCTGCACGTCTTATCCTCGACATCCCCCGACGCAGCCACATCACACCCCACCTGAGAGACCTGCACTGGCTCCCTGTCAACAAGACGATAACCTTCAAGCTCCTCACCCACGCACACAAAGCACTCCACAACTCCGGACCAGCCTACCTCAACAGACGACTCAGCTTCTACACCCCCACCCGCCAGCTCCGCTCGACCAGCCTCGCCCTCACCACAGTCCCCCGCATCCGGAAAACGACCGCCGGCGGCAGATCCTTCTCCCACCTCGCCGCCAAGACCTGGAACACCCTCCCCACCAACCTCCGACAGACCCAAGACCTACTGGCCTTCAGAAGACTCCTCAAGACCTGGCTCTTCGATCAGTAGCAGCACCACCCCCCCTCTTCCCCCAGCGCCTTGAGACCCTCGCGGGTATGTAGTGCGCTTTATAAATGACATGATTGATTGATTGATTGAGCACTCCTCCTGGGAAGATCAAGTAAGAGGCGGCTCGCCGCATTCTGCACCACCTGAAGCTTGTTCAGCAGATAGCTGGGGGTCCCTACATACAGAGCATTAGCGTAGTCCAGGCGAGACAAAATCAAAGCCCGGACCACGGTTTCCCTAGCTGCCATTGGGAGCAGAGGGAGAAACTTCCTCAAAGATTTTAAAATCCCAAAGCAGAACCCCGCCAGCTTCTTGATATGGGTGGCAAAGGTTACATTTTCCTCAAACCAAACGCCCAGGTTTTTAGCGGCAGCACCCAACAAGCACGGCAGTGGAAACCCTGGGGGCCACAATAGCTCTCTAAAATTAGAAGGAAATTTCCCATACAAAAGTATTTCGGATTTCTCTTCATTGCATTTTAGCTGGGCCTGCGCCAACCAGCAGAAAACCGAGAATAGACAGTGTTGAGCAGAGGAAACATCAGCATCAGCACCCTCCCAAGTAAACAGAAGCTGAGTGTCATCCGCATAGGCAATCACCTTAGCCCCCAGCTCCTCCGCTAGATATATCAGCGGGGTAACATAAATGTTATAGAGGAGGGGGCTAAGGGACGAGCCCTGCGGGACTCCAGTAGCCACTGGTTGGGGGGAGGAGGCGCACGGTGGAAGCCAGACCAGCTGTGAACGGTCCGCCAGGAAAGAGGTAAGCCAGCTTAAGGCCGAACCAGCAATACCAATCTCCGAAAGGCGAGCCAGAAGTAGGGAGTGGGGCACCGTATCGAACGCCGCCGAGAGGTCCAGCATGATCAAAGCTGCCCTCCCGCCGGCGTCCAGACACTCCCGAATAGCCTCCGACACCTCCACCAACGCAGATTCTGTGCTATATGTGGCTCGAAAGCCCGACTGTGCTGGATGCAGCAGACCAGCACCTTCCACATAGTCCGTAAGTTGTCCTGTGACTACCTTCTCACACACTTTGGCAAGACTAGGCAGAAGGGAAATTGGGCGGTAGTTGCCAGGACTCAAGGCATCTAGTGAGGGCTTTTTTAAAAGGGGGAGAATCTTAGCCTGTTTCCTGGTGACCGGCACCCGGCCCTCCAACAGGGACATATTGACAATATTGTTAACAACTGTGTTAATGGTGTCGGCGGAAAGTGCTAAAAGCCTAGCTGAGCATGGATCAGTGGGCGAGCCTGATTTCAAACCCTTAAGAATTTTAAGGGTACATGCCAACTCAACTGGGGAGAAGGTCAATAGTTTGGCAATAGAGCCCGGAGGGGACACAGGGGAGATGGAAAGAGCTAAAGGTCCTCTAGAGCCAGCGGAAAAGGCCGCCTGGATGGTCTGAATTTTGTCCCGAAAGAACTTAGCAAGAGTATTGCACCAAGTCTCCGACACGGGCAATGAACAGACCAGGGCACAGGGAGCCACAAAACTCTGCACTATTAAAAATATTTCTTTAGTGTTATTATTAGCCTGGTCAATGCGGGCGGAATAATATCTGCTTTTTGCACCCGCAATCGCCCTATAGTAACTTTTTTGTTTAGATCTAAGAGCAAATTTTGCCAACAAATAGTAGTTATTGGAGCGCCACCGTCTCTCCAATACTTTACAATCATGTTTCAGAGAGTGGAGCTCGGGCGAGAACCAGGGTTTAGAGGGGGACTCTCTAGCCAGTCCTGGGGCGCGTGAATGAGAAAACACAGTCACAGAATTGGAGATCCACTCCGTAAATCCCACCAAGTTCCCTTCCAGATCCTGCGAACAGATGGGACGAGAGGAAGCCAAAACACTATTAAACTGCAAGGGGGTAACTTGTGAAACTCTCCGCGGACAGAAACAAATAGCTAGCCCAGGGGCGTAACACAGACCCCCGCATCCCCCGCGGTGCGGGGGGAGGGAGGGCGAGCTGCAGGGTGCCCTCTCCCTGTACTTTGCAGGGGGGCCCTTTAAACCTTCGTTACGCCACTGAGCTAGCCCGCAATTTATTGTCAGTGGGGAGGTCACATCCCTGTAACGTCTGAACGTAAAGCGGTGCGCTGTGGTACACGCAACCACACATAGAGCCACGAAGCGCATGTCTGGCCAAGGGGATATGTGGTCTTGTGGAAACACTTTTCAGAACGGAATCAGTCCAGGAGACATATTTTTCAATCTTGTTTCTGTATAACTATACACCGTGATCTTGAGCAAACAACTGTGCGTGTGTATAAATGGGTACAATTTAATTCCAGATTTGTAAAGTGCGGCTTATCACCCGTATGGGTATCCAGGCTGTGGGGGCCGTCCGGGAGATTAAGTGAGCCGTTGTCCAGAGTCACATGATGCTGAGCTGAACTGCCGCCGACACCGGAGATCGAACCATGAGCCCTGCGGTCTAAGTCAGCAGCTCTGGCCGCTGCGCCACACCTCTTCCTACAATGCTAGTATGAAACAAAGAAATGAGACAGGTGAAAGGGAGAGAGCACCATATCTACTAAGGTATAGCTCTGTTTTCCTCTTCCCTGCACTGGTGCACCTTTGGCTGCCTTGCACCAATGCACACACCCTTGCGACATAGTGCAATGTGTGTAAGTATTAAAATGAATAGTTTTTGTACTAGAAGGGTACCCTTCAAGTACAAAATAGAGGTGCATGAGCCAACAAATTAACATGGCGAGCGAAGCCAGAATTGAGGTAAGCATCTGGGGTGGCTCTTAGAGCCTGTATATAAGCCAAGTCTTGAAAGTGTTTGCTATGTCAATCATACGACAAACAACACATAAAAAATGAGGGGCATATTTACGTTCCCTGGCGCATCCCTGCATATCAGCAGGGATGCGCCAGGGAAAATGCATCACGCAAGTTTACCCTTGCGCCACGTCCGATGCGCCGCATTTACAATGCGGCTCATCGTGGCGCAAGGATAAGCAGATGCGTGATGCATCTGCCGGCGGAAGGTTGGCGCAGTGCTGAAGTTGTGTCGCAAGCGCGACGCAACTCCAGCACTGTTCCAACCTTCCCTATCCCTAACATGGTGCGTCAATCCTTACGCCTGCTTGAAGCAGGCGTAAGGATTTGACGCACCAGCGTCGGAAAAGTGACTGCGTGAAATCTTGTAGATTTCACTACGTCACTTTGCCAAGGCGTTCCTGCGCCGGAACGCCCCCCCCCTGCGCCGGTACGCCCACATGAAACCTGACGCAGGTTTCATGTGGCGCAGGGGTTTACTACGTGACGCATCTCCCTAGATGCGTCACGTTGTAAATATAGCGCAACGCGGCCATGGTTTGCGTCGCCGCTGCGTCACATGCGTGACGCAACGGCGGCGCAAAAGTGGCGCAAGGGGCTTGTAAATATGCCCCTGAGTCTCTACAAAATTCGAAAAAGTGTATTCCCTTGACATGTGTAAGAATTGACATTAATGTGTCACATTATAGCACTGCACTCAGTAGTACTTATTAAAAAGGATAGTTTTTAAATATGAACTTAGAACCATTCCCTCCCCCACCCAGGCGACAGTGGCCTTACTGAACTAATAGGCAAGACAGTTGTCATGTAAACCATGTATGTGGCCCAGATTCTTATAGACAAAGCAACATTATATTCTAATAAATCAAACACAACTGGTTTTTGTACAGCTGGAAATCTGAACTCACAGAATTCAAAGTGCTCCCATATGTAAATATGAAGAAAAAGGAGTTTTGGTGAAACAAAATATTTGCCTAAGATCACACAATTTAAGGGAGGAAACTGGGATTTTTCCAGTTGTTTTGGTTTCACTGTACAAATCAGCCACTGAATGGGTATCTATCAGTCTCTCCCTTTTATGTAATGCTTTGATTTTGGTGTATTTTTCTGCTTCTTTTATATGGCACAAACTTGATCCGAAGCTGTTGGAGCACTTAACATGAAAACCAGTTACATTACACAAGGTGACATTCATTTATGTTTTGGCATGGGGAGATTACGTGATTTGTCTAGAATCACACGACGTGGAGCCAACACTGAGACTCGAACCTGGTTCCCCAGTTCAATAGTCGGCAGCTTTGGCAGTAATGCCATATCCTAGGTAGAGCGAGGGTGGTAGACAGAAGCCACATGGAAGCTCAGGTTGTTACGGGCTCATGGTATCAACAGCAGCTTGAGCTAAGTCAGAGCCAGGCTTAAGGCTTGAGCCTTGCCCTACCCTGTCTCGAGCTTTCAGTGTCTCATCCACCTCTACAACAAAAAACATACTTTGTCACTTTTCTTGCTTTGGATGTGTGTGGTACAGTGCAGCACACATGCAAAGTAGGAAAAATGGGGAGAAATGAAAACGTTCTTCGTTATGCCTCCCTTGAAGAGTCTTAACATTTTAGCACAGATCCATAACTACTAATGTTTGTGGACAGGGATTTGTGCAAAAACCCATGGGGGGATGCATGGGTATGCCCATGTACCCACCCATGGAACACCCCCTCTTGATGCAAAGTAATCTAAAGCAGCACATAGTGAAAGTTTGAGCTACTTTTGGAAACAATTCAATACACATCCTGATTTGCTTTGGATAGTAAATCCCTGCATAACACTTTGAGTCAGATTAGTTTTACAAAAGTAAATAACCCAAAGAATTCTTAAATCTGGGCCACATGTGCCTCAGCAGAAAATGCAAAATAATTTCTCTTAAAAACACATACTAAACTGTTCATATTGCGACATATCATTTAGAATTCTGGTCCTGTAAAATCCACTCTAAAGAACCAACGGGGGACGGAAGTCAAAAGTGTAAGGAAAGAGTAATGGAAGTAAGGATGGAAGGTGTGCAGAGGAAAAGGAAGTAACAGAGGAAGAGAGAAAAAATAAGCTAGAGGGAACTAGGGATGGAAACAGAGAAGAAGGGAAGGCAGAAAGGAACCAGGAACAGAAGCAGGGGGAGTACGAACAAAGGCGAAAGGAACCAGGAACAGAAGCAGGGGAAGTACGAACAAAGGCGAAAGGAACCAGGAACAGAAGCAGGGGGAGTACGAACAAAGGCGAAAGGAACCAGGAACAGAAGCAGGGGGAGTACGAACAAAGGCGAAAGGAACCAGGAACAGAAGCTGGGGAAGTACGAACAAAGGCGAAAGGAACCAGGAACAGAAGCTGGGGGAGTACGAACAAAGGCGAAAGGAACCAGAAACAGAAACTGGAGGAGTACGAACAAAGGCGAAAGGAACCAGGAACAGAAACTGGGGGAGTACGAGCAAAGGCGAAAGGAACCAGGAACAGAAACTGGGGGAGTACGAACAAAGGCGAAAGGAACCAGGAACAGAAGCTGGGGGAAAAGAAAGAAAAGTAGAAAGGAACTAGGAATGGAAACAGGGGGTAAAGGAAGGAAGGAAGAAAGGAACCAGGGAGGAAGGAAGGCAAAAAGAACTACGGAGGATGAAGGAATTGTGTTGTAACATTTACCTACTGCTTGCTATTCCGATGTGGGGCACTGAAGCGCTTACCTGCATGGGTAGCACCCTCCACCACGTAGAGCGTGTCAGTGGAAGGCTGTTGTCTTTGTTTTGATCATATCTGAGGAGTGTTTACATGTCATGTGTGATGACCACCGAGGTGCAGTTATTGTGTGAGGGGACGCATCGCTCAGCTGTATTATGCATGGGGGTGTCCGAGATAGGCGAAAAGTTCATGGTTGACATTAAGCTGGCAGCTTTGATTAGCATTGCATGCCCTTCGATGGTTTTATTTATGGTCACAGTCCACTCATACAGGGTCATCCATTCTGAAGTTTTATGGCTCAAAGAAGGCAAAGGTGTGGGAGGGGGTTGGTCAGGGATCTGCCAGGATGGGCGAAGTTACAGCCATTAAAGCATGTCATAGTGGAGTTAGTTGGGACCTGCTTTGATGGACTTTGTTAGAGTACTGGGGGCCATTGGCACCATTGGCATGCAACAGATCTCAGTCATTCCATGACTTTACAGTTGATAAGAAATAGGTCGTTGCTGAGAACTGATAAGGAAACTGCTTGGTTGCATGGTTTTTTTCAGAACGCTAAATTGTGGTAAGACACAAATGGCACACTGTCCTGAAAACAGCTATTTTATGTCATTTACATAACCCTGATGACTGGTCTTACGTCACTGTTGTAGTAACATGTGGGAATGTAATGATGGAATCTTTGTGGCTCCTGATGGACTCCCTAGTTCTATGATGTAACAATTAGAGTGTTGTGAATTGAATACAGGTTTAGTATGTTGAGTTTGCGGTAACATGCAGAAAAATAAAGACCTGTTATACTAAGTTCCGTGTGTGGTGTAGTGATTGGTGAGTACCAGGCTAGGGAGGACACTACAACTGGTGACGAGATAGGGGATAAGTAACCTGAAGATCAACAATGCTCTCCCAGAGGGTTTGCCGTTGTCCAGCAAAATACTCTACTCGTGTGTACCATGTGTGCCTCAGTGGAAGTGCGATATCGACGTTTGGCGTATGTAGAGTCAAATCGCAGCCCCAGTTCTGTGAAAAGCATTTGTTACTAATGAAAGCACCACTGAAAATTCTACACATCTATGGCCGAGAACCTGCGGAGAAGGCCACACAAAGAGGTACTGTGCTACTACGTAATTCAAAGTCATACTTTCATACGGAGTGACAACGCAATAGGCGGATGCAACAAAGCGTCAGACAACACAAAGAGATGATCAAAGGCAAAGTGATAAAAGAAATGGTCATCTTCTTACTGGTTTGAGTAAAGAGGGCCGGGTTGAGTGGCCCCAAAAGAGGTGCCCGGGGTTGTGTTTACAGAGCTGTCTATACCCGAAGCGGCATGCCATCAAAGCTGCTGGGTGGTGGTTCAGAACAACTCCAAAGTTCTCCTAAAAGCAAAGGGCTCCCATGGAGACCAACAAGTAGGTCAAGGTGCCATCAGTCCTTAGAGATGGTTTGGATGAAGCAGGTCCTAGCGGACAGCAGATGGTGTCAGAAGGAAGTCCACCTGCAGTGTCAGCCAATCTCGTAAATAGTTACAATACCGCCACTTTCTTGAAACCACCACCACCATTCAATACCGCCAAAAGTTGAATATTGGCGACAGATGGATTGCCTGGATCGAGGCATTTGATGATTTTATTGATGCGATAGAAATAGCAGATAACAAGAAGATTATTAAGTACCTTACGAATCTTTCTGGTGAAGGCGTGAAAGAATGCAAATAGAAAATGGCGCGAGCTGACGAAATTACATACAGTCAATCAAAGCAGTCTTGAATCTCAACTTCAGTGCTGTGCCAAATGTAGATTACGAAAGATACATCTACAGTCAAGAAAGACTGAGAGCTGGTGAGACCATCAGCAAATTTGTTGAGAGACGGGATTCGCTCATCAAACACTGTACTTTCAAAGAATTTAATGATGAGGAAGCTATATGGATGCTTGTCAGATTCATTTAGATGATGAATGCTGAGAGAAATTCTTAGGGCCTCATTTACAAGGAACTGACGCATCTGCATAGATGCTCAGCTTCCTTGCGCCAGCATCAAATGTCCTTGCGCCACAATGGATGCACTATATTTACAATACAGTGCTCCATGGCGCAAGGATTAACAGATGTGTCAGAAATTCTGATGCATCTGTTGGCACAAAAGTAACGTATTGCTGGAGTTGCTCATGAACGTGACGCAACTCCAGCAATGCGCCACAACAGATAGGTGAGTCCCATTCAAAAGCGCACTTCCATAAGGCCAATTTAGCACATCAGCTAAGGCAAATCAACACCAACAAAGTAAATCGACATCTAAATCTTCGTCAAATAGTTCTTCCATGTCAATATCACATGAAAGTAAAGAAGATGTGTGTGCCATGTCGATATTCATCTCAGAGAAGCATACACATGTTCGACTGGCCGCCTGTGAGGAAAGACATTGGTCCAAGAGAAACCAACATGACAAAGCACCAAAGTCATTCGAACATTGTCAGCAGATCACACTAAAGGTCAAAGGTTATTCAATACCTTTCATTATTGATAGTAGTGCATCAAAAAACATTATGACTTAGGAGAAATATAATGAACTGTCTCCAGTGCCCGACTTACGCCATTTAAAACTAAAGTATATACGTGAGCTGCATCGACCCCACTAAAAAGTTAAGGATCATTTGTGGCTACGATGAAGCATATGAAGACAAAGATACAAGCACCCATTCATGTACGTCAAGATATGGCATTAAGTGCCTGTTTACTCAGCTTCAGCTGATATGGCACTAATATCAGTGAACTATATTAACATGATGTTCATCATGAAATTGTTAATTCCCTACGTTGTTTTATGGGTTGGGAAAACTCAAGACCATAAAAGTCCAATTACACATTAGTGAGGATGTCCGTCTTATTGCTCAAAGACACAGACAAATTGTCTTTCACTTGCAGGAAACTGTTGAAAAGGAACTTGAATTTTTACTCAAGCATGATATCATTGAGCGTTCTATTGGTCCGAATCCCTGGGTTTCTCCTATAGTGGTAGTACCCGAAAAGTACAGTGAACGAGCGGTTCGCATCTGCGTGGATATGCATCAAGCGAACAAAGTCATTGAAAGAGAACGATATCCAGATCTGCACATTGCTGACACGATAACAAAATTGAATGGGGCGAAAGTATTCTCTCACCTGGATCTGAATAAATGATATCATCAGTTGGAAGTCGAGGTGAAGTGCAGGTACATTTCAAACCTTTCTACACATGTTGGTCGGTTCCGGTACACAAGACTAAGCTTTGGTGTGTCATTAGCTGCAGAGCTAGTCCAAGATGTCATTAGATGCATCATACAGCCTGTCATGAATGCTTTCAATTACAGTGATGACATATTGGTTTTCGGAGCTACACAGAAGGAGCATGACAAAGCTCACCTTCAAGTGTGTCAGTTTCTCATGGATGCAGGTCTAACTTTGAATACATAGAAATGTGAAATCCATAAAACAAAGTTAAAAGTCTTTTCTGATGGGGGCATGGAACCTGATCCTGCTAAAGTGAAAACGCTGTCAACTGCCAGTCCCCCACAAGATGTTTCCATGTTACGTTCATTCCTTGGCATGGTAAGTTATTGCTCTAGATACATAAGAGATTTTGCCACTGTTAGTGAGCCACTAAGGGAGTTGGCTAAAAATAATGCTTCTGTTCTTCTTCACTTAAATGCGTCAAAGCTTCTGGAACATCAAGTTTGCTATTGAGAACGCTACTGAAGTGGCATATTTTGATCCAAAGCTTTATACTGAGGTTGTTGCTGAAGCTAGCCCTGTCGGGTTGAGTGCCATGTTTGTTTCTGGTCCAGGGAGGACCTGGCTTGGCTGTTCGGGCTGGACTGTTCCCATGAGGCACAGGGTTGAGACTGATTTGCATATGGCTGGGTCTAAACTGGGGTGGAATGGTGAGCAAAAGAACGATGGATTTAAACCAGATCTATTGACTGGGTGTGAATGTTTGATTTGCTCTACATTCCGTTCATCATTTGTGTGTCTTTTGCTTTCTTGCCCTAAGTGCGCCGGCTAAGCCTAGACGTGGGTCCCGGGCACATTGTGTCACTGGATTCAAGCTAGCCTGGCTGATGAGGGGTGACACCCCGAAACCAGTCCCAGGATGCTTGTTTCCGGTCCCAGGAGGACCTGGCTTGACAGTTCGGGCTGGACTGTTCCCATGAGTCACAGGGTGAAGACTGGTTTGCATGTGGCTGGGTCTAAACTGTGGTGGCATGGTGCGCAAAAGAACAATGGATTTAACCCAGGTCTATTGACTGGGGGTGAATGTTTGATTTGCTCTACATTCCATCCATCATCTGTGTGTTTTGCTTTCTCGCCCTAAGTGCGCCGGGTGGAGCCGCTTCGCTGAAGTTGGAGGAGAACGTCGTGCTATAGAGGGGACTGCAAGTCCCAGGAAGCCCTGCCTGATATCCACGCGCCACAGCTGAGCAGGGGGAAAGCCTATTTAACACCTCGCAGCACCCGCTTCGCGGGAGCTGCTTCGCTGAAGTTTGAGGAGAACGTTGTGCTATAGAGGGGACTGCAAGTCCCAAGAAGCCCTGCCTGATATCCACGCGCCACAGCTGAGCAGGGGGAAAGCCTATTTAACACCTCGCGGCACCCGCATCGCGGGAGCCGCTTCGCTGAAGTTGGAGGAGAACGTCGTGCTATAGAGGGGACTGCAAGTCCCAGGAAGCCCTGCCTGATATCCACGCGCCACAGCTAAGCAGGGGGAAAGCCTATTTAACACCTCGCGGCACCCGCTTCACGGGAGCCGCTTCGCTGAAGTTGGAGGAGAACGTTGTGCTATAGAGGGGACTGCAAGTCCCAGGAAGCCCTGCCTGATATCCACGCTCCACAGCTGAGCAGGGGGAAAGCCTATTTAACACCTCGCGGCACCCGCTTCGCGGGACGCGCGCGGGCGCATGCTGGGCGAAGCCCTGGCCAAGGGCGGGCCCGTCTGAGCCCGTCAGTGACCGGAGGAGACCGGACCGGGCAACCCCTCTGAGCGCCCATCTAAAATAAAGGTTAGTCCCCACATTTATTATAATTACGTTGCCATTAGAGCTGCTCCTAACCTGATCCTTGAACTGATATCAATCTACCGCCAAAATGAATACGCGTCAAGGAAAGGGGAAAAACGCATTACCTAGTGGTAGTATGGTGGGCACATTGGATCAATTTCTACTCAGAGCGAGCTCTGCTCTTGCACACGAGATAGCTATTACAGAACGCCGTCTATCTCTAGAACCCTTATTGTCTAAAAGATCATCCCTGGGTGGCCTGGCCTCTTCTCGTACCCCTGACTGCAGCACTAATACTGTTACTCCCACTGATACCAATGATAAGGTGTGTGACCTCTCACAGACTCTAAATGGGTCATTGGAAGCCCCTATTAGCCAATATTCTGATGAGATTGCGCATGAGGGCGCTGCAAATCCCCCTTCCAAACGAACTTCCACTAGATCTGCGCCCTCAACCAAAACCAATACTATAAGAAAGGAAGTAAACCCTGATCCTTCAGTAAAGAGGAAGAGAGGAGCGGGCCCACAGAGACCAAAATCAGCTAAAAACCCCAGGACAAACAAAAATGGAGGAGGCGCCTTATCTGAATTATCTACTATAGCTGACTGTACCCCCCCTATTGCAGGAGCTTTAAACCTTGACCCACTACGTGACTTTTGCTCTGATGCTAATGAGGCCATGTGGAAGAGACTGGAACAGCTATTTTTATCATCACTAAATCCTATTAATTACAGACTTCGCCGGATAGAGGAAAGACTAGGTATCATCGATTTACAGACCAAGTCCAATTCCTGTCCCTGTGAAGGACCAATTGCTCAAACCGAGTCACCACTTGTCCCTACATTTTGTAAGCCGAGCACCACAGTCCCAGCTAAATCTAACCACATAAAATTACCGGCAATGACTTTACCACCTACCAAAGAGACATTTGCCATGGCTACTAATTCTGTTCCTGCCTCGGCTGCCATAATTGAGTCTACTGCTGATACTGGGAACATGTCGAGTGAATTCGCTCAATTCATTATGAGCCCTCTACGCGATGACTGCCCCTCCACAATGATAGCAATTAATAATGCACCTTAGAGCAATTTGAACACAAGTTGCGCCACAGTAAGACAGGTTAGCTCCTTACCAGGGACATATGGTCCAAAACCACCAACGAATCTGGGAAGGGCGAAACATAACGCTGCCTCAGAAGGCTCTTTGTCTTTACATCTCCCTCCGGCAGCCGCACCTCTAGTGGTGGTCCTGATGAATGTTCCAGTATTGCAGGAAGGGCAGTCAGAAACCACCGAACAATTACTATTCAAAGCTCTGCACTGGTTAAACAATCAACTGAAGGGTGTTGGGATTTGGGATGGGGATATCTATAATCAGATGATTATGGTTAGACGTTCTGCGTGGATAGGACCCTCCAGGAAGAAAGGGAGGGGTGATTGTGTAGTTGTTAATTTTAATAATGAGCATGTTGTTAGATTTCTTTTGGAACAATTGGGTCGCAATACAAGAAGTCATTCTGACAATATTTCTGTTCTGCCATTATGGTTCTTTTATAGACCCTACCTCCGACCCCTTTTAGAGAGGGGCTTACCAAGAACAATGAGACAGCCAAGGCCCCTATCAAGAGGTACACTCAGATCTCCAGATATAAATCTTGCCAACAGGTTTGCCCCCTTGTCTGACCTAGATGCATGTGACTGACTACAATCAGTCTCTATAACCCTGGAAGAGAAATTAGATATTCAGTCTATTCCCTCTCCCGTCAATGAGGCAGGACTTCGGATAATGAAGTTTAACCATCCAATGAGTTCAGAGACCTTGATACCGTTAGTATCGGGTGGTAGTTTAGCCTCTTCCCCACTAACCCTCATATCTTGGAATATTGCCGGCCTACACTCTAAGACTTTGTCATCTGATTGGTCAAGTTTTATTGAGGGGCATGATATTATTGTTTTTCAGGAGACTTGGTCATTGAATATGATTCATGGTCCCGGTTATTTGGCCTTTGGTAAATTGGCAACTGTAAGACAAAAAGGGAGACCATGTGGGGGGCTGCTTATCTGGGTTAGACAAAAGCCAGGCTTTCAGGTTGAAGAGGTAACAATCGATAGCCCTGATATCCTGGCCATCAGAGTTCGATCGGGTTGCGAGCCAGATTTTACATTAATAAATGTGTATGCGAGAGGGATAGCAGGAGGGAAAGCATCACCAACTGTTGCCCTATTGGATACCTTTATCGAAGCCATGAAAGGGGTAAACTATCTGGTAATTGCAGGTGATCTCAACTGCACATTTGAGCCCCTTGGGTATGAAGATTGCAATTTTAGTAGTGATGAGGATTCGACCTGGGGGATCCCGCCTTTATCGCTGCCCCCAATTAACAAATGGACTGAGGCAGCGCTCCAGCTAAAAAATTTATCTTTGGCGAGGGGTTTAAGGGCTGTAAATGGGAGGTCGTTATCGGATAGCGAAGGTACTCATACCTTCAATAACGGGATAAGAAGTAGCAGAATTGACTACTATCTCATTAGTTTAGAACTTTGGCCTAGACTTAAGGACATGAAGGTCCTACGTAGAATGGAAAGCGATCATGACCCATTATTGCTATCCTTAGAGAGAAGGTGCTAGGACCAATCAAGGGCAAGCACGGAAATTGTGACAGCGGATGTAATCATGTCCCAAGATTGTCGAAGGCTAAAATGGGCAGTGGTATCAGCTGATGACAGCACCCTAGATTTGATAAAGCTAACCCTTGAAGATACGTTAACAGCTCTTTCCCCCCTAGCCATACATGATGATTCTCTCTCTGCCCTTATGCTGGTACATGAGGTCTTCTTTGCTGAGCTGAAATCCTTTTTTACCAAAAATAAAAGTTCTACCCGGCAGGTAATTCGGAAATCAGCTAAATAGTATGATGAAGCATGCAGGATTGCATTTAGGCACCTTTCCCGAGTAATTAGGCAGGGAGTATCACAAGATGTCAAAAATGCAAGGTCAGAATATAAAAAAGCACAACACAGGGCAAAAAGAACTTTGACGAGAAAAGATGGAAAGATCTGTTACTTGCATCTAATGAGAAGAACTGGCGGGAATTCTGGCAAATAGTTAAATGGGGTAGTGGAGATTTAGGGCCTGTGCCAGTCAATAACGTGCCACCTGAACAATGGGTTTCGCATTATCAGGCCCAATTTGCATCTACAACAGGTACTTCCACATATTTCCCTGAAATAACTACTGACGTTGTCTTAACCTTTGACATAGGGGAGATAGAAAGAGTCTTGGATGGTGTCACTGGAGGCAGGGCACCCGGTCCGGATTATATTCCGGCCGACATATTTAAACATGACAAGAAGAATTGGCTTAAATATATCCATATTATCTCTAATGCCCTGGCTAGAGGTGCCCCCATACCAGAATCCTGGCATGGGGCTGAAATAATCCCAATATATAAAAAAGGGGATCGCGCCAGCCCTAGTAATTATAGGCCTATAAGCCTAATTAATACACTCCAAAAGATTGTGGCCAGACTTGTGCTGAGTAGAATTAATATATGGATAGACGAACAGGAAATTCTATCTACCTTACAAGCGGGTTTTCGTCCCCACGTCAGTACAATTGACCAAGTTTTTAGATTCATGATGATTTATTGGAGCACTGTGATTTTAGCCGGGGGGACACTATACGCTGCATTTATCGATCTAAAATCAGCTTTCGACCTGGTGCCCCGATATAAGCTTTGAGACACACTAAAGGAAGCAGGGATGCCCCCCGAGCTTCTACTTTTTATTATTAAATTGCATGAGTCTAACTACGCCCAGGTTCGGTGGGGACAGCAGGGTGAATTAACAAATCGTTTTCCAGTAAGCAGGGGTGTACGGCAAGGGTGCGTTTTGGCCCCCACCCTCTTCTCCCTGTTTATAAATAAGGTTATTTCATACTATTCTGCCTACCCAACTGATGCCCCTACTCTCGCCTGTTCAAGGGTCCCATTATTGATGTTTGCAGACGACACTTTAATTTTGTCTAAAACTCAATCTGGTCTGCAACGAGCCCTTGACAGATTTACTGTTTTTTGCAACAATCATGAGCTAGCAGTTAACGTTGACAAAACTAAGTTCATGGTGTTGAACAAACATAAAATAGTTAAAGGCAGAGTAGAAATGAACAAAGTGTTCTTGGAGCAAACCGATATCTTTACATATTTGGGAGTAACAATGGGTAGGAGGATGAACTGGAATCCCCAGGTAGATCTGCTAGTTCTTAGGCACAACCAATTAACAGGTGCCCTATTAAAAGAACAACGTCTTTCCCATACTAAACCGGTAGGTCCAGCACTATCAATCTATAAAGGGAAAATTAGGGCATCGATAATTTATGGAGCATAGCTTTGGGGTTTCGAAGATCTAGCTCCCCTAGTCCTTGCTCAAAATAAGTTCCTGAGATCATTAACTGGTCTCCCTCAATCGACTCCTCTTAAGCCCTTACTTTTAGATATGGGTTGTACCTCATTTGAGGAGGAAGCGGGTTTCAGACCCCTGGCCTACTGGAGACGGCTATGGACAACACCGGAGTTAGCACCATATGCTAATGCAGTAAAACATATCAGAGAAGTAGATCTATCTTCAAAAATCAAGTGGTTACAAAAGATCAAGGGCACATTATCTGACATGGGGCTTAGTCATTTGTGGGAAGACCCAGCAGGGAACTTGTTCCCAAATAAAAAAGATGTTAAAGCATTATATAGGGACATGGTTAGTCACAAGACCATGTCACTGGTGAGTAGGACATCCCTGACAGGCATTTTTTTAGAGCATAAGTCTGAATCAAGACTTGAAGCATATTGGGATTTTATTGAGAGACCCCTTGACAGAAAATTATATCACCAATTTAGAGTGGGTGCCCTTCCCATAAAATCTTTTACGGCAAAGTGGAATAATATTTTAGACAATAAATGCCCGACGTGCATAACTATGGAAGAGTCCATTGCACACATATTCTTTGTGTGTCCTGCAAATAAGGGTCCTCGACAAAAATGGCTTAAGCCTATCTGTCTAAATCTAGGCACAAGTTCATGCCAAATAGCTATGCGTATTTTAAAAACAGATACTCGTGAAGATGTAGCTATAGCCATGGCGAAATTTCTGAGTTGGACTTGGGCACTTAGAAGAACTAGTTTGGTGGTTCCAGCGGTCACTACTCCTTAATAATTAACTTGCACATATTTATTGTGGTCCACCTCTGTGTATTGTATTTCCTGGAAAATTGGATTTTTATATGTTATTTTAAAATTTTAACATCTATTTTTACTATTGTTATACGAATCTAAATTCTTTCCTTTAAGCCATGTATGATTTTAAAGGATAAATTTCCTTTTATAACGACTTTGCAAAGGAATTTTAAATTGTAATGATTATTTTGTTCTTGCGGTATTTTCCTATGATATTTTAAGATATTATGACATTGTATGTTTGTATCTGTGTCTTTCATGATTGAAAAATATCGAATAAAGACTACCAGCAGCTTTCTCGCCCTAAGTGCGCCGGGTATGCCCAGACGTATGTCCCGGGTTCACTGTGTCACTGGATTCAAGCTAGCCTGGCTGATAAGGAGTGATGGCCTGAAACCGGTCCCAGGACGCTTGTTTCCGATGCAGGGAGGACCTGGCTCGCAATTCAGGCTGGACTGTTCCAGTGAGGCACAGGGTCACAACTGATTTCCATATGGTTGGGTCTAAACTGGGGTGGCATGATGAGCAAAAGAACTATAGATTTAACCCAGATCTGTTGACTGGGGGTCAATGTTTCATTTGCGCTACATTCCGTCCATCATCTGTGTGTCTTATCCTTGCACAGCACAGCGGACACCCAAATGTGCAAAGACATATTGTGGATTATGCCAGCCGAAGTTTGTCACAACCTGAACGTGCTTACTCACAACCTGAGTGAGAGAGCTTGGCAGTGGTGTGGGTTTGTGAACAATTCCACGTATTCTTGTATGGAAATCCCTTCATGCTTGTGACAGATCATTAAGCATTATTGTCTATCTTTGGAATTCCAAAAGCAAATATGCCTCTGCGCATTGAACACTGGGGCCTGTGATTGTAGGATTACAACTACACCATTGTGGATCGTCCAATGAAAGACCAGAACCCTGCAGTCTACTTTTCACAAGTGCCTCTACAATGCTCTTGCACCCCTTCTAAGATGGCTGAAGCCTAAATAAATTTCATAGTGAAATCAAGCACTCCAGGTGCCATTTTGATAGAACAAATTGTCACTGCCAAACGTCAAGATAGTGACATGCTGAAACTGAAAGACATTATTACACATCAGTCTTGGTACCAGCATCCTCGACCTCTTACCAGTGACAGTGAATATCAAAAGTTTAAGAATGTCAAATTTGAACTGTCCACTACTCAGTGAGGTATTATTCTATGAGGGTCCTGAATTGTTATTCTGCAGAGTCTATGACAATAGATAATTGAAGTGGTCCATGAAAGACATTGTGGAATTGTTCCATCTAATTAGCTCTCCGAGACAGGTTTCCACATCGCCACAAAAAGGAATTTTAGGTCTGCCATCTATGCAACTGCTAGCACCAAAAACCAGTCAACACCCGTTAAGCATGTCAGAGTTGCCAATGCATGCATGGAAAAGAATTGCAGTGGACTTCTTTGGTCCTCTTGACAATGGACATCACCTGATGGTGATCGTTGATGAACATTGCCATTTCCATTGGTCGAATATCTCTCATCTATCACTCAAGAATGCGAGAGATTAGATAGCATCTTTACAACCTGGGGTGATTTTAAAGTCTGACAACGGCCCATCTGCAACAGCTGGGAATTCAAAGACTTTCTCAGTCATCTTAATGTGAAGCTTCAGAAGAGCACTCCTCTGTTGCCACAGACCAATGGCCTTTGCAAACACGTCACGAGTACCCTAAAGAAAGCTATCGAGTGTGCTGTACTAGGAAAACTTGAACTTAAAGCTGTTCTCTTTACGCTCAACCCCTCACTCGACCACAGGTGAAAGTCCTGCAACCTTGATGTTCGGGAGAGACATGACGACCAAGCTACCTCAATAGACCAACAGAAGAGCAAATAATGAGGAAGAAACATGCATGAAAGACTCGGGTCGTAAGAAGAAAATGAAAGCCAATGCAGAGAAGTGTCAACATGCACGATATGTCACCTTCACGGACGGAGATCGAGTTCTTGTTTTCAGCATAGAAAACGAAAATCTGATGCTCCTTTTTATGCCGAACCATTTCATGTTGTGACCAGAAAAGGATACATGGTGACTGCCTAGCATCTTGGGAAGTCCATTACAAGAGATTCCCTGCATTTCAGACATGTGGCTCATCGCTCGTCAGGCACTGATGCCATTGCAGAGACTGGGTCTGAAAAGACAAGTGAAGAAGCCCTAACTGATGTTGTCTCTTGATCATCAACGCCAATCATGGACATTTCTACTGGCAATCCCCAGTTTTTCCAGACACGGTCAGGATGTGTGATCCACGCTCCACGAAGCCTCATTGAAGAGATCTAATTGTATATATTTGTAAAAAAATATACTTTTTTGTTCAAAAAAGGGAGAGATGTGTTGTCGTGTGAGCATGTAATGACGGAACCTTTGTGGCTCCTGATGGACTCCGTAGAACTGTGACGTAAGCATTAGAGTGTAGTGAATTGAATGCATGTTTTGAATGTTGCGTTCAGAGTTTTGCGCAGAAGAATAAAGAAGTGTTATGAAAGGCTCTGTGTGTGGCCTAGTCATTGCCAAGTACCAGGGCTGGGGAGGACGACTGTTTGACCTGGCTGCCTTGCTGTGGTTCTCCTCTAACCTTTAAGAACACACTGCTATTACTTATTTCCAAACTTCTTTAATCTATTCCGTTTGTAATATAATTCATATGGATACAAGTCATAACCGGGGAGGTTTCTATTTTTGATGCCTCGATTGTTTTTTGGCAATATGTTGAAAATGAAGCTTTAAATACTGAACTGTTTAACCACAGTCAGGTCTCACCTTGTGTATGTGCATACCAGAAAAAGAAAAACGAGGGCTGATTGACTGAAACATGCCCGGAGCACTTTGGGATTGCTAGTTTGCTCGGTGAACTATGTGCAAGTAACATTCTCTGGAAATCTACAGCTCCCAAGCTGTCACTGAGCATGTTACTCACTCATTACAACCATTTTCACTTGAGTGCTCTCTGTTGCAGGCAGCCTACAGCATGAGGCCCAGTGCACGGTGGGGGAGGGGTGATAGGAGATGCAGACGATGCCTGGGAAGGGAGATCAGAGCAGGTTTTGTAGTCAATGAAA
This sequence comes from Calotriton arnoldi, assembly GCA_963921515.1. Classification (NCBI taxonomy): domain Eukaryota; kingdom Metazoa; phylum Chordata; class Amphibia; order Caudata; family Salamandridae; genus Calotriton; species Calotriton arnoldi. Next base: position 998,562 of record CAWUFW010003345.1, on the reverse strand, counting down.
GGTGTCCAGAGTTGTTTGCGCTGGAGGAATCCTTTAAATAGACAACATATATATGAAATAAAGGATTCCATGTGTCAAAACTAGAGAGAGAGAGAGAGGGAGAAGCAGGACATACACTCCCAGGAAGGGAAAGGAAGAAGGAAAGGAGGAAAGAGGGAGTGAAGGTCAGAAGGAAATAAAAAGGAAACGAAAGAAGGATAAATATTCACTCTTTGGCTAAGATGCAAACTGCAGATCAATGTCCCAAGCTGGAACCACATTTTGTTATCTGGGGAGATCATTTTATCTCTGTATATCACAATTGCATTATCTCAACACCTTTAGAGCAACTAAAGAAATCTTTTTTTGCTTTATTAAGGATCTAAGAAAAGTCATTCAATGCAGTGACCCATTATAAAATACTTTAGGCTCCAAAAGTGAAAAAAAAACCCGGACAGCCATCCCCAGGACACAGATTGGTTTCCTTTATAGGCATGAAGATGGACAGCAATAAAATCCCAATAACCAGCATGTGCAACCAACTGTTGCTATACCTAAGAAAGACCCTCCCTTGCTGAATATATCACACCCAAGAATATACCAGGAGCCAGTTCTGTGTGTCAAAACAGCAAAATATACATCTCAGTTAAAAACACTAAGGGGCCGATTACGTCGGGCAGAAAGACTATGACTGACATTCGAATTCTCCTCGACCGTGTCGGAACCCTTTCAACCGACTCGGTCGGTTTACAATCTGCCTGACCGATTACGATGTTCGTGGTCGGAAGGCAAACCGTGCAGGTATTCTGAATCAGTTCTGACTGGCTCTCGGAGAATTTGTGTTGGTCGGAACTGCATCGTAGTCCCCTATGGACAGCGTTTCCGACCTTGGGATTATGATGTCAATTTCCAACAGGCTTTCTGTTCCGGCCTTTCCAACACGAAAAGGCTGTCGGAATGTGACTTTGGGGCCCCCTAGCAGGGCCCCCTTCATCCTGCGGCCTCCTGTTGGGGGTTGAAGGGGTACCTAAGGGACCCCCTATAAAACCCTGCACTGTGCGGTAGGCCCAATGGGGTGCCTGTGACAGGGTGCAGGCTTTTAGACACACCCCATTTCCCCATAGGAGCCTGTGTTACGGCCGGTTGTCAGGCGTAATGCGAGCTCCCATAGGAAACAAAGGGAATGCGACCGAACAGTGTCGTAATAGGGCAGGCGGAACTGCCGACAGCGAGTCGGTTGGTCCCGATCCTGAGTCGGTGTCGGGCGGAAAGTTTCTGCACGACATTGTAACGAGCCCCTTAGTAGAGAAAGGCAGACATGCAAATTGTCAGTACTTAATGAAACACCCCGAAGTGGCCTAATTATAAATTACTACTATTTACTGCTATTACCTTCTACGATTATAACTATTTGCTATTATTAATATTATTGTCACTAGTAGTAGTAGTAAATTATACACATATATATTTACTATTACATCTAGGAGTAGCGCTACGCTTATTTGCTGTTCAACCATTTATGAGTGTAGATTTATATGTAAGTGTAGACTCACATGTCTCCATTCCCTCAAATCAGGGGGTGTCTCCTACAATAGGGTTTATGTTAGACCTGACACCCTTGTCGTGATGTTCCCCACAACCTTTTGACATCACTCCTCCTGTTTGCTGAATTTGTTTTTGTTGGCTTTACTACTCTCTGCACTTTACCACTGCCAGCTTGTGCTAAAGTGCTTCTGCTCTCTCCTTCAAACATGCAACTGCGGCCGCAAAAAACTCGCAGTTTACCACCCATTTCAAATGGGTGGTAAGCCACTCACAAATGGGAATAGGTCCCCAGGGGACCCCTTCCCCTTTGTGACTGGCATTATAAATATTTTTGAAGAGCATGCAGTGGTCCCACGTACCTCTGCCTACTCTCACAAAATGAAACAGTAATATTTCATTTGAATTTTTTTGAATGCAGCCCATTTTCCTTTAAGGAAAACGGGCTAAATGAAAAAAAGACTACTTTATTGAAAAAGCAGTAACAGACATGGTGGTCTGCTGACCCCAGCAGGCCACCATCCCTGGGAGTGCTAGAAATTCCCAATGGGGTCGCAAATTACACCTGCCTCATGTATGTTAATGAGGCAGGCCGTTTGCGGCCCCATTGGTAATCTCACACAGTGAGTGAGACACTGTTGTGAAGTTAAATTTGCGAGTGGAAAAACGACGCAATTTGAGACTCGCAAATTGAACGGGTCATGCATCTGGCCCGTAGGGCCTTATTTAGAGGTAGGTGGACATGTGGCATCTGCCAAACAGCAGCAGATGTGCCATTCACCTTATTAAGAGTACTTTGTTGTCAATGTCAATAAGGTGGATGTGACATCACAGATGCCTCTCTTTGCTAAACTATAAAAAAGGATCCCTAGTTCTTTGTCTAGAACACAATGGAATGTAAAAGTGAAATTCACAGTAAAACATCTCACATTAGGACTAGAGCAAGAAAGGGGTGATGATTAGATGTTGGGGTTGGCTTCAATCCATTGTTCAGAACTGAACCATGCATGCCCTCCACTAAGTTATGGCAGATTTCATAACATGGTGCTTCTATTGTTTACTCCTTGAACCTCAAAAACAGGTGTAGCTGCATGTATACTTGGCACAGATGCCAAGTCATGTACACGGCATTCAGCTTGTCCGGCCTTCATAACCAACATCACTTTGCACTGTGTACCTAATAGATACATTTTCACTATTCTAAGCATGGAAATTCAAACTAAATAGTGACAATGTTATGTTTTAAAGGTCCAGAAATGATGGAAGTTGTCACACATGGTATAAATCCACTTAGCAGCAAGGTGAGTATTACTAGGCCCAGGGTAAGACACCCACAAAATGAGGTAATTCTGCCATATGTTCTTTGACTTTGCTGAGAGAGTACACAGGTGCCCCATTTAGCATCAGCTGCTATATCAGTGCTGCTGGTCTTGACATGAGTCAATTGGGAGCTAAAGTGAGATCAGCAGCTCCTTTCACACAGACTACTACAGACAGCAGCTGGGAATGTCTTGCAAAGCCTCCTCCTTCACAGGATCTGATCCTATGTAATACCTGAAAGGCTGTAATCCTATCCCAGCCCTCAAAGTCATTCATGCAGATCTTATCTCATGTGTCATTTAACATACTAAAGTTTCACAAAATATCCTCTGATGTACACATCAACAGCCTCCCCCCCCTGTTACCAATCCCCACACTTATGCAAAACTCGCAGGCATTTGCTATGGCAACCACACCAGTTGCTAGTTGACTGTAAGTGCTTAGAAACACAGGGGCTTATTTACAAGGGGGCTGCGCAACCAAAGCATCACTTTTTTTGAAGCTCCGGTGGCGAAAACCTCTTAATCATATCGTTGAGGCGACGCAAAGCCACCCTGCTTGGCTTTCCATGGCCTCATAGATATGGAGTAAAGCAAGGAAGCTCAAAGCGCTGCGTTGCCTTGCTCTGCATCAAGGAGGCATTCCATGGGTGTTGTGGTGGGTGTTCCCCATTCTGCAACACACATAGATTGAGGAAAACGCCTCTCGGGTACCCCTTCCTGCACAAACACAATCCTGCCTGCAACTTAGCACAAGGGTGCCTATGTTGACGCTAGGCTGCAAATTGTGCACCAGCACAGGGGGAAAGGACAGGAATGTGCTGTAATTCATAAATACGCTGCATTCCTGCCCTTTCACATTGGCGTAGGGCAGGGCAGTGCAGCAAGAAGACTTATAGCACTGCCTTACACCAATTCATCAGGAATTAGGCCCTCAGACTTTAGGAACAAAGCAATCTAGAAATTGCTATACAATGTGATGCATTTTTAGTTTTGTATTGTCCCAGAATGTCTGGTATATTGCTGAATAGGTTTTTTTTTAAGACTTAGGCATATATACCTCCAATGTGCTCTCTCGATTAAAGTACATTTGTGCTGTCACAGTCTGTTGTGCTGTCACAGGTGTAGTATTATAGTGTTGTACACAGGACATCTCTACCTCCTAGACTGCTCCTGCTGCCTTTATAGGAAAAACAGAACAGCATCAAAGGAAAGATCGCCATGGAGGCTATTGGTTCCTTCAACCCTGGTTTGACTATGTAGGACCTCATTATGAGATGCTTGTGAATGAGCCACAATGTCCTCACTCTGGGAGTTACCAGTAACTATGGGGGCCACGAAAATCCAGCCAAGCACAAGTTGGACCCTGAGGGCCCTTTAAGAAATAACTATTTAACAAAAAACAGGCCGATGTCTCTAATAGACAAGCTCGTGTGATTTGTTTCACTTTTCAGAAAAATGTTAGATGCATTTTCATCATGTCATCGTAAAGGACAGCTCAAAATTATAACAATTTTTAAACATTCAACACAAACTTAGAAAGTGTATCACAAATATATAAAAAGTGTATACATGTCTTAGCAAATACATTTAAAGACATAGAAAACCAGTCCTTAATTAAAAATGACAAACACACGTGGGCGGAGAATGAACAAAGTAAACAAGAACTAAATGTCTGTTGTCTCCTGCCGGTGTGTGCAGCTCTGGGAATTATGGTTTTAAGTGTTGTCAAAAGGAGAGCACTATTTTTATGCATTCTCTCCCCGGGCACACTGCGAATATCTTATCCCAGCCACCAAGGTCAACACGTTTCCAACCCCGTGACCATTATGGGTTTTCATCAGGACCTGGACATGGTAATGTCTATTTTAGGGGAAAAAACAATGTGTGTATTACTATCACCTAACTAAAAAAAATTATATTGTCCACAGTTAAGCCCTAAATATTTCTTAAATGTACCTCAGTCAGGCTGTACTCCTCCTTGATGAGATTAGCGAGAAGTCAGAGGCGTTTCCGTGTTCCTGCCGGGAGATTATAATATTATTCATTTGTTTGCTATGTGATATGTCTGAGACAAAAGTTTGGCAGAGATAACTAAGAAACTTACCTGTGTCTTTTTGATGGTAGTGGATTTTTATTGCCACTTATGATCCGTGTCGTTGTAAGAACCTGTAAAATATTGAAATATTTTTTAAATGAGGGGTGCGCGATTGCGACTGAAACTAAATTATGTCAACAAGGCATGTGGAGTTATGCACAGTTCAAGGTATCAAGCGGTGAAATGGTATTAATGTACACCGCAGTGACCCAATGTAAATGGAAACGATTTCGATTTAAAAGCGCGTCTGTGTCTATTAACGCGCAACAACAAGTTCAGTGGAACACTTGTTTGTCTGCACAGCACTAATAAATAAACTGCATTGAAGAGTAAAGGGTGAACGGTTCCATTTTAAAACCACGTTTGATTCTCTTAGCCCACAGCAGTGTATGTTGCAGCAAATCACTTTCGGATTTCTTTAGAAGAACGCGCTGATGTCCTCATATTAGAAAAAACGGAATCACTTGCCCATTGTCTTAATCTTTGTTGTTTCTCAAACTGAGAAATCTCTGGTCAGTTACATTTTGAAACGCCAGGTTGATATCAAGCCTTCTGGTGTTGAAAATAAACACTGGAACGTAGTGCTTGGATTACGTGGGAAACATGAATGTGGCAAAATGCATTGTGGGTGATTGAGTCCACATTCATAATGGCTTGAGATTAGTGGGAAACCAATGGCTGAGTTTTATATTTTGGCAACCTCAGACATCTCATTTAACCCTTTTAGAACTGTGTCGAACTTCATAATGAGATAAGCTTCTTTTCTTAATAGCAAAATTTCTGGGTCCCCCCCTCAGGGATTAGGTGTAATGGCATAGAGCACTGTCCACTTAAAGTCTTTATCCATGTGGCTTCACCATAGGCGCTGTAAGTATTTTATTTTTCAGCCTGGAACGATGTTGTACAATTCTTTGTTTGACCTCTTGGCCTCTTGGTTGGTTTTTCCAATGTAAATTGTTTGACATGGACCTAATACGGCGTACACAACATTCCTGGTTTTACAGTTTGTAAACTTGTTATGTTGCCAACTGGTATGGCCGTCTGTGAAGGTGGTGCCTTCAATGGTAGAGCTGCATACTGAGCAGTTACCACACTTGTGGTGTCCTTGTATTGGTTTAAGGTTAAACATGGTGTGAAGTGTATCTGGTCTTCTGCTCTCGGGTTCTGTAGCGCGTACTACTTGTTGCCCAATACTGCGATTCTTTTTCAGGGCAAATAATGGGGGCCCTATGTTTCTTATTGAGCCCTCAATAAGGTGCCAGTTACTCCTGATTATCTACTTGAAAGAGTTAGTGTGAGGCCCAAATGTGGTGACACATACCAAACGTTCTGTCGGTGGTTTGTACCTTTTTGTTAGTAAATGCTCTCTGGGTGTAAACCATGCCCGCTTCATGGAATGTTTAAGAAGTTTTTTAGGGTAACCTCTTTCCTTCAATTTTTCAATCAATGCTTCTGCATGGAGCTCATAATCTTCCCTTTTGGTACAATTACGTCTGATGAGTAAAAACTGTCCGTAAGGTAAATTATCTTTCAAATTCTTGGGGTGATGGCTATTGTAATGTAGAGCATTGTTCTTATCTGTTGGTTTGGTATGTAGGTTCGTGATTAACCCCATTGGGGATGTTTTAACTTCAACATCAAGGAAAGCCAGACTTTTTCTGCTGTGTATGAAGCTGAACTGTATATCAGGGTTATGGTTGTTAAGCCATGTGTGGAACTCATTTAGAGATGACTCGTCTCCTTCCCAGATGCACCACACATCGTCTATATATCGGTACGATTTAATGATCCGCTCTTTATAGGGAAATTTTGTTGTAGATGTAGTGATGATCATATCTGGCCATGTATAGTACTGCCATTTCTGGAGCAAAGGGACAACCCATGGCAGTCCCTTTGATTTGTATGAAAAAATCATCTTCGAATTTGAAACCAAAATTCCGCAAACAAAGTGCAGCTAGCCGAAGGATAAATTCCGTTGGGACTCTGTGATGTCTTGATCTTTGTTCTAAATAAAATTCCATGAGTCCAATGCATCTTCCTGAGGAATTTGAGTAAATAAGGAAGCCACATCCAATGTTGCCAGAATGTGGCGCGATGGATCAAAGTCAAAGCCTTCGATTTTATTGATGAATTCCATGGTATCCCTCAAGTATGAGGGGACTTCTGGCTGGAAAGGTTTCAAAAATACATTACTGGTGTACATGGGTGTTTGTTTGTTAGGTAATCTGCTTCTTTTGGGCCCAAAATTCCCATTTCAACACCTTCGCTGACAATCCTCGCTATTTCGTTCTGGATTTCTTTTGTTGGATCTAGTGGAATGCGGCGGTACCACAAAGGATTGTGTACATGACTTCTGCCCTCCTGAAGTTATGCTTCCTTAGACCATATAACGACAGCTCCGCCTTTGTCGGCAGGCTTAATGACTGTTGTTTTCTGCTCTTTGAGAGATTTGATGGCCATTTTGTATTCATGTGAGATGTTATTCTGCATGAAAACTTTCTTCTTTTGTAATACACTGAGAGAAGATACTGTTGCTTGTTCGAATGCTACCACATCTTTGGGGATGCTATGGATTGGTGGACAAAACTTTGATTTTTTCCGTAGGCCTGTGGCCTCGATCTGAGTGGTATCTTCTTTGTCTTCAAAAAAAGCATGTAATCGTATTTTTCGGAATAGTTCCATGGCTTAAATTTTGAGTATCGTAAAATCGTAAGTGACCCAAGGAACAAATGTTAGTCCAAGTTCCAAAACTGCTGTTTGTTCCTTTGTGAGAACGATATTAGACAGTTTAATGATAGATGACTTCTTTACTGTTCACTGCGGTTTATTTATTAGCGCTGTGCAGACAAACAAGTGTTCCACTGAAGTTGTTGTTGCGCGTTAATAGACACAGGCGTGCTTTGAAATCAAAATCGTTTCCATTTACATTGGGTCACTGCGGTGTACATTAAGACCATTTCACCGCTTGATACCTTGAACCATGCATAACTCCACATGCCTTGCTGACATAATTTAATTTCAGTCGCAATCGCGCACCGCTCATTTAAAACATATTTCAATATTTTACAGGTTCTTACAACGACACGGACCATAAGTGGCAATAAAAAACCACTACCATCAAAAAGACACAGGCAAGTTTCTTAGTTATCTCAGCCAAACTTTTGTCTCAGACAGACATATCACATAGCAAACAAATGAATAATATTATAATCTCCCGGCAGGAACACGGCAACGCCTCTGACTTCTCGCTAATCTCATCAAGGAGTACAGCCTGACTGAGGTACATTTAAAAAATATTTAGGGCTTAACTGTGGACAATATAATTTTTTTTAGTTAGATGATAGTAATACACATATTGTTTTTTTCCCTTAAACAGACATTACCATGCCCAAGTCCTGATGAAAACCCCATAACGGTCACAGGGTTGGAAACGCGTTGACCTCGGCGGCTGGGATAAGATATTCGCAGTGTGCCCAGGGAGAGAATTCATAAAATAGTGCTCTCCTTTTAACAACACTTAAAACCATAATTCCCAGAGCTGCACACACCGGCAGGAGACAACAGACATCTAGTTCTTGCTTACTTTGTTCATTCTCCGCCCACGTGTGTTTGTCATTTTTAATTAAGGACTGGTTTTCTATGTCTTTAAATGTATTTGCTAAGACAAGTATACACTTTTTATGTATTTGTGATACACTTTCTAAGTTTGTGTTGAACGTTTAAAAATTGTTATAATTTTGAGCTGTCCTTTACGATGACATGATGAAAATGCATCTAACATTTTTCTAAAAAGTGAAAGAAAAAGTGAAATAAATCACACGAGCTTGTGTATTAGAGACATCGGCCCGTTTTTTGTTAAATAGTTTCACAGCGTACTAATGCAACTAGATACTTTTTTGTATACAATGTATTAGTGGTTGTTGGAAATGGCCCTTTTTGCAGGGTCACCCCTAAACTTTTTGCCTGCCTCCTGTATTTCTGCTGACCTGTTTCTGTTGGTTTTATGACTCTGGGCACTTTACTACTGCTGTTCAGTGCTAAAGTGCATATGCTCTCCCTTTGTAAATATGACTATGTGAATTGGTATATCCCTGATTGGCTTATTTGGTTTACCTGTTAGTCCCTAGTAGTGTGGCCTGTGTGTGCCCAGGGCTGGTAAACCAAATGCTGCTGGTGGGCCTGCAGCACTGATGTGTGCCACCCACAGAAGCAGCTTGTAAAGTGTGTCTCAGACCTGCCACTGCAGTGTCTGTGTTCAGTCCAGAACTGCCATCTTGGCTGTGAAGTGCACCCACTTCCCAGCCCCTGAACCTTCCCTTGGCATCTTGTAAGTCACCCCTATGGTAGGGTGCATTGTATGTGTAAGGTAGGACATGCCTTGGTGTGTGTAGCATGTCCCGGTAGTGAATTATGCCCCATTTCGTTTTTCACTACTGTAAGGCTACCTGTTCCTCATAGGCTAGAATGGGCAGTTTGACTATTACATTCTATAGTCCTAACTGACCCCAGGAACATGGTAGAAAAACGAATTTAGTATGCCTGAGCTCAGAATATTAAAATACATCTTTTAGTGAAGTTTATTTTTATATTCTGTGTTTGAAAATACCACTTTTAGAAAGTAGGTATTTTCTTGCCTAAGCCTTCCAGTGTGCTCTGCTGTTATGTGTATTGGCTGTCTGGTTTTAGAGGGGCAGGGCAGGCTGAGTCAGACCTGGGTTGAATAGAGAGATCTGCATTTAGAGTGTGGGGAGGGGTGGCTCCTTGACCTGAATAGGGCTGTGCCTGGCAAGGTGAATGCTGGCTCCACCTCCTACTGTGTGTCTGCTAGCAGACCCCTCTTTCTGAAAGGAAGAATGCAGCCTGGTAAACAAAGTGCTCCAGGCCTGAGCAGAACTGGTTCTGGCTAGGTTCAGTGACTTGTAGCTTCTGAGAACAAAGACTTTTGGGGTATAAATATCTGTGCTCAAACCCCTACAATTTGTATTGCTTTTGGATCTGGAGAGGAAACTCTGTACGTGCCACTGGAGGAATCTGCAGGAAGTGACTGTCCCTGTGCTTGTGTGTTGTTTCTTGCACTGGCCTGCAGCAGTGACCACTGGACCTTGAAGAAGAGGAAAAGGAACTTTTGAGAGAACTTTTATTTTTGTTACAGCAATTACCCAAGGGCTAGGAAGAGAGCTAGCCTCCTGCTGGAGTCTCAGGCACATTAGACTCCACCACCAACCTCCTGCTTCCTCCCTGCGAGGATTGCTATCTGCTGATGAGGCTCCTGTGAGTTCCAGGGCCTCTAGTTTTGCTTCAGAGAAAAGAGTGCTGGAAATCGTCGCTAACGCACGTTTGCGAGCCGCTGCAGCCGAGAGCGCTGGAAAAATCATCGCGCTGCTGCCGCTGGGTGCTCGCAACACGAAACCATCGCTAACGCCCCTTTGCGAGCCGCTGCAGCTGAGACGCGCTGGAAAAATTATCGCGCTGCTGTCGCCGAGCGCTCGCAACCCCTAAAGAAATCATCGCTTCAAGACATCGCTTTGCGGACGCCGTGCGTCCGCCATTTTCATCGCATCGCACCGGATTTCGTCGCTCCCTCGCGGAGCGTCATCTCTTCGCATCGCAACACAATCGCACAGCGCAACAGGATCGTCGCATCGACTTCTCCCTCGCGGCAAGAAAGTCATCGCATCGGCGGCCTAGCGTGCAGAAGTTGGTCGCAGTGTCTCCGCACGCATCACGCAGATCGGCGCATCATCCTCCCTTGCGGCAAGGATTTCAACGCATCGCCGGCCTCGCGTGCCGAGAATCATCGCTACCACTTCTTTGCGACATTTTGTTGGTTTTGCTACTAAACCCAGGTACTTTGTGAGAGAAAGGGTCGTAGAGACCACTGCTTTGAATTTGAACCTTATTTTTGCAACCTTTGAACTATTTTTTGACAGTCCTTCAACAGCCATCCTATTTTTGACAGTCTTATGAGAGAAAGGGTCGCAGAGACCACTGCCTTGAATTTGAACCTTATTTTTGCAACCTCTGAACGAGAAAGGGTGCAGAGACCCTGCCTTGAATTTGAACCTTATTCTTGCAACCTTTGAACTATCTTTGACAGCCCTTCAACAGCTATCCTATTTTTTGACAGTATTGTGGCTTTTACAGTTATTGGTCTTGTGATAAATCTGCCGTTATATAAAGATACTTATTTTTTATAACTACTTGTGTGGTGTCCCTCTGTAGTGTTCCTCACTGTGTTACTGTGTATGGTCATAAATGCTTCACACCCTGCCTCTGAGATAAGCCTACCTGCTCGTGCTACGTTACCACAGGGTTGAGCAGGGGTATCAAGGAGGGTAGCCCTCTTACTCTGACTTAGGAAGAAGGGTCCCTACTTGGACAGTGGCCAGCCATTGCCAACTAGAGACCCCCATTTCTAACAGTGGTCCTATCTAGTTTGCACCGGGACCCAAGACTTCCTTTTGGTTTTTACTTTAAGAAATAAGGCATCATCAAGGGAACTGGGAAACCCTGGTCTGGGTCCCCCAGTATTTCCTAATTTTTCTCATACTTTTATAAAGAAATGTTGTCTGTTTTTAGTAGTCAAAGTCTCTGGGTGAAGGTTAAAAGATCAGCATTGCACCCTCAGATCTCATAAGTCCAAAGGGCTCAGCTTCAGCTGTTACCATCCTCATCGGAATTTAGAAGCCACACGTAATGGGCGCTCTCAAGATTTGTTTTCTCACCTTTAGAGTACTTTAAGAAGTGGAAAACAAATTTCCCAGAGTCACAACTGAGTCGTGGCATGGGATGCAGTGGGGCATGGAGACAGGGGCCTGCATCACATGTACCCAGACATTTGATAGATGCAAAGAAATGACCATAAGACCCAGTTTAGCTTTCTCTTAACTTTGCTAACTTAGCACTCACCTTTCTTTTGGCCTTTTTACTTGTGATAAAGTAAGAGTAATGATGGTGAAGGTCATGACATGTAGCATTATCATTCTGCAAAGAATGGAGATGGATTCTCACCACAGCACTGGAGAGATGTGTTGCAAGTTGTGTTGTCACTTGATAAAGCTAATTATTTGGGTAGCTGATGCTAACAACTTATGCACAGCTTCATCCCCTTATTTGATGTTGATGCTACCTGGATGCAGGAGAGGAACTGAGGTCCAGGGAACAAGAGGAGGGACTAGAGGTCGTCTAGTAACTATGAATGTGGCTCTTCTGGCAGTGTGTGTCTGGACTGTTCCCATGAGGCACAGGTTCAGACTGATTTGCATATAGCTGTGTCTGAACTGGGGTGGTAAAGTGAGCTAAAGAATGATGAGGGATTCAACCCAGATCTGTGACTGGGGGTGAGTGTTTGAAAAGTTTCAGCACTCCGTCCATCATCTCCTTGTGTTTGCTTTGTTCGCCCTAAGTTGGCAGGGTATGCCCAGACGTGGGTCCTTGCTCACTTTGCCACTGGATTCAAGCTAGCCTGTCTGATGAGGGCTGTTAGCCCGAAACCGGTCCCAGGATGCTTGATTCCGGTCGAGGGAAGACATGGCTTGGCAGTTCGGTCTGGACTGTTCCCATGAGGCACAGGGTCAAGACTGATTTGCATATAGCTGTATCTGAACTGGGGTGGCAAAGTGAGCTAAAGAATGATGATGGATTCAACCCAGATCTGTGACTGGGGGTGAGTGTTTGAAAAGTTTCAGCACTCCGTCCATCATCTCCTTGTGTTTGCTTTGTTCTCCCTAAGTTGGCAGGGTATGACCAGACGTGGGTCCCTTGCTCACTTTGCCACTGGATTCAAGCTAGCCTGGCTGATGAGGGCTGTTAGCCCGAAACCGGTCCCAGGATGCTTGATTCCGGTCCAGGGAAGACATGGCTTGGCAGTTCGGTCTGGACTGTTCCCATGAGGCACAGGGTCAAGACTGATTTGCATATAGCTGTGTCTGAACTGGGGTGGCAAAGTGAGCTAAAGAATGATGATGGATTCAACCCAGAACTGTGACTGGGGGTGAGTGTTTGAAAAGTTTCAGCACTCCGTCCATCATCTCCTTGTGTTTGCTTTGTTCGCCCTAAGTTGGCAGGGTACGCCCAGACCTGCATCCCTTGCTCACTTTGCCACTGGATTCAAGCTAGCCTGGCTGATGAGGGCTGTTAGCCCGAAACCGGTCCCAGGATGCTTGATTCCGGTCCAGGGAAGACATGGCTTGGCAGTTCAGTCTGGACTGTTCCCATGAGGCACAGGGTCAAGACTGATTTGCATATAGCTGTGTCTGAACTGGGGTGGCAAAGTGAGCTAAAGAATGATGATGGATTCAACCCAGATCTGTGACTGGGGGTAAGTGTTTGAAAAGTTTCAGCACTCCGTCCATCATCTCCTTGTGTTTGCTTTGTTCGCCCTAAGTTGGCAGGGTATGCCCAGACGTGGGTCCCTTGCTCACTTTGCCACTGGATTCAAGCTAGCCTGGCTGATGAGGGCTGTTAGCGTGAAACTGGTCCCAGGATGCTTGATTCTGGTCCAGGGAAGACATGGCTTGGCAGTTCGGTCTGGACTGTTCCCATGAGGCACAGGGTCAAGACTGATTTGCATATAGCTGTGTCTGAACTGGGGTGGCAAAGTGAGCTAAAGAATGATGATGGATTCAACCCAGATCTGTGACTGGGGGTGAGTGTTTGAAAAGTTTCAGCACTCCATCCATCATCTCCTTGTGTTTGCTTTCTTCGCCCTAAGTTGGCAGGGTATGCCCAGACGTGGGTCCCTTGCTCACTTTGCCACTGGATTCAAGCTAGCATGGCTGATGAGGGCTGTTAGCCCGAAACCGGTCCCAGGATGCTTGATTCCGGTCGAGGGAAGACATGGCTTGGCAGTTCGGTCTGGACTGTTCCCATGAGGCACAGGGTCAAGACTGATTTGCATATAGCTGTGTCTGAACTGGGGTGGCAAAGTGAGCTAAAGAATGATGATGGATTCAACCCAGATCTGTGACTGGGGGTGAGTGTTTGAAAAGTTTCAGCACTCCATCCATCATTTCCTTGTGTTTGCAGTGTGTGTTTTAGACAAGTGCTGAACTAACCTAAAGGCCTCCAATCTCCTATGGAAAAGAAATGACCCAGTGGGAAACCTTACTACAGGTTGCACAGAGAATGTTGTACAATTCATCAACATGTTTATCAGAGTATAACTAATAAAATACCTCACTCTAAAGTGGACAAAAAATAGTAATACCCATACGGCCCATAAACAAAATGGGGAATATATTTTGTATTTCTCTCCTTTGCATTAATATGGGTGCAGTGAATTTAAACCATTACAGCAAGGGCCAACGTGCACCTGGAAGGCTCAAAGTACAAAATACTCCAGTTATTTCAGTAGCCGCGGTCCGTGCAGGTAACAGCGGTGGGGCGGCGTTGGGGGGGATTGCGAGGGATGATGCTGAGGGAAAATTAATTATTTATTTAATTTTCCCTTGACATCGTCCCTCGATATCCCCCCCAACGTGGCACCAACGACCCACCGCAGTTACCTGCACGGACCGCAGCTGTATTTCAGGTGTTGTCGAGGGAAAAACTTCGAGCCCAAAGTACAAAGCATTTTTGTGGTCTCAAACTCTCCGATTCGGATTTTGTGACTACAAATAAAAAAAATCAATTTACTAAGCCCATTTTGCAATATTGTAGCAGCTTACTTACTCACAAAATGGGTTTTGAAGGGGATAAGGATTAATTTTGGTTTGTATCCATGTTCTGTAACTGAAAACTCTGTTACAAAACATAAAAAAGTACTGACACCCAGCATGGGTTGGTAACCCTTTTGTAAAAGGGTTGGGATTCCATGGAATGCCTTCAGCTTTGTGAATGTAAAAAAAAGAATTGCTAGGCAGTAGGCAGTGGTCCAGACATGGTGGCCTGCGATGGACACCAATCGTAGTGAATCCCAATTTGCGCCCTACCTCAAGAATATTGATGAGGTAGGTCTTATTACGACTGACTACGATTCAGAATTTTGTGAACCAGCCTATTTGTACAAAGGTCAGTTCCCAAAATTCAACAATGATTGTAAAAATACTGGTCGTAATTTGCAACCAGTGTTTTGCAAGCAATGTTTCGTATATTTGGCCCTTATTTCCCCATTTCTGCTCTTGTAATGAACTTGATTAAGCACAGGAAAAGGTCATAGAATGGGATATTCCTAAAGCAAACAGGAAAACAGCTCCTGAACCTCTTCAGAGCTGAAATAAAAGAACAGTGTGCAGCTAAAAAATAGTCCTCTTAGCACAAGGGATGTGCAAAATTGCAAAGTCCATTGACTCAAACCTTTGCAAAAAAAAAAAAGTTTAAAACTTTGCAAACTTCTTGAAGTGCAGACTCACTCACCCATCCACAAAAGCATATACCTCAATCGTTGTATAGCTCCTTTAAATTGTCAACTTGACCTTTTAGCCTTGTGTGAAGGGTGTGATTTTGATTCGGTAGTGTGATAACATTAGTCTGTGATTAGTGTGAGTGTGCTGTCCCTGGTATGAGACTGATAACCACTGAGATCTCTCAGTGTTCTGTTTTTAGCATTCAACTGATACTGTACAAGAGGCGTGAGAATGCTGTTGGTATCAAGTGTCCAAGTGCAGTTGCTATTTTGGGTATTTTGCTATTCCACCATAATGACTTTAACAATTTCCCTTGTGTGTTAGAAATGGGGTCTCTAGTATAAGACATATGCACCCTGTCCAAGTAGGGACCATTACTGTAGTCAGGGTAAGCTAGATACACACTAAAAGAAAACCTGTGCTTACCCTCTGGTAGCTTGGCACAGAGCATTCAGATGTATCTAAAGAGGCAATGTGTAAAGTATTTGCACAACACACACAAACAGTAACAAAACGAAAACACTCCACATAGGGTTAGAAAAATAGACAATAATTTCATGAGTATATAAATACCAAACCAACACAAATCCAATATGTAGACCCAGAGTTATAAATTTGTAAAGAATATTTCAAAATATAGTGCTTAAAGCCTAAAAGCATCAACCTGGGTAATTGGTCGTGCTACACCACGGTAAATCCAAAGTTCAGGCCGACCACAATAGGTCGCATGCGGGCTACAGGACTCACACAGGTCCGGCTGAAATAGAACTTTGGATGGAGGAAGCTTTGACGTCGAAGACACAATGTGAGGAGCAGAGGAGGCGATGCTTTGTCTTCGATCACTTAGATGTAGGTGATGAGGCGGTTCCGATTTGCGCAGTCAGCGAGGCTTCGTTGACTAACCACTTTGCGGTGCATCATCATTGAGCTGCGCTATCCATTGTCGTCGAGTCGCACAGTCCGTTGAAGAGATCTTGTAGAACAGCAACTGCGTCGGTGTTGGAGAGGATGCATCGGTTCCGATTGGCGCAATAGAGATGATGTGTCGATTATGCACAGAAAACTCACTTCTAAGGGCCCAGGACTGGGTTAGCACCACTTGGCAGGTTGGGGGCTAACAGATGACAGAGTCCAGGTGCTGTTCCAGGGTTGCAGGAAGTCTTTGTTGTCCCTGAGACTTCAGAACATGGGGAAAGCCAGCATGCCCTTGGTGTCACTCTGGGTTCAAGTGAGATGGTCCAGTCCTTTTCCTCAGCAGGGCAGAGGGTAGCAAGCAGCAGGGCAGCACAGCAGAGCAGAAAGGCAGTTCTTCCAGAGCAGCAATCCACAGAGTAGCAGTCTTTGTAGCAGCACAGCAGTCCTTCCTCCTGATAGAGTTCTTCACAGGTACAGTAGTGTCTGGTTTGGAGGGGTCAGACACCCAGTGCTTATACCCAGTTGTGTCTTTGAAGTGGGGGTGACTTCAAAGAAGGGTCTTTGAAGTGCACAGAGTCCTTTTCTTCCCAGCCTCGGCTCCAGACTATCAGTAGGGGTTAATCAGACCTTTGTGTGGGGACAGGACACTGCCTTTTAAGCTCCTCCCTTCCTTCCTACCTAGGAAGGGCCATCAGAATGCAGATGAGTGCTCTTACACACCTAACCTTCCTGTGTTTGTGGCTGTCTAGAGGGAAAGCACAAAGTGTAGCTGTCATCCACCACATACGTGTATTGGAGACAGGCTGCAGGCACATAGAGCAGTAAGAGCAAAGAAATGCCCTCATTCTAAAAGTTTATAGAAAAGAAATTACCTGGCCACCAGTTTCAGAGGCTGCTATTTATTTCAGCAGACTGAGGACCAGTGCATCTAGTCACTGAACCCTACTTCAATACTTTGTGTTGTTCAAGACATATAATGCAACTATTTCAATATTCAACGGGGCATTCAAAAGATACAATCTTCATTTTACAGACAAAATACTTTTGAGAACTATTCCTCTGTGTCTGCAAGTGGCCAAGGCTATGCTCTGACAAGGGACCCTTGCGCGTTGTGCCACTGGATTCAAACTAGCCTGGCTGATGAGGGGTGAAACTCCGAAGCCGGTCCCAAGATGCTTGTTTATGGTCCAGGGAGGACCTGGCCTGGCAGTTTGGGCTGGACTGTTCCCATAAGGAACAGGGTCAAGACTGATTTGCATATGGCTGGGTCTGAACTGGGGTGGCATAGTGAGCAAAACAATGATGGATTAAACCCAGATCTGTGACTGAGAGTGAGTGGTTGAAAAGTTTCAGCACTCCGTCCATCATCTTGTTGTGTTTGCTATGCAAGCGTGATGCCCACAACCAGCAACGCTTGAATCACTGCCACCCACCGAGACTGACAAACGCCTCTTGCCTAACATGAGTAGGTTTTCAGCAGTTTGTCGCATCTCTCATCTCCCACTGAGAAGGAGGGAAATTCCTGGCAGTGCTCATAGCAATGCAAATCACAATCACTATGGGTGGAGAAGAAAGGAGGTTAGCACTGCGTACATTTGTTTGTTTACTTCAACATGCACCATAAACATTTCTACTCTAGATGCTGCCTCCAGCGGCGTAAGTAAACTTGTGGGGGCTGCAGGGGCTTATGGTACGCCACTGGCTGCCACCGCATTAGCACTGGATATGGAGCCATTTTAGGTGTAGTAAAGAACCGCAGCAGATCATGCCATGTTGTACCACCCCTGTCGCTGCTGGCAGATGAAGTATTGCGCTATTGCTGTTTTTGAGTTACAACCAGCATTGCAGCTGTTGGATTTTGTTGTGACGCTGCTAAAGTGGGCAGAAGAACACACATGAACATGTTCATGTGGGAAAGGGGGTGGGTTTGAAGGGTACCCAGAGTAACCAACGGTTACTGGGCTCTAGTTGTGCCAGTGAAGTCTTTAACCCCTGATGCCCTATGGTCACCTGCCTACTGGACACAGACTGGGCACTAGGTGTGCCTCTTTACCCTTGACCCTTGTGAGAGAGAGGCAGAGAAGTCTAGGGCTTACTTAAGGAGGTGATAAGCATTAGAAATTCTTAACGCCGCAAATTGAATAAATCGATTCCCAGTCAGTGCTGTTATTTTTAAAAAGAAAAATTACATTGATTCACAGGCAACTAAATCTAAAATTATAGTTGTACGTGTCTTGGATTAGTGATATGCGTAAGAATGTAAAGCCCCATCCAATGGTGTTTGTCGCTGAGTTTACAAAGTAAAACCCCTTCATGCTACATTTGTCAGGGTCCAAAAGTAAAACCCCTTGCTAATGTTTTCGTCAGAGAGTACACAATGTAAAACCCATTCCTACTGCTTTTTTGCACGGGGTTACACCAGCAGAGCCCCTTCTCACAGTATTTTTACACCAAGTTTGCACCAACCTGCAACTAAACATATTGATAGAGCGAAATGTTCTTGTGAATTGTAGGGGTGCATCATAATCACTGATAGGCCGCACCCACATGTATTCAGACATATATTCGTTTATATCCATTGTATACTCATGCATGTTTAGTAAAGAATGAATAGTTCACTGAAACGAAGTGAACTATTCAGCAGTATAATGGTGTTAGGATAATGAGGTAATGTAATGCTTTTTGAATTGTGTGAACATAATGCATAGAGGAATTAGTTCGTGTATGAAATGTAATTGCAGTAGTTTAAACGTGCACCATATTAAAGTTGCACATGTAATTCATTGTTTGCATAATGAATCGTAATGAATATGCTTATAGTGAAAAGTAAGAAGTGTGTTTAAAAGTTATATGTAAGGGCCTGACTACATATATGCTTAAGGAAGGCCTGGTATATTCTTATGTTAGCATATAATGTAGGCCGAAAAGGGTTTCTCTTGGAAAGGCTCTCTGGGCACAAACGGTAGATTTAATTAGCACAGTAGAAGGTTTCTGTTGAACGTATCTTTTTGTTGCAGGTGCAAGGACACATGTCTCGTTAGTAAAGACTAACTCTTTGTTTTCAGAAGTTAGAAAGATGGGAGGCATGGTACGGGGAGTGCAATGGAATTTAGGGATGATACTTTCAGCGGAGAAGGCGCCTGGGACTCAAGGTCAACGAAACCGTCCAGGATGAAGTCACCGTTTCAATGGAAAAGCACAAGAAAGAAGACCTGGCCAAGAGGGCGTAAACAAGGCGTGTACCTTTGTAGTATGGTTTTGTATTAGGGATAGTGCCCTGAGGGAGGAGGCGAGAGAAGCGGTAGGGGAGACCTGAGAGAAGGACAGAGCTGAGCTTAGGTATATGGTGATTGCACTTCTTAGGAAGTCTTCACAGCTGACACCTTTTATTCTTTCTTGCCTGGGAAAATCGTTATGCAGGGATGTCACTTAGCGTTAGTGTAGGGACAGCAATTGATTTTAAGCTTGCTTAGGCCAATGAAGAGTAACTTAGAAATAGGAGCAATCATAGTCTGGTTGATCCTGCTAGAACTTTCTATTCTCCTTATCCTGAGTCGGATGAGATTTCTGCGTAGATTATTATTTGTATTAGTGCCCATCTATTTCTTTAACCTCGTGTTGAGGTGCTTGCACGTTCAGTTATTTTTGGCGATAATAAATTCTCAAACTTGAATTCGGAGTCAGTGGTCCTTTCAGACAAAATGAATGCTGATATCTAACCTGATGAGATTCTCTCCTTTACACTATTCAACAGGTAAAAAGATCTTGGCGGCCAGAGGGTTCTTATAGATAATTAGATAAGAATCGGCGTTATCAGTTGGTAGCAGAGTAGGATGGTTACCTTTGATGGTAAGGGGAGATCTAGAGCAAGATAGGAGATTAAGTTGCCCCATAGAGCCCGAGTGACGCAGATCCAGAGAACCGCGAGAGACGGATGTCGGAGGTCGTGGAAAACTGACGGAGAGTGACGGTGCGGCGGAAGTAGCAGTTCGTAGTAGAGTGAGTATGAAAAGAGTGATGTTTGATAGATTGCGGTGTTATATTGTTGTGTGATGTCTTGCGGAGTTGGAACGAAAGTTGTGTGATTGAGAAACGGACCGTGAGCGCGCGCGGGACCGGGAGATTTATTGTGGTGTAGAATACACCCAGAGTTGAGAACGTTGACCAGAGTTGTGGGGGTCACGAGACGTCATTGACAGACCCACAGAAGATAGGGACACATGTGTGAGTGTGTGAATAACCAACGCAGGTCGTAGGTTATTGTGTGCAGAACATCGAGTGATTGAATCCTATCGAGTATTAGAGGCGATTGTCCAGTCGTTCGTGGACAGACGATTGCCAGATTGAGGTCAACAAGCTCAAGAGGCTGATCGGTCATTGGTAAGACTGACGGTCAGAGAGGTAATTGTTCGGTAGGACGGACATTATTTCAGAGTATAATTGGGACGAATGCGAGTGAGAACAAGTGAATTAGAAAGGAGGGGAACTGCTGCGAGCGGAGGAAAAGTGACGTCAGACAAGAGCCGCGCTGCGATAGGCCGGTTGGTGTGAACCGCGCTGGGATTGGTGGATTGAAATCAGGAAGTAAAAGCGGACATTTTGAGTGCAAATACAAAGTTGATTCATCATGAAATGTTTTAAAGCTTTAAGGGAACTTTGTAGAGGTGATAGACATGTGGTTGTTCGGGAGGGAGAGGAAGCTCCTCCTGAGGACACACCAGCACATTATATGGCAAAGAATGTAGGATTGCATACTATAATTTGGCTCGAGAATTGGCATAAAATGACAGAAACAGAAGGAGATTTGTCGTTCCCTCGATATGGTACTTTCAGGTTAGAGGTGCTGTACCAGCTCAAGAGTGTAATGGCTTCAATACGACCACTACCTAGACCGACACAGTTTGAGGCACTACATGCGTGGATAAGAGCAGCGTATGATAGAAAGAAGGAAAGGTGTCAAGAAAGGGTGAAGAAATCGGTCAGGGCATTCCAAGATGCAAGGTGGGATGCATTGGAGAAAAAGTGGAGAGCGGATACGATCGACGGAGATAAGTTATACCCACTGCTGATACAAAATGGAAAGATTACAAGAATCGATGAGGACGACAGTGATTTAGATGACAGTCTGTTGGATAGGATGTTGGCGGAGAGGCCACCACCATTTAATCCAGATTCAGAAGAGGGAAAGACAACCCCAGCAGTGGCAATAGTTGATGAGAGCCAGAACCAGACTAGCATGAGAGTAGTGGGAAGAATTTCCACAGGAACGGAGGGGCTACGGCGTCTATGATAACACAGCCTCCTGCGGGGAACACAAGATTACCGGACTCCTTGACAGTACCGGTTACCATTGGCCCTATAGTACCGGTATATGACCCAGACCGAGTGAGAGAAGGGAGCTCCGTGCCGATGAGAAGGGAAGAAGGAAACAGTGAGAGTGGGAATGGGTTTGGAGTAAGGGTGGTTCATTTCCCAAGACCAATAGACACAAGTACGCCGTTACCGGCTACTGCGGACTCTTCATGTGGACAAGAAGAGGAGAGACCGGAAAGACCGAGGTCTTTACGGGAATCTAAGTCAGCTTTGAGGGAGTGGACACCAACAGTAACGAACCAAGAGGATAGGATGCAAAGAGATAGGGCACAAAATGTCTCGGAAGACAGACCAAGTTCCAGGAATATGGAAGGGAATAGGTCACAAGGACAGAATAGTGACTGTGATGAGCGAGATGGCTCAGGTTGTCGAGAAGTACTGAGGAGTGCAGTACAGGCAAGGTTGCTAGACGTAGTGAGGCTGAAAGCAGAGGTAGACGAAATGATCAGTGGGGGTCTGCCTTTGGAAAGGATAGAAATTTATGGATCAGATGAGCTGCTGTTTGTAGCAAAAGATGTGACTCGAAAAGCTAGAATGGCACATGATAGATTGAAGGAATTGGCCAAAAGATATGAGGTGGACCTGAACAAAACTAAAGCGTTACAGGGACCACATAGATTGCATTACAGTGATCAGGAGTTGGAGGAGAAAAGAATCACAGGATTAAAGACGCACACCAGAGACCTGATCATAGGAATGAGAATATGGATTTTGTTGGACAAATGGGAAGAAAGGTGGTCCAAAAAGAAACCAGTAAAGAGAGCAGAAGGGGAAACGCCGCCGCCAGGAGGGGGGCGACGGGTGTTGGAAATTTTCCTTTACGGGAAGTACAGAATGGAGGGTACGTGCATGTGCCGTGGAATAGAGGTGATTTGACTGCATTTACAAATGATTTTCCTCGGCTGAGGGAAAAACCGGTGGAGTGGTACAAACAGGTTGAGCGGTTTGTGAAGATTTCAAAAGTATTGTGGATTGATTTGAACACTTTGTTTGACATAGTGGTACCAGGAGATTTGTGGACAGCATGTAAAGTCGCTATTGAGTGGCCGACTTCGGAACCGAAAAGAGAGGCGGTTACAAATGGTCCATCACCTGATGTCATGAAAAAGTATGAGCAGGTGATTACATGGTTGAAGTCGAAGATTTCGCCTCAGGATATAGATTGGGTTAAGATAGATCGGACTGTACAAGAACCCAAGGAAACGGTGCATGAATACTATGAAAGACTTCTGCAAGTTTTTAAACAGTATAGTGGGTTAGATGTTTTGGACCCTAAGGATATGGGACAGTTTGTCTCAAAGTTTGTAACGGGTCTGAGAGGGGAAATCAGCCTCATGATACAGCACCATTTGATCTGCTGGCAGAACAAGCCACTAGATGAAATTTTGCGGTACGCGAGATACTGTAGTGATGAGGTGGATTCAAAACATCGAAAGCTAAAAGACAAATTGATGCTTGTCCAGATGCAGACAGCACAGAATCAGCCTAGTGGAGGGACCTTGGGGAGAAAGCAAGGAAATTTCCAGGGAAACCAGAATGGGCAGGTACAGGGAAAGGGAAAACCAGTAGACCCCAAGACAGGAGTGGACGTGGCCACACTAAAGAAGACCACTGCGTGTCATCTTTGTCGCCAGGTCGGACATTGGAAACGCGAGTGTCCTTTGAACCCAGCTAATCAGGTACAGGAAGAGGAAGAGGGGGCTCAGGCACCCGCGCAAGAGGTAGTTAACACAATAACGAGACCTAGGACGATGAAAGGGGGGTTTACAATTCTCACGCTCAGATTCCCCAAGCTCCAAGGTTTTCACAAGGAACACGAACGTACCAACAGATGCCCCTGTTCGAACGCTATGATGAGGATAGCTCAGACCCTTTATCCTGACGGTGCCTGAGGGGGAGGAAGACTGCACACTTGGAGCGGTCTTGGAGGTAGACCAGAGAGGACCTTTTGTGGAGGCAGAGATTGAGGGCAATCCTGCAACACTTTTGGTTGATACTGGAGCTACCCGGTCTACTGTAAGATCTGCAGTAGTCCCTAACCTACCCCTCTCGGGACAATCAATCCAGGTTGTCGGAGTAGCGAACAAGAAGATGAGCAGCCCATTGACAGAACCGATCTTAGTAAAGATAGGTACTTTCCAAACTAGACATCAGTTTGTAGTATGTGACACGAGTCCAGTTTGTCTTTTGGGAAGAGATCTGTTGTGCAAATTGAACTGCACGATTTATTGTACACCACGAGGAGTGGAGGTCCAGACGAGAGATGATGATGCTGACTTTAAGATGGCCAATCAGCATCTGTGTATAGATCTGTACCCAATGGTGACTGTGGAAGAACTTCCACATGATCTGAGAGACGCAGTGTCGCCTGTGGTGTGGGATTTCGCAGGAGACGAAATAGGTTTAATCAGAGGGGTTGAACCAGTGCGGATTGAGGTGAAACAGAATGTTGATTTCCCCAGAACACCTCAATACAATTTATCGATAGAAACGATTGCAGGAATAAAACCTGTGATCGAGACTTTCATTGAGAAGGGTATTTTGAAGGAGATCAGAGGTAGTCCCTGTAATTCACCCATAATGGGACTACAGAAACCGAGCGGGAAATACAGGATCGTGCAAGACCTGCGAAAGGTCAACATGATAGTTGTCCCTTGTTGTCCAGTGGTACCGAATCCTTCAGTAATACTGTTCCAGATCCCATGTGAAGCCGAGTGGTTTACGGTTATCGATTTGTGTCAAGCCTTCTTTTCGATACCGCTCCACGAGGAAAGCCAATTTCTTTTTGCATTTAGGCTAGAGAATCGCGTGTTAACATGGTGTCGTATCCCTCAAGGGTATACGGAAAGTCCATCGATCTTTAACCAGATCCTGAAGAAGAACCTTGAGAGTCTTGTGTTGCCGCAGAACTCAGTTCTCGTGCAGTACATAGATGACTTGCTCATTGCCTCAGAAACAGAAGATGCTTGCAGAATTGACACAGTAGCCTTGTTGAACCACTTAGCAGAGAATGGACATAAGGTGTCCCCGAACAAGCTGCAGTACTGTTTGAATGAGGTACAGTACTTGGGACACAGATTAGAAAAAGGCAAGAGGAAGGTGTCACCAGATCGAATTGAGGCAATAATGAGCATGGCGGTACCCACTACACAGAGGGAAGTTAGGATGTTTCTGGGAATGGTTGGCTATTGTCGACAGTGGATTCCTAGTTTCTCCTTGAGAGCAAAGCCTCTGCAGAGGCTTACACACAAGGATGTGAGTGATCCGGTACCATGGGACGAGGAGTGCTTGATGTCATTCCTGAAGCTAAGAGATGATTTGTGCAGGGCTCCCGCACTGGGAATGCCTGATTACAACAAGGCCTTTTCATTGTTTTGTTACGAGAGAGGAGGATGTGCATTAGCAGTGTTAGCTCAGAACCATGGAGGTGTCCGTAGACCAGTTGCCTATTTTTCAGCTACTTTAGATCCAGTAGCTTCTGCGTTGCCCGGATGTCTAAGATCCGTTGCTGCAACAGGTGTCAGCATTGAAAGATGTGAAAGCATTGTAATGGGACATCCATTGACTGTACATGTACCACATTCGGTTGAGTTATTAATGACCAGGACCAAGACCCAGCACCTAACGAACAATAGGTTAACAAGGTACGAGCAAGTCATACTTGCCGCAGAGAATGTGACTCTGAAAAGGTGCTCCATCTTGAACCCTGCGACATTGATGCCTATACCGAACACAGATGATGAAGATTGTGAGGACCATGACTGTCTCGATGTGACCGAACTTTGCACCAAGCCGAGACCTGACATTGTCGATGAGCCATTGGATGACCCAGATGAAATTTTCTTTGTCGATGGTTCATGCTTAAGAGACAGTGTGGGGCAATTGAGAGCAGCGTTTGCTGTATGTACTATTTCAGGAGTGGTCGACGCCGCTTGCCTGGAAGGAGTACGCTCCGCGCAGGTAGCTGAGATCATTGCCTTGACCCGTGCCTGTTTGGCCGCTGATCGAATTCGAATCACGATTTACACAGACAGCCAATACGGCTTTGGCGTGGTGCATGACTTCGGGCAGTTATGGTCTCAGAGGGGATTTTTGACATCATCTGGCTCACCCATTCGTAATGGAGAATATGTAAGAAAATTGTTAGAAGCATTACAGCACCCGAAAGAAATTGCTGTGGTAAAGTGTTCAGCCCATGGGAAGGGGGAGGACTTTGTATCCTTGGGTAATAACTACGCAGATGAGGTAGCCCGCTTCTGCGCAGAACAAGGATGCATATACACAGGCAGGGAGATAGAAGAGAGCCAAGAGGGAACCGATCTCAGCATAATGTTGGCCATGGCAGACACTTGGGAAGAGCTTAAGAGATTGCAAGATGAAGTCTCAACCAAGGAAAGAGAGGGCTGGATCAAAGCTGGGTGCGAGAGAGGAGAAGTGGATGTGTGGGTATCCAACGATGGGAGAGCTGTGTTGCCGGAAGAATTGTTGAGTCCGATGGCTAGATTGATACATGGACAGGCACACCTGGGTAGAGACGCAATGATGAGAGTGTTCAGACAGACGTGGTATAACCCACGTTTCCGAGCAATGGCTGAGACGGTATGTCAGAGGTGTGTTACATGTCAACAGATGAATGCTGGAAAGAAAACTGTAGTTACACTGAGTCATATTGGAAGGTCAGGAGGGCCCTTCAATAGACTACAGCTGGATTTCGTGGAGATGCCTAGGTGCAATGGCTTGAGGTACATTCTAGTGATAGTATGTATATTCTCACGGTGGGTGGAGGCTTACCCCACACGCAGGTGTGACACTCTGACAGTGGCTAAATTACTGTTGAGGGAGCTCATCCCTAGATTCGGGATCCCGACCTCTTTGGAATCAGATAGAGGTGGGCACTTCCATAGCGAAATCATGAAGTTACTTTGTGCAGCATTGAACATTGACCAGAGACTCCACTGTAGCTACAGACCAGAGGCTTCTGGGATGGTGGAACAAGTTAATGGAACTTTGAAAGCCCGGATGGCAAAAATGTGTTCTTCAACATCCCTGAAATGGCCCGACGCCTTGCCACTGGTGCTCATGAGCATGCGAAGTGTCCCAGACAGAAAGACCGGGTTGTCCCCCATGAAATAATAATGGGGAGGGCAATGAGACTGCCAGCAGTACCAACTACAGCCTTGATAAACATCACTGATGATTTGATTCTCGATTATTGTAAGGGACTCTCTGATGTGGTCCGTTCTGTATCCCAGCAGGTGCAAGCAGCTGTGGTTCCAGCCTCGAGTGATCTGTGCCACGACTTGTGTCCCGGTGACTGGGTGCTCGTCCGGAAGCACGTGAGGAAGAGTTGTTTGGATGCCCGTTGGCGTGGCCCGTATCAGGTGATACTTATCACGAACACAGCAGTAAAGTGTGGAGGATTGCCGAACTGGGTGCATGCTTCCCATACCCGCAGAGTTCCAGCACCCTTGGAAGAAACAGCTCCTCTCGCAAATGAAAATCCAGCTGATGTGGCAGGGCCACATGAGAGGACAAGCCAAGCTGTAAGGGTCGCTGACACAGCTGGTGGTGCACTAGAGCAAGCTGAAGGGGGTTTCCACAGTTCGAACCCTGACTCAGGCACCGAAGAAAGAGAAGGTGCAGTGGGCGGAGAAGAGTCAAATGCAGCAGAAAGAGGAAATAGTGCACTGGGTATAGAAGGAGAAGGCAGACGAACGAACAGAAGTGCTGAAAGTTGGCCTGAAAGACAGAGGCGACTGAACCTGAGGTTAGCACCTGAGAGAGACCTTGCTCCAGTGTCCGAAGTATCTGAAACCGAAGCAAGCGACGAAGACCAAGCACAAGACAGTCGGCGAAGGTCCAAGAGAACAAGAGTGCCTTGTCGCAGATACTCTACCCCTGAGTGGACTTACACTGTGTTTGATGCAGGGGTGGTGAATACAGGGAGACTGAAGTCAGTGGAGGTGTTCAGTCGGAGCCCGAAACTGGTGGTGAAGGTGGTGCTGCGGATGCCAGGGTTCGAGATAGACGGAACACTGACACTCACGATTCCGAATCCCCCACTTCTGAGTGAAGTCCGAAACTTGCTTTTGCATCGGGTCGAATTCCCGCCTTTCGGAGCTGAGCCGTTTTCACACGAAGTGCTGCTTTTGCGTCTTGAACTTTTGTATCACGTTCTGGTCGTGCTTAATGAGGATCTCATTATGGATCAGTAATGAACTGTAAATAAAAGTCTAAAAGAAGAAGATAACCTAGGTCCGAGTGGAAGAAGAATAAACTTAGGGACTTTCCACAAGAAGAGGAACGAAAACTAGGGAAGTCTTTTTCTGGACTGTGTAAATAAGTTGTGATCGGAAAGGGAAAGCCCGGAGATTTCATGGTTGCTCGAGCTGGTTAAGCAAGTCACAAATAAAGGACAGAGACTTTTCTGAGTTCTTTGCGATAACCAAGACTTTTTGAGAACTTTCGAAATCATGGAGCCGGGAAATCCCAATCGTAGAGCAAAGTGGATTATAGGCATTCTTATAAGTAGTGTGATAATTTCTATAATCATAGTAGTTGTAGTCTCATATACTGGTTCGCATGAGCCAGAAGTAGAGGTAGTGACAGGGACACCGACACCTATCACACCTAGCCAGAAGGGGGTAGACAGGGCAGCTGATAGAGCTATGATATTAGAAGAAAGCCGTAGACTACATGTAGATTTGTCTAAGGGTGATTTTAAGCTTAATGCGTATGCTAAGTTGTTGTATGAGTATGTTGACGTGATGGATGCGAAAGATTGTTATGTGTGTATGCAGTTGCCTACTTCGGTGGATGAGGGTATTAGGTATCATCATCTTCCACTGACTTATGGTATTTCATGTAGTCTTTTGCTTAGCTTGTTTTATGAGAGAGAGCAGTTCGAGTATTTCTTTTCCAATTTCGACGCAGTGCTTCCTGAAGTCCCAGCCTACAAGCATTTGAATAAGTATGACTATTATAAGACTGAGGACAGACTGAGGAAGTACTTCATACCGAGTTTGGAATTGGATACAGCATTCGCACACAGACACAATCTGACTTGCTTGATGTCGGATGTAGAGAGAAAGTTTGTAGATCAGGTTGAAGATAGGTATAGAAAGCTGACTGAATCCCGAGATTTAGGGCATCACAGGACAGATTGGACAGAGGAGGAACGGTTGCATAAGACCAAGGGAAGCTATGGTCCTATAGCGTTAGATAAGGAGCAGAGGGGTAAGTTGTGTATAAGGCGTTATCAGACTTACTACGAAAAGGTTCCAGTGGGACAGAGTACTTGTGATCACGTTTTCACCATGGCAGATGAGGCAAAAGATTTTCTCCAAGGTCCTGTACAAGTGATACCTACGGTGTATTACGTATGTGGGAAGAATGCTTACGTGAGGTTGCCTGCAAATTGGTATGGAACATGTTATTTGTCAATAATATTTCCAAAGATTTACCATACAGAAGACTTAAATCTTCTGGAGGGTGGAGAGCATTCAAGAACGAGAAGAGCTGCAAGTGCAGGAATCGTTGTGGGGGATATCTTTGGAGCTATGATACCTAGTCTAGGAGTAGTCTTGAATGATGTGAAGATCCGGAGGTTAGCGACGGTGGTGGATGAATTTTCGATGAACACAGCAAAATCGTTGGTGTTGGTGGAAGGAGAGATGTTGTCGATAAGGGGAATGGTTTTGCAGAATCGCCTTGCTTTGGATGTCCTATTGGCAAAAGAGGGCGGAGTCTGTAAAATGCTGAAGGTTCAAGAGTGCTGCA
The DNA here is from genome assembly GCA_963921515.1 of Calotriton arnoldi. Classification (NCBI taxonomy): domain Eukaryota; kingdom Metazoa; phylum Chordata; class Amphibia; order Caudata; family Salamandridae; genus Calotriton; species Calotriton arnoldi. Next base: position 969,211 of record CAWUFW010003345.1, on the reverse strand, counting down.
CTTATATACCAGACCGTAGCAAGGATCTGGAGAAATATATAAGTAACATCACTATGGTCCACACAAAGATAGCGGATTTGACCGAGGAAGGGGCCTGGGAAAAGGTCGGAAAGGGTTTTGGTCAAGTGGGAGGTTGGTTTGCAAACCTAGGAAAGGGATTCCTTGGGTACTTCCTGAGACCACTCCTTATCTTGGTGGTTTGTGTGGCTGGCTTGTGGATTATGATCAAGGCCTACAAATGGTATCGAGCAGGCAGAGTCAAGAGAGCTTTGAGGGAAAATGACATGAGATTGGCAAGACTGCAGGACAATCAGTATAAAAGGCTCAAGAGCATGGAGAACTTCAGATCAGGGAAGATGGGAACAAGTTCTGTTTAGGTCGGTTCCTTCTCCGAGGGAGTAGAATGGGATGTGATGACAGGAGTCATCAAAGGGGGAACTGATAGAGCGAAATGTTCTTGTGAATTGTAGGGGTGCATCATAATCACTGATAGGCCGCACCCACATGTATTCAGACATATATTCGTTTATATCCATTGTATACTCATGCATGTTTAGCAAAGAATGAATAGTTCACTGAAACGAAGTGAACTATTCAGCAGTATAATGGTGTTAGGATAATGAGGTAATGTAATGCTTTTTGAATTGTGTGAACATAATGCATAGAGGAATTAGTTCGTGTATGAAATGTAATTGCAGTAGTTTAAACGTGCACCATATTAAAGTTGCACATGTAATTCATTGTTTGCATAATGAATCGTAATGAATATGCTTATAGTGAAAAGTAAGAAGTGTGTTTAAAAGTTATATGTAAGGGCCTGACTACATATATGCTTAAGGAAGGCCTGGTATATTCTTATGTTAGCATATAATGTAGGCCGAAAAGGGTTTCTCTTGGAAAGGCTCTCTGGGCACAAACGGTAGATTTAATTAGCACAGTAGAAGGTTTCTGTTGAACGTATCTTTTTGTTGCAGGTGCAAGGACACATGTCTCGTTAGTAAAGACTAACTCTTTGTTTTCAGAAGTTAGAAAGATGGGAGGCATGGTACGGGGAGTGCAATGGAATTTAGGGATGATACTTTCAGCGGAGAAGGCGCCTGGGACTCAAGGTCAACGAAACCGTCCAGGATGAAGTCACCGTTTCAATGGAAAAGCACAAGAAAGAAGACCTGGCCAAGAGGGCGTAAACAAGGCGTGTACCTTTGTAGTATGGTTTTGTATTAGGGATAGTGACCTGAGAGAAGGAGAGAGAAGCGGTAGGGGAGACCTGAGAGAAGGACAGAGCTGAGCTTAGGTATATGGTGATTGCACTTCTTAGGAAGTCTTCACAGCTGACACCTTTTATTCTTTCTTGCCTGGGAAAATCGTTATGCAGGGATGTCACTTAGCGTTAGTGTAGGGACAGCAATTGATTTTAAGCTTGCTTAGGCCAATGAAGAGTAACTTAGAAATAGGAGCAATCATAGTCTGGTTGATCCTGCTAGAACTTTCTATTCTCCTTATCCTGAGTCGGATGAGATTTCTGCGTAGATTATTATTTGTATTAGTGCCCATCTATTTCTTTAACCTCGTGTTGAGGTGCTTGCACGTTCAGTTATTTTTTGGCGATAATAAATTCTCAAACTTGAATTCGGAGTCAGTGGTCCTTTCAGACAAAATGAATGCTGATATCTAACCTGATGAGATTCTCTCCTTTACACTATTCAACAGGTAAAAAGATCTTGGCGGCCAGAGGGTTCTTATAGATAATTAGATAAGAATCGGCGTTATCAATATCAGTGGCTGGACCTAAAACCGTGACACAGATGAGGGACAGGCAATAAGATGCTGAATCCCTCCAGGCACTCTCAGACTCAGGAAGAGATCAGATAGGTCACATTCACCCCGAGTGATGCTGTATGTGCACCACTCCCATGTCAGTGATGGCATCTCCCTCTCTCTGCACCATGCATGCATCCTGCCAGAGTGTTTGTACAGGCATTTAGCAAACTCGAGGTGGTTCCCAAGGATTTTATGCAGAAACGTCTTAAAAGTGCTGGCCTCTGTCCAGGTATAGACCTACAGAGGAGAAGAAATGCAAAGCCTTCTCAAGCAGTCGACTGGCAACGATAATTATAGAAAAGATTTCACACGAAATAAAAATGTGTTAATTTGCAACCATACAGCATTTCTTTTCAGTACCATTAATATAGCAAGACTACGCGCTAATGGAGTGCATATGTCAGATAAATTACTTTTTAGTAAATAAAAGTGACAAAAGCTAGCTTTAGTATCACAAATGTTATCAAAAGCAAAACAAAAAAACAATAGACAAGACCAAAAAACAAATGACAAAAGCAAAAAAAAGGAAAAGAAACAAGCCAAGACGTTTTTAGGCCTCCTCAAATTGTTTGTGTGTCTGTGACAGTCAATTAACCTTGCTTTGTATTATTTATTTTTACGTTTCAGACTAGAAAGATACATCCGTTTACCCTAACAGATCATCAAATATGCATTGTTTATATAGTGCTTGAAGCCTCAGATATCTAAGCGCTGTAGAAAAAGAATTTAGGGGCATATTTACAAAGAAGTGGCGGAGCGTATCGTTAGCCTCCTTGGCTTAACGAGACACTCCACCACTCCTGAAACGCAGGGTTGCACCATATTTACAAGAATATGGTGCAGCCCTGCGTTTTCCCCTGCGCTGGCACTACACTTAGCAGCCTAGCGCCAACGCAGGCACCCTTGCACCATTGTGCAAGGGTGTCTGCGTGCAGGGGAAAACTGTTTATGTGCAGGAAGGTCCCCCTTCCTGCACATAAACAATCTTTAAATGCCGTTTTATAACTTCTATGTGTGCTGCTTAAGGCAGCACACACAGAAGTTGCAAAACGGTATTTTTAAAAAATGATTGTTTACGTGCAGGAAGGGAGACCTTCCTGTACATAAACAACCATTGGCCTTTTGGTGTTTTCATGTGTGCTGCACAACGCAGCTCACATAAAAACAGCAAAAACGAGGAGAAATGAAACATTTCTCCTCGTTGCGACAGGGTAAGACCAGTTTTTCTCTGGTCTTAATTTTGGCACTGCCTCCTGTTTGCGCTGCCCTTGTAAATAGGAGGCAGCGTCAGAATCAATGGGTGTTGCGGTGCAACGCCCACCGCAACACCCATTGGCCTCCCCTTTCACGCTAAGCATAGCGTGAAAGGGGGCCTTATTTACAAGGCAGCATTAAGCCACATTAAGTGGCTTAACGCTGACTTGTAAATAAGGCGAAGCCCCTATCGCCACAGGAACGTCCTAAAAAGTGATGTTTCCGTGGTGATAGGGCTTGTACATATGCCCCTTAGTGTTGTAAAGAGTGACCAGGCTCCGTTGTCGCTATGAGTTGTTTTAACCAGCTTCAAACTAGCACTATGGTACTAGTCACAGCTGGTGGGTTTGAGAACCCTTACTAAGTCAGCAGAAAGACTTCCTAGGCCTGATTACTCATCGTGTGCTTGCCTTTCACGCACAGAGGCTCTTAAAGGCTAAAAACTAGGGGCCTCATTTATGAAAACTGTTGCATCACTTTGTGAAAACAGCAAAGGGACAGTTTTTACTGCGCCCTCCTTGCGACACGATGGATGCCCCGTATTTAAGGTACGGTTCTCCATGTTGCAAGAAGTTACAGATACGTCAGTATTTCTGATGTATCTGTAGGCACAGTAATGACGCATTGCTCGAGTGTGTCGCAAAATTGACGTAACTCCAGCAATGGGTCATTACACATGGGCAAGTCCCATGTTAAATGTGCCTGCGTCAGTCTTACGCCTGCTATGAGGCAGGCGTAATATTTTGACGCAGTGGCGTCCTAGAAGTGGCGCAGTGAAATCTGATAGATTTCACTGTGCCACTTCTATGAGGCTTTTTGCGGGGGAACACCCACCCTGCATACATTATACATGACGCAGGTATAATGTAGCGCAGGGCTTTACAAAGTGACACATCTGCCTAGATGTATCACTTTGTAAATAGGGCGCATCATGGTGCATTTTTTACGATGCCAGTGCGTCACAAAAAGTGACGCAACGGCTGCGCCAAAGTGTCACAAGGCCTCATAAATAAGGCCCTAGAGATGGAAAAAGCAAGGAAAGAGTATTTCAGTGGGAGGATTTGGGGTGTGGAAAATGTACTTGGTCCAACATTCCCGCCAGGAGAGATAGAATACATTGCAAAACCAAAGGAGATGATGGACGGAGTGTTGAACATTGCAAGCACTCACCCCCAGTCAACTGATCTGGGTTTAATCCATCATCATTCTTTAGCTCACTCCGCCACCCCAGTTCAGACATGGCCATATGCAAATCAGTCTGACCCTGTGCCTCATAGGAACAGTCCAGGCAGCCCAAACTGCCAAGCCATGTCTTCCCTGGACCGGAAACAAGCATCCTGGGACCGGTTTCTGGCTTACAGCCGTCATCAGCCAGGCTATCTTGAATCCAGTGGCAAAGTGAGCAAGGGACCCACGTCTGGGCATACCCTGCCAACTTAGGGCGTAACATAACAAAACCAAAGGGGATGATAGACGGAGTGTTGAACATTGCAAGCACTCACCCCCAGTCAACTGATCTGGGTTTAATCCATCATCATTCTTTAGCTCACTCGCCACCCCAGTTCAGACATGGCCATATGCAAATCAGTCTGACCCTGTGCCTCATGGGAACAGTCCAGCCCGAACTGCCAAGCCATGTCTTCCCTGGACCGGAAACAAGCATCCTGGGACCGGTTTCTGGCTTACAGCCGTCATCAGCCAGGCTATCTTGAATCCAGTGGCAAAGTGAGCAAGGGACCCACGTCTGGGCATACCCTGCCAACTTAGGGCGAACATAGCAAAACCAAAGGGAGGATGGACGGAGTGTTGAACATTGCAAGCACTCACCCCCAGTCAACTGATCTGGGTTTAATCCGTCATCATTCTTTAGCTCACTCCACCACCCCAGTTCAGACATGGCCATATGCAAATCAGTCTGACCCTGTGCCTCATGGGAACAGTCCAGCCCGAACTGCCAAGCCATGTCTTCCCTGGACCGGAAACAAGCATCCTGGGACCAATTTCTGGCTTACAGCCGTCATCAGCCAGGCTATCTTGAATCCAGTGGCAAAGTGAGCAAGGGACCCACATCTGGGCATACCCTGCCAACTTAGGGCGAACATAGCAAAACCAAAGGGGATGATGGACAGAGTGTTGAACATTGCAAGCACTCACCCCCAGTCAACTGATCTGGGTTTAATCCATCATCATTCTTTAGCTCACTCCGCCACCCCAGTTCAGACATGGCCATATGCAAATCAGTCTGACCCTGTGCCTCATGGGAACAGTCCAGCCCGAACTGCCAAGCCATGTCTTCCCTGGACCGGAAACAAGCATCCTGGGACCGGTTTCTGGCTTACAGCCGTCATCAGCCAGGCTATCTTGAATCCAGTGGCAAAGTGAGCAAGGGACCCACGTCTGGGCATACCCTGCCAACTTAGGGCGAACATAGCAAAACCAAAGGGGATGATGGACGGAGCGTTGTTTCCGGTCCAGGGAAGACATGGCTTGGCAGTTCGGGCTGGACTGTTCCCTTGAGGCACAGGGTCAGACTGATTTGCATATGGCCATGTCTGAACTGGGGTGGCGGAGTGAGCTAAAGAATGATGATGGATTAAACCCAGATCAGTTGACTGGGGGTGAGTGCTTGCAATGTTCCTTGCTCCGTCCATCATCCCCTTTGGTTTTGCTATGTTCGCCCTAAGTTGGCAGGGTATGCCCAGACGTGGGTCCCTTGCTCACTTTGCCACTGGATTCAAGATAGCCTGGCTGATGACGGCTGTAAGCCAGAAACCGGTCCCAGGATGCTTGTTTCCGGTCCAGGGAAGACATGGCTTGGCAGTTCGGGCTGGACTGTTCCCATGAGGCACAGGGTCAGACTGATTTACATATGGCCATGTCAGAACTGGGGTGGCGGAGTGAGCTAAAGAATGATGATGGATTAAACCCAGATCAGTTGACTGGGGGTGAGTGCTTGCAATGTTCAATGCTCCGTCCATCATCCCCTTTGGTTTTGCTATGTTCGCCCTAAGTTGGCAGGGTATGCCCAGACGTGGGTCCCTTGCTCACTTTGCCACTGGATTCAAGATAGCCTGGCTGATGATGGCTGTAAGCCAGAAACCGGTCCCAGGATGCTTGTTTCCGGTCCAGGGAAGACATGGCTTGGCAGTTTGGGCTGGACAGTTCCCATGAGGCACAGGGTCAGACTGATTTGCATATGGCCATGTCTGAACTGGGGTGGCGGAGTGAGCTAAAGAATGATGATGGATTAAACCCAGATCAGTTGACTGGGGGTGAGTGCTTGCAATGTTCAACGCTCCGTCCATCATCCCCTTTGGTTTTGCTATGTTCGCCCTAATTTGGCAGGGTATGCCCAGACGTGGGTCCCTTGCTCACTTTGCCACTGGATTCAAGATAGCCTGGCTGATGACGGCTGTAAGCCAGAAACCGGTCCCAGGATGCTTGTTTCCGGTCCAGGGAAGACATGGCTTGGCAGTTCGGGCTGGACTGTACCCATGAGGCACAGGGTCAGACTGATTTGCATATGGCCATGTCTGAACTGGGGTGGCGGAGTGAGCTAAAGGATGATGATGGATTAAACCCAGATCAATTGACTGGGGGTGAGTGCTTGCAATGTTCAACGCTCCGTCCATCATCCCCTTTGGTTTTGCTATGTTCGCCCTAAGTTGGCAGGGTATGCCCAGACGTGGGTCCCTTGCTCACTTTGCCACTGGATTCAAGATAGCCTGGCTGATGACGGCTGTAAGCCAGAGACCGGTCCCAGGATGCTTGTTTCCGGTCCAGGGAAGACATGGCTTGGCAGTTCGGGCTGGACTGTTCCCATGAGGCACAGGGTCAGACTGATTTGCATATGGCCATGTCTGAACTGGGGTGGCGGAGTGAGCTAAAGAATGATGATGGATTAAACCCAGATCAGTTGACTGGGGGTGAGTGCTTGCAATGTTCAACGCTCCGTCCATCATCCCCTTTGGTTTTGCTCCGAGATAGAATACATTGCCTGGCTTCTTTACCATGAGGGTGTCAGAAGCTGACACAACAATTCCGATGGAGGGCCATCCCAGAGTACTCTCTCGGAAAATCCCTGCTCCAATTTATTTATGTGTCTTATAGAGCGCCCGAATCACCCTAAAGGGGTATCTCTGCGCTATAGATGTGCTATTAGGTCAGCATAGGGAGGCTGAAGAGGAGTTACAAAGTCAACGAGGGAGTCTGGAAAAGTTCGGTTTTGAGAAATCGACGGAATTGCAAGTAGTTGGTACATTCACGAAGATGAAGAGGAGGTTGATTCCAGTATGAGGGGGCCAAGTGGTAGAAGGCCTTCCCCCCTGTGCGTGATTTCTTTATCCGAGGAACCACAAGAAGCGATTTCGATCCGGATCGGAGTGTTCTGGAGGGCTGATACCGTATAAGTCTATCGCTAAGATAGCTGGAAGCATTGCCGTGAAGTGCTTTATGCACTATACAGCAGATTTTAAAACGAATCCGCTTCCGAACAGGCAACTAGTGTAGACCCTGGAGTAGGGGCAAGGAAGCGGTTCTGGCTGGAGAGTTGGAGAGCAATCAGGCGGCGGTATTTTGAACCACCTGGAGTCTGTTGAGTGATGCTTCAGTGGCTGAGATTAGAAGGGCATTGCAGTAGTCAAGGCGGCAAGGGATAAATTCCTTCTTTTTGGAAAGGACAGGTTGGGCCGGATACAATTGGGTTTGCCACTGGAACCTTATCCGTTTTAAAGTGCTAGTGTCCTGGCACCAGATGTAACGCAACTTCTGAGTAATATTATTAATCGTTGAACATGCATCTGGCCTTAATCCCTCTCAGTTTCAGAGCTTTAAGCCAACTTCTTTGCTGCCTTTGGTATTGAAGATCTCACATGGCTAGCTAGGTGAGAACTTCCCTCGAGTCTAAGATGCCCAAACAGGCTTCTTCCCCCAAATGTAGTACTAAGTCTGTCATCCCTGGATGATCCTCATTTTATGGCCGACGTTAGTGGTGTTAGCACTATTTTCTTGCTTGATAATCACAGTGTTATAGCCAGGGACGGCTTCAGGTGTCAGGTGATTAGCTGACTAGGTCATTCCAGCTATCATTTAGCCTTATAAGTTATTTAGGGCCAGATGTACGACCATTTTTGCATGCGCAAACGGGTTTGCGAACCCGTTTGCGCATGCAAAAACAGCATGGGGAATGTACAAACCCTATTTTGCGAGTCGCAATTTTTTGCGACTTGCAAAATAGGGTTTTGCAACTCACTATTAGGAAGGGGCGTTCCCTTCCTAATAGCGAGCGCAACCCTATGTAAGAATGTTTTGTGTCCGTAATTGCGGGCGCAAAACACTCGCAAATTACCACCCTCTTCAAGAGGGTGGTAATGGGGTTGCAAAAGGGAAGGGGTCCCCAGGGGACCCCTTCTCCTTTGCAAATGCAGGGGGAAATATTTTTTAAGGGCAGGCAGTGGTCCCAGGGACCACTACCTGCCCTTAAAAAATGAAACGAAAACGTTTCATTTTTGTTTTTTAAATGCATCCCGTTTTCCTTTAAGGAAAACGGGCTGCATTTTTTTTTTAAAAACTGCTTTTTTTAAAAGCAGTCCCAGACATGGTGGTCTGCTGAGCCCAGCAGGCCACCATACCTGGGAGGGCTTGCCATTCCCAATGGGGTCGCAAATTGCGAGAGGCTCATTAATATTCATGAGCCTCTCTATTTGCGACCCCATTGGGAATCGCTAACAGTGTGAAAAACACTGTTGTACATTGGAAATAGCACCTCACAAATTGCGAGTCGCAAAAAACTCGCAATTTGCGAGGCGCTATTTCCACCGCCGTACATCTGGCCCATAGTCTTTAAGCAGTTTCAAGCAATTCAAAGCCTGGTGGTCAGTTTTATGGTAGGCGCACACAAATGGTGCTGTGTTGCGCCATTGATGGAAGCCGCCCTACTGCTGCAAGCTCCATGTTCGCCGGCGACTGGAACAAGGATCTGCAGGAAAATCCTGTGTTTGGTCCAAAGTTGTGGCCATGAAGTATTTCTTGCACAGTGTTTATGCTCTGCTGATTCAGATTTACTTTCTGTACTTCACTTCTGGTGCCAGATGATTGGCAGACGTTACCATTAGACTCTTGTGACCACTCAGGGAATTACTTTCTGGCATCTCTGCAAGAACTTCCGAAAATTGAGTGCAAATATTTTTTTACTTTATTTTACACTTAATCGGGGCAACTAATGCCTACTCCTGAGTTTTGAATCAGCAATTCTAAGTGAGCGTGCTTGTATCAGTGTGTTGGAGAGAGAAAACAAGCAAAAGAGAGAGAGCACCTGTTTCGTCACTGCAGCAGTCAGAGGTGACTGAGCGTTCTTGGCTACAAACTCACTATGGCAGGCTTCTTCAGGTTTTATGGCCCTGTCGCTGTAACAGGGAGTCAGACAACTGACGTTTAGAGTCACCTTCTAAGTCTGGGACTCAGGATGAAGTTTCCTTGAGCGGGACACCATAGGCACAGACCCTTTTTACTTGCACATGGTGCAGCAGGTGCAGTCCCGTCTTTGGTGTAGCCTTTCTTGGCTGGATTCAGGGAACATCAAGTCATTCCTTCTTTGATTCTCTCTCCAGTGCAGACGTGACCTGAGGTGTGGGTGTCAGAGGTGCCACTTTATGTCCAGTTCTTGCCCTGGGGGGAAGCGGCAACTACTAGCCACTAACAAGTCTCCTCCTGCCTGGTGATGACTTCCTGTCAAGTGTGGCATATATAGCTAGCCCAGAATGCAGTATTCTGCTTACTCCCAACATGTCAGAACCCTTATCTTGGTGTGTGGATCTCATTAGTCCATCCCATATGTGTAGCTACCTGGGGCTACACTCCCACAGAAAAATTATTTTGGCAATGGCTTCTCCCCCCCTGGTCCGAGATGCCAACCTGTCTGCGAAAACAAAAAAGAAGACTCTGTCATGTGTGACCACCATTCATCCTTTTTTGCAGGTGCTATGTGTTCATTCCTAAGAGTTGTTCACACTTCTCCCCAGAATTCTGGGGGCAGAATTCTGCCTCAAGGCCATAAGCTTGTGCGCTAATGTAAATCTCTGGGCAATTTTCTAAAGTTTCCATTTGTGCAAATGTAACATTTCATTCAATTTGAGCAACAAGTCGGATTAATGAAACGATTCTTTTGATACCTTGAAGTATCTTACTTAGTAGTTCTATTCAGAACGGAGCACTGCAGAGTTGTCAGCGTGTAACCATATACTCGCCAACGGGGCTACTAGCCTTTTTACAATAAAAACGAGAATGTGGAGCTTTTACTGTCAGGCCATGTAAAAAAAAAAACTACATCCTACTGTTTAATATACAGCAACCTGCCTGTCCATGAGGGACACTTTAAATTACAGGCCCTGGGTACTCCTGGTACAATAAGCTAGGGACTTATTAGTAAGTTAACTTATGCCAATTGTGCGTGAGCCAATTAGATATATACCCTTCAAGAGATCACAACACTGGCACAGAGGCCTGTTTGGCAGGACATAGTGCACTCACTGAGCCAAACAACCAACAGCATCAGCCCAAAAACTTGGGGGTGATCATGCAAAAAGAGGCGTTTGCTTACAGTACGCATGAGCCAGAGTAAGGGTGACTTAGTGTGAGTGTGAATGAGTGAGAAGGAGTAAGTGAGGGCAAGAGAGTGGGTGATAATGAGTAAATGAGTGCAAGTGATTGAGAATGAATGAATGAGAGTGATTGTGATTCTGTGAAAATGAGTGTGACAGTGAATGTAAGTGAGCGTGAGTGAAACTGTGGTGTTCTGCTTGCAAGTCTGCCTTTTCCCATGTCATACTGAACATAATTCTTGAAGTAAAGTATGACAAAATACTGGCACTGGTATACTGGGGGTATTACTTGGCATAAGACACACCTATGGCTAAATACTGGTGCTGGCATAGTGGAGGTAATTCTTGGAATATAGATACCTATTGAAAAATGCTGGCATACTGGAGGAAATTCTTGGCATGGGGGCACTAGTGGCAAAATGCTAATGGTGGAACATTAAAGGTATTTCTTGGCATAAGGGAGGTCAACTGTGGCAAGTAGGAGGTCGCCAACAATGACAAAATGCTGTCCATGACATTTTTTTATTTTACAGAGTTTTATATAACGCAAACTTGACCCAAACCGGGCATCATAGCACTTTACATAGCGCCAGTTGCATTACATGAAAACACATTCATTTTTGTTAGGCACGGGGAGATTAAGTGATTTGCCCAGAATCACAGGATGTTCAGCGTCATTGCCGAGACTCAAACCCAGTTCCCCAGATTCGAGGTCGACCGCCCTAGCCGTTAGGCCAACTCATTCTAGCAGTAATATCTGACATAATGGTTGCCATGGTTTATGGATACCACTAATAGAAAAAAATATGGCATTGGGATATTATATATAATTTTTTGGCAAGTGAGGGCACCCATTACAAAATGCTAGACCTAGAACAATGGAGGTAATTTTTGACATATATGGTCACCCATAGCATATTTGGGAACATTCCAGTTTCATTGATTTGGCACACCATGAAAGGCCATGAATATTCATTCATTCATTCATTCATTGTAACTTTATTTGATTATAAATATACAAACAGATTTAACAGACGAGTTTAAAATATTTACAACAGCAATGTCGTTGACAATTTCATAATAAATACTTTTTTTTTTTTTTTAAACGGGGAAATAGTACACAATGTTTAGAGACCACACAACACAAAAACTTCCCAACAAAAGCATTCCCTCCTCATTTGAGTCACACAGCAATCAATGACAAGCAAATAGCAGCTGATAGGATACGCAAAGGACCAGAGAAATATCAGTGCATTGTAATTAGAGGGCAATGGACTCGTGCCTGTAAAGTGCGTTTTTCAAGAACGCTCCCACAGAATAACAGACATAGTAGTTTTGGAGCATTCGGAGATAGTAGCGGGTGGGCCTATATTATTTAAAGCCCATGTTGTTTAAAATTGGTAAAAAAAAACTATTCCTAACTTCTTTATAAAATTGGCAAAGAAATATAAAATGATCCAGGGTTTGAGGGGGTGATTCATGCCAGGGACAGAGCAGAATTGACTTAGGGTCAAATTGACCATCAGGGAAACTTAGGTAGCATCTAATTATACCTTATCGGAATTTCGTTAACAGCGCCCTGTCCCTTGTGTTGTCAACATACCGAAGCTATGGCTCAACACCTTTGACCATTTGTAAGCCCATCAGCTCTCTTCCATTGGACTTCATGGCCTCACTGCCCTCCCTGTCACACACTGCCCTGCTCATAAACAAGTCTTTAATATGGCCAATGTCCCCCATTGAAATATTGTGCGGTTTAGAAAATAGCTCTGGTGTTCCAATGGATTCTGCTGTTTTTAAATATAATTCAGTCAAGGGATTCTTAAGCCAAAATCACAGTATAGGCAGTTCTCAATCATTTCATGTATAAAAGAGGCCACGGGATTGCTCCAGATGGAGACTCAGAGAAGAAGTGGGGCAACCCCCACTGCACCAATCACATGGGTTAAGCCCAATTCTTCATGTATAAAGTACTGTGAGCTTCCTGAACCCAGTCCTAGCAACCGGCTACAGAAGCGATTTTCTTCCCCCTGGAGGCCGCTGCAGTCTCTGAAGACCCATATGCCAGCACCATAAGTGAGAACAGGTACGCACTTTAATTTGTAGATTTCCAGCAGGGGAATTATAGGTTTACTTCCCACTCTGGTAGGTACATTAAACAGTGCCCAAACCGCCCGGTTGAAATGTGAGCAGCAGTCGTAAAAGGCAAGGCAAATAACGGTTGCTAGTGTCAAAAGGTTACTCTTAGATAGGGGAATTCTCTCACCCTTGTTATGCTACTTCCCTTGGTGGAAGTGGGTCTGAGCTTACTATGCTACAACGCACACTCCATAAAATGTGACTTGGCAATGTTAGTATCTAGGTCCAGATTATCCATAAAGGACGCAAAGTTGTCGACCAGGGGCCGTAGCCCATTGGAAGTGCGGGAGAGCAAGACTGCATCACCTGCTTATAATAAGGCTCGCACTAGGTTGCAAGACCTGAATATTAATATGTGTTCTTTCAGTGCCTATGACTTTTTTGCATATTTATGTCAATCAATCAATCAGGGGGTTTAAAGCGCTCTACTCACCCGTGAGGGTCTCAAGGCGCTGGGGGGGAGGGGAGGTAGGTGCAGCTCCGGTCACATGAAGACCCAGGTCTTGAGGCTCTTACTGAAGGTGTGCAGAGTAGGGAAGTGTCTGTTGTTGACTGGGAACTCATTCCAGGCTTTGGCTGCAATGTAGGAGAAAGCTCTTCCACCCTCTCTGGTTCTGCGGATGCCCGGGGTTTTTGCCAGGTCGAGATCGGCAGAGCGGAGGTTCCTTTTGGGTACGTGGAAGGAGACTCTTTCGTTGAGGTATTTGGGTCCGGTGTTGTGGAGGGATTTGTAGGTGTGGGTGAGTAGCTTGAAGGTTACTCTCTTCTCAACGGGGAGCCAGTGGAGGTCTCACAGGTATTGGGTGATGTGGTCATGTCGTGGGATGCCGAGGATGAGTCTGGCCGCGGTGTTCTGGATGGTCTGGAGTTTGTGTAGCAGGGATTTGTTGATTCCGGCATAGAGGGCGTTTCTGTCTGCTTGTTATGAGTGATTGGGTGACGGTCTTTCTGGCTTCGGGGGGCGGGGGGATCCACTAGAAGGCCCTGCAGAGGATTCAGAGGGTGTTGAAGCAGATGGAGGCGATGGCGTTGATCTGTCGGGTCATGGTGAGGGAGGAGTTGAGTATGATGCCGAGGTTCTGGGCATGGTCTGTGGGGGTGTGGGGGAGTGCCGAGGGCGGAGGGCCACCAAGAGTTGTCCCAGGCAGAGGGGGAGGGTCCGAGGACTAGGGCTTCTGTCTTCTCCGAGTTGAGTTTCAGACAGCTGCTGCTCATCCAAGCTGCAACGTCTTTCATTCCTTCCTGGAAGCTGAGTCTGGTGGTTTCGGGGTCCTTAGTGAGAGAGAGGATGAGCTGGGTGTCGTCGGCGTAGGATACAATGCTGAGTCCATGCTTTCTGACAATGGCGGCGAGAGGGGCCATGTAGACGTTGAAGAGCGTGTGACTAAGCGATGATCCTTGTGGTACTCCGCAGTTGATCTCTGTGGGTTCGGAGAGGAAAGGCGGGAGTCTGATCATTTGGGTTCTGCCGGCGAGGAAGGAGAGGAGCCAGTCGAGGGCGGTTCCCTGTATTCCGGCGTCGTGGAGTCTGGCTGCATTATTTCATAATTGTCTCAGGGGAGAAACTCCCCAAATCTTCCCTAGGAGGGGTAAGGCTCACTTACTCGCTTGCTATAATTCAGGGCAAGTATGATGCTACACCGCTTTTAGACATTCCCAGCCGCGACTGTAAGAACATAAGGCGACCAGTGTCTTGATGTGCGCTGTTCACTTAAAGCAGTGTCAACTGGGACCGAGACATCTTAAGTTGTATGCAATAAATACATTAAGCAGGTCAATGCACACACTTCTGATTAAATATAAATGAACTAAAGCAAACACGTTTTTTAACAAATTGTTGTCATGTTTCATTATTGTCAGGAAAAATAATGTGTTTGAATAAATCCTTCGCGTCTGCACTTCATAGGAGTGATAGTGCCTTTCAAAATTTCATAAATCACAAAGTATTAACAAAAATGAATAATTTAAGTCAATAACATAGTTCATAAAGTATATATGGCCTATATCAATTATTCCATGTGGGCATAACTACTATTGTTTTTCTATCTCTTTTTTTCCTCTTTCTATGAATTACCAATTAATTTCTCACTACGGCTTACACTAGGGTCACTATTAAATCACGACAGTTTGTGATGTAAGTAATTTAGGCTCCCAGTTCTGTTCTGTGTTTTGTAGCACTATATCCTGTTCTTGTGAACACATAATGTAACACAAAGAGAAAAGAGTAACCATCCCCTGGCCTATTGTGGCAGCACCCCAATATAAGTGATATATGAAAAGAGACATTTGTCAGAGTTGTGTTATTATATTATTCTTGCTGTCATTGTAGATCTTCAGTGACGTCAATTATTGTGATGCCATCAGGGTTAAAGTTATATGACATAACATCCTGGGAAAATTCAGTGCTAAAGGTCATATGAAGTCTGTTCCTTTGATATCATTAAAGTCAAAGGGGGGTGTGATGTCACTTCCACTGCCCCAGGCATTTTTTCTTTCTTGGGGGTGTTGTAGAGCGTGTAGGGAGGGAGAATTACTTGATAAAAGGCAATTTGCTTCGACTTCCTCTCAGAAAGAATTATAGTTTTCGCACTCTTCTGGCAATCTTCTGATGCTTGATGAAAAGCTCCCCGCTAAAGCAGCCAAGCTCTCCCCCTTGAACCTCTGGTCTTCGACATGCGCATCTGGCTATTCCAGAATAGGGCCTCATTTATGGGGATTTGGCGTAGGACAGCGCAGCAAGACAGCAAGCCTTGCGCTAACGTAGGCACCCTTGCACGGGTGCCTCCATTGCTGGCAGGATTGTTTTTGTGCAGGAAGGGGTACCTTCCTTCACAAAAACAATCCTAAGAGGCGGTTTCCTCTTTCTATGAGTGCTGCAGAATGGAAAGAGGTAAAAACGAGGGGAAATAAACATATTTCTTCTCGTTAGCCTCGCCTCGGAAGGCGTACGGCTTTGACGCTTCCTCAGGTTTACATCACTTTGTAAATCTGGGGCAGCATCAAATTCCATGAGTGTTGCGTATGAAAACCAACCCCAAAGCCCATGGAACGCATCCCCAGGCACAAAGTAAGGTAACGCAGCACAGTGCTGCGTCGCCTTACTCATGATTTATGTGCCAACTCAAAGCCATGCAGGGTGGCTTTGTGTGGTTTCATAAATCTTTACGAGAGGCCTGCGTCACACATGTAATACTTTACGTGGTGCTAAAGTGACACAGGGCTCTAATGAATAAGTCTCTCACTTTCATCCACTGTGCAGAGAGGGAGTCTTTCAAAGGAAGTAGTGTGAAGGTGTAAGAGTGGGGAGGACTGCTTAGGGAACGCAAACTGCAAACTATGAGAAATACAGACCTTGAGGCTCAGTCGTAATGTTTCAGTTTGCTGAAGTTGGGTGTAACAAGTACCCCTGCAGCTCCTGGGGTGCAGAAAGTGAGGTGGGTGAGGCTGCCTCACAAAGGACATCAGACACTATGACATGGTACCCAACTGTGGCCGTATTATAGATGTGCCCCGGGGGGGCACTTTGGTATTACAGAAGGAGCTGCAGATGCTTGTGTGACCCCCTTCTGTAATACCGATAGCGCTGGTGCACTTAAAGCGCCAGTGCAATTTTCAAGGGGCGTTCCCTGATTTGCATGGGGGCGTGCCCCATGAAAATGAGGAAATCCCTTTGCCTCTACGCCGTATTACAGACGCAGGCGCAGACACAAAGAAGCTATAAGGAGGTGCACTGACAGTACGCCACCTTAATGGTTTTGGAGGGGTAAAGGGGGTCCCATGGACCCCCCAGACATCCCTTCAAAAGGGCAGGCGGGTTGCCGCCTGCACTGTGAAAACACAGAATGGCTTTAAAGCAGCCGCTCCATTTTTTCACATGAATGCGCAAGCTCGCGACTGCTCTGAGGGCAGCGTATTCATCATAAAACAGTGCTTTTTCCTTCATTGCGCTGGGCGCACCCTTTTAAAGGTGCGCCCAGCGCATTGAAGGAAAATATGCTGCAAGTGTAATAAAATGTGCTGCATGTGTAATGCAGCCCTTTGTTTATGTTAGGATTGTCGCTTTTACCAGTCCAGGCTTTTTAATCAAAATCGCTTTTGATTCTGCAACTTGTAGTTATGTAAGGGTCCTCAAATGCCAAAGCGCTGTTTACTAAAAAGGAGGAATGGCTGAAGGTGGCTGATAGTCACCTTCATTCCACCTTGACCCTTTTCCACTCTGGAGGTGATTGAAATGAATTCCATTAAAGGCATGAACACATCCCTTTTCAGAGTGGGGCTCAGAAGGGAATACCCATCAACATGGTGGGGGGTGTAGAGTAGGAAAAATATAGGGGAGGAAAAAGAGAAAACAAGCATTGTTAAAGCCAATAGGTCTGACTTTTTGTTAGGTGAAGTGTTTGGTAATCGTTGGGTAACTGTGCGTGTTGTCCTCAGCCATCCCAGAAAGAAAATCCTATAATGAAACATTAACATGGGCTACAACAATATGAAAGTAGGAATTTAGGCCCCAATGCTGAACAGACTTGATAAGCAAAGTTAAGCTGTAGCCTCAAAAAGAGAGTCTCAGGTTTCTGGGCATAATGTGATTTTTCCTTTGTGAATTTAGCAGTTCTTGTGTGGAAACGCACCTGTGCTCACTTTGTCAATTAAAACAAATCATGATACGGTACCCATGCCAGATTCTAGAGTCCCTGCTGCAGATTTCCAAACTCTATATGTGAATAAAGCCCTTTATGATGTTAAACATTTCAGAAGTGGCTTCAGAAGCGCATTGAAATGAGGCAGCAGAGAGTGAGAGACAGTAGAGACTTTTGACTCCAAACAACTGACATTAATCAAGGTTTTTATTTCATGTCTCTCAATGGCTACAAGGGTGACCTGCACTTTTAGAACACTTTGTTTCTGAATATTCTTTGTCAAGAGTAGCTACCTGGCAAGAAACAGCGTCACATCTGGACAATATTGTATGCATCTCTCTTAGCTCATCCTATGCACACTGACAGGCAGTCAGAACTTTGTTCTGTGTGAACACAAAATCCTAGCCAGAATTTTCAGCACTCTTTCATCTCTAGCACAGTCTTAACACTCAGATGAAACCAACGTCAGCATTGAAAGGCCTCAGCGTCCACATCTATTAAGGGAATAATGCACAAGCGGGCCATTCTTAACAGTATAATAGATCTTTTACAGAATCCAAAAATTTGCGAAGTTGAATTTTGCCATTCATAGTGGTACAAAGATTCCCGATTTTCCATGCACCCCTCACCCTCCATGACGTCTTTATTGTTCAAATGGAGACAATATTCATGCCCATATGCCTGTAGAGCCCAACCAGGCAAAGCACAAAACATGGAGTGTGATTCACCCCAGTTGAATATGTGAATCATAAGTCTATGTTGGGAAATGTAGGCAGAATATTTTTTACGCAATTGGAAATACGTCACTGTGGGTGGGGGTCATCTTTACAACATTTTTGTTGAACTCTGGTCGGTGTTTGATGTTGTCCAAAGGGAAGTCCTGTGGAAAGTATTGACTGACCTGGGGGTCCCGAAATATCTAGTTGATATCTTCAGCAAGCTTCATCTGAATAATTATGCTCAAGTCAGATGTGGTCCTCATGCGGAGGTGACAGTATCTAGCTAGGGGTGTTAGGTAGGGGTGCGTCTTAGCAACAAACCTGTTCTTGTTATTTATCAATGACCTGGTGGTGCTCTTAGAGCAATGTATTCATGATGCCCCGTCCCTGGCCAAGAGGAAAGTCCCTGCACTGCTCTTTGCGGACGACACGCTGCTGGTCTCGATGTCCCTTATGGGCATCCAAAACTTGTTGGACCAGTTCACGGTCTTCTGCAGGCAGCGAGGGCTGGAGATCAATCTTGGTAAAATGAAGCACATGGCCCTGAATCCTTGCCATTTGACTCAACCACTCCCAGTTCTCAACAGTGTTTCTCTGCAGAGGGTTCAAACATTTGATTATCTAGGGTTCACCCTTAATGAACACTTTGGGGGGTCCCCCAATATTCAGAAGTGCAAACTTAGGCTGGAACACTATTCAGGTGGCATCCTGAGGACCCTCTAGGGCTCAAGCTTTCCTCCCATATCCCATGCGCTGCAAATATAGATTACAAGCACTGGGGGGCCTTTATATGGATAACAACAGGTCCTGTGCACACGCATTTGAGTGGATAAACAATAAGAATTAAGAATGGAGACAAAATATTCTTTCTGGAAGTGTTGATTTAATGGTGTGTTACTTCACAGGCCAGCCAACACGTGTTTCGTCAAACGGATGTGAAACCCTTGACTTCTTCAGGGCTCTAATGTAGTAAAGTAAGTCTTTGGACCTAGAATGAGAAACAGGCACTCTTACAACTGGTGATACTTCCGACCCAGTGGGTCCTAAAAAAATTCACTGCGATGAGGAAGTTCTCTTCTTTTGGTAGTTCGGTATATCTCATGAATAAGGTAATGCTATTTCAATCCTGTTGGTGGGTTTCGTTTTTGGCACTATACGCCACGTTTATAACCCTAAATATTCAGGGCCAGTATGCCTCATGAGGCAAGACCAAATTCAATGCGCCGCATTGAATTTGGTCTTGCCTAATGAGGCATACTGGCCCTGAATATTAAGGGAGATAAACGTGGCGCATACTGCCAAAAACTGGGTCGGAAGTATCACCAGTTGTAAGAGTGCCTGTTTCTCATTCTAGATCCAAAGATTACTTTACTACATTAGAGCCCTGAAGAAGTCAAGGGTTTCACACCCGTTTGACGAAACACGTGTTGGCTGGCCTGTGAAGTAACACACCATTAAATCAACACTTCCAGAAAGAATATTTTGTCTCCATTCTTAATTCTTATTGTTTATCCACTCAAATGCGTGTGCACAGGACCTGTTGTTATTATTAGACGGACCTTTGTCCAGATCTGAGGGTTTAGGGGTTTTCTCTCACCTGTTGCACCGCATCGATAATCCTCATTTGTGCTAACTCAACGATACTTGGCAAGCGCCACTTCATACCCTGTGATAATTAACACCCCCTTTTCGTTTCCTGACCTTTATATGGAGGAGAGCTCTGGGGGGCATGAGAACGTTTGCAACCTAGAGCTGGTGGAGAATCATTTTTTGCGAGTCCTCATCAATCTCCCTCCAATCACGCCACTAGTTCACCTCCGTTTAGACCTTGGTCTCTGATCACTCACACACAGAGTTAGACTCAGACCCCTGATGTACTGGAGGAGAATCTGGTCCTCTGAGGCATTGATGCTCTTTCGTTTTGGCCTTGAGTGGGATTCCATGGTTAGGCTATATCAAACGCTGTCTAACAGAAATTAGAACATTGGAATGTTGAGCGCTCCATTGAAGACAATGGAATGCTCAGGGCTTCTAATGGTTGGTAGAAGCCCGGAGCAGCAACAACCCAATGTTTGTTCACAGCTATTGCTGTGAACAAAGGCCTCACGGAGCCCAAGGGGATTTCAACCTCCTTAGGCTCCCTGAGGCTTTTGTTTTACAAATTAGAACATTCTGCCCTCTAGGGGTGGAATTTTCTAATAGCCGCAGAGCCCTCCGTAGCGGGCTCTAAAGCTATGTTAGAACATCCGAATGTAGAGTGCTCCATTGAAGGCAATGTAGTGCTCCGGGCTGGATCCCTGACAGAATATCTACAACACTAATATCGACCTACAGACATATCGTGACAAAAATATCGTTGTCAAAAATATCGACCTCCTATCTTCATAATGGCAAGTACAAAAATATCGGTAAAAAAATATCGTTGTTAAAAATATCGAAGTACAAAATATCGGTTTTTATATGTATTATAAATAATGTAAAATAAATTAAATAATACATTGTACTCCAAAAAAAATATTTAGATTTATTTGTAAATTTTAACATATATAAGTAATAAATGTAATTTAAAAATAAATTAAACAAACATATATATATATATATATTTACTTAAAAATAATGAATAAATAATAATTTTAATTAATTATAAAATGTTAGAAATATATTAAAAAATAAAGATAAATATATATATATATATACATATATATATATATATATATTTATGCATACACCTGTAACATAAAAAAAATTATAATATAAATTAAAATATTAAAATATGTAAAAAAATTTAAACCTACATTTTAAACTACATTTAGTGCAACAGTAGGGAATGTGTTGGATAGCGGAGGGTAAAAATGACTATTCCCACTCCAGCGAGTGCAACAGTAGAGAAAGTGTTGGATAGTGGAGGGGAATAATTTACTATTCCCACTCCAGCGACTGCAACAGTACGGAAAATGTTGGATAGCGGAGGGGAATAATTTACTATTTCCACTCGAATGAGGGCAACAGTAGGGAAAGTGTTGGATGGCGGAGGGTCAAAAATTACTATTCCCACTACAACGAGTGCAACAGTAGGGAAAGTGCTGGATAGCGGAGGGGAATAATTTTCTATTCCCACTCCAGCGAGTGCAACAATAGGGGAAGTGTTGGATAGCAGAGGGGAATAATTTACTATTCGCACTCCAATCAGTGCAACAGTAGGGAAAGTGTTGGATAGCGGAGGGATAAAAATTATTACTATTCCCACTCCAGCAAGTGCAACAGTAGGGAAAGTGTTGGATCGCATAGGGGTACAAATTACTATTCCCACTCCAGTGAGTGCAACAGTAGGGAAAGTGTTGGATAGCGGAGGGAAATAATTTACTATTCCCACTCCAGCAAGTGCAACAGTAGGGAAAGTGTTGGATAGCGGAGGGATAAAAATTACTATTCCCACTCCAGCAAGTGCAACAGTAGGGAAAGTGTTGGATAGCATAGGGGTAAAAATTACTATTCCCACTCCAGTGAGTGCAACAGTAGGGAAAGTGTTGGATAGCGGAGGGTAATAATTTACTATTCCCACTCCAATGAGTGCAACAGTAAGGAAAGTGTTGGGTAGTGGAGGGGAATAATTTACTATTCCCACTCCAATGAGTGCAACAGTAGGGAAAGTGTTGGATAGCGAAGGGGTAAAAATTACTATTCCCACAGAACAAAATTCAAATTTAAAAACAAACAAAATATCAACTACAATACAAAATATAATAAAAAACCTAAAAACAAAACATATATAAAAATATAAATATTAACAAAACATATAAAAATATTTTAATGTAGCAAAAATCTAAAATTGACATAAAAATATATTCTTTTTAATTTAACAAACAATTTACCACAAATAAATATTTTGTAATAGAAATTTATCTTAATCTTAAAATTAAAAGTTACATAAATGTAATATTTATTTTCCTACCCTATAACACCACACAATTTACAACACACATCTAAATTAAACAAAAAAGTGCACCTCTATAATTAACACAATTCATTATCAATTTAACAACTATTAATAATTATAAAACACATTTAAAAATGTAAAAATTAATGTACAAACCAAACATTACAGCTTTTGAACCTAAATCCCCAAACAAAATAAAAACTAAACAATTACCAAAAATATTTATCAATTAATAAATGAATATTAATGGTCAAGTAATGATTAATTAATTTAAACTAAATTACTTTCCACCCTCTACCCCAAACACCAAAACACACACCTAAAAATATTTACACAATTTCCATCACTAATTTTACATTAATCAATTAATATCAATTAACAACAAATCATTAATTAATTTTAAAAAAATACTTCCCACCATTTAACACTGTAAACCCCACAACTCACAACTCAAAATTATTACACAATTGGCATATTTAAAATGTAATTAATTAATTAGCATTAATTAACAAATAATTAATTAATTATAAATAAATTACCTCCCACCATATTCCCCTATAAATACCACCACCAATTTCATAAAACATGAATCAATTAACATAATTAATTAATTAATAACAATTAACAAGCAAAATATAAATAATTATTAATAAATTAATTCACACAATTAACACTATAAAATAAAATTAATTAAATATTATATTAAAAATATTAATAAATGTATTAAAATTTAATTACTTCCCACCCTACTTCCCTATCAACCCACAACCCGCTCCTAAAAAAATAACACAATTAACATAATTACCAATTAATTAATAATAATTAACAACCAATTAATAATACATTAATTCCCTCAGTTAACAATATAAAATATAAAATAAATAAATATTCATTAATAATAAATATTAATAAATGAATAATTAATTTACTTCCCACCCTATTCCCCTATAAACCCACAACCCGCTCCTAAAATAATGACACAATTAACATATTTACCAATTAATTAATCAATAAAAATTAACAGCCAATTATTAATTAAATAATTATAATGTAATTCCCACAATTAACACTATAAAATCAAAAATAAATAAATACTAAGAAATAAAAATTACTATTCAAATATATTTTAATTAAATTACTTCCCACCCTATTCCCCTATAAACCCACAACCCGCTACGGAACTAAAACGCAAAATTTAATTAAAATAAATGTAATAACTTCTAAAAATGTAACACATATATTAAAAAACCAATGCAATACTTAGACAAAAAAATAGAGCACATACATTTAAAATACATACTAAAATACATAACACTAACTAAAAAACCGATATTTTTTACAACTATATTTTTGCAAATGATATTAATTACTTCGATATTTTAGTAAACGATATTTCTTACCTGAAACTCGATATTCTTGACCACGATATTCTTGCAGTCGATATTTATGTATCTCGATATTTTGCACTCGATATTAGTGCAAGTTGACATTTCCTACTCGATATTCTGACTCTTTACCCTCCGGGCTTCTAATGGCTGGGAGAAGCCCGGAGAGCAACATTCCATGTTTTTTCCATTTCACAGCTGTTGTGAACAAAGGCCTCTTGGAGCCCGAGGGAATTTAAACCCTCTTGGGCTCTGAGAGGCCTTTAATTTTACAAATTAGAACATTCTGCCCTCTAGGGGCGGAATGTCTAATAGCCTTAGAGCCCTCCATAGCTGGCTCTACCGGCCATTAAAGGGCCGCTCCCTTGTTAAAGGCCCAAGCTGAGCAGGACTTTAATAGCCTGCAGAACCTTCTACGTTGGGCTCTGAGGCTATATTGGGTGTGTGAACCTTTGGGAGCATCCTGAGTCTGCATGCAGTGTCTCCATGCTCACACTCAAGGGGATATACTGGAACTCTGTGGATGGAGGGCTCCACAGATCTGGGAGGGCGGCTACCCTGGCATCATTGAGTCCCCTCTCGCCAGGTCTCTGTTCATTAAATTTCGGATCGGGACGTTGCCACTTCGCACCTTTACTGGAAGGGGTGTTGCCCCTTTTCCAAAGCAGATATGAATTGCCCATTTTTCACTGAGACCAGGGAATGTATTGGCCACATATTATTATCATGCCTATAGGAGGGCATGGATCTTGCCTTTGTGCCGCAACCTGGGCGTTAGGTACTACAGAAATGCATCAAGGATACTCAAGCCCAATCCCTCCCAATTGACTGTTTTCTCTGTCTCCTGCTTTTTAATTTTGATGTGGAGAAGTGGACTGAAAAGTACTGTCCTTGGTATCCCCACCCTCCCAACCTAGGGGAATTGTTTTTACCCCCAGTATGCCTCTTCTAAAGCTGCTTTTTATGCACCTTGCCTGGTTTTAAATATGGACCAATCATTTGCATAATGAATGAAGTTTAACTGTTTTTAACTTTGTATAGTACGTGCATGTTTGTTTTATTCTTGCCTTTTTTGGCCTGCTTTATTCCTTTTAGACCAACATCAGTGTGGATTTCATAGGTTTTATTGTATACATGTAGGGGTCGATTCCGATTCGGGCCGGAAATTTCACCGACCGAGCCGGACCCGGAGAGATTTCCGACCGAATCGGACCCGTGCAGTCCGACCGAACGAGTACGATGCGTCCGTATGTTATCGGACTCGAGTCGGTCGGACTCCCATTGAAGTCAATGGGAGCCGGTCGTACAACGCGTACGCGGGCTCCCATTGACTCAATGGGTGCGAAGTCGGACAAGGGCGCCCCTACAGCGGGTACGCGGCGAGCGATTCGCGCCGAACACGCACAGGTAGGGGGACCCATGGGTCCCCCCTGTGTGCGACTCGCGCGGCTACGCAGTACAGGGGGTCCGACACGGACCCCCAAAGTCCGGCTCCGACAGCTCTTACGAGCCGGAGTGCGCGGCTCGGTCGGACTGCTCGCGGCGCGCATCGTACTTACCCGGCCGGGAAACGTCTCCATTGCGCGGTGCGAGTCGAGTCCGAGCGAGTCGGTCGGAGCGGTTCGAGCCGGGAGCGAGTCGGTCGGAGCGGTCGGGATGCCCGGATGAGTCGGTCGGCGATTTCGCATCGTACTCGCTCGGCCGGACCCGCGTACGGTTCGGTCGGGAAACAGGGCTCCGAATCGGATCCGGTAAAGCCGAATCCGATTCGGAGCCCTACCAGCCGAGATCGGAATCGGCCCCGTAGTGTATTGCATGTGCTTGTTTGGCAAAATAACGTTTTTGCTTGCTTTCTCCTCAATACAGGACTCTACCTTTTTTTATGAAGTAAATCTTCAAAATATTTTTTAGCCTAGATAAGCAGATATTGGATATATATTGTTGGAAAAGTTAAAATTCTCACATGAAAATCATAAACCAAAAACTTTACAACCTACAAAAAGACATACATTTCTGAAAGTTGAAAAAATGCGCATTGATTTTATTTATGCTATTATGCAAATTTGTGCATACCTACAAGCCCCTTATTCAGTACATTTAGAATTACCAGTGTACACGTGTTATTTTTTCATTGGCAAAGCATGCACTTTTTCATTATGAGTCTTTGCTTCAAGTTGGGCGTGAAGAGCCTTAGACAAGAACCTAACCATATGGTTTTCTTGTAAAAACAGTACAACACGCTTGTTAAACTAACTTGTGTGTCTAATTTATAGGAAGAGCATTGTTTCTGGCAAGTCCATTCAGTACTACCATACATTAAATGTATTAGAAATTGAGGAAACATAAAGCTACACCAGAAACCAAGAGAAGACTTCAATCCAGAGGTGTGGAATCATGTTTCAAATATTTCACCTGTATGTTTGAAACCTAAGCATTTTTATGAACTGTTTTTACTTATTTTAAAGAGTTCGACAGAGTATGTAAATACAGGCAATGAGCTAGCCCTTAATGATGAAACAATCATGATTGACATATATAGGTACTGCCAACAGGGCCATCATAGTGTCACAAAGGTGTGGCACATTGTGCAAAAACAAAGGAATAGGTAGTCAAATGTCATTAGTATAAGAGAGTAAGTGCCTAATAGCTATGTTGTAATCAGCGCATGTCATATGATCTTTTACAGGTGATCAAACTTACACAAAGAAAAACATTCAAGAATTTTAACTATTTCCTCAGTTACGGATGGAGGAGGTTGCCTGGGCCATAGTGCAGAAAGTAAATGACAGGGTGTAAGAGTCCACCTTTACACTCTGGAGCTAAAAGAGTCCGAGACCAGGGGGATGGTAGCTTATGGAATTTGGTGGGGGAGGTGGGAGGGGTGAGAGGGGAAAGTTAGTGGCGTCTCACTGTATTGTCACAGGCTTGGTGATTGTGAGGGGGTGCATAGTGGTCGGGGAGAGAGAATTTAGAATCGGGAAGGGAAGGCACCGTTGAGGCAGCGCGGGCGTATTAGGATTGATTAGCAATCGATAATAAGTAATTGTGCATTGGTTGCCAAATATCCTTCGGTGTAGAGGTCGGGGGTTGTAAGGAGGTATACAGTTCACTGGTGTTGTCCCAGTGCGACATGCTAGTGAGCCAGCTGGCGCTTACCCCAGTGTATTGCAACTTTGCTTTTGGCCAGGAGAAGAGCCATTGCAGTAAACCACCGAGTACTTTTGGGAAGGTCTTGTACGTAGTACAAAACCAAGCTTTGTTTGGAATTTCAATAAAGGTATTTAAAGCAGTATGTAAACACCTCTAAATGAAAGAAACTAGGGGGCATATTAGCAAGACCCACGTTAAAATTATCGCCGCTTTAGCGGCAGGAAACTGCCGCTAAAGCGGCGATAATGGGCTTGCTAATATGCGTTATAGAATTCCAATAGAAGCCCAGGTTAGATGTGCAGGACATCTAACCTGGGCTTCTATTGGAATTCCATAACGCATATTAGCAAGCCCATTATCGCCGTTTTAGCGGCAGTTTCCTGCCGCTAAAACGGCGATAATTTTAACGTGGGTCTTGCTAATATGCCCCTAGGTCTCAAGTACAAAGAATCCATTCGGTAAATTACCCACTATGATTGGCCACAATCACAGGGATGGTGGCTTGTTGGGCCTTTTTAAAAAAAAGCAATCTTTTTTTTTTGTAAATGCAGCATTTTCCCTGTTTCATATCCCACTGCCTACTCCTAAAAAAATGTTTTTGTCAACATTCACAAAGGAGAAGTGGTCCCTGGGGACCCTTTCCTGTTTTTCTTGCAACTCTTTTGAGTTGATGCTAAAATTTGAATGTTTTGCAACCAGATTGTGGTTGCAAAACATTAATACATACCATAATGAATAGGTATTTGGTAGGGGCACCCTAAACATGCCCCTTCCAAATACTCATTCCTTATTGTTTCCTAAACCCATCCAACAATTCAGAAACCTTTTCCGAATATCTAATTGGATTTAGTACATTTCAAAAAGTGTTTTGGCGGACAGATACCCTCAGATTTGCTGAATCTGAGGGTTTGCAAATCTTCAAACACTGTGTACAAGGGGCCCACTGTTCTCTGATGCGGGGAGCAGAACTGGTCAAGCAAGCCTTTGACGACTAAAATTATTAAAATGTGAGTCAAAGGAACTTATTGAAGTGCATCTATCGTAGTGCCCCAGTAGGGTTGTTGCACCATGTTCAGTGTGCAAATAGCACCTGTGTAAATGAATTGTTGATCCGCTGCTCCTACGGAGAGGGCGTACCCCTGGTGTCAAGTGGGCTGAGACCATGCCAGACTTTGAGGATAACAGCTAACCATGTAAATGATTTCCCTAGAAATGCTTTTATGTTCATCTATTTTGCATATATCCTGAAAGTCTGGTATGGCTAATGCCTTACTCTTCATACACTGAACAAGTGTGCCTCTCAATTAATGCCTGGAAAGTTGGAACCCCATCTTGGTGCTTCTAGCAGAGAATGGAAAGAACAGCATGTCTCCCCATCAGGAAACAGGCAGCAGTCTCTCTGAAAGAGCCCCAGGAGGGATTTAAAACCATGTAAATACCATTTGTACTAAGTGCCATTTGTTATAAACTGTCACCAGTTAATAAGAGTATATTTGAAGGAAAACTCTCTAATGGGCCCAGCTGTCATTTCAGCATATGATGTTTGGGCAAGTTTCAAGGATTTTCTGTGACTATTGAAAGAGTCAGTAGGCAAACCTTTTGTACAACTCCTAATAGTGTACAGATAGTTGGTTCTGTTAGGGTTCCTTTGCTGGAGTAAATCAAGAGAGAGAAAAAAATAAGCAGCGGGGCAGAGGCTTGGCAGTAAATGAAGACCCCCAGTGTGAATTCATATAAGGCACTGGTGACATAGAGGATTAAAAACTGACATTGCAACGCTCAGAATCCTTAAGATGTCATCTCCTCTGCCCTTTAGAGTAGACGTATCCATACCCCTGATAGAAGACATGTGCATCGTGTACAGGTCAAACGCCACACTCCTACACAGGACACTATTACCAGGAAGTATGCAGCTTCAAGAGCATTAAAAAGTCAAGGTACATCACTTATCTTTTTGAGGCTATAAATGAACACATTTATTTTGAAGACATAAGATATGTCACTCATCTTTTTCAGGTAAAGCAGCCAGGCGCTGTATTGGCGCTAAATGCTAAGGCTCCTGGCTGTCTGAGCTGAACCTTGCTGGGCTCAAGATGTCACATGTGATTATGACCTCTTCAACCGGCAAAGTGCTTGCTGGTCCTCCCCCCTCAAGACGAGGGGGAGCACCACTGATGGCCTCGCTCATGGACCCTTTCGTTTTAAGCCCTGAAGTGCCCAGTGCTAAGTGTCCATCAGTGCTGAGTGTCCATTTTGTGACGAGTAAGGAACTGCGCCTCAATCAATCAATAAAGCCGTATTTATATAGCGCGGCTTGTCACCCGAGAGAGCATCCAGGCGCTGTGCTGAGGGTCTTAGTCGTAGAGCCAGGTCTTGAGTCCCTTCCTGAATTGGGTCAGCAAGGGTGAATTGCGGATGGGGAGGGTGTTCCAGGCTTTGGCAGCGAGGTGGGAGACGGATCGTTCTCCGGAGTGGCAGTGAGGGCGAGGTGAGCAGAGCGGAGGTTCCTGGGAGATCAGTGGAAATTAAGGCGGTGGTTCATGTAGACGCCTCCAATCATTGGCTGACCCATATCAAGTATACAAAAAGTGATGAATGGAATGCCTGAATTAATCTCAGCTCCTGGTAATTACTCAAGCCGCATCCCAGTCTATCGTTATTTTGCACACCATGCCACCTCAGTTTGGAACCAGCCATACACCAATCAGCACTGACCCTGCTCCAATGGGAACAGTGTAGACTGGTCTGACAGGTCAGGCCCTCCCTGAACCGGAATAAACGCAACCTAGGACCGGTTTTGCCCAGGTTAGGGCTCATAATCCAGTTATACCTTGATTCCAGTGACACAGTGTGCATGCGCCCCACTTCTGGGCATACCTGTCCCACTTAGGGTGACACACTAAAGTATATAAAAAGTGAAGGATGAAATAGTTGATTTAAGCTCAGTCATTGGTAATAACGATTAACATGTATGTATGAATGCTTGTGTATTCGCGAGTGCATGCTGTGAATGGGTGTGTGTATATGTGCTTCTGAATGGTAGGTGTATCTGTGCACATGTGTAAATGCATAGGTGTGAGTGAGTGTGCATGTGTGCGTGTGTTTCGTGCCTGACTATCCCTCGAATTATACCTGACATGGAGCCCCTTGCCAGCTATGTTTTAAAATATTACAAAGCCATCTAGTCCATTTCAAAACCTGCTTGTTTTACACATAAAACCAAAGTAAACTCTGCACAAATATTTTGTGAGAGTTCACTCTTTCTTTCAAGTCAAGCATTAAAACAAACATTGGCAATGCAACTTATTTTGTCTTTTGTGTATCGGAAAGTGTTACACCGAGCTTCACAACACAATAAAGGTAGAACATGGAGAGCAGCAAACGCAGCTTTCCCTAACACAAAGATTAAGTAAAGAACAGATGACAGTAATAGGAGGAACATCACACGATTCTCTCGCTCAAACACGACGGGTACAACACAGGTAGCTAACACCCTAAGACAAGTTAAAGGACTATTGTACACTCTGAATAAAATACAGAAAACACACAAGAAGCACAACACACCTGGAAGAAAGAGCCATACGTTGCATAGAATTATGATACATTTATGTCCTAATAAAGGATGACGAACCCCACCTACCTAATGTGGGATGGTTCATCAGTTGGTTCCACATCTAGCACAGTAAACATCCAAGGATACATAAACAGCAGATAGCGTACTACTGTTCACTTGTTGTATAATCACTAAGTTATGTTTTCTCTAGGTTTCGTATGGTCAAGTCCCTTATGTTAACATTTATGCTCTCTCTTTGTTAAACTCTCAGGACTGCATTAACCCCTTGGCAGCGGCGGTAATTCCGCTGCGGCGCTGGGAGGGTGGGGGGTGAGCGCGGCATCGCCATGCTTGTGACGGAACCACGCCGTCATGAGCCACGGGCGGCGTGTGCTCATGACGGCGTGGTTCCGTCACGGCCCCGCCCGCTCATTAATTCGCCCGCACAGGCGGGGAATTAATGCCGCATGGGCGGAGCGGCAGCCGCATGACGGAACCACGCCGTCATGAGCACACAGCGCCCGTGGCTCATGACGGCGTGGTTCCATCATAAGCACGGAAAGGGTTAAGAGTATCCGTGCAGGAGCTAAACATGTTTTCTACTGGTGTCACCCTATCACAAGATTAAAGCAAGAGGGTAGAGCAATGCACCTTGCTTCTCTTTTCAACATATTTTGGCACTCGAATATTGCTTCTTTGGGTACAAGAAGGTCCTCAGGACTACAGACATCTCACATCAAACATTGTGGAAAAATCCCTGTATAGAAGGTATGCTATTATTATTTTTAAATTACTCAGCAGTGGAAACAGCTGCATTCTGTAGTGGAAATCCTCCTTCATAGAACAGGTACACCTAGGGCAGATACAGTGCAAGCATTCCTCCTTCAGAGGACATAAATAGGTCGGGCAGTGGAAGTTTCCCCATCACAGGAAATAAACACACCAGGCAGCATCAGTGCACGCTTTGCTATCGCAGAGAACTGGTCCAGGATGGCAGAAGCGAGGCAAGCTTCCCACTCTCATATAAGGTAACAAGTGTAATCTTCAGTTCACAGCAGAAGACTCCGCACGGCAGACTAGTACAAGCTTTTATGCGTCAAAGAACATGTACAGTTCAGGCATGACAGTGGCTAATTTGTGAAAAGATTAGTGCCAGGGCTGTCGTCAGGAGGCAGCTTGCACCAGCCCATTGCTCATATTAGCGCCGCCTATACTAGAACTAACTACTAACCATGAAACCCTACAAGTGGGTTACGGCCAGAGCTGCCGACTTTGGAGCTGGGGAACCAGGTTCTAGTCTTGGCGTAGGCTCAACATCCTGTGACTCTGGGAAAATCACTTAATCTCCCTGTGCCTACATGAAATGAACATGTCCTTAACTGGTGCTCATAAGAAGCGCTCCAATACCTTTGGGTCGAGTGCGCGCCATAAGCGCTAGTGTTGATTAAGTGCAGTTGCCGAGCACCGTAAACCACTGGCTCAAATTAAGCACTGAGGCATGAGTGACATGCAAGTTACAGACAGATCTCTGGAGCAGGTGCTTAACTCACTGAGGGGTTGAATAAGTCAACGAGCGATGATTTGGAGCAGCCCAGCCACTGTGAGTAACTGTGCTTTAAACAGGCACAGGGGTGGAAACATCTTCAAAAGGCTTGGAATGCGCGAGCGCTTGGTGCACCTGTTCAAAGCGCTGAGGGCCGCCAGTGCTCAGTGGTGATAGGAAGCGCGGCAGCTCTCTTACCCTCCCGCCTCATCACCTTCCCATCAGCCGCATCACGTCCTGCTCTGTTTCCGTCAAAGTGACCCCCGTATCACCTCTGTGGATAAACAGCAGCAGAGGACGCTCTGCACCTTGAAGGGATTACAGGAGGACGACAGCACTCAAGGAGCCAGCCAGCCACTAATCCACGGCAAACACGAGGCCCCTGGAGAGATGGAAAGTAAAGAATACAGCCCCTCTCCCTCCCCTTGGCTCCTTCACTCAACCCCTGAGCGCCTTCTCTGCACTGCGCCTGCTGATAGTCACAAAAGACAGAACTCTTCTAGTCAACATTCTTCGCAGTTAACTAAAATGGCAATATTACCCTAACAATCTTCGGGGCTCAAAGAACACGCCTGACCTGCCTTTGTCTTGTACAAGAAGTCTCTTCCTCCCATGAAGCTATGGAGAAACAGTGGCTTAAAGCGTAGCAGGGTGTGAGCCAGTCTGAAAATTCCACAGCCTTAAACTTGTGGCAACGGATGGCTGGAAAAACAGGAAACACATAATTCAAATGGTGAAATAGCTCACAGGCTTGCAACACAACAGGATGCAACACAATCCAGGCATCTAAAATGCATACACTTTGTGAGACACACAGCCTTGGCAAAGAACAAGAAGGCCTCCAACCTTTCATAAAATGTCTAGAAAGTTAGGTGTCTCCAAAAGAGGTACTCTTGAGCCAATCAGAGTAGGCCTCTGAGGGAGGCAGAAACAAGCACCCACGTTGTCAGATCTCAGGTCAGGAGAAACGTTTGAGCTGTAGCGCCTCCCTTCCTCAGCGGGCCCTCAAGGTGCCTCCAGGGGTATGTTCAGTTCGGTTGTCCTGGAGCTTAGAAGATGAACCAGTCCAGGACCTTGCAGGCAACTGCTACTACCTGTCGTTTGCACCCACTTGGTGGCACCACCTCCGAAGAGTAAAGATTATACCTTCTACCTCACACACTACAAAAAAGTCAACAGCGAAGAAGCGAATGCATGAAATGCTGTAATATGATGAAAAGTGGCGGTCGGATTCCATTAGGGTGCGCAGTCTGGTCTACATCTGGTAGAACCTAAAACTAGATGAAGGAGCAGAGTATGGTCGGACTGCCCTATAGAGCATTCGGGCAGGTCTTGACGGGTTGGCCTGCCCAGTCACTGTGTGGGACAGTTTTTGGCTTTTTGCTGTCCCATTTATGGTCTGCAGGGCCGCTTTTAACTGTTGATTTCCCTATATTAAAACAAACTTTGACCTGCAGCAAGCTCAAAGGAATGCGGTCTTCTGTACCTTGCGAAACACTTGCACAGCGTGTCTTTACAAGTTCAAAACTGACCCAATTTGCAAACCTGGGCCACTTTTCATCTATCTGATTCACTACTGGAGGCCACTTTCATTTTGTTTTTCGGGCCGATTTTCTGTCCCAATATGACCCTCGAGGAGATAATTTATAACATTAGTAGTTCTAATTGAGACATCTCTCTGAGCCACCAGGGCCACCAAAATCAGTGTTCTTCATAGACTGAGCACCACTTCTGAGCCAAGCCACACCCAAGCAACAAACAATGTCCCAGTTCTGATGTGAGGCAGACTGGAACTGAAGAACCCATGGCTGTCTGGGCCAGGCTGTGATGGTGTCGCTCAGGTGCTGGAGCCACCTGCTGGTGTTGCATGCTGCTCCCATCACTGCCATCCACCGCAGGCTGCTGCAAGCTGACCCTTTGACCTCAAGAGATACCCGAGAGCCAGAAGAGGAAGCGAGCTGAAGGCTCAGTGCAAACTAAAACAGCTCCAGCAGCTGCCTCTAATAAAAAACACCAGCTGATTCAGCATCTAATGGCAGAAGTGGTGTCCATGTTCATGTATGGTTGTCACTGGGTTAGCTGATGAAACATGGGTTAATTAAGTGGTTGCATTTCACCCGTAAACCTCTTGAGACAACTTTTAATGGAGTCTTCTCCTGAGTTTATAGCCAGCTAGGAGCAGTGTTGTGATCTCATCCCACTCAGACCAGCTATGAACTGATGGCCACGCAATCTCTGGCCACTAACTGGTGTCACATGCATGTGTTTGGGTTCAGCAAATGTAATAGTCCTGTGGTTAATACTCCTATGAATTTAAGTCAAATTGCGTGCCGAGGATGAAATGTTGTGACTCCAAATCAAGTGTAAAGACACCACCAAATATACTGAGACACATAGACTGCACTTCTAGATAAAAAACATTAAGATGTCACCTAACAAGTCCGACACACATCACTCAGTACTAAGGTACAGCTGTACTAAACACTGGTTGCAAAATACCAGTCGCATGTTTGTGACCAGTATTTTTGCAACCAGTGTGGTATTTTGCAAACCTACCGATGCACTCATAGGTTAATTCAGATAATACCGAAAAGCAGCGCATCACATTTCAACCTAACTTGTGAATATTAATGATGTAGGTCACAAATTGTGACCCTCTATGATTCACAGTCAACACAGGGATGGTGGACTGCAAGGGTCAGAAGACCAGCATTACCTCCTCTTAAAAAACATGTTTGTCAACATTCACACAGAGAAAGAGGAGTCGAATGAGTTACCACTACATCTGTATAGTTAATAAAATATTCATTTTTTTGTGACCAGATTTTGGTCACAAAACATGAGCACATACCATTCTGAATCAGTATTTGTAAGGACCACCCTAAACACGCCCCTTCCAAATACCGATTCGGTACTTAGGGGCACATTACAATGACTGGCGGACAAAGTCCGCCCGCCACCGTAGCGGTGAATGGGACCGTCCGCCATAGGAGCGGCGGTCCTGCCGCGAGTATTAGGATGCCACTGCCACGGTGGCGGTGGCATCCCCTATTCCCAACATAGTGGCGGGCGGTGTTCACAGCACCGCCCGCCACAATGCTGGGAATGCACGTCGTGCATTGGCATGCACAAGGTGACAGGCACCGCGCGGTGCCTGCCACCTTGTCCATGCCAATGCAGGGGGGTTCCATAGGTACTCCCCATGTGCACCCCCCACCCCCCAACACTCTGGGGGCCCGCAACGGGCCCCCAATAGCGAAGACCGTATGCCTTTCCATGGCGGCGTTGCCACCATGGAAAGGCTGCTCTCCGCAACCATCCTAATATGGATGGCGGTGTCTTGCAGACACCGCCACCATATTAGTGCCCTTTTCCGCCCGGTCACCTGTGTGACCGGCGGAAAACCGGCAGACGGTCTTTCCATCCGCCGGGCTCCCCCCCGCCATCGTAATGTGGCGGGGGGGAAATGGCATGCGGGCGGAGGGGAATGGCGGGTGGATCGCCACCGCCATACAGGCGGTGGCGATCCGCCCGTCATCGTAATGACCCCCTTAGTCACAACATTGCGATTAGGTAACGTTACTGAATTGCAATTTGAGTTTGTTACAGACCAAAAGGCTTTTTTTCGATCACAAATAGCATGATGGTGTGAATTGGTCCTTTTGCAAATGCAGAATGCCTTCCTACATCTGGCCCTAAATTCTTAACCACCCATAATTACACCTTCTCATTTGCCAATATTTTTATCTCACAGAAACCAATTCTTCCCAAATGTTTTTAGCTAACTGTTTCTGTCTATTTGTACAAAGGAAACAGAAGAATGTCTCAATATATCTGTGCTCTCAGATTCCAAACAACAGATGTACTTTTTGGTAAAACAGTCAAAACTAATACTGTCATTAATGCAGATTGTGTAAATAAACAGTGGAATTCTTAAAGAATGTGTTACTTTTTAGTTTGCATATGAAAAATATATTAGGTAAACCAGATAACTACAACACCCCTGATCTAAAACGTCCATGCGCTTCTAGCAACCAAAGAATTGGAACATTCAGGGAATAACAGGGTGATTAGACACAACTTTGGACTTGGAGTGTAACTTGGAATGCACAACATTTTGAATATCACACTTGTACTGGGCAAACACAACCTTCTAGAAGCAATGAGAACAGCAATACTGAAGTAGGAAGGGAACACAAAGTGCTTACCTCTGTCAGGAATAAAACATGGCGTTTTCTTCATCAGCAGCCAAGCTGAACTTGCAACAGTCTGAAAATGAAAAACAAAAATGTGTTTAATTATAAAGGAATGGCTCATACTCCAAGGACCTACCTGAGGTGCATTGCTACAACCTTGGTAGCCAGCACATCTGAATATGGCTGCATGTACGGGTTTTACCACGCAAATGTGCATTTAAAGAAAACGGAGTATATTTACAAGGAGTTTATGCCACCAGAACATCACTTTAATTACTTCTGTTGGAGTTAACTCCTTGCCCTTATTTACAAGGCGGCGTTAAGCCACTCAATGTGGCTTAATGCCGCCTTGTCAATAATGGCCCTATTCACACAGCACTTAGCGTGAAAGGGGCGGGCAATGGGTGTTGCAGTGCGCATTCCGCCACAACACCCATTGCTGTTTGACGCTGCCCCATATTTACAAGGTATGGGGCAGCACCAAAAATAAGACCAGGATAAACAGGTGATACGAGGAGAAATGCTTAATTTCTCCTCGTATATTGCTTTTTCCACGTGTGCTGCATTCTGCAGCACACATGGATAGAGCAAATCGCCTGTTAAGATTGTTTATGTGCAAGAAGGTGTCTCTTCCTGCACATAAACAATCACCCCTGCAGCACAGGCACCCTAGCAAAATGACGCAAGGGTGCCTGCGCGGGCGCTAGGCAGCTTCTTTACCACCAGCGTTAGGGGAAACGCAGGGGTGTGCTATATTTTTGTATATACGGCTCATTCCTGAGTTTTGAAACTGATAGCGCGCCGTGTTACCAATTTTGGCGTAACACCATCCTCTGCCAGTTTCTTATACAAATACCCCAACGTTTTGTAAAACATCACAAAATCAAGCACTCGCTTAGTTAGATTTCTATAAATATGCTCAGCCTTACTTGAGTAAAAATTACCTGCCCATAAAAGGCACGGTGCAATTAAATCAGGGATTATATTACTTTGAGCAATCAACATTACTTTAGTGGCAAAAGCATCTTTACATTCCTACGTGTTAAGGATTGGAATGGAAACAAGTCTGGCTAATATCTAGGTGGTGAGGGCGGAGCCTTTCTATAATGCCAAAAAGAAGCACTGGTTTAAAGATGAGTGTAGATTCATTTCTGGTTTGGTGATAGGGCTACATTTACCAAATTTCTTCTAATCCTTAATGACAACTTTTCTGAAACTGAGGCCAGTCCCCAAAATAAGTACGCTGAGAGTTGTCGAAGATATTTTAAAAATTCTCCATAGCATTGTTATTACTTATAAAGGGGTTTATCCTAATATCACAAATAACCAAATTGTCCCAAATTTTATGTTTTAAATTTCCTTATGTAGCAACCCAGTGTATGTTTTTGCATCAAGTTTAGTGTGTTGTAGTATTCCTGTGATACACTCTGAGGGTCAGATTCACCAATATTTCATGCAATGCAACACAGCAAGACAACTCTCTGAATAGGTTTAACTAACATAGTATGGTTTAGGTTTATACAAACACTTGTTCACCCCTCTTGAGGACTCCCTGCAGTCCTCTGCCTGAAATCCGCAATTTCATAATTTGATTCAGAGCAACCTCATTCTTGCCTCAGCTCCATTGATGTAAACATTACTAACCCATAATACATTTTTACAGAAAAGAATATGATAATTTAGTCTGGCATTGTTAGAACCCTGTGGGACTCAAAGCCTCTTATGAGGATATGCGCCTTTATGCTGCAAGCAAACTCTTTTTTAATTCTATCACCAACTTAAAATCAAATGTATAAAGGATATTTTGTGAAAATATGTGGCAATATTGACGTCTTAGATAAAAATACAGGTAGGAGGAAATATTAAGGGTACATGCTCTTCTCTTTAATTTAATACTTAACTGATGACATCACATACATGCAAAGAATTCAGTCACAAAATGTCTGAAACTGACCTCTCTTTCAACATTGTGCTTATTTATGGAATGCATATGCAATACAATTAATATTCAGCCACTCACTAATGGCTCGCAGGGATATATAAAGTTAATAACTGTATAATCTTTTTAAATCTAGCACAGTCAAGTAACATCTGCATAACACAAAAGCCATCCAGGCGGTCTCTGGCTGCCCTGTGGCATAAGGTCTGCAATCAGGGTACCTTGAAGATTGCCGCAGACATGAAGTCAATGAGCGGAGTTGGCTGCATTTCAATGTATGCAGCAGATAATGGTGGGGAAGAACCGGTTGGACACTTAGTGGGCCAGGATTGGGGCCTGGTACTTCAGAGAAAGCTAGTGGACCTGGATGATATTAGTAGGTACAACAGCAGGCATTGTATGGGCAGATGGACATGCTACAGTTTCTAGTGACGTTTCTTCAAGACATGTTGAAATATATGTTCTCGCACCTCTGTTATTCTAGAAGTCTCAAAGAATAATCACTAGAAAGAAGATTATACAAGGCCCATTATTGCAGATTTCATGTATCACCAGCAGGCGAGGCAAGGCATCCTACTGGCTAGAAAAAATACAATGGTCTGTATATGTATCAAAATCTGAAATCGTTATCTCAGTGGATATCTCAGAGGAAGCATCTGTGAAATACAGGAAGCTCCTGGCTCTGACTTCCAAAGTGGGACATAAACATGGACTGCTTGAACCAGGAACAGTATAGATAATGATAGATTTCATGAACAGGGAATTTGGTGTAGTTGAAGATCTTGAGAAGTTCCTTGATCCCTTGAAAAACTTGGCTATGGATACGTATCAAAAGAAAATTCGCCTCAGGAAGAAAGTGTACCTGGGACTGAGGTAGAAAGATACCTCAATGGCAGACAGTGCTACGACAGCTGGAATCAGTCACCAGGTGAGGGCCAGAGAACGAAAGGGACATGATGCGAGAAGAGACAATGAGAGAAAGAATTCAAGATCTCCTTTAAGAATATAGACTTTCTACCGCTACTGTTTGATGGGAGAAGGGCGGAGGAGGAGAGGGCGTTTTGGGGTGGAAGGCAGGCTAGTTACAAGATAAATGATGAGTTATGGATCTTCTAAAATATCTGGGATCGTTTTCTTTCCACGGGTCCTCTGGCAGACTTTTAGACTCAGTATCGGTGCTGGTTGGTTGAGCACTCAAGCGCCAAGGGTGAGGATTGTGAATTACCTGGAGTAGGATCGGGTGGTCAGATGGGAGGGATTCAGATTTTCTTCACGCTATGGATCTAATCTAGTATCAAGATGGGCTGGAATCATTTCTCACAATTGTACTGGTGTCCTGAGGAACTCATTCTATTGGTTTGTGTTTTTCAAGCACCATTGTGTTTATTGCTCCAGTTGCACTACGTTATCTATGTAGGATGGTATATGGGCGATGCCAGACCATGGACCTTTTCTATCTAACTGTATTGTACTGTGTTTTTTCATGCTGAGAAAAAATGATAAATAAATTATTTTTTCTAAAAGAAAAGCTTCACAAAATGCAATCTTGCAGATAATGTTCTGCATGCATGTTCCAGTGTGCATGTGTTCAGAGAAAAGAATGCCATGAAACTTACCTGTGTAAAGCACATGAAAACTTTGCTCCTACGAAGTTAAAAGTGAAGTAGGAAACTTTGCAAGCTTTGCACTGGGCAAAATTAG
The DNA here is from genome assembly GCA_963921515.1 of Calotriton arnoldi. Lineage (NCBI taxonomy): Eukaryota > Metazoa > Chordata > Amphibia > Caudata > Salamandridae > Calotriton > Calotriton arnoldi. The sequence goes on along the minus strand of CAWUFW010003345.1, from coordinate 929,639 downwards.
AGAACTTTGCTTGGGGGAAACATTGCATACCCCTTCAAATAACACAAGACAATGAATCACAGCCAAGCTAACATATTTTTCCTGAAGTGATGATTATAGTGTTGTTAGCAAGGGTCCTGAAAGACGTGGTTAGCTGCCCAGTAAAGAAACAATAGGTTGAAATAAGCACCTGGCGTGCAACAATCACAACTGTGTACAGAGGATTGCCTCTTGCAGAAAACTCCAAGCATGAAGAAAGGTGGAACCAACATGGTAGCATCAAACTCATACTAGGGATCAAAGAAATTATACCTGTTTCCGTTTATTATGCAAAATACATTGAATACAAGGGTGGATCTCATACACAAAGATCACACGAGAGCATTGGGAGACTGGTTATAGCTGAAGATATCAAGAACGGGTGACACATCGGTTTCATAGCTCCTGAAGGCCTTTTCTGCTTCAACCAGACACCTGTTGACTAAAAGCTATGTGAAAAAGCATAAAAATGCAGTAAAACTAATTATTTAAAATACACAGAACTCTCCTATTAGGCACTAGGCAAGATTTTAACCGAGCCTCCGACTCCATCCCCTAGCTTCCTTGACTCCACCAATGAAAATGACCCGCTCGACGTCGAAGATCTCTAGGGCACAGAAACCCATACTTCTCCCACCTTTGTCTACCACATCGGGACCCTGTCCTCCTGCAACCTGTCGCGCCCAGCTTCAGCTTCTGCCTGCTACCTTTAATGGGGACAAACCCCTCGGCTACCTGTTCACATCCAGATCTCTTTCTAAGAAAAAAGGGTAGCTCTCAACCGGGACTAACCCAGTCCTTGTGTCCGACTGGCTATCGACCACAGTTGGCCTAACTTTTGACTGACCTGTTCTAGCACAATAAGTTGTCCATTGTTAGTGCTGTGTGCCTTTTGCCGCTATTTTTGCTAACAGCTTTTAAAATTCAAATCTCAGTTCCCCCTATCTGATTATTGCTGTTTTGGTTTCATTTGTTCATTAAATTATTCTTTATTTTGATAAATTGGAGTGGGATTATTATTGTGTTGTGTTTTTGACTTTTTAACTATTTTGGTACTTGTAAATAAATGCTTTACATATTTTATTAAGTTAAGCCAGAGTTTGAGATCAGCTTTACTGGACCTAGTAAGATAATGACATTATTCTTTTTGACGGAGTCCCATCCACCCAAATAAATAAATAATCCACTGCCTCACAGGTTCCAACAGCTGAGGACATCCCTACACGGTGCTGAAAAATTGTGTTTCTCTGCATTGCAAGGCAAGAACCTATGCTGTGAGGTTGATAGATGTTTCCTTGCACTAAAATCGACAAAGGCCACCTAAGCACAGACATGTAGTCAGAGGTGAAGAATGGACGGCAAGGCTAGCAATGCTCTTTTAGTTCTATTTCTATTCGTCTCCCAAAAAGCAGATTTTCCCTTCATAAGCAGCACTCTGCTGACATTTGCAATTGCACTGCCAAAGGCCTTGTACTAAGTTTTCTTCCCAGGGACAATCAGCCAAGTAAGGTGTCATGGACTGTAACAGAAATAGGATCACCAAGGACCAGGCGACAGACCAGCTTGCATTAACTCTCCCACTTCGGTCCAACACATTCTACAGGACATACCGCCATCCCACGCTAACTGCAGCAGACCTAAGAGTGACATCCAGGAGCCTCCATATTTGTGTACAGACAATAGATCAATCGTATATGGGCCATCTTAAACAAAAATCTGTTTGGTTGGCGTCCCAGCAATGTTGACCAGTGCTTGAGAGGTCCAAGAACACTTCATTGACAGCACACTTACATTAACCTTTAAGCAGCAGCATCTCATCATGGTTTGATGACCAACCAGAGAAGTCGCTGGCTGGTGCTTTCTTGACAGATGTTTAGTGGTAAAACATCTGTGAAAACTCATGGAGCCTTCTCATGAGTCAACCCTTTCTGAAAGGCAGGAATTCTGGGATGGGTCAATGGCTGCCATTGCTCAACTTGCTGGAGATAACACTGTGAATGTGAGGATAGAGAGGTGTCTAACAAGTACACCATGGTATAAATAACCAAATTATGGATGCTCTCCAGCTCCTGCATTCACCATACAATCATCGAGTGACCTGCAGGATTCCCTCCCCCTGCAGCGTGTGCCTGGAGATGGGCTGGAGGACACTATGATCATCATAAATTGATGCTGAGAACTGCCTCTACCAAGGCATGTGGGTTCGAAAGGACGACAAGAGGAAAGAGCAGCAGCCACATGCCTAGACCAAGAGGAGAGGGAAGAACCTACTTCTTTCTTTCCTGCTCTATTTCTCTGCTAAAGTTGTCCTCTTCCACTCTCTTTTCCTTTAAATTGGTTGATTTCTCTACTCACCCTATCCTTCTTCCACGTTTACACAGTAACTGATCCTCTTGACCCCCCTTTTTGTTAACCCTAAAAGGACTAACACCCTCCTCACCTGCTCAGCCCCTGCAATGGCCAACACTCTGCAGGGGGTCAACAGCTACTTAACATCTCACTTATCTGCCTCCCGCCTCCCTTCTCCCTTTCATGCACCTTCTCTGCACGGGTTGACGCCTCTTCTTCCTAACATCGTATCTTGCTCTGTACGGGGTGACAAACCTTCTTTACCCATCCAGTGGCGTAATGAAATTTGAGGGCCCCCCCCTACCAAGTACATAGAGGGGCCTCTCTCCGGACTCACTCAGGAGCTCCCAGGCCAGGATACTGTGCTGAGGGGGACCCTGGAGCTTGGCCCCCCCACACTACTAGGGCCTTTGTTATGCCACTGTACTCACCCCATAGTGGCCATTCATTACCGCCACCTCTTCTCTTCGAATGGAGAGACTGACTCCTCCTTCTTTCCACTCGCCTTTAAGAATGGTGTGACCAGATGTATAGCGCTGCCATCTTAAACATATATGTAGTGAGGTTTGCAACTCAATGGACCTCTGCCTTCCTGTGATAACCTACAACTCTAATATCCTGTGATAGTCTGTAAGGCCTGCACAGTCTGATGGAGAGTTCATCATACAACACATGAGCCAATCTGTGCTAGGCTACACGATGTGTATAGCCTGAGAGAGATTTCCTCTGTCTAATGTCTGAGCCTATAAGAACTTTCTCTGTGCCAGTAATATCTCTGCAGCCTGATGCACTACTTTGACGTCTAAAACTTGAGCCAGTTAACCTGGGGACCAAGATATAGTTCTGTAATCCTCTAAAAGCCTCTAAGATCGTCATAGCCTGAGGTACAGTTCTGCTATCAAATGCCTGAGCCTCAGGGGTCTCGTCTATGTGAAAGACAGCTATGTGAGTGAGGCAAGAGCAACCTCAGTGGTTGCTTGGCCATCTTGGGTCTATGTCTGAACATCCTTCTTATACCAGTGGAGAACTCAACTTACAAATGTCAGTAAGGTTTGCTAAATTCATAGACAATGATACAAATTCTGAATAATGCTTCACAGAGGGAAGACAGTTCAACACAAGATGGTATTCCAACTGCAAATATATTTGTTAAATAAGGTTAGGTGCAATAGAACCAACTGATTCGTTTGTGAAGGCCATATACGTTGTATACTATGATAAGGAATCTTTTACTGTAACCAGATGGCAATGTTCCATTTCAGGATCCTCTGTTGAGGATTTAAAGTTGGGGAAGATAAAAATTATTTTTATTCATTAAGTTAGCTATATGTTCCTTTGAGTGTGGGAAAATGGGACTAAAATTCTTTAGTTGATATCTGTTTTGATGAGCCAGAGAGGATATTGATAATATTTTCAGTGGTAAGGTATTTAAAAAATATTGCTATGTTAGTCACTTGTGAGTTGTATTTATTTTAATTAATCATTTGTAATTTTTTACATCTGAATGTTCAGCTATTTGAGTCATAAACTTTAAGGCCTTTAATACCTGTAGAGAAGCTCTAGAGTCTGAGACCTCAGCGCAGGTGCCAATCAATCAATCAAACAATCAATCAATCTATCTATCTATCAGTATTTGTATAGTGAGCCAGTGGAGGCTTCTGAGGTGCGGGGTGATGCTGGTCCATTTGGGAAGGTCGAGGATGAGTCTTGCTGACACGTTCTGTACTGTCTGTAGTCGTCTGCAGAGATGGGAGGTGGTTCCGATGTAAAGAGCATTTCCGTAGTCCAGTCGGCTGGTGGCGAGGGCTTGAGTAACTGTTTTACTTGACTGGTGCATCCTATGTAAATCTCTATTGTTTGAGTCCTGAGCCTGTAAGATCTGCGTAAACTCTGGGATCTCCCTGCTGTCTACGGCCTGGATCTGAATATCCTTGCAACGTAAAGGGAAGTTCTGCTCCCAGAAGCACCGGCCAACACGATCTGTCGCTTGAGAGAAATATTTGCTGCCTGAGAGATAGATCTGAATGAACTTTTTGCAGGGTTAGAATTTTAAAGTATTGATATCTGCCAGCAGTGAGGCTGAAGGTTTTGAATCAACCTAGAGCAGGTTGGGGTTTTTCAAACTGGTAGGGTGGAGAGGGTGCAATGTTAACCTGGCTTTCAAAAAGCACAGGCTGGTGAATCAATAGGGGCCTTGTGGTGTCAAGAGGAGCCTTGTTGTGTCATTGCTTTTGATCTTGAAATGATCAATAGGGGTACAGGCACTGTTTGCACAAGATACCGTGGCAGTGCCACAAACTCCTCTAAGCCTCACGTGCAGTCTACTGTGATGATAACCCCTAGTACTCTAAGCTGCATAGGACTGCACCTGCTATATTCAACATGATGAATGTGGACTTAAAGGATCTATATCTAGAAAGCTATTCGGATGTTCACATGGTACTCTAGAAAACAGAAGTGCAAAATGCCATGCTTTGGTTCGGTGTATGGGTGGCCCAGGTGGCAGGCGGGTATAATCAGGAGATCTTGGGTTCAATGTAACATTAAACAGCTTAAGAGTAAACACTATAAAGCATGACACTAATAGAGTGTGTGAGGGTTACATTTTAAAAAGTAATTTCTTTCTTTCCCACCCCTGTTGGGGTGGTGTCTAAGTCTGACAGGCACTTCTTCTCATCACAGTAAGTGTCGTGAGATCAGTAGGGATACTCTTTAGGTAGTGGACCCACACAACCCCCATCAATCCAACAATGGCACAAGGTGCTCCGTCGCTGGGGAGAGGCAGAGAGCAACGCCCTGATCTATGAAGAATGCAAAAACAACAGTTGATGGACAGAATGCAGAACAATGTCATACATTCACCCCAGTACAGAGATCTGGGCCTAAATCCATCGTTTTTTTGCTCACCATGCCATTCCAGTTTGAACCCAGCCATGTGCATATCAGTCTTGACCCTGTGCCTCATGGGAACAGTCCAGCCCGAACTGCCAAGCCAGGTCCTCCCTGGACTGGAAACAAGCATCCTAGGACCGGTTTCGGGGTTTCCTCCCTCATCAGCCAGGATAGCTTGACTCCAGTGGCATGGAGAGCACGGGACCCACATCTGGACATACCCGTCCCACTCAGGGTGACAAATGCAAAAACAACAGTTGATGGACAGAATGCAGAACAATGTCATACATTCACCCCAGTACAGAGATCTGGGCCTAAATCCATCGTTTTTTTTGCTCACCATGCCATTCCAGTTTGAACCCAGCCATATGCAAATCAGTCTTGACCCTGTGCCTCATGGGAACAGTCCAGCCCGAACTGCCAAGACAGGTCCTCCCTGGACTAGAATCAAGCATCCTAGGACCGGTTTCTGGGTTTCCCCTCTTCAGCCAGGATAGCTTGATTCCAGTGGCATGGAGAGCACGGGACCCACGTCTGGGCATACCCGTCCCACTCGGGGTGACAAATGCAAAACAACAGTTGATGGACAGAATGCAGAACAATGTCATACATTCACCCCAGTACAGAGATCTGGGCCTAAAGGCATCGTTTTTGCTCACCATGCCATTCCAGTTTGAACCCAGCCATATGCAAATCAGTCTTGACCCTGTGCCTCATGGGAACAGTCCAGCCCGAACTGCCAAGCCAGGTCTCTCCCTGCACTGGAAACAAGCATCCTAGGATCGGTTTCGGGGTTTCACCCTCTTCATCCAGGATAGCTTGATTCCAGTGGCATGGAGAGCACGGGACCCACGTCTGGGCATACCCGTCCCACTCGGGGTGACAAATGCAAAAACAACAGTTCGGGCTGGACTGTTCCCATGAGGCACAGGGTCAAGACTGATTTGCATATGGCTGGGTTCAAACTGGAATGGCATGGTGAGCAAAAAACGATGGATTTAGACCCAAATCTCTGTACTGGGGTAAATGTATGACATTGTTCTGCATTCTGTCCATCTATTGTTGTTTTTGCATTTGTCACCCCGAGTGGGACGGGTATGCCCAGACGTGGTCCCGTGCTCTCCATGCCACTGGAATCAAGCAATCCTGGCTGAAGAGGGGTGAAACCCCGAAACCGGTCCTAGGATGCTTGTTTCCAGTCCAGGGAGGACCTGGCTTGGCAGTCGGGCTGGACTGTTCCCATGAGGCACAGGGTCAAGACTGATTTGCATATGGCTGGGTTCAAACTGGAATTGCATGGTGAGCAAAAAACGATGGATTTAGGCCCAGATCTCTGTACTGGGGTGAATGTATGACATTGTTCTGCATTCTGTCCATCAATTGTTGTTTTTGCATTTGTCACCCCGAGTGGGACGGGTATGCCCAGACGTGGGTCCCGTGCTCTCCATGCCACTGGAATCAAGCTATCCTGGCTGAAGAGGGGTGAAACCCCGAAACCGGTCCTAGGATGCTTGTTTCCAGTCCAAGGAGGACCTGGCTTGGCAGTTTGGGCTGGACTGTTCCCATGAGGCACAGGGTCAAGACTGATTTGCATATGGCTGGGTTCAAACTGGAATGGCATGGTGAGCAAAAAACGATGGATTTAGGCCCAGATCTCTGTACTGGGGTGAATGTATGACATTGTTCTGCATTCTGTCCATCAATTGTTGTTTTTGCATTTTTCCCAGTCTGACACTGAATACAGATCTCCAAGAAGAAAGTGCTGGATGACACAAATGGACTCTTGGGTTACATGCATGCATTCCTTTAGTCACAGGCACATTCAGTCACAGGCAAACGAGATCCGGCAACAAATGCTGTGCAGGTTAGATCAAACTCACACAAAGGACAGTAAATTAGTATATTTTGTTTTCTCCTACCGAGTATTTTCAGTGATTACACTTCCACTGCTCACTGCTAACTAACATAGCATGTCAGTGTTAAGCAATATCACTTTTTTGAATAAGTTGTTACTGTTTTATTGTCATTATGTTATTTAATAATTTTTAATCACGGTTAATATATTTACTATCAAGTCTTATGATGGTAAATAATGGCATGCTTTTATCAGTCATGATATATACAAAAGTGACACGTTCAATATTTTGTTACATTTTTTTCATAAAATGTACAATCATGTTATTAGATTATATGAGAAAGTGTGTGCCTGGTACAAAACATATGAAAGGCAGGCAAATGAAATGCCTGTCTGATGCAATGTCCCCTGCTGAGTAAATGCTTACGACAAGACGGAGAGCATCGGTTTCAAATTATGTGCCAGAGCATATGTTATGCTCTGGCACATAATGCGTTTATGATATTGTGTTTGATCTATTGCTCTTGACCTTGTGTTGTACCCTCCCTTATCAGAGGTGATGTCTTATCCTTTATTGTTTTCGACTTTTGATACTATTGTTTCTATTTGTCTTTGATCAATTGTAAAGTGCTCTGATACCCGCAAGGGTCATGTTCGTGCTATATAAAATGTTCTAAATAAAAATAAATAAATAAAATAAAGTCAATCAATGTCCCTGTGCCGGTAAGGAGTCAATCATGCTGTTAGTTACATCACGACAATCATGCCAGCCTACAGGACCTGCTGCTAATGTATAGGAGAGGGCATCTCAACATGCCATCCTGCCAGGAGTAATCACTGAATGTCCTCAGTGTGACTGGAGGCAGATTACAGTACACATGAGATGCTCAGTGTGCCCACGTTGTGAAGCAGGGTAAAAGGATTCTAGAGGCCTCACCCGTCAGTTATAGCCACTAGGTTGCAGATCTTGCCATGATACCAGTGGTCACTCTCAAAAAGGATGAAAAAGCAAACATTACCGTCCCGGAATACATATTGCTCCAGATGCAAAGTACCACTGCCAAGCCAGGATCCATAGTCCCCCACATCGAAAGCACCACCATCATGCAAGAATCCACATCACTTTGTATACAAGGCCCCTTTGTCGTGCCAGAATCCGCATTATTCCAGACCTCCAGCACCACAATTGTGCCACAAACCACATCTCCTGGTGCACCAGGTCATGGCAGAAGTCAGGCTACATTGGCAGGTAAGGTACTAGTGCATTGAAAATATTCACGTTGTCCTAGTTTTACAGCGACATCCCCACACTAGAATCTACATTATCCAGGCAATTAACACCACCGCCATCACAAAACCTTAATTTCACTTGCATGGCAAGCCTCATTTCAATCTAAGCCCCATTGCAGGGTTCCACAAATCTCAGTTCGATGCTCTTATACCATTTTACGACTCCATTTATTCTCAAAACATAAACTTAATATGGATAAATACGAATAAGATGGACAAAAATTAAAATATGAATAAATACAGACGGAAATGTTAAAAAAATTAAATATCATAAAACCGGAAGCCCTAGTAATAATCCAACCTACCTTATAAATATTAATGATGTAGATCACAATTTTTTGACTCACATCTTCCGAATATAGAATTGGTAGGGGCCACAATCCAGTTTTAGAAATCGGTTAAAGTTTTCCTATTTCTAAAATGGGATTTGTTCATTGAAAAAGATAACAAACTCTGAATCGTATTGTTTGTGACTGTACAAATGCTTTGTGCATCTGCCCCTCTATGCTTGTGATCTTACAATAGACATTCTTTTGATGCCCGAAGGATGGAACATTTGAAACTATGTCAGGATTTGATATCGCAGGAATGGAAGCACATCCCTGTGTAAGAGAGTGCTTTGCCATTGGCAACATTTAGGGGTCACCAGGGGTTGTAGCTGTTGAGTCGAGTTGGTTATTTATAAAGCGCAAGCTGTCACTCCGGAAGGAGCATCCTGGCGCTGTGCGGACAGAAGTTAAGGTAGAAATGAGGGAACTCTATATGAGAGATAGGCAGAATTCATCTGAAGATGCGAAGATCCAGGTCTTCAAGGCCTTCCTGAACTGCATTTCGATCAGCCTTAGGTGTGTTGGCATGAGATTCCAAGCTTTAGTTCCTAATGCCGCTACAGTTTTTCCTCCCTTGGTTTTATACCTGACGCAAGGGGGTTTGAGGAAGTTAGCCGATGACGATCTAAGTGTCCTGGCCATAGTGTAGTGGGTAAATCTGGCTGCGAGATACGTTGGGCCTAGATTTGATGCTGCTCTAAAGGTGATTAGAAGTATCTTGAAGAGAATTCTCTTGTGCGGGAAACAACCTTTACATCGCGGTCATTAGACCGCGATACCTTTACAAAGCGGTCATTACAACGACCGCGTAGTTATAACGCGATGCCATTACTACGTAAGTCATTACATCGACTTGCAGTAGATGGCGCACTAACATAAGGAATAGTATAATTTACTATTCCAACACCTTCCCTACTGTTGCGTAGGCTGGAGTTGGAATAGTAATTTATACTATTCCTAATGTTAGAGCGCTATCTACTGCAAGTCGATGTAATGACGTGCGTTGTAATGGCATTGCGTTCTAAGAACGCGGTCGTTGTAACGACTGCATTGTTAAGGAACCCGATGTGATTGCATGCGTTGTAGCATGCTATATTCTCTTGTGCAGAGGTACCCAGTGGAGGGTTTTAAGAGCTGCTGAGGCAGAGGCTCTGTGCTGTGAGCTTGGACTTGCCCTTTGCTACTCCTGGCCCTGCCTTTGTGACCCATGACGTTGGAGTAAACAGGGGCAGTGAACTACAAGTACAAGCAAAAAAAAAACAAGCAATTCTCTACAAGCCTGAGGTATCAGTGGCAGGCTGGGTTGCTGCTGGGTGGAGGTATGACCACAAGGTGCAGTGTGACAGCACCAGCCTTTAATCACATTGGTGACAGACAGAAACAAGCATTGCAGGCAGCCATGGAGGTTTCAGATGGGAATCTAATTCAGATTAATGTGGGCAAACCAAACACAATGAAAGTTTGTTAATCTTCAGTGTGTCCTCAATTGCAAACATTTAGGAGTGACAGAGTAAAAATATGTATTTCTATTTGCATCAGTGACACCATTTTACTCTGCTCTTGTGCACAGACACTTAGCAGCTGGCTACAGGCCCAATAAACAGGCATTTTATTTTCACAAAAACTGAACTCGAAATAACTCGAATATAAACTTCTTCCAAGATTCACAAACGAGGTGCTTGAAAACTGCTATACAAAGACTCACGAGAGCTTGCCTTGGCAGTATCCTGCTTCCAGTCTGCATACTTCCCTTTATACTCATGACACTGCCTGACACCCTCAAGTGTTCAGGTGCATTGGTTGTGACAAATGAACAAGCCTTAGGTCCGTGTTGGTGGCCAAGAGTCATGGATTCGTGCCGAGGAGAGGAGAAGGGGAGACACAGCTCAAGGACTTCTACAGGCACTGAGCAGTGACAATTCTGTTCAGGAACAGACAGAGCCCAATAATCACCTACTCCCACGAAGGGGTGGTGTTTGAAATGGAGGTCTCTAGTTGGCAGTGGTTTTCACCCTTTCCAAGTAGGGACCCTCACTCTAGTCAGGGTAAGGGAGTCACACAGCTAAGAGAACCCCTGCTCACCCCTTTGGTAGCTTGGCATGAGCAGTGAGGCTTATCTCAGAGACAATGTGTAAAGCATTTGTACATACACACAGTAACACAGTAAAAACACTACAAAAGGAGTCTATACTAGTTTAGAAAAATAGCCAATATTTATCTGAATAAAGCAAGACCAAAATGACAAAATCCAACATACACAAGTTAAAATATGACTTTTAAAAGATTAGGCAAGTTCAGTCCATTGACAGCAATGGGTGTGTTTTAGCACAAAGTACCTTAGATGCGTCAAAAATCAAAGATGGTGCCAGGCATAGGGGAGCTGAGGAACCGAAAAAGCAAAGCGATGAGTCGGTTCCTTACTACACAGGGGAGGTGATGCGTTGGTTCCTTACTGGCAGGGGAGGTGATGAATCAGTTCCTTACTTCTAGGCAGGGTAGGTGATGCATCAGTTTTTACTAACAAGGGAGGTATACGTCAGTTCCTTACTGGCAGAGGAGATGATGCGACAGTTTCCGGGCACATGGCCTCAGTTCCTTACTGCGATGCGGTGTCAATGAAGAGTCAACTTCGACGGACGATGGGTTGAAAATCCAGATGCGCTGCGTCAATGCGGCAGCTGCAGACAGTGCGTCGATTTTGCAGCTGCAAGGCAGGCGCTTCTTCGATTCTTCAGCCACGAGCGACTGCTGCGTCGGAGTTGGAGCAGGTGCCACGGACGTCAGTTACACGGTGCGTAGAACTCACACTATGGCGATTTTTCTGACACGCTGCAACGGTGACCTGGGGCCTGCGATGAAAGCCGTCGTCGATCTTTGCAACGGTAACCACACTTCGGTGCAGGCAGCGGCGATGCATCAAACATTTGCAGCAATGCATCAATGGCTTCCGGTGGCTAAACGTTGTGCATTTAAACTGGGCTGCACCATCTTTAAAGCCCTTGCCGGCCATGGCCCAGTATTCATCTCATCTAGGATCCATCGTTATGTCCCCTCTCGCAAACTTCGCTCCTCCCATCTGAATTTGCTCACCACCCCCACCTTCAAACGTAAAAAACATGGTGGCCTTGGATTTTCTTTTTTGGCCCCTCAATTCTGGAACTCTCTCCCCATTGGACTGAGGTTAGTTACCTCCTACGCCCAATTCAGAACACTTCTTAAGACTCTTCTGTTCTCTCAGGCATATGAGTAAAGCTTCTGTTCATCATACCATTGTCGCCCCCCTGCTTTTAGCGCCATGAAACCGCTAGGTGTTAGTGCGCTCTATAAATATTTTTAACATAACATAACATAACAAAAAGGCGCTGGAAGTCGATACATGGATTTTCTCTTTAAGATCACCAGGTTAAGCTTCCAAGGGTCCAGGACCTGGATTAAGCACCACTTGGCAAGTCAGGACTCTCAGTAGAAGAGCCCAGACACTGGTAGGTAAAGTCTTTGATGGCCCTGAAACTTCTTAACAGGAGGCAAGCACACACTTGGAGAACCTTGGAAGCAGGATGTAGAAAGCAAAGTCCAGTCCTTTAACTTCTAGAACAGAAGCAGCAAGACGCAGGCCAGCACAACAAAGCAACAGGTAGAGTGACAGTCCCTCCTACAGCATCCAGCTCTTCTTCCTGGCAGAATGTCCTCAGTCCAGAAGTGTTCTGATTTTGGGGTGTCAGAGGTCCAATACATATACCCCTTTCTGTCTTTGAAGTAGGCAAACTTCAAAGGAAAGTCCTTATAGTGCACAAGACCCTGCCTTTCACTGACCTTATTCCAGACACAGTACAGTAGGGCAGAGACAGCATTGTGTGTGGACAGGCACAACCCTATTTAGGCATCAGTGACAACTCCTTCCACCACTCTAGCTCAGGAAGGCCCTTCAGCCTGGTGATGCCCTATCAGGATATGCAAGGCACACCTTAGCTCCCTTTGTGTGACTGCCGAGAGTGAATGCACAAGAGCCCAACTGTCAGCCAACCCAGACGTGTATTCTACAGACAGGCAGAGGCACAGAATAGTTAAACATGAACATGCCCACTTTCTAAGAGCAAAAAGAACAATTGATGGACAGAATGCTGAACAATGTCAAACATTCACCCTAGTACTGAGATCAGGGCCTAAATCCATCGCTTTTTGCTCCCCCATGCCATTCCAGTTGAAACCCAGCCATATGCAAATCAGTCTTCACACTGTTCCCCATGCGAACAGTCCAGCCAGAACTGCCAGGCCAGGCCCTCCCTTGACCAGAAACGAGCATCCTCGGACCGGTTTCAGGCTATCACACCTCATCAGCCAAGCTAGCTTGATTCCAGTGCATTGGAGAGCACAGGACCCACGTCTGGGCATACCCGTCCCACTTGGGGTGACAAATGCAAAAAGAACAATTGATGGACAGAATACTGAACAATGTCAAACATTCACCCCGGTAAAGAGATCTGGCCCTAAATCCATTGTTTTTTTTTATCCCCATGCCATTTCAGTTTAAAACCAGCCACATGCAAATCAGTCTTAACCCTGCTCCCCATGGGAACAGTCCAGCCCGAACTGCCATGGCCAGATCCTCCCTGACCCGGAACCAAGCATCCTGGGACCAGTTTCGGGTTATCACCCCTCATCAGCCAGGCTAGCTTCAATCCAGTGGCAAAGTGAGTAAGGAACCCACGTCTGGGGCTTACTTTCTAAAAGTGGCATTTTCAAACCTGCAATTTAAAATACCAACTTCACCAAAAGATGAGTGAGTTCAGAGACCCCAAATTCTAAATCTCTCTCTGCTCACAATGGGAAATTACACTTAAAAGATACTTTAAGGCAATCCCCATGTTACCCTATGGAAGGGACAGTCCTTGCAATAGTGAAAAACGACATTAGCAGTATTTCACTACTAGGGCATGTAAAACACACCAGTACATATTCCACATTTTAAATACACTGTATCCTGCCCATGGGCTGCCTTAGGCCTACCTTAGGGGTTACTTAAATGTAGTAAAAAGGGAAGGTATGAGGCTGGCAATTGGGTGCACTTGCCAGGTCGACATGGCAGTTTAAAACTGCCCTCACAGACACTGCAGTGCAGGCCTGGGACATGTTTGCAGGGCTATTCATGTGGGGGGCACAATCACTGCTGCAGGCCCACTAGTAGCATTTGATTTACATGCCCTGGGCACACTTGGTGCATTTTACTAGAGACTTATTAGTAAATCAAATATGTAAATCATGGATAAAACAATCACCAATATCTTTTACACAGGGAGCCCTTGCACTTTCGCACTGGACAGCAGCGGTAAAGTGCCCAGAGTCCTAAAACAGGCAAAACCGAAATGCAGCACACAATCAAACACAGTGTTGCAAGGATTCTTCACAAATACAGAACTATGCGCAGGAAATGGGACCTTGGTGTATAGGGACTGAGTCTTCCCACCACCTTAGTATCAATGAACCCAGGACCGACTAGCTATAGTGTCTCACTTGCTCTCCTACTCACTCCCAGAGAATCAAATGGTTGGACACCGCAGAACACAACACTCCCGCTTCTCTCAGGGTTCACAGTAACAAGACACACCTTTTCTCTCACTCTCTTGTACTCGCCCATAATAAGATCTGACGGAGACACAAAACAGTTTAAAATATTTATTTTAACTAACGTGCACTAACATGCAGTATACGTGCCACAACAAGCAGGAAAATGCATAGTACAAATATTGTCAGCATAGCAGTCAGTCCATAAATCATGAAGGGAGATGTCATCATAAAAAGACAATGGAGAAAGGACTATAGTGCCTAACCTCCCTCCCCTTGCTAAGAAGAAGTATTATTATATAATAGCAGATCTCTGCGCTTTGTCAGCAGACCACATACCTTAGCCTGTAGATGGTAGATCTACATCATGGGCGCTTGTCTTCCTGGAAAGATCCCTTTCCAAGTGTGTGTTATGTTATGTTATGTTATACCTAATTTATATAGCGCTCGTACACCGGATTGGTTTCTTGGCGCTGCTCGGGAAGGTGATGGGTAACAGTTTGTTCGGGTGATTACACGAATTACGCGAATGCCTGTTTAAAGAGCCATGTTTTTTGAAGTTTGCGGAAAGTCATGAAATCTGTACAAGATCTGATCTCTTGGGGCATAGAGTTCCAGTATCTTGGGCCCAGTTTGGAAAACCTGGATCCGCCAAATCGTTTCTGTTTAAAGGAGGGTGTTGTCAGGAGGTGCAGGTGGGCGGATCTCAAGTTGCGGGTTGGATTATATCTGTTAATCAGACTATTAATAAATTTGGGGTTTCGGCCATTCAGGGATTTAAAGATGATGCATCCCGTCTTGAAGGCGCATCTCTGTGCTATAGGGAGCCAATGTAATTTCTTCAGAAGGGGAGAGACGTGTTGGCGTTTATTTTCCTGCAGAATCAGTCTGGCTGCCTGGTTCTGTATCAGTTGGAGACGGTGGATGAGATAGGCCGGGGTTCCAAAGTATAAAGAGTTGGCATATTCAATATGTGAGATCACCATGGCCAGGACTGCCTGCAGTTTTGCTTCCTGAGTTAGGAATCTACTGATTTTCTTTATTTTCCTTAATTGGAAGAAGCAGGTAGAAATTACAGATCCTATTTGGGTTTTCATGGTGAGGTCGTTATTGACTATGACTCCCAGAGTATTAGCATGATTAGATGGGGTCGGAGGTTGTCCCAGTTCTTTAGGCCAGAACTGGGAATTCCAGGGGTTAAGTGAGCCTCCCGTGAGAATCAGTTCTGTTTTATCTGGGTTCAATTTTAATTGGTTGCTGTTTATCCAGTCACGGATGAACAGCATTGTTGACTGGCATTCGTGGATGGAGGCCGGGGAGTTATTGATGGGGAATACCAATTGGAAATCATCAGCATAGTTGAAGGTTTGGATATTCCTTTCTTTTAATGCGTGAATCAAAGGGAGAAGATATAAGTTGAATAAATGAGGGGAAAGTGAGGATCCCTGGGGGACTCCACAGGTAGTTTTAATCATGGGGGTAGTAAACCCGCCAAGATGGACTGCCTGAGATCGGTTTGTTAGGAAGGATCTAGTCCATTCCAGGGCTATTCCTTCGATACCCGCATCCCTGACACGGTCGATCAAGATGTTATGGTCGACCGTGTCAAAGGCAGCGGAGAGATCCAATAGCACCAGGGCTTGAGGAAGACCTTTGTCCGCCGTTCCTCTCAGAGTATCCAATACTGATAGTATCACTGATTCTGTGGAGTGAGCTGGGCGGAAACCTGCTTGATGTGCATCCAGGTATTCAGATTGCTCCAGAAAGGCGGATAGGCTTTTGGCTACATGGGCTTCGACCAATTTAGCTAGGTAAGGGAGCAATGAGATTGGTCGGTAGTTAGCTAGGGTTTTTGGGTCAGCTCCTGGCTTTTTAGAAGGGGTATGATAATGGCCTCCTTAAAGGACTCCGGTACCTGACCCTGGAGCAATGACTCGTTTAGGAGGGTCACGGCTGGACTTGGGCAAGCAGTAAATGCTTCCTTCAGGATCCAGGGGGCAGCAGTCCTTTGGAGATCCAGATTTAACTTTTGCCAGTAAGTCTGTGAATGTTTCTTGGTTTATTATTGGAAATTGTTCCAGCCTGTGTGAGTTCTTAGCTTTTATAGGACATACAGGACTCGGGCAACTGGGGATACTTGTTTTAATGTTTTTTATGTTTTCAATGAAAAAATTATTTAAAGAATCGCATAGGGATTGAGAGGGAGTGCACCCCACTAAAAACCTAAGTACGCTGTCCAAACAACAGCTGCATCGGTATGTTTTGTCTAAGGGCTAAGGACTGGCCAGAACAAAATAACAAGGGGCATTGTTGTTCGACCTTGCACATAATGTTCAGTCAAAATCCCAGGAACATGCAGAGAGTGAACACAGCGATGAGTTCTCATGTGAAAGCAGCCTTTGAAAATATTGCAAAAAAATAAAGACGTTGAGTAATGTGTGCAAAGCAGACAAGCTGCAACGAGCTCATGCTAA
This sequence comes from Calotriton arnoldi, assembly GCA_963921515.1. Taxonomy (NCBI): domain Eukaryota; kingdom Metazoa; phylum Chordata; class Amphibia; order Caudata; family Salamandridae; genus Calotriton; species Calotriton arnoldi. Next base: position 912,870 of record CAWUFW010003345.1, on the reverse strand, counting down.
GTTAGTGAAAAACGACAATGTCCCTATGGGCCACGTGACACCCTCCCCTTGGTCAGGGCGTTAGCCATATGCAAGAAACAAAATTTAGAGGTAAGCAGAGGCAAAGCGACCTTGTTGCAGGCCAATTCGTGCAATTTTGGGGGCGAAAAGCAAAAAAAAAAAAGACTTTTTCGTACTGCCAGGGTATACTGTTCCGAATTTTCACCAATTGGGCACTCAAAAATTGCTAACCATTCATAGGTAGTCATCAACTCCAAAAATGCTGCTGGTAGAGTGGAATGTCATGAACTCCAGGACGTTGTCCATTCCTTCCATCGAAAAAATGCATGCCATCCAGTTTAGTAGGTCGAACGAACACACATGCTCCTCATATCCAGAGACTGTTAGGAGCATCTCAGGGCAACCTGCGTTCACCTCGATGAAACTGCGGTCAAGCGCTAGAGTACAGGTACTCAAGTCTGCCATTGATCCGAGCAGAGGATCGCACACCAAATGCATACCCCTAAAACATACCCGGTCATGGGCCTTTAGTGGACCCATTAGCAGATTGTAATCCAGGGAAGCATGTGTGGTATTGGTCAAGCAGACATCCATGGCCCATTGAAAAGGGCATCGGAGGCAGTGAAACACAGGTTGCACGCAGGTGAAATAGGCATAGCGGAAGGTCAGCCAGTAATCAATGGCAAAATATTCCACTAGCATAGAACCAAAGAGCTGCCACATACGATCACAGTACAGTTGCAACTGGACCGGGTTTGGCAGCACCACAGATTGAGCATCCATTGCGAAGCAATTATAGGAGAACCAGCATGCTGCAGACCAACAGGAGCACCAGGGGAAACCCTCCGAAGGCGCTGGAAAAAATAGAATGAATAAAAGCCGGAATTACTCCAAAAATAGTCTGAAAGGAAGAAACAAGGCGGGATCCCACAAGTTTAAAAAAGTGAGCAAGGCCCTCCGTATTAGACGCATTAAATATTTGGTGTATTAATTCTCCAAAATGAAGTGGGAGATTCGTGTTTAGCAGCGAGTTTATCTCGCTTGCGGTTCTTGCCACCTGCAATTCAAAGGTCTCTTAAGCAAATGTGAGAGCGACTTCTTGTTGAAACAATAGTGCTATGAGTCTGCTTAGTTTATTGAAATCTGTTTTCAAAGTCGGAATGGTAGGCCAAAGAGAACTATCTACAATCCCATACGGGGGTGGAAATAGGACATTGCTGCAACGTGCAACTCTTTGAGAAACTGTTACCATATACGGGATGCCAGCTCTCAAGCCGCAGCAATCGTGGTTATTCAAAATAAGATAACTACCATTAGAAAGCAAAGTTAATACAGGAATAGTAGCCGGGACAGGGGTACCTTCCAAAAAACAAGCTAGATTAGTGGCCTTAAATGTTGCAGGCTCCGTGTAGCTGAACCTGTTTACAGACTAGGGAATGGCCTACTGTGGAATCACAATCCTCCACTGTAAGGAAAACTTCCGTTCCACACGTTGACATCTGTAAGCGAAAGGTAAAGACCACAGTTCGTAAATAAAATTATTGCCAAGAGGCTCATATCTACCAATCGGATAATGTTTCATGCATGCTATGAACTGAAAAAAAGATATAGGCAGTGAAATAACCCCATGTATTAACCACACAGCTGAATCAGTCTCGGATACCGAAAACGGCAACTGTTCTAATTGTTCAATATGTAACAATGTGTATGTGGCATTTTTCATGGACATTAATTTCTGTTTATCAGTCAAATTAAACAGTGAAAACAGTTCAGAAGCATTCAAATAGTCCCATGGCACTTTTCCATTTTGGAGTGTTTGCAGCGTCCAAACAAACTGCATCACAGAACGTAACTGATTTTGACCATGATACAAAGCAGACACCTCATGTTGAACAATGTCAATGACAGAAGAAACAATATTATCTAAAGTATATATACGTGAAGACAGTGTATTAATGCTGTTATCGACAACTACAAGGACTTTTTCCAAATTTGCCTGGTCAATTTGACGGAGGCGCAATGCAGCTTCCATTTGAGACAGTTTCCAAATTTCATTATATGCGGAATAAATAAAACTTTTTGTTCGAGGGGCCTTCGGTCCTAAAAGAAAATCATTGAAATCAATGTCACCTGATAAATGAGAAAGGTGTTGTTTTACATTCAACAGTGTGGAATGTTCCAACCATTGCTCACATAATTTACCCACGGAATATGTGGTAACTGTATGCGAATGTGGGAAATGTGGATCAGGTCTACTCTGTGTAAAACCCTTTGTAGTATTCAGAAAACATAATTGACATGCATTTGAAGTTGTGGGCCACACTAACCATCCCAAGGGATCAATCTCAGTAGAGTTTAGTGTGCCATTTTGAAATAAGACCTCTAAGTCTTCAATTATATAGTTGATATGTTTTTGCCATGTATCTTATGCAGCTAATGATGGAATGGAGGGTATATTCAGATTTTTGGTCGTTGCTAAATCCAAATAAGTAGTCTGTTGTACGGTGTCATTTAAAATTAAAATATGAGACGGTATCAAACAAGCACGATGCAAAGCTTCTGTGCCCTGCACTTGCCAATCTTTAGTACCTCAAATGGATTTTAAATCAATTGTATCCTTCTAATGCTCATAACCCTTCACAGACAAATCCTTCCTGAAGGACATAGAGTAAACTAGTTTAGTTTGGGCTACCATAAATTTAGATAGGGGTGGCATCTTCAATTTATAAAAATAGGACTGTGGGTCGGATAGATTGTAACCAGAAAAATATAAAAATTTAGTTTGTTGGGTCTTTGAACTTCCCAGTAATGGTGTTGGGCAATGCTCCCATTGGGTATAATTAAAAAAGGGTCTCTGTGTTTTTGTTTTGTGTAAGAAATGATGGCCATAACGCTGATAACAAAATAAATCTGCGTAATTCGCCGAATTTAAATATAAATCTTCAGTGTCAAATGCAGCATATTATTTTAAATCAGAGAATAACGAATGAACGGCATGAACATCCCAGTCATCAGAATGGATGTCGGGCAAGACCACACTTCCCAAGGAAACGTGGAAGACGTATGGAATGTTCAAAATTTCCATCGGGCCATAGATATTGAAAGCAACTTTATCCCAGACAATACCATCAAAAACAGGAAACGCTGATATATTGACAAGGGCTTACAGGCACATGCATCAATGTAAAAGTTTGCGAATCCTTATTTGCGAATTTTAACGATTCGCAAATAACGACTCGCAAAAACAGATGCAACAAAAAAATTGCGAAAAAATAAAGAATCGCTAAAAATCGCAAACGCTACTGCGATTCCGATATTTGCGAATTCGCAAATAGCGAATTCGCAAATAGCGAATTCGCAAATAGCGAATTCGCAAATAGCATTTGTGATGCATCTTGATGACATCAGAACCAGGAAGTGAGCAGCACAAGCCCCATTTCCAGTGCACAGTCAGAGGGAGAGGAGGGAGCTGGCTCTGGGAGCTAACTAGCAGTGGCAGTGAGCAATTGGAAAAACCTGGTAACTGCAAGAAAATGGAAAGCACACAAACAGCAGAGGACAGCCAATCAGGCAGGAAGCGGAAAATGAAATTCTCAGAAAAAGAAAGTGACACACTCATTGAGGGAGTTGTCCACAGCCATGATAAGCTGTTTGGGAAACAATCATTGAAAGTGGCAGAGCAGGAGAAAAGGAAAATATGGATCCGGATCCAGAACCGGGTGAATGCCAGTGGGGTGACACACCGCACCATCGATGACCTGAAGAAAAGATGGTACGACATGCGCAGTCAGGCCAAGGAGCGCATAGCTGCCCATCTGAAGGAAGCAAGGAAGACAGGAGGGGGAACACCGATAGACACTGGGAACACTACCATGGAGGAAATGGTTGAATCCACTATCCAGCCTGAAGCTGTTGTCGGTGTGACACAGCTAGACACGTCAGGAGCAGCAAACACATCTGAAGGTAAGATGACTGCATGTTACCATTGACCTAAATAATAAAGGTAGTACACCACCCCAGTACAGCACAAGTGCACACTCAGAACATCCAGTACACAATGTATCCATGAAGGGAAGTGCATTATGGGAGATGTAGGCAGGTCAAGCATATACAATGTCAAACACACAAATAGGCTAAGAACAACTCAGAACAGTGAACATATTCCAAATTTAATGCCAAAGTAAAAAATGATCACTGTGACATGACATCCCATACTTAAATTAATGCTGGTTTTGCACTGTTAAACCTCACAGATGCAGAACGTGTAGAAGCTGAGGATAGTGACAACCAGGACATACAGGACATCAGCGCAGTTGAGGATATGGACACACCGGTGTTGCCAACAAATCCATCCAGTGCCCCAAACACACGTAGGGCAGCTGTCCCACCACTGGTCACCATGGAGTCTGACGATGAGACGAATGCACCACATGAGTCCAGGCATGGCCCAGCCACATCCATCCCAAATCCACAAACACAGGGCCGCAGAAGTAATGTCAGAGTCCGGCGTAGGAGAGCTAGATCACGCAGAACACAGCAGGAGGAGCAACCAAATGATGTCTGGGGTGGTCTTGAGGGACAGATGCTCCGCATGCAGCGCCTGCAGACCAAGAACACACGTTTAGTGCAGTTACAAATTGGGAAGATGGCAGACAACATTGCAGTACTGTGCGATAGTGTGCAGCAAATGACCAAGGTTATGCAGGAGGGACATGCATCACAGAGAAGAAACCATCGGCAACTAATGCAGCACCTCAAAAGCTATGCCAAATCCAACAATAGGCTGGCCACATCAACTGCACTGCTGGCACGTAGGTCTGTGACCATGCAAACAGAAATGTGCCATTGGAGCGGGGATGTGGCGAAGGCACTGGACCAGGTAACCAATGCAGTGGAACTGATGAATGCTACCACAATTGGGGCCAACATGTCCACGCAGGAAGAGGGTAGTGAGGGGGCCTCAAGCTTGAGTAGCATAGCTATGCCAGTTGCCACTGCAGGAAGACGCAACACACGCAGCAGTACCCCCTCAGCTTCCAACATGAGGGATGAGGATGCTGTCTCTGACAGGCGTCTGGGTGTTCGTGGGAGAAAGCGCTAGCCTGCTATATACAATTGCAGACCGATATGGTGACGTAACCATGGATGTGATCGGACCTTTTGACTGATTGACAAGTCATTATTTATTTCTAATACACTTATGTCCATTACTTAAGAATCCTGTGCCACTGGCCACATTGAAAGTGTGCTCCGACACTCATGCCATATTTCCTTTGAATAAACCGTTCTGTGATTGTAATATACACTGTTTGTGTCATCATTACTCACCTCAGAAATAGTTTTGTGTGATGTCCAATCTTCTCCTGCGCCCTTCTGCTGCGCTTGCCCCTTGTGCTGCACGGCGCTGTGGCACTTGCTGGTCCTCATCCTCGGAGTCGCTGTCAGACACCTCGATCTCCATTCCACCCCTCGTTGCTATATTGTGCAGCATGGCACATGCTGCTACTAGCTTGCAGCATTGTTCAGGGTTGTATTGGAGTGCTCCACCAGTCTTATGGAGGCATCTAAATCGGCTCTTCAGCAGCCCAAATGTGCGCTCTATGATGTTCCTTGTTGATATATGTGCAGCATTGTACCTCTGTTGGTTGGCAGTTGTGGGATTGAGGTAAGGCATCAGAAGGTAATTACGCAAGGCGTATGCGCTGTCACCTGCATGTGGGTAAGCAAAGGGTCAGTGGCAGTTTGACATTAGCATACGTACAATGACTGTGAGTATCACCTACACATATTTACCAAGCAGATGTGCCTCTCCAAATTCTCCCTGACCAGACGGGTGTGAATGCCACTTTGCCTGAAAATATATGAATCATGTGCACTCCCAGGAAATTGAGCCACTATATCAGTGATTATGTTTTTGGCATTGCAAACAACCTGAATATTAAGGGAGTGATAGCATTTTCTATTTCTGTATATATATTCCTGTGCTGCAGGGGGACATATTGCCACATGTGTGCAATCGATGCAACCTATAACATGTGGGAAGCGAGCTATCTGGTAAAACTCCTGTTTTGTTTTAGCAAGGTCATGCGCGGTGGTGGGGAAATTTATGTGTGAGCCGATCCTGGCCATCATGGCATCAAGGAATGCTTTGAATATTCTTGAAAGTGCGCTTTGCGACACACCTCCAGCTACTGCAATGACCCCCTGGAAGCTGCCTGACGCCAGTAGGTGTAGGCAACATAGGACCTGCACATGCGTTGGGATAGCATTGGTCCTACGTGTCTGTCGTTGCAGTATGGGATCCAATTCATTGATCAGGTCATGGATCATTGCTGCATTGAGCCTATACTTATCGTATATCTCATCCTCTTGCTGTCCTAGCAAAGTTATGCGGACTCTGAAGATGCGCTCATTAATTCGCCTCCGTCTGTGTCCAGCAGCCAGCAGCCTCATCCTCCTCGCCATCAGGTACATCCCTGCCATTGTGAGATGTGGTAGCTCATTCTGAGTGTGTTTCAATGGGTTTAAGTAGATTTTCAGCTGTATCTGATTTGCACTCATGATTACCACCTGGTTGTGATCCTTCTTATTTTGCACTCGCAAAATTGCGAATTTCAGGTAATTCGCAATTTGCGAATTTTCATGCATCTATTTTGCGATTCCTTATTTGCGAATCGCTATTTGGGGGCGCAAATAGCGATTCGCTAATACTATTCACAGAATGTTTTGCGATTCTTTAAATTAGCGAATTGTTGAGTTTTTGCTATTATGCAGTTGATGCATTGCGAAACGGTATTTTGCGGTCGCAAACGCCATGATTTAGCGATTCGCTAATTTTGCGATTTTTTTTAGGCTTGATGCATGTGCCCCTTAGTCTCTTTTCATGATTTGGGACGATGTGTGAGGGGCCAGAACTCCATCAACAAAGTTCACAGCAGAGCGTTCAGGTAAATAATGGCCAATAATGAGTAGAAAAAACACAGTTAGAAATCCTATCCACATGAAGAGGAATATCATCCTAAGCACCACCCAGATATTTGTCCAGGGTGCGACCAAGTAAGTCTTTTTGAATCAGGAGATGAAGACACTGGTATGGGTAGTGATCTCCCGCACAGAAGATGACGAGGAAGATATGCCAGAGGAGAAGCTATTACGATCCATATAATAACCACTGGACCCCAGTTGAAACAACAGTGGATGTGCTGCATCAGATGTTTCAGGTATGGACTCTCAGGAATTGTCAATTATGACTTCAATTGGAGGAGAATCATACTCAATATCTGCAGGAGTGGATGTAGAAGGAAAAACTGGTAATAATTCAATTGAGGTTTCCATCTCCCCATCGAGTTCAGCGAAGTTCTCGACGTGGAATACTTTGAGGCATACTATTCAGTATCGGCCATATGGTGTAACTTGACATGTTCGATTGAAATGTAACGATTCTCCTTACGACCAGGTAAGGGAGGCAGGATCACAGTACGGGTGCCTTTCAAGCCAAGAACTCTGACCGGTGCACGGTAGGATGGACCAAATTCTTTTTTGTTCTCCACCTTTTCACAGACCAGTTTTCCAACTTTAGGAAGCCAGCCAGAAACAGGAATCAGCACTGCTGGATCTTTAGAAGAAGGCAACTGGGCTCTTGCTTGTGAATCACAAACTTTTGTAGATCCTGTAACATAGCACAATGATTATCTACGTCACAGGTTGTGGCAGCCGCCACAACGTCTAGAACATCATGGTCTGGCACAAACATTTTAATGCCAAAGAGCATTTTGTATGGGGTCTGCCCACCCAGAGATCTTCTAGGGAGATTATTTAGTGCACGTTGGACTCCATATAAATGAGTCAGCCAACCCCTGCCAGTACCAAAGGATCTCTAGCTGTCAAAGATTGCTTTAAGTCACGGTTCATCCGCTCCATAACTGAATTACCCTCTGGCCAGTATGGAGAGGAATATTGGACCTGCACTCCCAGAGACTTTATCGCCTCCTGGTAAGCCTTAGAGGCAAACACAGGACCTTGGTCAGAATGGAAGGTTCCACAAGCAAACATCTTGACAAAGACAAGTAAATCTTTAATGACAGTTCGAGCATCAGCATTACGTTGAGGCTAAACCCAAAGAAATCTAGTGCACGAATCCACTGCAACTAAGATGTGTTTAAAAGCAGTGTCAGAAGTCAACGGACCGCAGTGATCAAGATAAATACAGCCAAACGGCTGATTAGAGATGTAAAGCTGAGAATGTGGTGGGTGTGCAACAGTAGAAGGCTTAATTTGTTGACAAATGTCACAAGAAAGAACATACTTACGTGCCTGTTGATATAAACCACGCCACCAAAAATGCTGCTGTGGTAAAGAAACAGTCGCATTCACACCAGCATGTGCAGAAGCAACTCCTTCATGTGCGGTGATGATCAAAGAAAGTCTGCGGTCCTCGTTGGGAATCAGCCGATCTCCAACGGACGGAATAGTAGCAAATGGAATTTGTTCTGTTGACAAGTGGAGGAAAACCTTGGGGAAACTCTGTTCCCTCCTTCATGGCAGCAATAGCCGCTAAGATATCATCATCAATTTTAGTCATGGACCTAGTGACTGCTGCTACAGAACAAGTGGCTACTGCAGATTTGTCTGCCTCATCAGCCAGTGAATTACCAACAGCGTGTGCTCCCACACATTGATGGCCCAAAGTATGGATAACATGTGTGAGTGGCAAACGTTGCAGCGCGCGCAATGTAATTTGTTTTATTTATTTATTTATGTACTTACCTCCGGTCGGCCGTATGCCAGAGTTTGCTACCCCCACCGTGCCCCTCCCCCGCCCTGCCCTGCCCCGCAACACTCCCACTACGAGCCGCTTCTGTCCTGCACTATGGTAACTTCTGCCGCGCTGTCGAGGAGTGTTACCACCCATCTCCAATCGAGGAACAGGGTTCTCACCATCTGAATCATACTTTGCATTCAGGGCAGCAACTTTTTTCTTTTGAAAAGGGGCACGGTACTGAGGTGGTCCCTCCTGTTTGGTTTTTACATCAAACTGGTGCTGCGGGTCATGTCGTGTCTGCGTGGACTCACCTTGTCTGCGATCCTGACGCTCTCCCCCACCAAACTGATTCCTGAAAGGAACGAGGAGAACGAGGATCAGGGACCTGAAACCTCTCGGTGTTTTAATTTAAGGGCGGTCACGCAAATCATATCTAGGGTCAGATGCATCCGGTGTTGGTGACCCAGCACGAGAACTAGGCTTCTGTTGTTGCTGCCGCTGATTTTTATTCCATGCCTTTTTAGGAAAGACTGGTCGACCCTCCTTGTCCGGAGGGGGTTTAGTTTGTACCTGAGTATAAGGTCTTACTCCCAAACTATTGCGACCCAATGATGTATATACATACGCAATAATGATCTGTAAATGCCGCTGCCGATCAACGTCCGCCACTGCCGAAAGGCGTTGACGTACTTGCAAGCTAACTGCTTTACCTTTGACATTGGCCAGAATCATATCGGAGACAATAGGGAACATGCCCACTAATCTCATCCCCAATTCCAGGGTTGGACCAGCCCCGCGTTCATCTTGAACCTTCTTTAGAACGCTTAGGAGAACGCTCATGGGGGGGGTGCCAAAGCACAGTGTATACACTGCAGCAAACACTGTCCCCCAGGTGGTGCAATCAGCTAAAGCGGGAACAATACCACTCAGTAAACTAATTGTAAGGATCCTGTGTTTCTCAACATGTTTAGTATGGGGAAAAACAGCTTCGAGATGCTCAAATTCTTCTGCAAGCCAGTAAGGGAAATCATTCCTATTCTGAGGACGCTTGCCCATCACTGAATTAATCATGATGGGATTTATGACAAGATCACCACCGTTTGCAGGTGGTTGAACAGCGACTCCAGCCAGAGCCACTTGAATGTTATGAGACATGAACTGAATGACAGCTCTATGTATATGAATCAACGTTGTATGTAATTGACGTAGCTCTGCGACAGGAACATTAAGATAATTTGGATGTGGTGTAAAACCAGCCAAAACGGGCCACGTGGCCCCATCAACTGATAAGGGGCCTATATGGACCACAGAAACAGGGTGAGGAAGGGCGCCATTAAACCATATGGTATGCTCCCAGGCTGTCAACGGAACTTCAAGTAATCTATAAGGCCGATAATTCCGTGGAACCGCGGCTGCAGTATATTCAAGAAACAAATTATCATTCCCATCCACAGCTGGAAATGTAATCCAAGTATAGAAAACTTTGAAGCGGTGAGCTGCATCCACCTCGACAGCAAAGATAATATCAGCTCCCGCATTAGGGACTCCATGTTGAGTCAAATGGGCTGTGACCGCAGCGCGGTTAGGCACTGCCATAATAAAAGCAGAATGACAAATCAATAGGACGGTAGCGCAAAAGCGGGTCAAGAAAGAAAGAAGAACCTTTTCAAATTTAAGCTTGAAAAACCTATAAAACATAAATATAGGAGGCTAGGCCCCCCCACCACGGACGTCTCCGGAGACTGGTGAGAGAGAATTATGGACAAGCACAAGCGCTACTCGGGGGTCTCGTGAAATAGTGCCAGACCAATCGTTGGTGGCGCCATGTTGCAAGGATTCTGCACAAATATAGAACTATGCGCAGGAAATGGGACGTTGGTGTATAGGGTCCACCACCTTAGTACCCACGAACTCAGGACCGACTAGCTATAGTGTTTCACTTGCTCTCCTACTAACTCCCAGAGAAAAAATGATTAGACACCTCAGAACACAACACCCCCAGTTCTCTCAGAAATCGCGGTAACAAGACACACCTTTTCGCTCACTCTCTTGTACTTGTCCACAATAAGATCTGACAGAGACACGAAACAGTTTAAAATATTTATTTTAACTAACGTGCCCTAACATGCAGTATATATGCCACAACAACCAGGAAAATGCATAGTACAAATATTGTCAGCATAGCAGTCAGTCCATAAATAATGAAGGGAGATGTCATCATAAAAAGACAATGGAGAAAGGACTATAGTGCCTAACTTCCCTCCCCTTGCTAAGAAGTATTATTATATAATAGAAGATCTCTGGGCTTTGTAAGCAGACCCCATACCTTAGCCTATAGATGGTAGATCTACATCATGGGCGCTCGTCTCCCTGGAAAGATCCCTCTCCAAGTGTGTGTTACCCATTTTTACACCCCACTAAAAACCCAAGTACGCTGTCCAAACAACAGCTGATTCAGTATGTTTTGTCTAAGGGCTAAGGACTGGCCAGAACAAAATAACAAGGGGCATTGTTGTTCGACCTTGCACATAATGTTCAGTCAAAATCCCAGGAACATGCAGAGAGCGAACACAGCGATGAGTTCTCATGTGAAAGCAGTCTTTGAAAATATTGCAAAAAAATAAAGACGTTGAGTAATGTGTGAAAAGCAGCAGACAAGTTGCAACGAACTCATGCTAAGTTAGTGAAAAGCGACAATTTCCCTACGGGCCACGTGACAACAGGAGGTCAGAAGCAAAAAGTCAGGGGAAACCAGAAGGGCCGGACTGGCTACTGGGCTTTTCTTAATAAACAATGCAAAACAAATGTTTAAAAAAGTACGCTTTAAAGCTATTTGTTTTGTATTGTACATTTAGAAGCTCCAGCAGCTCCCCAGCAACAAAATCAGCCCCCTTAGCAGTGAACCCTGCCACCCCAGCAAAAAATGCCCGGTAGCCAGTCTGGCCCTGGAAACCAGGCCAAAAGATGTCAGCTCTAGCAAGGGGCTTACAACCTTCTCAGCTTGAGGAGTGCCCTGAAGATGTCAAGCTCATAGCCATTGGCTACAGGGTGCCCAAAGGGGCTACAATCTGGTGGACTGAATTAGCCAAACTGAAGGTAAATTCACCAACTGCACAACTCTTGAATCCGATGATACAAGGAGGACGTTTCCTAATTTTGGGTTGGAGTTGGAGGGTGTATAAAAATGCATATTGTTAAAAATGTTCTATTAAGAACATGTTCAAATTAATGAGGATACAGACAAACGTGAATGGAAAGAAAGCAAAAAAGTAAGTTGTTCAAGATAATAACTAGGGGGCATATTAACAAGGCGGCGTTAATGAATTATCGCCGCTTTAGCGTCCGTTTTCGGACGAAAAGCGGCGATAATTTTATCGCCGAATTAATCAAGGACACGCTAGCGCGTGATTCCTGACTTAGCGTCCGTTTTCTGCACGCCTCCCATCGCATCGCTAATGAGATGCAAAGGGGGCGTGCCTGTGAAAACAACAGGGGAAATATCGCTAACCCAGGTATCGCCATATTAGCAACGTGGGTTAGCGATATTTTAAATTGCGTTAAGTATGCCTTAACGCAGGAATTTAACGTCTGCTAAATTCCTGACTAAGGCATACCTAACATGGGGGTGGATTGTGTGGCTAAGACCACAGGCCCTATCGCCAAGTATATCGCCGTTTTCCATGGGACATCGCTGGAAAACCAGCGATGTTCCATGGAAAACATCGCTATCACTGGAAAATTATCGCCTTTGCGCTAAGCGTTGTTAATACAGCGCTAGCATGGCGATAATTTCCAGCGATAGCCGGCGATAGGATTCCTCACGCTAAGCACGGCCAGCGATAATTATCGCTGGCCGTTGTTAATATGCCCCTAGATGCCGATTTCACATCATAATTGTTAGTAAAACATAACGCTCTGTTATATACACCATTTGACAAAAAAGGGGGTGGATTTTGTCCTTCTGGCAATAAGAATCTAAAGTCCATGATGTGTTCTGCGTGAGCGCCTGAGATGCACACTGCTTGCAATAACTATTAAACTGTAAAATAAATCTTAGGATGTATTAAAAAAGCACAGACAAAGTCAACGACAGTGTTCACCATAAAGGCCTTGGAGTCACGCGAAGTATGAATTCAAGCTAGCGTTTACATATTTATTCGTTTTGAGCAATTACATATGCATAGGATGTTGTACTTAGTTTTGCCACCTTTCTTTCTTTCAACACTGTCCATTTGTTTACGTTTTGCTACTCTGGAACAGAGGAGCCAAGAGCTGGTGAGTGAAAAAGAATGTGCAACATTGTCAGGATTATTTTGGTAAATATTCTTCTGTTTGCTCTAATTGTGCTCCTTTGTGTCCCTTTATCATCATATCCTTCTCTATTTCTTACTTCCACTTACCTCTACTCTTACACCACCACAGTACACAAATTAGCAGTTTAACTGCTCCTGATGTAGACACTTGTAGGGCCTACTCAGCCTTTTAGCCTTATGGGTTCCTTAAGGTGAATACCACGGTGTGTTGCCAACACTTGGCTGTGGTGTAAACATAAGACGGGATTCGTGAGAGTTAGGAGACAGGGGCTCTGTTAGTGGGGCATTCTCCACTGGCTGGCAGCAGAACACCACACAACTTCACAGCATCATTTTTTTGAAACATGATCATTCTTTTTCATTGTCAGTCTTTCTGAAGCTGAAGGCGAGAGGAGGAGTACGAGGACTGAAGAGGAATAAACGTTGAGGATGTAGAAGTAAAGAGTAAATAGATTGCAGTCATGGTGAGGATGGGGAATGCGTGATCGGAAGTGAGGTGGAACATCCATGACGTGCTGCAGGAAGTGAACACTTAAAATGATACATCTTTCCCTTATAATTGGACAGTTAAAATTGGGACAACAGTTCCGGGGTAATAGCCCACGCCACGCCACAAATCCATCCGGTGAGGTCTGCCCATTTCAGATCATACACATTTTTGACAATCCCACTAAGTAAAATAAAATTATATTATCAAATGCACCGTTTTTTTGCAATTTCCCTCCCCCAAATGGTTCTTGGATTACCTCCCCCGCCCCACCCCACCCCACCCCAATACCCCCATCAACAAGCCATCAGGCAGCAGCAGAATTATGGCTGAAGCCAGTGTAAAAAGGTTCAACTAACTGCAACTGCCCCCCTGCTCGAAGAACCCTAACAGAAATGGCCCTCATGGGCTCCTGTCTGCCAGCCAGCAGCAAAGAACTAGAAACACTGGAGGAAGGAGGAAGAGAGCATGGCCTGAACACTGGCAATCAACGATGAAGGGGACAACATGGAAGAGAGCATGGCCTGAACACTGGCAATCAACGATGAAGGGAACACACTGGAGGAAGGAGGAAGAGAGCATGGCCTGAACACTGGCAATCAACGATGAAGGGGACACACTGGAGGAAGGAGGAAGAGAGCATGGCCTGAACACTGGCAATCAAAGATGAAGGGGACACACTGGAGGAAGGAGGAAGAGAGCATGGCCTGAACACTGGCAATCAACGATGAAGGGGACACATTGGAGGAAGGAGGAAGAGAGCATGGCCTGAACACTGGCAATCAACGATGAAGGGGACACACTGGAGGAAGGAGGAAGAGAGCATGGCCTGAACACTGGCAATCAACGATGAAGGGGACACACTGGAGGAAGGAGGAAGAGAGCATGGCCTGAACACTGGCAATCAAAGATGAAGGGGACACACTGGAGGAAGGAGGAAGAGAGCATGGCCTGAACACTGGCAATCAACGATGAAGGGGACACACTGGAGGAAGGAGGAAGAGAGCATGGCCTGAACACTGGCAATCAACGATGAAGGGGACACACTGGAGGAAGGAGGAAGAGAGCATGGCCTGAACACTGGCAATCAAAGATGAAGGGGACACACTGGAGGAAGGAGGAAGAGAGCATGGCCTGAACACTGGCAATCAACGATGAAGGGGACACACTGGAGGAAGGAGGAAGAGAGCATGGCCTGAACACTGGCAATCAACGATGAAGGGGACACACTGGAGGAAGGAGGAAGAGAGCATGGCCTGAACACTGGCAATCAAAGATGAAGGGGACACACTGGAGGAAGGAGGAAGAGAGCATGGCCTGAACACTGGCAATCAAAGATGAAGGGGACACACTGGAGGAAGGAGGAAGAGAGCATGGCCTGAACACTGGCAATCAACGATGAAGGGGACACACTGGAGGAAGGAGGAAGAGAGCATGGCCTGAACACTGGCAATCAAAGATGAAGGGGACAACATGGAAGAGATGCCTATCTTTGTGATGTGAGATGAATGACTACTAAAGCGACTGAATCTTCAAGCAGCAATGTAAATCTATTCTCGTTTATGTACTGTCTATTAACTGACTGAGTTGTGATTATCATTAATATATTTCTAGAACGCTCACCCTGGCAGATCACAAACGAGGTATCCTTCAGCTGTCCTGGTCAAGGCACATGTGGCGAGTGTTTTCGGGATTTTTTGGTTTCTGTGCCTTTCCAAATATAGTAATGGCTTTACATCCACTTCTTTAATCTCCATTTCAGTAGCCCCATCAGACCAAACGCCACATGACATCACTTCCAGTGATGTCATCTGGTTAAAGGTCAGATGATGTCACTTCCTGTGTTGTCACTAGCACTACCTCTAGTATTTTGGTGAGCTGAAGTCCACGTGTTTTGCTGTGTTTTGTTTTGTAGTAGTTCCCACAGCAGGGCTCTACAGTCTACATCCTTTTTAAACTGACTCCTCCCTCTCTATGCAGAGGCAGAAGAAAGGGTAATAAACCTATCGTTTTTTTATAATTCATATGCTGTCACTCTGAAGAAATATTTCTCCACTGCCGTCGTTTATTTTTCATAAGTAGGCGCTGAAATGAAATAATGTGACCTGTTTTCTTCTAGCTCCACCTCCCCCCCCTTCCCCCGGCTCTTCTGGTTCACTGCGAGAGCACCTGGTGCTTGAAGTGTAAGCTGGGACCCTGTTGGGCTCTGTACATTATCTTCAAATACCTTAGAGCGAGATGTACGAAGCTTATTTTCAGTCACAAGCCCGGCGATATAAATAAAATTGAAAAAAAATAAAAAAGTCTTTTCCTGTTGCACAAAATCCATTTTACTAGTCGATAGGAGTCAGCAATGCTCATCCATCTACTTGTAAAATGCTTTTTTCAAACTTTTCTGATTTGCAAACTGGAAGATTTGTGAAAGAAGTGTCCCCTTTCTCTTCAGAAAGGGATCTTTTAATGCGCTATACTTTAGAATACTGAGCACAAAAATATCATGGGACCAAAGTATTGTGAAGGTAGGCTAGTACCTCAATTCCAGTCACAAACCATTGATCAGTTACCGAACCGTAGCTGATTTACAAAAGGGAAGCTGTCATCATGGGACAGCTTCCCCTTGTGGAGTGCCATCAGCAGCCATGTCAGCAGAGTTCATCGGAGGGGTAGTGGCCATTGGATCTCACTTCAGGGTTGGATTGGGATTAAAAATCGGCCCGGGCATGCTAAATAAAAGTGGCCCACATTTGCATATTGCCTTTCCGCAAAACACTGCTTCGGCGAAGTTTTATAAAAAGGAGAGGGGGGGGTCTCTGACAGAGGTATGTTTTCTTAACTTTACTTAGATAAAAAAAAAATAATGCACGGATTAGTTCACATTGGTGAAACAAACCTGAAAACAAGTGAGGCCAATTTTGCTCAGGCCCTCTGCCCCCGCTCAATATGCATACAATAATGGGCCGGCCCAGCGAGAGAAAGGGAGTGACACCTCTGCCCGTTGATAAAAGGGAGGTAATGGATGCGCATCTGCCTCCAGAAAGACCACTCAGGCACCCACTGGGCCACTGGCGGCATCCGAACAACACAGACACCGCCTAAATCGTCCCCCCAGGCTGCCCAAAAAAGTAGCCCACAGCTGGAACTCGGATACCGACCCCTCGGCCATTGCCCGAGTGCCCGCCTTACCAATCCGACCCTGACTTCCACTGATCAATGTGATTTTTGGCAAAAGACCCCACAAGGTGGCAATTTTTTTGGGGGGGGTAGGGTAGGAATGTATGCATTGTTTAATCCTATTTCCTACCCCTTTCCTGCTCAACAGCTTATAATGTTTCTTGCAAGGCTACAGTTTATGTACCAGGATGAATTCTTTCCCACTCTTTCAAGGATTGATTTGACATTTTCAACAGCAGCCTGCTGGTAACTCCTGGGGTTTTGTTGTGGTATCTCAATCCAACTCCCGTCAATATCTGCTGCTTACATCGAAAGCGGATCGCGTGGGCATATGAGCCGCTCACCCCGGGGTGTGCTCCAGACACAACAAAGGGTCAAACAGACTCCTCCCCTTATCTGTCGATACCACACGAACCTGCACCCAGTTTTTAGCCCTTGAAGGTCTTATCTGCTCTCCAGCAGTGCTATCCGCTATGTGCTTAGAAGTACTCAGCTACTCGAGCTCTGTATTATTGTCACTCACCGGCTCAGCATTCAAAAATCAATATCTAACCACTGTGAAAAAGGACAAGTCCATTACAGTTGATACATAAATACTGAGAATCAACCAGCGCTTAATTTGAAAAAAAAAATAAGTGCCAGGGCCCTGGTCAGGAGGCCACTGCAGCTTGCATCACCCATTGCCCCTGCCAGCGCTGGCAATGACAGAACCAACACAACTACTAACTGTCACACTCCTACAAGTGTGACAATTTAGAGTATTCCAGGGCTCCAAAGCTATAAGAAGGGCTTGTGCAGCAGGTATTAGTTATTTTTAATGTATAGTAAATTAATAAACAACGGTTGTACTCTTTTCTAAATTAGATAGACAGCGCCACCATGTGGCAGACTGTCATAAGTTCCAGTGTTGACAATTAAGTCATGATGTCGAGCACTGGAAACCACCGGCTCAGATTAAGCACTGGAATCAACTGGTTCTGACTGGACTACACACGTGTGTTGCTGGATTCCTATGTGCTACCCATGCTGCAGGATGCTCGCACGCCACGGTAGGACTAGTAGACAAAAGAAGGTGTTCAAAACGAACCATATTGATTATTGTGCAAACTGTACGAGAGATGATAAACTTTAGACTTCAGGGTTTGGGGCACCCTCACTGATTCAGCAACAAGAGTCCCAGGTGGTCAGTAAGAGACATGTACTAGGGGGTTTAGGTGTAACATTTACAAGAGTTTAAGGTATTGGCATTGTAAATGACAATGCCTTTTATTTATCTGTTTTGATAATTAACCCATATATAAAAGGCATTGCCATTTACAATGCTAATGGCTCAAACTCTTGTAAATAAGAGACCTATTTCACTTCAAAGAAGCGGCCGCCATTGTCCCAGGCTGCTTGGAAAGTGAAATCGCACATGGCGTGCTGAATGTTTGCAGGAAAGCATGTCTTGCCTACAGTAGGAGAAACTCATTAAAGAAAATAGTGCTTACAGACTAAATAAGACATACCGTTTAACAACAGAAGTAAAAGGGCCAGTCCTAATGGGAGGTTACAAATGAAGACAAGGCGGTACTAAGGAGGGACTAACAAGCCTATTAAAGAATCAGAAACCAGCATTTACAAAGGACAATGACACAAGCCAATGAAAAATATGGGCGGAGAGTGGGCGGAGCTTCAAGTCCATACTCAAATACAGCATGCCTCGCAGAGCAGCGCATGCGGTGCCCAGGCTCGACCTAACAACAAATGTCAAACTCCTCCTCCTCCCATCCCCTCTCCTCAAGATTGTTCATCAAGATTTTTAACATCCTGGGGTGAGATGTAAACCAGGAGATAGTGGCGCCTTAATAATGCAGTCTCCCATAGGGGTTGAGTTGACTCTCTTCAGTGTAGTCATAATGAATGTGTCTTTTAGTTGCAGGAATCATGAAAGGAAGGCATAGATGCAGAATAAAACAAGCATTTACAATGCAATCGGTCTCGCCTTTGGGACCTTATATGTATTTAGCTATGCAGCACATTAGCCTGGGTGCTGAAACATCTACTGTTCTTTAACATGGAGGGAAAGTAAGCACCAAACTGCGTGACACTCCAGGTATGGGAACACATGGAGAGAAATATTGCCTTTCAGCGGGAAATGGTATAGTCCAGAGCTCTGTTTTTAATATAAAATCAGGGCCTTCGGTGTTCATATCACTGAAAATACAAGATTTGAAAAAAATATTATTGTCTACGGGTGCTTGTGGAAAACAATTTCTATGGACTGGAATCTAGAGAATGCTAAGGTGATTCTGGTATTTTACTGACCTCTGCTGGTCGTTTTCTATCAAGAAAGTTAAATAGAGGCAGTTGCCAGAAAATTAAAAAAAGAAAGTCCCTCAGCAAAAATCAATTCTGGTATTTTACTGACCTCTGCTGGTCGTTTTCTATCAAGACAGTTAAAAAGAGGCAGTTGAACAGAAAAAAAAGTCCCTAAGAAGAAGCAGACAAGTCCTAGGGCTGATCTCCAGAGCCCACAAAGTACATACCCATATACGTATATACTAAAGTATACAAGCATTTGCAATGCATTCGGTCTCACATTTGCGAGAGTTAGAGCTATTGGTGTTGTAAATGACGTCTTTTACCTATGTGTTTTGGTGTGTAGTGGATGTATGTGGTGTGGAGTGAAACTATGAGGGTTGTATTGGAATTGTTAGTTGTGGAATTGTGTGGGGTGGAATTGTGTGGTGTGGAGTGTATTTGTGTAGTGGAATTATGTGGCATGGTGAATAGAGAGGGGTGGGAGCTGCACAGAAAAGAGAGGGATAGGTAGTTTGTGCACGAAGTGGTGCATGAACTCCAGACAGAGGAGCAGAAAGAGTGTGTGAGAAAGAAAGAAAGAAGTGGGCAGCAGGCCACAGACATATAAAGAGGGAGCGTGTGTGTACGCAGAAGACACCTGAAGAGAAGGAGAGAGTGGGTTTGAGGGATGGAAACCTTGAAAAGGCATGGGAAAGATATGGTGCTCGAAGACCTGAAGTGAACCTTATGAGAGTGGCGGGAAGAGTGCATGAAAGAGCGATAGAGAGGGGTGAGAGATGGTATGAGAAAGAGAGGGACAAGTGTGAGGGGCACCGGGGGGTGGGGAGGCGAGAGGTGGACTAGTGCACAGCTGGAGGAGGTACAGGAAGTTAGAATGTGTGAGCAGGTATTATAGAGAGGAAATAGGCAGTGTTAGGGAGGGATGAGAAGGGGCAGTGGGATTGCAAGATGAGGGGGCAGTGGGATTGCAAGATGAGAGGGGGTATTGGGAGGGTGAGGGAGAGATGAGAGGGGCAGTGGGTGTGTTGTGGAGAGATGACAGGGTTGGTGGAAGTGCGAGGTCAAGGGGTTGTATTGGAATTTGTTGTGGAATTGTGTGGCATGGAATGGTGTGGTGTGGAGTTGTGTAGTGGAAATATGTGGCATGGTATGCTGTAGAATTATGTGGATAGTAATTAAATGATATTAAGTGTAATAGGAATTATGTCGAGTGATATTGTAAGTTATGGAGTTAATTATGTGGAATGATGGTATGTGTTGTGTATTGGCATGTTGTTGCATTATGTGATGTGCTGTTAAATTTTGAGCATTAAGTGGAAAATTGTGTTGTGGAATGGAGGTAAGAGGTGTGTTGTGGAATAGTGTTGTGTAGTTGATATATGTGGTTTGGTGTGGAATTATGTGGTGTGTATTGGAAATGTGTGGAGCTGAATTGAGTGGCGTGGAACTGTCTGTCTGTGTGTTAAATTATGCGTATTGGAGTAATGTTATGGCGTGGATTGCTGGATTGTGGCATATAGTGCATTTATGTGGGGTGTATTTATGTTGCATTGAGTACAGTGAGATTATGTGGTGTGTAATTATGGGGGGCTGAGAAGTATTATGTGAAGTGTATTTATGTTGTGTGGTGCAGAATTTATTGGTTTAGAATTGTGTAGTGTCGTGTGGAGGTATGTAGCATGGTTTGGAGTGGTATTATATGGTGGCTAATTATTTGGCATTTTGCAAAGTTGAATTTATTTTGTGCAGTGTAATTATGCGTTTTGGATTTGAGTGCATCTATATGGAGTGAAAATATGTGGTGTGAAATGTAGCTTGGAGTGTAATTATGTGTAGTGAAATTATCTGGAGTTGAATTGTATTGTGTGGAGTGCACTTATATGGTTTGTAGTGGAGTGGAATGGAGTGGAATTACGTAGCCGAGTGTTATTAGTGAAGTGGAATTTTGTGGCATGGAGGGGAGTTGAATTATGTGTATTTTATTTTATTGGTTTGCAATTATGTGGCATGTAGTGGAATTATGTGGAGCGGAAGTGTGTGGAGTTGAATTGTGTGGCATGTTATTATGAGATGTGAAAATGTGCTGTGTTTAGAAGATGAATGTGGCATGCATTTGTGTGTTGTGTAGAGAGATAGAGGAAGCCAGGGAGTACATTAGTGAATCTAAGAGTCTGTAACACTTGCCCTTTGCCCTTTCGACCCTTGCATATTTGCGAGTTAAATCTATGTTCACAATTTATTTATTTTTACAGACTAGCTCCAAATTTAAAGATGCCAAATTTTAATTAAAACCTTTTCAGAGGAAATGGGCTTGGGTCATTGAACAAAGTTACAATTTTTAAAAGAGTTTTTAATTGAAATATGTGCAAAGTAATGGTCGGACCTACAGTCAAAAATCTGCACTCTGATTTAGGTGGTTCTCTATACCCACAGACATCTCTGCTTTCAGAAGCCAACATCCAGCCCATCCCACATAGCTCCTCGCAGCCTCTCCCAGAGGAAGCAGGCATTTTGTTTGCAGTGAAGAACAGAAAGTGGTAATTGGCCTGCCTGTAAGCGTGTTATTTTTGGAGACAGTCTCACTAGAGGGCCGGAAGGGTCTCTGATGTCTGCCCTGGAGCAGGTCCCTGAGACACTTGGTTTACAGGGCTCTTTCTCTGTCCACCTTAGGGCCTAGCTGAGGTTTCGGTCTCACAGATAAATCTCACAGATAAACATCTCTGCTCGGATGCTGACGGGAGCTTCCTTTGGCAAGCAGTGTGAAAATCCAGGGGGCTAGCGTTAACTAGCGCGCATGTTCCCACAGCACCATATGAAAGTAAGGCCAGAACAAACGTAAAGCCCATGGCCATGTAACATTTAAAATATGCACTGCACACAGAGTGAAGTGGGCTTGCATACTGGTGCTTTAATTATAAGGTAAACGGTACTTACGTTATTAACCTGAAGTATAAAAGGATGCTGCGACCAGACGTATGTGTACATGTCTCTGCAGCAGCACCCAATCTACCTAGGAACCATACCCATGGTAAACTCTAAGGGGCATATTTACGTTCCCTGGCGCATCCCTGCAAATCAGCAGGGATGCGCCAGGGAAAATGCGTCACGCAAGTTTACCCTTGCGCCACCTCCGATGCGCCGCATTTACATTGCGGCACATCATGGCGCAAGGATAAGCAGATGCGTGACGCATCTGCCGGCGAAAGGTTGGCGCAGTGCTGAAGTTGTGTCGCAAGCGCGACGCAACTCCAGCACTGTGCCAACCTTCCCTATCCCTAACATGGTGCGTCAATCCTTACGCCTGCTTCAAGCAGGCGTAAGGATTTGACGCACCAGCGTCGGAAAAGTGACTGCGTGAAATCTCGTAGATTTCACTGCGTCACTTTTCCGAGGCGTCCCTGCGCCGGAACGCCCCCCCCCTGCGCAGGAACGCCTACATGAAACCTGACGCAGGTTTCTTGTGGCGCAGGGGTTTACTACGTGACGCATCTCCCTAGATGCGTCACGTTGTAAATATTGCGCAACGCGGCGCATGGTTTGCGTCGCCGCTGCGTCACATGCGTGACGCAACGGCGGCGCAAAAGTGGCACAAGGGGCTTGTAAATATGCCCCTAAGCTTCTTTTGGAGATCACCGCTGTATGCAAATTTCTCACACGTTTATCTCAAATAACTGCAAGGGTCAGGCTCTCCTGGTCCTATGTTGGGCACCCTCTACCACAGCTTCAGTGTTTGCTTGAACAGATAGTACAAGGGTAGGGTGTTCCATTTACAACACGGATGGCTGTGAAGTGAAGGTAGGGAGATTGGTGGAAAGGCCTATGGCATTGGTGAACAATCAACAATTAAGGACGCACACGTAAAGGTAGTCGTACGGGATCTGACCACGAGGTCCAGATCAAAGTCCCCTTTATTGGTTTCTCTTTCCCGGCCCCTCCCTCCTCTGGCCTATACCACATCGTCATATAGGGTGGGTGCTCACAGTGACGCACCCCTGACATTTCAACAAAGGTGGGGCAGCCCACCGAACATAACAAAGGGCTTCGAAGCGCCCCACCAAATGCCAGCGTTACCTTGTCGAATTTCTGCTTCTTACAATAAAAGGCATTGAACGCAGCCATGGGCCTTCAATGTCCGTGGTCATAATGAAATAACAGCAGCAACTGACCGCTGTAATTAAAACTGTATTTAATTATAAGAACCAAAGGGCTGCAAAGGCTGCCATTCAACCCCTTGTGGGCTATGCTTCGTCCGGGCGACCTCGACGCCAGCACATCTGGCAACGTTTAAAAGAAATTACAGGTGCCTCTCCCAATTCTCACCAGTCAAGCAGCGCCAGGAGGTGGTTCACTTCTTAGTGGGCACTATGGGGCATATTTGCAACAGGCAGCGATAATTATCGCTGACCTTGTATACCGCATTTTTTTCTATCGCTAGAATATTTCGCCGGGCTAGGGTTGTATTAACAACGCTTAGCACCATGGCGATGTATATTCCAGCGATAGCGCCCTTTTCCATGGAACATCGCTGGTTTTCCAGCGATGTTCCATGTAAAACGACGATATACTTGATGATACGACCCTGTGGTCGTATCACATGAATCCACCTCCCATGTTAAGTATGCCTTAGTCAGGAATTTAACAGACGTTAAATTCCTGCGTTAAGGCATACTTAACGCGATTAAAATAATCGCTTCCCCGCATTGTAAATATCGCGAAGGTGCCTTCGCGATATTTACCCATGTTGTTTCCACAGACATGCCTACTTTGCATCTCATTAGCGATGCGAAGTTAGGCGTGCTGGAAACGGGAGCAAAATCAGCAAAACACGCGTTAGCGTGTCTTTGCTGATAAGGCGATATAATTATCGCCGCTTTTCGGCCGAAATCGGCCGCAAAAGCGGCGATAATTTTTTATCGCCGCATTGTTAATATGCCCCTATATTCTTTACTACACCCGCATACAAGCATCCCAGTGGTGACAGCCAGGAGAAAATCTAGATGCCAAGAAAGAGGGCATTTGTGGGCGATGGGGCACGCGGGCTGCTCCACACCCTTCCTGCTACGAGCGCCTCTCCACACCGAGACCTTGACTTGCAATCTGGGCCTCTTGTTCAGAAGGATACGTCACAAGGGGCACTGCTGCATGAGCACTTGGAAAGCATGACACACACGCCAAGGGTCCAGCAGCAGAGGGCACGAAGTAGCCCCTGCAATCAGCAACACCGACCGACGTGCACATGACCAGAGGGCACAACGATGCAAATCAACAACACCAACTCACGTGAGGAAGTTTGGGAGAAACAATAAAAATAAAAGGCAAATGTTTTTAAATTAGGCCCTTACGTCAAATGAAGGGAAACCGAAATGTAAATGACAAATAATTACCTTGATAAAGTTAAGGCGGGTGCGCGCGGAGTAAGGTGCTACAATGCAAGTTGTGCAACAAGTACCATCATCCTGCAAGTGCTGCGTGGGGTGGCAGACACGCTTTGTGAAAGTGAAAGCGCGCATGGTGCGCCGCTAATACAAAGAAGCATTCGCCATTGCCGGTGTCCTGCGAGTGCTGCAGAGGGCGGCAGGCACCCTTTGTGAAAGTGAAAGCGCGTATGGCACGCCGCTAATACAAAGAGGCATCCGCCATTGCCGGTGTCCCGCAAGTGCTGCGGGGGGCAGCAGGCACCCTTTGTGAAAGAGAAAGCGCGCATGGTGCGCCGCTAATACAAAGAAGCATCCGCCATTGCCGGTGTCCCGCGAGTGCTGTGGTGGGAGGCAGGCACACTTTGTGAAAGTGAAAGCGCGCATGGCGCGCCGCTAATACAAAGAAGCATCTGCCATTGCCGGTGTCCCGCGAATGCTGCGGGGGGCGGTAGGCACCCTTTGTAAAAGAAGTCACGGACTGCGGGAGGGGCCCCGGGGGGAGACAGGGAAGAAAATAGTGTACGGAGTAAAGGGACCAGTAGCCATGGAAGGATACAAATGACGACTTGGCCGTCATGAGGAGGGACTAACAAGCCTAAAACCAATCGGAAGGCAGCATTTAGGACCTAAGCCAATGAAAAAGATGGGCGGAGAGTGGGCGGAGCTTCCATGAAGTTTCCACGCTATACTGAATACTGCATGCCTCGCAAAGCGAGCAGCGCATGCGCTACAACGCTAGACTCGACCTAAAAAAGAAGAATGAAGGGAGAACAGGGTGGCAGGCGGCTGCTCTTAAACACTAATCTGTATAGAAAATACTTCATTTGCATGCCCAAAACAGATGTGTAAAGCCAGTCCTGAGAAAAGAGAGTGGAGTACAAACATTTGACACCAATTGATTAAGTTGGTTCTGTGTTATAAATCCCTCACTAGAGAAAAAAGAATTGCACACTTATAATCGAGGTAGGCCTAGGCAAAAATTAAATTACACCAACATAATTCGCGTAATTTGGGGATTTTCGTGTTACGCCTGTTTCACGAAATTCTGGAAATTATGCCACCATTTTGTGTACTTACTTGGTACTGCTGTGAAAATTGTTTGTGAATACACAAGAACAACAGAACAGGAGCAGATGTTTGTTGTTTTTTTACATTTTCTAATGCAAAATGCATCCTGGCATCAAAAATTGACAGGAGGACACATTTCAGGCTAAAATATAACACAAAATGATGGATTTGCATAATTTTGCATCATTTTACTAAGATTTCATGCAATTAAGTGAAAAAAATGCTACAGATTTGTATAATTTTAACAAAGTTTCACATATGGAAAAGCAATTTACACAAATTTTTCACAACCCTACTATGAGGCAGTGATGAGAATGCTCCAATTTATATCAAGTGGCAACTCGGAGTAAGATCCATTGTTGCCATTTATAAACATAATCTCATAAAGTCATATTGTGCCCTGTGGATTGAGGAATAATAAACAGAAGATAGCTTTGAAAGATGACATATTGATTAATGATCGCAGAAGGGTATATATAAAGGGGACATTCTACAATCATCCTTCAAAAAATCCTTCCATGGGGATGACTCCACCTTAATATTGTAAAACACCTCTCTCAATCAAAAAACTCTGCCAATTATTCTCAAAAGAGGACACATTCTTCCAATGATAACAATGACTACGCCCTCCTTATTGCCCACTAGACAGTCCTCTACTCCTGGAACCTCTTTGCACCATTTGACACAGTTGACAACCAACAATAACTAATCCACGTTCTACACACATGTTACCTTATGTTATGTTACAGTATCTTATACAGCGCATGGCTGCCCAGAGATTGTGAGATGAGTGATACGTTGATTACACAAAGAGGTGGGTCTTCAATTTCTGAAACTGAAAAAGTTGCTGTTGGCTCTTAAGTGAGTAGGCAGGTAGTTCCACATCTTGGACACTAAATATGCAAATGATTGTCCTCCACTTCTCACGCTTTTGATTCTGGGCATAGCCAAGAGGAAGCGGTTATCTGATCTTAGCTCTCTTACATTATTGCATGGATTGATGAGATGAAGTACGAAGGATGTGAGGGCCCTGGGCGTGTTTTACCTTGTGTGCAATGCAAAGAGCTTTACATCCTATTCCTTTTTTTCACCGGCAACCAATGAAGGCTAGCCAGGGCCAGGCATGCCAACTGTGATTTTGGAAGGCTCAACAGTATTAGAGCTGTGGTGTTTTGAATCACCTGCAGTTTCTTGGTGACATATGCAGGGGTGCCCAGATAAAGCGAATTGCCGTAGTCTAAGCGAATATGCAATGTTACATCGCATGCGGTACAACGCATGCGATTACAACACAGTCGTTACAACGACCACGTTATTACAACGCATACCATTACATCGCAAGTCGTTTCTACGACTTGCTGTAGGGGGCGCGCTGGACTTAGGAATAGTATAATTTACTATTCCAACTCCAGCCTGCGCAACAGTAGGGATGGTGTTGGAATAGTAAATTATACTATTCCTTAGTTTAGAGCGCCTCCATCAGCAAGCCGTAGAAACGACTTGCGTTGTAATGGTTAGCATTGTAACAACGCGGTCGTTGTAATGACCACATTGTAATCGCATGCGTTGTACCGCACGCGATGTAAACGCTGCTTCCTAGTCTAGACGTGAAAGTGTAAGGCCTTTTACCACTGTTCTCTGAGTTTCTGCAGGAAAGCATTTTAGCGTCTTTATAAGGGTTCTTAGAAGACTGAATTATGTCCCTGACACTTTTTTTGGCCTGAGGGGCCATGGTGAGATCTTTAGCCAGAAAAACACAAACTCTTTACTTCTGATTTAGGGATAGGACTGTCACCCATGCATGGCGGCCAGAGGAGATGGTCCCAGAGAGATGGATTGTTCCTGACCACCATGACCTCTTTTTTGTTGCCCTTTAATTTAAGGCAGCTGGTAGCCGTCCAGTTATTCACTTGTTCCATATAGATTGACAGTCTCTCGGCTGATGTTAGGTGCCAGAGAAATGACAATCTGGGTGTTGTCAGTGTACAACACCATTGTAAACCCTGATGAGCAGATGATATGGGCTATGGGATGCACATACACATTAAAGAGGGTGGGGCTCAAGGATGAGCCAAGGGGCAATCTGCATTTCAGCAGATGGACCTCCGACAAACAGGGTCCCTGACCTGAAAGCTTCTATTATCAAGGAATGAGGTCAGTCATGTTAATGCCTTTCCAGTGATGCCTAGTGACTCCAGCCCATGGCATAGGATGGCATGGTAGACAGTGTAGAAAGCTTCGCTCCAGTCAGGAAGAATGAGCGCAGCTCATCGCCCTTGATCCTAAGTTTTCTTCAGGTCCTCTGTGGCCATTAAGAGATCTGTCTCTGTACTATAGCCGGGTCTGAAACCAGTTTGCATCTGTGTATACAATGGATACTCTGACAGAGTCTTGCAGTCGTTGATTTACTAACTCAATGACTACCAAATGGGAAGCTCAAGATCTCAAAAATGATCTATCTCTTGTGCAGGGCCCCAGAGATACATCCTGTACCCTATCACCCTACTTAACTTAATTTCATTGAGCTGCTCAAATGTATTTGTATTATTATTAAACATAATTTATGTGCACAATTTGTCTGTCCTAGTACTACATTGTGCCCTTTGTACAATTCAGATGTTAATATGCATTTTAATCAGCATGCAACTGTTCCCCAGACACAGTAGAAATGCCTATCTTGAACTCTAAAGTCGTTCACTGAAAATTTTGAAAAACATACAATGGGCCAACTACAACATGTGACACATACAGAGGCCTGCTAGGCTGGGGTACAATCGTGGTTGGCCTGAACCTGTGATTTTGTCCTGCTCCAACACGACCAAATACCCTCAGTTGGCGCTTGGCGCCTTTTGAAGCAACTTTTATCCAAATGTTTAAAACTGAATATCTCCAGTTCTGCTGATTGGATTTTTGTTGTTTTGGTCTCCAACTATTTATTAAATTGCAGTCTAGTTTTCTAAACTAGTTTGGTATTTTTCTTGTGTTGTGTTTTTACATTATCACTGTTTGTGTGCATAAATATTTAACACATTGCCTCTAAGTTACGCATGGCTGCTTTTGTGCCAAGCTACCAAAGGGTTAAACACAGGTTAATTGAGTGACTTTTGTGTTTTATTCTGACAAGGACTGGGGATGTTGCTTGAGAAGGGTCTTACCCCACCCCCTCAATCAAAAACCCAATTTCTCACAGATATTATGTGTGTTTCATTAAAAATCTCACCATAAACACTGTTCTTGTCTGGTTGAATGTAGTGCTTCTCTGAAATCTCAGACGAATTAACTGAAAAGTGCATAAAAGCCATAGCAATGACCAAAAGCACATTTTAGATTACATTTGCCTCACTCACCAATACAACAGAAAAATGTTCAATTGGTGTTAAATTCAGACTGTAAACTTACACACCGAAATTGTGTAGTAGTTTACCCTTTCCAGAAAAAAAATATTTCTATTGGTACCCCTAAATGTCTAAGCATATATAGTTTTATAATCAAGGAATATTTTCAGTGTTACATATTAAATAACATCTCACAGAGTTAGCAAGGTGAATGGGAACTCCTCTTGTGCATTTGTGAACTTCAACAGCTAAGTGTACATGTTGAATCAGAATACAACTGGGAAGGTATATAGGTGAAATTGAGTAAACATGTGAATGGTCAATGCACATGGATCGATGTATGATACAAATGCATCTTTGCATTTTTCTTTTGTTTACCAGTGGTATCATTCATTTTGCTAATCATACATTTTAATGATATAACTATGAATTAATTAAAAAGCAATACATGATTAAAATGTTATAATGTACGTATTAAAAAAATTAACAAGTTGACAAACTTATGTGTCATGTTTGTGAAAATCCATAATTTTAGTGCCTGTCCCCCATCTTTGTTTGCTCTGGGTAGTTGATGTTTTGTTCTTTGTTGTGCATTCAGCCATCTGGATAGGGCAACCCTCGTGTGTGCTCGTTAAACACGTGTTCTTTTTAACCTCTAAATTGCCAGGTATCATAAGAGCTAGAAAAAGGCAGTGTACAGTTATCATAAGCGGTAGAAAAGGGCAGTGTACAGGTATCGTAAGCGGTTTAAAAGGTCAGTGTACAGGTGTTGTAAGCTGTAGAAAAGGGCAGTGTACAGGTATCGTAAGCTGTATAAAAGGTCAGTGTACAGGTGTCATAAGCTGTAGAAAAGGGCAGTGTACAGGTATTGTAAGCAGTAGAAAAGGGCAGTGTACAGGTATCATAAGCGGTAGAAAAGGGCAGTGCACAGGTATCATAAGCGGTAGAAAATGGCAGTGTACAGGTATCGTAAGCGGTAGAAAAGGGCAGTGTACAGGTATCGTAAGCGGTTTAAAAGGTCAGTGTACAGGTGTTGTAAGCTGTAGAAAAGGGCAGTGTACAGGTATCGTAAGCTGTATAAAAGGTCAGTGTACAGGTGTCGTAAGCTGTAGAAAAGAGCAGTGTACAGGTATCATAAGCAGTAGAAAAGGGCAGTGTACAGGTATCGTAAGCGGTTTAAAAGGTCAGTGTACAGGTGTTGTAAGCTGTAGAAAAGGGCAGTGTACAGGTATCGTAAGCTGTATAAAAGGTCAGTGTACAGGTGTCATAAGCTCTAGAAAAGGGCAGTGTACAGGTATCGTAAGCGGTAGAAAAGGGCAGTGTACAGGTATCATAAGCGGTAGAAAAGGGCAGTGTACAGGTATCATAAGCGGTAGAAAAGGGCAGTGTACAGGTATCATAAGCGGTTTAAAAGGTCAGTGTACAGGTGTTGTAAGCTGTAGAAAAGAGCAGTGTACAGGTATCGTAAGCGGTATAAAAGGTCAGTGTACAGGTATATTAAGCAGTATAAAAGGTCAGTGTACAGGTGTCGAAAGCTGTAGAAAAGGGCAGTGTACAGGTATCGTAAGCTGTATAAAAGGTCAGTGTACAGGTGTCGTAAGCTGTAGAAAAGGGCAGTGTACAGATATTGTAAGCGGTAGAAAAGGGCAGTGTACAGGTATCATAAGCGGTAGAAAAGGGCAGTGTACAGGTATCATAAGCGGTAGAAAAGGGCAGTGTACAGGTATCGTAAGCTGTATAAAAGGTCAGTGTACAGGTGTCGTAAGCTGTAGAAAAGGGCAGTGTACAGGTATTGTAAGCGGTAGAAAAGGGCAGTGTACAGGTATCATAAGCGGTAGAAAAGGGCAGTGTACAGGTATTGTAAGCAGTAGAAAAGGGCAGTGTACAGGTATCGTAAGCAGTATAAAAGGTCACTGTACAGTTGTTGTAAGCTGTAGAAAAGGGCAGTGTACAGGTATCGTAAGCGGTATAAAAGGTCAGTGTACAGGTATCGTAAGAGGTAGAAAAGGGCAGTTTACAGGTATTGTAAGCCACAGAAAAGGGCAGTGTACAGGTATTGAAAGCGAATAAAAGGGCAGTGTACAGGTATCTTGAGAGCTAGATAAGGGCAGTGTATAGGTATCATAAGCAGTAGAAAAGGTCACCATACAGGTATCTTAATAGGTAGAAAAGGGCAGTGTATAGGTATCGTAAGCGGCAGAAAAGAGAAGTGTACAGGTATCGTAAGCGGTAGAAAAGGGCAGTGTACAGGTATCGTAAGAGGTAGAAAAGGGCAGTGTACAGGTATCGTAAGAGGTAGAAAAGGGCAGTGTACAGGTATTGTAAGCGAATCACTGACAAAATATCGAAGGTCAGAATATCGACCTACAGAAATATCGACGCAAGAATATCGAAGTCAAGAATATTGACATCCTATCTACATTATGGTAAGTACAAAAATATCGGAAAAAAATATCGATGTCAAAAATATCGTTGTTAAAAATATCGTTTTTTATTTAAGTTAAAAAATAATGTTAAATAAAGTAAATAATACACATAATTAAAATAAACATAGTTAAAAATATTTTAAAATATTTAAAAATTATAAGTAATATATATGTAATGTGAAAATAAATTAAACATACATATAATATATAATATATATACTTACTAATAATGTTTAATAATTATTTTAATAACTTATAATTTTTTTAACAATATCATATAAATTATAAATACAGCTATACACATAAAACAATAATATAAATAAAAATTAAATGAATATATATAACAAATTAAAAAATTAAAATTATTTTTAATCTTTTAAAAATTAATTATATACTACATTAACTAAAATAATATAAAAATATTAGATAGCGGAGGTAATAAAATTACTATTCCAGCTCCAAACAGTGCAACAGTAGGGAAAATGGATAGCTTAGGGGTAAAAGTTACTATTCCCACCCCAGTGAGTGCAACAGTAGGGAAAGTGTTGGATAGCGTAGGGCAGTGGTTCCCAAACTTTTTCGACCCGTGGCTCCCTTGACCTATTGGCCGTTGGCCACGGCTCCCCACTACGTTTGATTTTTTGGGCGGTTGGGGGGGGGGAGGAGGAGCTGGTGTAAGCCTATCCTCAGGAGTACTTCAATTTTTCTCCCTGAAAATAATTGGGATGAAGCCAATGAAGGTATTATAATCATAGATATTACAAAATAAAAATGGAACAGTTGTTTAATAAAAAACTTTAATTGGTTAAGTCAGAAACAATACTCTTCAGCACTGGGGTCTGCATATGGAATTTCTTAACAATTTTTTGTTTTAAAAATTGATGCGGCACAACCTTCTTCTAATAATGCACTGTTTTGTTCAATTACTGACATCACCTCTATGGCACTCATACATCATGCGCATGGTAGGCCTTGGCCGTGTTGATGTTTTCTCTTCACGGCAGAGGCCAAAACCAATCCTAGTGAGAGTGCTCTGAAATAAGGCGGCCATATACATTCATTAGTATCAATGTATGACATGCTCACGCAAAGAAAACCCACACCATCCGTATTGAGACTTCAAAATCCCACCAAGGAATTTTACACTTGTAAATTTTGCTATTTGAGCCCCCACATTTTATCTACGTGTGTGCGCAATCCTTTTCTCTATCTGGCCTTATGTAGGCAACCACATTTTGTTATATTAAACACAGATAGTCTTTCAGTCAGTGTACAATATTTGGGAAAATACTATTCAAAAGCAACTGAATATTCTCTCTCTCACAAAAGCAGTGTCAAAAGGTCCTAAAATAATGACAAATATAGATTTGTCTAAAAAATTACACCCATTGCTGTCTATGCCAAAAGGAAAGCACACATGGCATTGAACATCCCAAACACGCAAAACACACCAAACAGCTGAAAAGCACTATTCACACAGTTCGAGTCTGTAATAAATGGGCCCCTTCTAGCTGTTCTTGAAGAAAGCAGCGGCAGGTGCGAAGTGATGGCTATAAACGCACTTCGTCACGTATAGAAATGTTTACATGGGGCACCAGCAAACTAAACCTCCTGGGACTTAAACGCGCCCATTTGTGCAGACAAAACCCAGCAGTGGATATTAACTTAACCAAAAGAGTTTCTTGTCATGAGAAGAATATGATTTCCTTAGCACGGTTGATTAGCTGTCTAAAGTAACTTGGAAATGTTAGGGTCAATGCATTCTCAGCATTAATTACATTATAATACATTTAGAACTACATTAACATTCTGACAACCAACTGGGCCATTTTCCTTCCAGCTGGCACTAATAAAAAGTATTTTGCAACAAAAAAGTAAATGTTGCGTTTTAAGAGTCCCCTCTTCTCTTTCTTAACAGCAGCAGCGCAAGAATGGTTTCAAACACACAAGTAATTTTTTCAAGCACTGTTAGTGGCGGAGCCGGGTGAATTACAGCAAGATTTATTGTCAAATCGTTTGTCTAGTTTTCCATCCACTGCTGGTGAGTTGGAACATAGGCACCGTTAATACACAGAATCTTTTAAACGGCATCTCAGAGGCAGAATCGTGCTTCACTTGCTGGCAAAACCAAAAGGAAAATCCGAAAAGCAAGGCAAACATCTCATTTTAAACTGTTCTCTGCAAGTCCGTTGCAATCCTTAAATATTATCACATAGCCGTTAGTAAAAACGGTAGAGTCTGAAAAATCTGCCCGCCCCTTTGACACTAGACGATTTGTAGTCCACTTAAACAAGGGCAGATGCTGATTGGCCGCTTTTGGTGTTTCTTTTAAAGCATTTATAGATCTACAGACTTAATTATTGACAACACTGACACGGATTGATAAAGAGAAGGAACAACTTAAGTGAAATCCAGCATGCATTATTTGTGTCTACGTGAGGTCATTCAGCATCAGTTTTATTTGCATGAAAATACCATCCCAAGTTCACAAGTGTAAAACATCAATGCTGCGGCGCCCCTAGCTGGTTTTGACGGCGCACTGGGGTGCCGCGGCGCACAGATTGGGAACCGCTGGTGTACAGGTATCGTAAGAAGTAGAAAACGGCAGTGTACAGTTATCTCAAGAGGTAGATGAGGGCAGTGTACAGGTATCATGAGAGGTAGAAAGGGGCAGTGCACGTATATCGCAAGAGGTAAAAAAGGGCAGTGTACAGGTATCTTAAGAGGTAGAAAAGGGCAGTGTACAGGTATCGTAAGCGGTAGAAAAGGGCAGTGTACAGGTATCGGAAGAAGTAGAAAAGGGCAGTGTATAGGTATTGTAAGCGGTAGAAAAGGACAGTGTACAGGTATCGGAATGAGTAGAATAGGGCAGTGTACAGGTATCACAAGAGGTAGAAGAGGGCAGAGTACAGGTATCATGAGAGGTAGCAAGGGGGAGTGCACGTATATCGCAAGAGGTAGAAAAGGGCAGTGTACAGGTATCATTGAAAGTAGAAAGGGCAGATTGAAAGGTGTGCACAATTTCCTGGCAGCTCATGCAAAGATCCTGCTAGGTAACGTGCCACACTGCATTTAATTTGTAACAGAAGCACATGTGCAGCACACTGCCGTAACGAAACTTGAGGGGGCCCCCTGCAAGGTACATGGAGCGACCCCCTCTGGACTCAATCAGGAGCTCTCCGGCCAGAGTACTGTGCTGAAAACAAAATACACCCGAGAACAAAATATTTGCAAAAGACCAAGTTTTTGAAACAAAGCCCACTTTGCGTGGATCTTTGCGATCTTTTGAAATGTTTCATCGTTTTTGCAGTAACTACAAAAAGTTTCTGAGATAAACAATTCTTCATAACTTCGGATTAGGTTATCGGCCGGCTTTATCGACCCTAGTAGTAGCTCTAAATAAAATCTGATTGACAGGCAGAGAGGGGAAATTCTGGCGAGTTGGAGTGAAATGCTTTCGTCACAGTCATGACATTCAAGCAGTTGTCTCGCTGTGTAAGTTTCTTTATTATACCCCTTAAGAAGTGTAATACGTGGTGCTGTGCAAGAATCCACAGGGGACAGTAACGTTGTCATTCTCAAGCAATGTAGGTTGACTCCTCAAAGAAACATTTGGCAGTAGTTACAATTCTTGGAGTTCAAATGTATTTGCTTTTCCACTGTAATGAAAAGTTGCTCACGGGCCTCGGTTACTATTGTAACCTCAAAATCTACCACTAATACCTCCAACCTAACCCAGAAACCACATAATAGCCACTAATCACCAACCCTGATCCCGCAACATTGCAAACCATTCAATATCACACGCATGCATCCCATGCACATTACTATACATCACAAACAAAACAACCCTAAAAGCTAGCAGCGACACCTACTCCAAAACACTGAAAACAAGGCGTCAAACCTACATTTACAACACCAAAATCTGCATACCAAACATACACCCCAATATGTACAACCCACAAATCGAATAAAAAAAATCTCACATCACCATCTAACAACAATCCCCCCAAAAACATACTGTCAAAGCAAATAGCTCTGGCATTGGCTGGTAGCCTTTTGGCAGAGCTGGTGGTTGTGGGTGGTTTCCACAGGAACTCAATTTTGGGCACCGGCACTCATTTTTCCACATCAGGCGTTTAAAGAGGCAAGAGCAGTGCTTTAAATGGGCCGGTACTCACTGGTACTGAGTACCAGCACTATTCATTTTTTCCCCTTGTGTACCGCAAATACTCTTCGGACAAGGAGAGTACCGGTCTGGTACTCATAGGGGCTCGGCATTGGAGAAGTTAACGTTGTGCACTTTAATTCTAGTTGTGCTGCGCCAGCACAGCTGATTGGGGTTAGCTGAGTGGGTTGTGTAGGCTGTTGCCAGGGTTGCCTGTCTGAGCCTTCATGTGCGGGTTGGTCACTGACTGGACTTGTGCCCTGGCCTGCCCTAGGAGCACTGAATCAGGCGCATGTCAGCTGACCTGGCGGACCCCAGCCCGTCTGACGACAACAGAGCTGCAGGGCTCTCAGTCCAACCCCAGAACAGCAAGATTGTCTTCAGCCTCTGTCAAGCTGCAGGATTCGAGTGCTGCATTAGCCACTGGCGCAGTAAATGCACTTACCCTACGGCCCAGAGCTAGTAAAGTGACGCACTTTCTTACAAACAATGACACGTTCTGTGTTTAGCCTGCACCGTAGGTAAATGTTATACTCCTACGTGACATGGGCTTAGGCAGTTATATGCGCCTTGTGTGATGTAATTCTCGCATTCATTCAAAAGTGTCAGAGGAAATCCCTCACACACCAAACTCTGACGTAGGTTAGCGGCAGGAGTGACTACTCTGTAAAGGTAGAGGAGCGTCCCCCCACAATGTTATTATCATTTTATTTATCACTGTCTGAGCCGAGATGGAGACGGAGTCCAAGCAATTAGTATAGGGCCGGGCCGAGTATGGCAGGGAGGAGGAGCAGTGTGAACATATAAGTGCACATGTCAGTTACGCCTGCCGTCTTAGGCCGAGCAAATAGACATGGCACTAATGTTTCTCCAACCCAGCTGTGTTACACAGCCAGGTTGGAGCCATAATCTCTCAGGCACTGTCTGAGCTCCAAACAAGGCCGCTCAGACGAATCCTGGCTGAGAGCAGCGTCTGGATTGGGTGGGGAGCCTGTGTTTTGAGGGCCCATCCACTTCCAGCCAGATGAGAGGAGCAATAAGGCGGCCGGCAGCATCAGCGGGAGTGGAGCGGCAGGTACGTTTTTTTATTTCTATTTCAATCCCCATACCCACCCCCACCATCCCCCACTGGCCACCTTACCACCTTAGTTCGGCTGCAACCGCCACTGGTTTAGCTGAGAGATAATGGGGGAGGGCTAGTGGAGATGTGACCTAACAGCCAGACCTGCTGACTTTGGAACCACATTGATCTCTACCGCCCTGGATACAGTGGCACCTGTGAGATCAGTTAGGACCCCGAGAGAATCCCCATCTGCCCCCTGGTTCTCGGAGGACCTCAGAGCAGAAAAGAGTAGGTGTAAAAGGCTGGAGCACCTCTGGAGCAAAGATTATAGTCCGGCGGCCAAACTGGCTTACAAGGAAGCCTTGAAAAAACTCTGCAAACTGATGAGGGAGTCTAGAAGGGAATACTTAGTGAAGCGCATTGACAGTGAGGAGAACTCTGGCAAAGAAATCTTCAGGATAGTTAGATCCTTTACCAATCCTTCTGCGATGGAGGGAAATATACAGCCTACCCCCTCCCTGTGCATAACGTTATCGGACTACTTAGAGGAAAAAATACAGAAGGTATCATTTACTGCAGGGGCTGAGACGGTAGAGCCACATTTACAGGGAGTCCTCAAGGGCACCCTCTAATTTTTTGTCCCTATCCCCCATGCAGGAATCATTGGCTAAAATCCTAAGTTGCAAGTCTGGCTCTCCGGAGGATCCAGGTCCCCCAAAGCTTTTGAGGACTTTGGCTCACTTGATTAACCCTGTTTTAAATCACATTTGGAATACCTCGCTATCCACCTGCATTTTCCCTGATAACTGGAAACATGCTCTGCTACTGCCCCTATTAACAAAGCAGAATGCTGACCCTGTGGAGCTCAGCAACTACCGTCCAATCTCACTTCTGCCAGCACCTACAAAGATGCTAGAAAAACTGGTGCTACGCCAATTCGCCAATTTCATAGAAGTTCACGACATCTTGCATGACACTCAATCCGGATTCCGGCCGGGATTTAGCACTGAGACTGCACTTGTGGATGGCGGATTGGGTAAGAATGACGGTAGACGCAGGAGCATCAGCGATGCTGGTCCTTTTAGATCTGTCTGCAGTATTCGACACAGTTGCGCATCCAATCCTACTGGCCAGAGTCAAACAGTTGGGCTTGCGGGGGTGGTACTCTACTGGATCCAGTCTTACCGTAAAGACCACTCTCAAAGGGTCTTTTTCCATTCCCATCAATTGGAACCTAAGCCAATGTGGTGCGGAGGGCCTCAGGGCTCTGCCTTGAGTCCGTTGCTCTTCAACTCCTATTTGGTGCCACTTTTCACTCTCATTGCTTCTTGGGAAGTGAAGGCAGTCTCCTATGCGGATGATACCCAGCTGGTGTTCTCTTTTAAGGATCACTCTCCGGATTCTTTCACCAGATTTAAGGGGTGTCTGAGGGACATTTCATGCTGGATGAACAATAACAGCTAAAAACCTAATGCGGGCAAGACAGAGGTCTTGTTCTTCGGCCAGGCATCTCCTGCCCCGCTGGACTTTGGTGGCCAGTTGAAAATCCGATCGCCACCTCTACCAGCAAAAACGGCAAAAAACTTCAGCGTCAAATGGGAAACTGACCTCTCTTTCTCTGCTCAAGTCCGTCATGTATCAGCCTCATGCTTTGGGAAGCTGAAAAGTTTAAGGAAATTCTTGCATCTATTGCCGGAGGATAGTCGAAGGATCGTAGTCCACGCTACAGTGACGTCTCGGCTAGACTATGCAAATTGTCTCTACTTGGGGCTGCCCCACTATCTGATCAACAGATTGCAGATGGTACAGAATGCGGCAGTGAGGTTAATTAATTTGTTATGTCCCGTTCCGTTACCACATCTCTCCTCACATCAGACAACTTCATTGGCTACCTGTGGCTAAAAGGATAGAGTTCAAGTCCCTGACTCTGGCCTTTCATGCTTTGCATGACAGCGTCCCGGGATATCTCAGGCGTAGGCTTTGCCTATATCAACAAAAACATACTCTGAGATCAAACTCCCAGCACCTGCTCTGTGTGCCTCGCTATGCTAAGTCCTAATTAGGAGGCAGGTCCTTCACAGTGAGGATGGCCAGACTGTGGCACTCCCTGCCCTCCCATATGCGCTTGATCAAGTCCAAACGTGAGTTCAGGAAGACCTTGAAGACAGCTTTTCAGTCAAAGTTAGCACCTATATTGACCTCACCTGTTGTGACCACGAAGCGCCGGGACACCTCTGCTTGAGGTAGCTGTTGCGCTCTACAAATGCCACTATTATTATTATTATTATTATTGAATCCTGGTGTGAGCTCAACTTTCAGTGATTCTGGGCAAATCATTTAATCACACAGTGCACCAAGCTTGTGTAGCTTAT
Source organism: Calotriton arnoldi (assembly GCA_963921515.1). Classification (NCBI taxonomy): domain Eukaryota; kingdom Metazoa; phylum Chordata; class Amphibia; order Caudata; family Salamandridae; genus Calotriton; species Calotriton arnoldi. Next base: position 873,985 of record CAWUFW010003345.1, on the reverse strand, counting down.
ATTTTTAATTACCCGTTGTCCAATATCAAGTTTTGTTATGATAAAAAATGTTGTCCAGCCAAGTTTAAGTGTTACTTTGTGTCTGGTACACAGCATGCCAAAGGGTTGATATCTCTTCTCTGGACAAAATGAAGAAAATGACAAATCGCTCTCTGAATGTTTCAGTTAGAGTTGGCAGTCTCACCGAGCCCAGATTTTGCTACAAAGGAGCATAGGGAGTCAGCCATATTTATTGCCTAGTAGAAATTACTAAGCTGAATTTCTCTTGTCTATTTTGCATATGACATTCTTAAAATGCAAGCAAATTTCTTGCATACAAAATTTGAAAAGGTTAAAAATGTAGCCCCAACCCCTACCCCGCCCTTATCCCTGTCCAGACTACACACCTAGTCCATGGCTCCATTTGGTGAGTACCTGCATTTATTTTTCTCATTTAAAGCACTGGGAACGAGAGGAAAAACACACACAAAATAGGAAGATGGAGGAACATCCCAAAGGGAGAAAACAGGAACCTGCAAAGGTAAGATAAAGGGACACGTGTGGGGAGACAGGTTTTTGATCCAGCGAGAAACACACGGACCTCACAAAGACGCCAGTTTTTTCCGGCGGTCTAGGTTTCGACTGATTAGATTCCACCCACATGCTAGAGTTGATGGTGCTGTTCACTGAACGACAGGTTGTACCTACCCTAGTGGTCGCACACAGGCCGGGTGATCCACGCTCTACTTGAGTACAAATTAATAGATGCATGAGAAACGCTTCAACATCCAAGTACAGGAGCATGACCAATTATTAAAAGCTATATAAGGACAGTGTGCTAGAGGCTACTCATGTGGGTGGCACAATCAGTGCTGCAGGCCCACTAGTAGCATTTGATTTATAGGCCCTGGCACATGTAGTACACTGTACTAGGGACTTATCAGTAAATCAAATATGCCAATCATGGAGAAACCAAATGCCATTACATTTTGGACACGGAGCACATGCGTTTTAGCGTTTGTCAGCAGTGAAAAAGTGCACAGAATCCTAAAACTAGCAAAACCAAAGTTCAGAAAACCATCAAAACAGGATGTCCGAAAGCAAAAAGTCAGGGGATACCAAGCCAAAAGATGCCAGGTCTAACAATCACATAAACCTTTTTTTCTTCAGTGAATGTCTATTCACTGAAGCCAAGCCAATCAAAGTGCATGGTTTTTCGTTGGTCTCTTACGCCGATGACACTCAGATAGTTATATGTATCTCTTCGAGTGTAGAAACTACGGCCAGGAGTTTTCATAACAGCCTGAAGCACATTATGGGATGGATGAATCTGAACTTTCTTAAATTGAATACAGATAAAACAGAGGTCATGGAGTTTGGAAAAGGTCCACCCATATAGAATCAATTATGGTGGCCAACAAAGGCAGGTAGCTGCCCTCATCTGTCTGTAAAGGCTAGGAACTTGGGAGTGAAGGGGGGTTCTGCACTAAAGGGGAAGAGCATAGATTAAAGCTCAATGGAGGAGTGCTCTAAATAAATATGTGAAGTTCTCCTGGGGGTCGTGGATTTTATGAGCCAGGAGACTTAGGGGCTGATTTAGATCTTGGCTAAGGGAATAGTCTGTCACAAACGTGACGGATATCCCGTCCCCAGTATTACGCTTCCCATAGGATACATGGGATCGTAATATGGCAGATGGGATATCCGTCACATTTGTGACAGAGTATTCCCCTCCACCGAGATCTAAATCAGGCCCTTACTGATTTTTTTAATGTTGCTGGGGGGCTGATGCAGCCCCTGCAGTCCCCTACAACATTAAAAGAATGCTTGGTGGTGCCCCTATCCCTTCTAGAGACACCACCAATATAAAAAAAAAAATCTAAATCCCTTTAAGTGCACTATGGGACCATTCCGAGCAGTGAATAGTAAATCAGCAGCTGCTGCGGCTAATTTATTATTCTTTTAGGTATATTTTTTTAGGTGCCAGGTGCCCAGCCTGGACATCCAGATCTTTATTGTTTTTTAAGGCAGAGGTTGGAGCCCCAGGGTCACCACTGCCCTGATGGCTCCATGCAGGTGGCCCTATGAGCTGTGCAGGAGCCGGCAACATCCAAAAGTGTTTTTTTTTGTTTTTAATCAACTGAGGTGCCCCAATGCCCACCCAAGGCACCCCACACAATTTGTCTTGTTTGGGGCTATAAGGGGAGCCCCAGGCTTCCTGCAGCCAATGCCGGCCACTCTTGAACTATTCTGTGGGTTTCCCAGAGCCCACCTGGGGAACCCACACTGCTAGCATCATTAGGGATTACTGGGGAAACCCCAAGGCCCCCGTAAGTTCCCCAGTCAGCACCATACTTGGTGCTGTGGGAGCCAGCACCATAACCTTGCTCCAACTCAAATAGCAGCAGCATTTTCTAACTGCTCCTGCCATTTGGGAGCCAATTTCTGTGCCTTGCCCGAAACAGTGTGGGCAGGGTATGCCCACACTCTCCTGGCTAGGGACCAACAGTGTCTCAGAGGCAGTGCTTAATTTGTAAAATATTAAGTGCCAGGGCTCTGACCAGGAGGCAACTGCAGCTTGCACCACCCATCGCCCTTGTCATTGCTGCCAAAACGAATACTAACCATCTCTCTCACATGTAAATGCAACAGTTCAGATTATTCCAGGTCCCCAAAGCTAAAGGAATGGCTGGGAAGGCAGGTATTAGCAATTTTTAATGTATATTGTTTTCCTAAACAACTATTATACTGCTCATCTCTAAATTAGATGAGCAGCACCACCATGTGGTAGACTGCCCTAAGTGTGGTGTTGACAATTAGGTGCCGGTGCCGAGCACCGGAAACCAATTAAGTGCCGGTGCTCAGCACCGGAAAGCACCAGCTCAAATTAAGCACTGCTCAGAGGTGAGCTGCCCAGAGCACTGTGCGGTTTTGCACTTTGGGGGATGAGTTCTCCTGGGTCAATACTGGCACAGGGAGGGGCGTGTGCTGCCCCCCTTCCCTTTTTAAAGAATTAGGCCCCGGGGGTTCGGTTACGAGGGGATGGGTTACCAGGGGCCCAAGAGTTGCTTTATTTCACAAACGGCCCTGGGGGATGGGGTCCATAGTGGCCAACAGTGGCCCGGGGCAATTCGTCCCCCTCACCTTTATTTACATATCGGCCATGGAGGATAGGTTCCCTGGGGCCTCAAGGAGCCTCAAGGAAGGGGCTGCACGCCCATCTCATCTAGTGTTTTGTGGCTCCCCCTGGCTCTCCCCTCCCCAGGGTTTTTTTTCAAGTGCATGAACCCGCAATATTTATTTATTTTTTGCTGCAGATTTATGAATCCATTCCATTTATACAGCGCACGGCTACCTCCAACGGTGGTGTCCCGGCGCTAACAGCGGATACAACAGATAGGAAAGGGGGAGGGACAAACTAAGGTAGGCCGAACAGCCAGGTTTTCAAAGCCTTCCTAAACTTAAGTTCTGACTCAGCCTTACGTAGGTGGTCTGGCATAGAATTCCAAAGAGAAGCAGTTCTCACTGAGAAAGCTCGACCGCCAATCCTGGCTTTTGCAAAGCGAGGGATCCGGAGCAGTTCCTGGTGGTTAGATCTCAAGGCCCTGGTCTGGCGGTATTTCTGGAGTCTCTGCTTCAGATATCCTGGGCCCCTATCTCTAGAAGCTCTGTAAGCCAAGGACAGCGCCTTGAACTCTATTCTCCTTTTTACTGGCAGCCAGTGGGGGCTACGCAGATGCGAGGAGATATGATGGCGGAGTGGCACGTTTCTAATGAGCCTAGCCGCGGCATTCTGAATAGTTTGCAGTTTCCTAATCAAGTAGGCTGGGAGACCGAGGTACAAGCTGTTGGCATAGTCAAGCTGAGACGTGACTAGAGCATGGACCCCCATTTTCCGGCAGTTCATAGGCAGGAGTTGGAGCAATCTCCGCAAGGCTTTCAGCTTCCAAAAGCAAGATGAGGAAACTTGGCCAATCTGGGCCTTGCCTGAGAGGTTGGAGTCAAATTTGAAACCTAGATTTCTAGCTGAGGTGACAGGGGTGGTTGCGGGATTTAGAGTTCGGACCGTGGAGGAGAAGGTTGGTTGAAAAACAATACCTCCGTTTTGTCAGCATTTAATTTCAAACAACTGTCTGTCATCCAGGATGAAATATTGTTCAAACAGTGCTTAAAACTATCAAATGCTGCCTCTGCGTGATCTTTAAAAGAGAACACCAGCTGAGTGTCATCAGCGTATTAGACCACTCTAACACCACATTGCTCGACTAACGAAGCAAGGGGGGTAAGATAGACATTAAAAAGAGTCAGGCTCAACGCTGAACCCTGGGGGACTCCACACACGAGAGTACTAGAGGAGGAAACATGGGGGCGGAGAAATACTTGCTGTGACCGGGCATTGAGAAAAGAGCGGAACCAGGCTAGAGTGGTTCCCGTCACTCCCAGAAGCGCCAGTCTCTCCAGCAGAATCCGGTGCAATACCGTATCAAAAGCTGCAGACAAGTCCAGCAGCACAAGCATAGCGCAGCTACCCTGGTCTAAAGATTTGAGTATGGTTTCCGCCACTTCCAGCAGGGCAGTTTATGTGCTGTAGCCCGATCTAAAGCCAGATTGGGAGTCATGTAGATGGTTGTTAGCCTCCAGGAAGTCAGATAGCTGCCTCTGAACTTCCTTCTCAAGGATTTCGGCAGGTGCTGGCAGGAGAGAGATCGGCCTAAAGTTCTTAAGTACTGCTGGGTCCGCGTCCTCTTTCTTAAGGATCGGCAGGACGTATGCCCTTTTCCAGATGGAAGGATAACTGCCCGTTGTCAAAGAAGCATTCCAGATAGAGTTTAAATGGGGGTTCAGCAAAGGGGCCAACAGCTTGAAGAATCTAGCGGGGCAGGGGTCAAGGGGTGAGACAGTTTTGACTTTGTTCAATTCTAAAAGGAAAGCTTCTGGGCAGAATGAGTGAAATTCGGCCCATACATTGGAGTGGACGGGAGACGGAAAAGTCACAGTGAAAGAGGAATAAATAGCTTGAACCTTCTCCTGGAAGAAAATAGATAAGTTATCACAGAAAGTGGCAGAAGGAGCAATGGTACTCATCACGGCTTGTGGCTTAATAAAGCATCAAAAGCGCAAATTTGCATCCATAATGTTTAAAAATATATATTTTTAGCCCAGAGGGAGGGGTCGCTTTGGGACCCTTCCTCACCAGGCCTAGGGGGCATGGTATCCCTACCCTGCCCCTGTGTATCTTTTTTAGACATTTTCCTTAGCACTCAGGACTGAGTCCTGAGTCCTAAGATGGCAGCCGCCACATCGTTGTTGATGTGGGGGCAGCTAATCAGATCTCATCATAAGATCTGTCAGCTACGCAGACCATCCACGGTGTGAAATATGCGAATATTTTTAATCTTAATTTCTCAAATACTACTGAACAGACTTGCACCAATTCACAAAATGGATGCTTTCTGGGCCATGATTTAGCTTTCTCCCAAATTTGGTGTAATTCTGTTCAGCAGTTTTTGCGACATAGCTGTTCAATTTTCCTATGAAAAAGTGAATGAGGAAAATATGTTTTGGGACCCCCCTTTTTCTCGGCACCCCCTTGATGGATAACCCCAAGACTTGCGGAGGGAGAGGAGACTTTTTTGGGAAAGCTTTGTGAACATTTGTGAAACTGCGCCAGAGTAATAAGAAAACCAAAAAAAGCTTTCCCTATGGAAACACGATCCTAAGTATAACTACCCAGTGGCATTGGGTTATATATATAATGCTCCAAAGTTGCCCAAAAGCGTAGGAAGCACTCGGACCATCGTGGTAGCTCATTTGCCTTTAATGGTATAGACACCCCATGCCGAAATAAAACAGCGGTTGTCCGTTCTGCCTGACGCGTTTCGTGAATACTTCCTCAGAGGCTCAGCGGACTCCCAATGTGCAAGTTCGGTCACTCCCAGCTGTATCCTATTTGATAGCACGCCCCCAGATGGGCGGTCCTATATTCGACTGTGCTGAGGCATCTTGGGAGTTATAGTCCCAAACAGTTCACAAATGAAAGCACTGCATTTAAACTGTCGCTTGAGGGCGTCCTTAATCCAACACTTTCGCCCCACACGTGCGGCTCGATAAATATCTCACCTCGTGGCCCCCTTAGGATAGCGGGGTGGTGCACTCCTGGCGGCTGGGCTGCCGCCCATAGATTATGCTCCAAAGTTGCCCAAAAGCATAGGAAGCACTCGGACCATCGTGGTAGCTCATTTGCCTTTAATGCTATAGACACCCCATGCCGAAATAAAACAGCGGTTGTCCGTTCTGCCTGACGCGTTTCGTGAATACTTCCTCAGAGGCTCAGCGGACTCTCAAGGTGCACGTTCGGTCACTCCCAGCTGTATCCTATTTGATAGCACGCCCCCAGATGGGCGGTCCTATATGGCACTGTGCTGAGGCATTTTGGGAGTTATAGTCCCAAACAGTTCACAAATGAAAGCACTGCATTTAAACTGTCGCATGAGGGCGTCCTTAATCCAACACTTTGGCCCCACATGTGCGGCTCGATAAATATCTCACCTCGTGGCCCCCTTAGAATAGCGGGGTGGTGCACTCCTGGCGGCTGGGCCGCCGCCCATAGATTATGCTCCAAAGTTGCCCAAAAGCGTAGGAAGCACTCGGACCAGGTGAGATATTTATCGAGCCGCACATGTGGGGCCAAAGTGTTGGATTAAGGATACCCTCATGCGACAGTTTAAATGCAGTGCTTTCATTTGTGAACTGTTTGGGACTATAACTCCCAAGATGCCTCAGCACAGTGCCATATAGGACCGCCCATCTGGGGGCGTGCTATCAAATAGGATACAGCTGGGAGTGACCGAACTTGCACCTTGGGAGTCTGCTGAGCCTCTGAGGAAGTATTCACGAAACGCGTCAGGCAGAACGGACAACCGCTGTTTTATTTCGGCATAGGGTGTCTATACCATTAAAGGCAAATGAGCTACCACGATGGTCCGAGTGCTTCCTACGCTTTTGGGCAACTTTGGAGCATAATCTATGGGCGGTGGCCCAGCCGCCAGGAGTGCACCACCCCGCTATTCTAAGGGGGCCACGGGGTGAGATACTTATCGAGCCGCACATGTGGAGCCAAAGTGTTGGATTAAGGACGCCCTCATGCGACAGTTTAAATGCAGTGCTTTCATTTGTGAACTGTTTGGGACTATAACTCCCAAGATGCCTCATCACAGTGCCATATAGGACCGCCCATCTGGGGGCGTGCTATCAAATAGGATACAGCTGTGAGTGACCGAACTTGCACCTTGGGAGTCCGCTGATCCTCTGAGGAAGTATTCACGAAACGCGTCAGGCAGAACGGACAACCGCTGTTTTATTTCGGCATGGGGTATCTATACCATTAAAGGCAAATGAGCTACCACGATGGTCTAAATGCTTCCTACGCTTTTGGGCAACTTTGGAGCATAATCTATGGGCGGCGGCCCAGCCGCCAGGAGTGCACCACCCCGCTATTCCAAGGGGGCCACGAGGTGAGATATTTATCGAGCCGCACATGTGGGGCCAAAGTGTTGGATTAAGGACGCCCTCATGCGACAGTTTAAATTCCGTGCTTTCATTTGTGAACTGTTTGGGACTATAACTCCCAAGATGCCTCAGCACAGTGCCGTATAGGACCGCCCATCTGGCAGGCGTGCTATCAAATAGGATACAGCTGGGAGTGACCGAACTTGCACCTTGGGAGTCCGCTGAGCCTCTGAGGAAATATTCACGAAACGCGTCAGGCAGAACGGACAACCGCTGTTTTATTTCGGCATGGGGTGTCTATACCAGTAAAGGCAAATGAGCTACCACGATGGTCCGAGTGCTTCCTATGCTTTTGGGCAACTTTGAAGCATTATATATATATATATATGCGATAGCCTTCGCCACTGCAATCCTCAGCAAAACGGACGAAAACAGACCCAGTACTTGGTGCGAAGTTTTTAATTTGTTATTTAAGTGCCCTTCGTGTCCGCCCTAATATATATATATATATATATATATATATATATATATATATATATATATATATATATATATATGTATATATTACCAGTACCACAATCAGACCTAGGCCAAAACCATGCCAAATGCATCACACAATCGTTACTAAATTGGGAAGAGTCACAAGGATAAGGTGGTCCATAGTTGGGATGGGTGCCAAGTAGAAAGGTACAAAAGACTTGCTGAAATTGTGAAAAAAAATAAAGATACATAAATGATTCTATAAAATGACTAGTGCTCCCTAGTGGGCCAAGTGTTTGCATACACCTATTAAATGTATCACTATATTAATAAAGTATAGCTAAAGATAGCTTGCCAGTGAATACGAGGAGGATTGTTTGTGTGTTAATTTGCAGACAAAACAACATAAGGTTTTTAAAAAATCTGTCTGATTTTCATGTTGTAATTTTACAAAAATGTACATTTGTTTAACCACATAAATCATAATTGTTAGTATAAAGCTAAATGTTTGAAGAGTTATCATTTTACATCCTTAGTACTGTTTTTAATATTACAATTGTAATAGTTAGAACACCTAGTAAATAAATTTGACTAAAGTAATTTATTACAATCGGTAAAATTATTATGTTATTCTGGGCTTGAATATTGTGCACGCATAAGTAGAATTTGCAAGTCAATAAAATAGTTCATGCAAAGAGTAATACTATTAAGCATTTTTGGGCTTCTGTGTTAAATTGTGCAGGCAATTAGAATTTGCAAGTTTCAAAACGGCGAATACTTGGCTGAACAATTATTTGAGCAATCAATGCAACTGGATGTCCTACAATACAAATAGATCTTTTGGGTCTAGCTGCATAACCATTCTTTTCATATAAGTTAGTGGTGTATAAGTCACTTAATGAAGACACACATCAAACTGTTAAAATGGTATGCTTTAATTGCTTAAGCTGTAACAGCTGAACAAACAAATATTCACATGAATATATTTTGGTGCCAAGCAGGAGTCCAGTGCAAACTAAAAACAGAAATATTTGTAAAGCCCTCCTAACAAAAAGAACTTCATTATCTGCTCCATAATCATAGCTCCCTGGGAAGGAGGAAAAAAGATAATCTGAATGGGGTGAAATTATCACAGCATGCAGTTACAATACCCACAGAGCACTCCAAAGGGAAGAAGGCTCATGTCCTGGCCACTAGCAATCAGGAGAACAAGTTGGACAATCGGCTCACCGGCCTTTAGGTGTCGTGGTGCCCTTCGCCTCTGCATGGTGGAGGGATGCCCACGTGCCAAATACAGCTATTACTGCCGACTCAACACTGATTGTCTCAGATAAAGTACCCCGCCAATGCATCAGGATTACTTTCCACAAAACCGAAATATCTGTATTTTTTTGTATTTCAGAAACAAACTCCTGAAGTGAAGATTTATTTTCTGCCTGTGCATGGAGGCTATTGATCATATTTTGCTCTTCCATATCAATCAATCAAGTAGCATTTGTATAGCGTGACTAATCACCCCAGGGGGGGGGGAGTATCCAGGCGCTGTGCTGTGATTATCAATCGAAGAGGCAGGTCTCGAGTCCCTTTCTAAATTGGGTCAGGGAGGGAACAGTTCGGAGGGGGGCGGATTTTCCAGGCTTTGGCTGGCGAGGCGGGCAAATGAGCGTCCTCCGGTGCGGCTGCATTGGATGCGAGGTATCTGAGCCAGGGCGAGGTGTGCGGAGGTTTCTGGTAGGTTGGTGGAAGATCAGGCGGTGCTTTATGTAGGCTGGTTCTTAGTTGTGGAGGAATTTGTAGTCATGGGTCAGGAGCTTGAAATGGCATCTCTTCTGGACAGGGAGACAGTGGAGGTCTGGGTGTTGTGTGTCCTCTTGGGCGGGTTGAGGACCGGTCTGACCGCTGCGTTCTGGTTTGTCTGTAGTCTTTGCATGAGTTTGGTGGTGGTGCCAGCATACAGTGCATTGCTGTAGTCAAAATGGCTGGTGACGAGGGCCTGCGTCACAGTTTTCCTTGTGCTGATGGGGAGCTATCTGAAGATTTTGCAGAGCGTGCGGATCGTGTGGAAGCAGACTGAGGAGACGGCATTGAACTGATATTTCACAGAGAGTTCGCTGTCCAGGATGATGCTGAGGTTGCGTGCATGGTCTTTCAGCGTGGGAGTAGGTCTGAGCTCTGCTGGCCACCAGGAGTCGTTCCAATGGGCGGTGTGTCTGCCGAATATCAGAGCGTCCGTTTTGTCCGGGTTGAGTTTCAGGCAGTTGTCTTTCATCCATATTGCGATGTTCTTCATATAGTTGTGGAAGCTGGTTTTCGTTGAGGTGGGGTCCGTTGAGAGAGAGGACGAGCTGTGTGATGTAAATGTAGGAGATGATATTGATGTTGTGTGATCTGACTATGTCTACGAGTGGTATCATGTAGATGTTGAAGAAGAGTTGGGCTGAGGGATGAGCCTTGGGGTACTCAGCAGATAATGTGCTTGTGTGGCAAGGTGAAGGGAGCGAGGCAGACTCTCTGGGTGCATCACGTGAGGAAGGATGCCATCTATCTGAGTGTGTCGTCTATGATTCCAATCTGGTGTAGTTGAACGATGAGTGTGTTCTGGGAGACGTTGTCGAAAGATGCAGAGAGGTCCAAGAGGATGAGGGTGGCTGATTCTCATTCATCAAGTAGGGTTCAGATGTTGTCTGTTTCGGCAATCCAATCAGGGCTGTCTCAGTGCTGTGGTTGGCTCTGAAACCTGATTGGAATGGGTCCAACAGTGTATTTCTTTCCAGATGGCTGTTGAGTTAGAGGTTGATGGCCTTCTTGAGTCCCGGTAGTAGAGGGTAGGTCAACTGACGACGTGCTACTTGCACACCATACATGAGGAACTCCTTGTGTTCAAACCTACCGGGTACTGTGATGCCTGGTTAGTCCACAACTTGGGGTAGTTCCAGTACTACCAGGTATCTGACTAGTGAGTCGTATGGTTGATGTGAGTGTGCAGCCACAACAACCTTTGAGTTTTAAGTTGTAGATAGTAAATATTTTTAGTACAAACCTGTTTTTTGGTCCTGACGAATCGCCCGTAGATTATTCATTTGGCGAGAAACATGTTGACCTTTCACCTATAAGAGCGCCATAACTTGAGACATAACCCTCAGCCTAGCGCCTTATATTCTTTGTTTTTACTTAGGGTAGGAGACCCCTTGATTAAAGTTATCGTTGCTGGTACTCCCAACCCTATTTTAGATTCACTATTAATACACATTCATCTACACATACTAGACCCCTCACCCCCACATCACCTAAATGGCTGTTGGAAAAAGATCTCCGTTAAAGTGCCCCTACGATAGGGAGCCCGTCGGGTATTGCACCGCCGACCCGACGAGGAGCAGCCCGATGATGAAGCATGACACCCTGCCGGGTGTGTGAGGGCAATATAATCCAATACAATGGATTCCCAACTTTGAACTATTCTGGTCAGGTTGGCAAGTATTCCCTTTGTTTAACTCTTCATTTAACTCTCTCATCAAAGGAACAGCATGAACTTGTTTTTCTAGACTTCTTGAGGACTTTGGCAGGAAACAGTAGAAGGGAGATGGAACGGCAGCTCTGGAGCTCACAGGGGTCAACCAAAGGTTTTTGAGGAGGGGTCTCCCCTCTGCATGTTTCTCTGCGTCGGGAAAGGTGGCTGTAGTAGTGGAGGCATTGAGGATGGTGATGACCTGGTGGCTGATCTCGTTCCTTCAGAGGTTGAAGAGTTGATGGGGGCATGGGTTGGTGACTGCTCCACAGTGGATGGAGTTCATCGGGGTGGTTGTTGTTGGTGTGCTGAGTTGTTCCCATGTTCTGAGTGGGTGGTTGGTAGTTGTGGTTGTTGGGTTGCTGAAGAGGTCGGTGGCTTTGAAGCTTCTGTAGAGGATTGCTATCTTGTTGTGGAAGTGGTCGGCGAGGGTGTCGCAGAGTTCTTGTAAGGAAGAGATCTAGTTTTCTGTGGCTGACGGGCAAGTGAACTCTGATAATGGTGAAGAGTTCCTTGGTTTGGTTGGTGCTGGTCTTGATCCAGTGTATCAGGGCCTCCTTTTTTGTGGCTTTGAGCCAGTGGTGGTTGTTGTTGATGGCTGACTTGTGGCCAGTCTTCTTTCCAGTTGCTTACACCTGAATTTGGGTGCGCTGAGTTCTGGTGTGTTCCAGCTGGCTCGTTTTGTCGGTCTTGGTGTTTTGGCTGGTTTGGTGGGGGTGACTTTGTTGGCAGCGCTGGTGATCCAGGCACTGAAATTATCTACTGTCCGGTCGCGGTTGGTGGTGATGTTGGGCTGCGTGGTACTGAGGGCGTCGGTCCATTGCTGATGAGCAACCTTGGTACAGCTGCAGTAGGGAGCACTGTGTCGATTGGGGGCGGTGTGTGGCAGACTGGTGAGGGTTAGGTGTTCAATGGAGTGGTCTGTCAAGGTGAGTACCGAGGTGTGGCTGTATCTGACCAAGTTGCTGGATGTGAAGATGGGGTCTAGCATGTGTTCTGCTTTGTGTGTGGGGTCGGTGACTATCCTCTTAAGGTCGACGTTGTTTGGTCTTTCCAGGAGGTCGGTGGGGTCGTCCAGGTGGAAGATGAGGTCTTTCAGGAAGATGTAATGTTTGGCTTAAACGGCAAGCAGGGTGATGAATTCGGTGATTGCTTCGCTAAGGCTGGTTTGTGGTCCTGGCGGTCTTTATGTGAGGGTGCCTTTGATGGTGTTTTTTGCATCGACGCGAAGCTGGAAATTCATGTGTTCCATTATTGGCGTGGTGTCGTCTTTGATAATGGTGCAGGTGATGGATTCCTTGTGTACGATGGCGATGCCTCCTCTGTGTCTGTTGGTATGATCACGGTGTCTCATCCTGTAGCTGTTGGGGGTTGCCACGGTGATGTCTGGGATGATGTGGGGGTAAGCCAGGTTTCCGTGATGAAGGTCACGTCGCGGCGATGGTGGAGATGGTGTCACAGATTTCAGTGGCGTGTTTGAAGAGTGATCTGGCATTGATCATGAGGCAGTTGAGTCGATCAGGGGGCATCGGCATCTGAGGCTGGTGTGGCGTGGGCTGGGTGAAGTGGTTTTTGACGGTGCTGGGGTGGAGGTGAATTGCCGGTGGATGCAAGTGATAGCTCCCACTGTGGAGCGCAGGAATGTGAGGCAGCAGTTGTTGTGTTCAGGGTCTAGGGCTCAGAGTTCTTCGGTGGAGTACTGTTGGAGTGTGAGTGGCCAGTGTTCCTGGTGCTGGTCGCGGTCAAAGCATGGATGGGTGCAGACGGGCTTTGTCAACAATAGAGGGGACTGTATGGCTTTTTATTGAGGTCCAGCATAAGTGCCCAGTCAGATCCTACTATTTAAAGGTATGCTGTTCCTCTTATAGTGGTGCCTAGAAAATGATAGTCAGTAGACCAACCAGCGTCGTTTGTAATGACCAGCTTGGTCGTGTCTGACGTGAGAAGGAGAGTGGAGGAATTCCTTCTTTCGGAACTATGGTCCTCACACACCCAGCAAGCTAGGTGTCATGCTTCATCATATGGACTTGCTCCTCGTTGGGTCGGCGCTGCAATACCCAACGGGCACCCGTAAAGGGGCTCTTTAACGGAGATCTTTTGTTCCTTGCCGTATGATGAAGTGGGGGTGTGTGGCCTGTAATGTGTAGATATAGTGGAAAGGTGAATTAAAAGAAGAAAGATAGTCCAAATAAAACCTTTTTATTCAGGTTGGCTATCCACCTCAATAAAACAAACAGAGTGGCAGCTTGTCTGACACAAGGGTTCAGTTAAAGCTATGCTCATCTCTCCAGGTCAACATGTTTCATACCTAATGGTCAGTTTGATCCGTGGCAATTCTTCAAGACCTAATCAGTGAATCTATCTGCACCTCGTGGTGGGGCTTCTTGCTACCTACCACGTGTAAACACTACGGGTAAAATTCTCTGTAGTGTTGTTCAGTAACCTCCCTAGATTGAAAGTGTCACCTCAGTCGCTGCACTGCGGATCAAGAAGACACCTGGAACATGGTGTCCCTTCCATTGGGGAAACGAGGCCGAATCACCTACCCCTCCTCGCCGGCACCGGGCTTGCCTTCGGCGCAGCGGTAAAGTCATGGGAGGTGGAAGGGGCTGTCCGTAAGGCAGGAGGCAGGGGGCTGGAGCAGTGGGAAAATCGAAAACGGTACAATCAGCAAACAGCAAAATAAAGTTTAGTGAGTGGTATGGCGATACTGCCGAGAAGTATTTACAGTATGAACAGAGGTCAACTAGCCAAACACAAAATGTCAAACAGCAAAAGTAATACTAGTATTACCACACACGATAGGCCAAACCGATGGAGGAGGGACAGTGACTCGAATAGCAGTTCAAGTATATCTTGAGGACCGGGAGAGTGCCTCAGCACTATGAGGATAGGCAGCGGAAGACCTAAAAAGTCAAGGGCTACTCACTAGATGCACGCTGCGGCCTCCATTAAGTAGCCCTGGGAGCTGGGAGGGGCTGTCTGGGAGGCAGGAGGGCAGAAGGCTGAAGCAGTGGGAAAAGAAAAAACTGTGCAGTCAGCAGACAGACAAGCAACAAAACAAAGTTTAGTTAGGGGGAGGGAGATACTGCTGAACAGGATGCACAATGCGGGCAGAGGACAATTGGCCAAACAGAAAATGCCAAAAACAATACAAATAATACCAGAGCACAATTAGACAAACACAAAATGTCAAACAACAAAACTAATACCAGTTTCACCACACACAATAGGCCATACCGATGGAGGAGGGACCTGGCTCGAACAGCGGTTTGAGTGTAGCTTGAGGACCGGGATGGTGCAACTGTGCTATGAGGACAGACAGCGGGGGAGCGGCGTGCTAGACCTAAAAAAGCTTGAAAAACTACCTAACTTACTTGCCCTGGGCAGGAAAAATATGCACTGAAAGGCCTGCCCTCAGTATGGCAGAATTGCTGACTCTTGGTCTGGCAGCACATGACCCAGAGTTTACGCATACGTCCCTTCACGTCAGAACCCAAGAGCATCACCGGACGTTCCGCAAAGCTCAACCATCAGCTCCACCCTGTTCAACACCTACATGACGGCCCTGGCCAACATCGCCAAAACGCATGGCGTGAACATAATTTCCTATGCAGACAACACCCAGACAATCCTCTCACTCTCAGAGGAACCCTCCATCATCAGGACTAACCTCCACAACGGCATGACGAGCGTCTCTGACAGGATAAAGACCAGAACTCAGCGGCTAGACTCATCCTGAACCTCCCCAAAATGACCCACATCTCTCCCCACCTCAAGAAACTTCACTGGCTCCCCGTCCAGAAAAAGTGCCAATTCAAGATGCTGACACATGCCTATAAGGCCCTCCACGACCAAGGATGAGCATAAATAAACCACCGCCTCAACTACCACCAACCCTCCAGACACCGTTGCTCCAATGCCCTAGTACTCGTGCACACTTTCTGCATCCGTCAAAGCTACAGCCAAGGTCGCTCCTATTCCTATTTTGCTGATCAGTCTTGGAACGACCTTCCCCTCTGCCTCGGAACAGCGATATGGGGCTTAACTCCAGACAGGGTATGTGGGGTCAGTCTCAGTGCAGAGCAAGACAGTTATCAAAGCAACAATAAACTATGAAAGTCCAACCTAGTATCCACGGACTGGGCCGTAGGGAGATATATTAGGAATTGAATAAATTGTGCGGGGAGGGATAAATCACATGTAGAGAAGGAAACACCATTAGCTCTAATTGAATTACCACAATGACTGTGGAAGAAGAGCCATATAAGTGGATATAAGGTATCCATATGGATGTAGGGATGTGGATGGCAAATACGCATTTGTCATGGTGGATTACTTTCCAATATGGACGGAGGTTAAATTTGTAAGAGAAGTGAAGACTGAAATAGTCATTGAGTTTGTAAAGAGGTGTTGATGAAGGAAGGGTGTCCTGCAACATTTATCACAGACAATGGACCGCAATTTATTTCAGAGGAGATGAAGGCAATTCCTAAAGTGTTTTAATGTAACTCCGCATGAAACAAAGCTTTATTATTACAGAACAACTTACAGTAGAAATGTTCAGTGGTGTGTTGGGCGAGTGCTTTCACTTAGTTGGTGTAAGTGGGTTGGCATGAAAGGAAGAGGTTTGGTGTAAGTGGGTTGGCATGAAAGGAAGAGGTTTAAGGGTTACAAGACTAGTTCTAACTTGGTGAGTGGAAAATCTACATTTGATATGTTGAGAGATAGGACTCCAGGTACCATTGCCCCTGTTCTGCCTGGATGGGTAAGTGTGGGAAAAATGAAGTTGAGTGAAAGAGTAAAGTCAAAAAAGGTGATGAGAACAGGGAAATAAGAGGAACGTTCTGAGTGGGTACCTGTAAAGTGGTAAAAGTAGGAAAGGTGGATTAAATGTTGGATCCGAAGCATGTGGTCAGGGTTTATGACAACACAGTTGTGCTGGAAGGAGAGGCGCTGAATGTGTGAAAAATTGCAGTTGTAATGAGAGAAGGTGTGATGGGAGTAGAAGTGAGAAGCGAATGTAAAATTAATGTGAGAGCGGTAAGGTTAGGTGAAGGAACCTGGTGAGCGAGAGACTGCTACCCAAGAGGTATGAGGACTATGTTTTGTCTGACAAATAATTCTATATCTGTACATGTTATGTTATGTTATAGGGGTATTTGTAAAGCGCACGGCTACTCCTAGGAGTGTCCCGGCGCTAACTAACCCAGTTGTCAGAGCAAATGCAGCGACTACGGGTGACTCCACTCTCATTGAAACAGCCAGGTTTTTAACTTTCTTCTGAAACTGAGAAGAACCTGTTCCTGTCTCAGATGCGGCGGTAAACTATTCCACAGCTTAGTAGCGGTCACCTGAAACGAGCGACCGCCCAGCCGAGATCGACACCCAGAATGTCTAGCAGGGATCCCGCCCTCCTGAACCTTTGTTGGACACCTCTAGTGTAGATGATGCAAATACAGGTTTGCACTTGATTGAAAAAGAAGTAGTCATTGACATAACATGAACGGATTCACCTTGAAATAGAAACAACTTCCAAGAGAGACATCTACTCGCAGTTCCAACGCAAACCTTAAAAGCTGGTCCTCTCAGGCATGACGTGGGCACCCAGGATGCCTCTAAAAGAGGGTGAAGCCTTGACATTGTTTTTAAGACTGTGCTCTCCCCCATCCACAGGCTTGATGAAGAGGCTTTCCACAGATATGGATTCCCACTTCAGATGATCAAGGTGATGCTCAAGGGTGGGCACGTGGACCGCGTCCCCCACGCTGTACATTGTGTTCTAGCACAAGCGGACACTTAATATGACTTTTGCGGTTTTGTGGAGTGGATCTTTGTGACAAGCCATGTGCACGAGACTAACAATCTCATAGTTCTTGCATTTCAAGACCTGGATAATGTAGCGCTTAGAAAACATCAACGTATGCAGTAGGGCTGACGAGTTTCTAGCTATTGGCTGTGCAAATAAAATCACTGTAATTGCAGAGGACTTCAAATATTCACTTAATCATTATAGTATGCCAGTCAATGCCGTAAAGCGCACAAGCATGCACAATATTTCATGGGAATAACCACTTCTGACATGGAAATACTTTTTACAGTGCTTAATTTGACCTGGTGGTTACTGCCAGGTTACTTACCAGTAATCTTCATTACTCTGAGTCCTGGTTTTCCTGTTCCATTTCGGGGCCTGTCTCTCCCTCATTGGTTTCTGGTTCTGGTGATTGTTTTTATTTTCCTTTGAGTTTCTTTGGTATTCTCAGGCTGTCTGGGTGACGTACTTCCCCCTTTATGCCTGCTGGGTAGGTAGCGCTATATTGGGGGAAGTATTATGACCATAGCTAGGTAACACGTTCTGTGGAGCATATGAGCCGCTCATGGATAAGCAATGGGACGTGAAAACGGATGAGGGTAGCGCTCACCAGCACTCATTTTTGAGCAAGAGAGAGGAAAAGCACTAAAGGGACAAAGAAGAAGGAAGAGAAAGCTGAAAAATAGACACAAACAAAGCCAAAAGCAGGGATGGAATAGAACCTGAAAGAGTGAGATAAAGAGACAGTCAGTGTCTGCGATGACTGAAAGATGCATGAGGTGGTATCAAGACTACCCACCTTGGTGTTCGGCACCCCTGATATTCGGTAGCACCAGGTGCAAACATCTGAGCAAAACTTGGGCCCGGCACTTATTTTTTTTACAAATTAAGCACTGACTGTATGTAGTTAAAATAACAAGGTGACGAGCGCTTTCCCAATGATAGATTTACATGTAGACCTTTTTGCTTGGTGAGCTTCTTTGAACATTGTGTGATCTTGGGCTGCTGGTGCTCAGGAACTCCTAGACCCTGGTTACCTCTAGGCACGATCAGATGTGATAATTATTGCATCCAATACAAATCAAACACCTAGGTATTCGCATAGTCAAAGATTTGGGGAATAGCATGCAGATTTCGATGCTTACAACTTCAAAACCCAAACCAAAATGCATGTCTCAGTAAATATCAGGCCCTTTTTGTATGATAAGTTCATGAAGGCATGACCTTCTGAAATTTAATGAAAATTGTGATCTTTAGTGCACCAGGCGGGATAAAAATCACACC
Source organism: Calotriton arnoldi (assembly GCA_963921515.1). Classification (NCBI taxonomy): domain Eukaryota; kingdom Metazoa; phylum Chordata; class Amphibia; order Caudata; family Salamandridae; genus Calotriton; species Calotriton arnoldi. The sequence goes on along the minus strand of CAWUFW010003345.1, from coordinate 855,416 downwards.
ACTTGCAATTGTAATCCCTGCACAAACATTTTTGTGCATGGATCACACTTTAATGGGCCACTTGTGATCTGGCCCATAAAGTATAAAGGGATTATCTTGCTCAAAGGAAGGAATTTGATGATGCTAACTCCAACATACACAAATAGGAGATCTTGAGATGGTGGTGGCAGCCGTGATAGTGATGGTGTGATTGGTGGTGGTTTGGTAGTTGTAAAGGTGCAATAATGGTCGTCTTAGTTAGGTGAAATGTTGTTGCTGGATCTGATAAACGGTGCCTGGGTGCTGGATATTGATACAGTAAGGATTTCTGTGAGACATACCTCTGCATCAAGTGCTACTTGGGATAGAGCTGTGCAAACCGCCTCTAAAGTGCTGTTGCTAGGTCCCTTGACTGATGGTTGCATTGGCAATCAGCAGAAGCAGCACCAAGGTCACAAGCTTTGAAGTTAGGTTTGACCCAAGCAACATAATGAACTCCTAAATCATTCCACTGCTACTTCATGCCACTCTGACATCTTGCATATTGCTCCTTCCATCCCTCTTGATGGTGCCCTGGTAGTGGTGAGAACTTCTTTTCACTCCCTACGTGAATGCACAAACTCACTATACCCTTTCCGGCCAGAAAGTTAATTCATTCATCTGCACGTGGCTCAGGACACTGCAGCAAGACTGGTAACAAAGACTTCCATCTCAACAACCTATAAACAGCTACAAAGGCTTCATTCCAATGACAAAACCTCAGCATCATCTCCAAATACATCCATGGGAAGTCCTCATGCTATCCTTTGGACATCCCTAGGTCCCTCTTGAGTTTATCCAAAACTAAACATCTCCAGATTGGGAAGACAGGGAAGTTTAAAAGGAGAAAGAACCTTTGAAGTTTGAGGACCATGTCTGTGGCAGCCACAGTGAAACAGTCAGCTCACCGTCACTGTTTCTTTCTGAACCATCTACGCACCCACTCCTCCTTCCCAGGAATAACCGTGAAGGGGATTTGTTTTCATCGCTGTGCTACTGAATGTATTCAATCTTCCTTCATTCTTTTGTAATGTTGTTCCTTCCAGCCCCCTCCTTCCGTCCTTCCTTTTTTGCTTCCATTTATTTCTTATATAAATGTATCAGTCCTGTCTTCTGTCTACTTTCTTCCTTTCTTTGCTCCTTACTCCCCCTCTTTAATTGAAACAATTTCTGCTTTCTTTCTTTCTTTCCTTCCATCCGTCATCCCTTTGAACCCTCCTTCTTGCTTACCATACATAGTATCTTCCTTCCATCACATCCACTCACCTTGAGACCACTAAAGCACAGGTCTTCTGATGGAACTCTACCAGCAAAGACCTTTGTAGGTGGCCTGAAACCAATACCAGCATGAGATGTCCCAGGTTCCCAGTGGTCCCTGGCATGTACCAAAGTAAGCTGGAAATCCTCTCGCAAACAGACAGCAGAGACCTGTGATAATGTGGGGCCCCTGTAATGTGTATAGCTTGAGGTATCAGAGTTGCTTGTTGACATTTACATTAGGTTGAAGTTCTCTTTGTACCACTGATGTGTGAGTACCAGGTTTGCTGCTCCTTCCTCTCCGTAGTCATTCCTTTATCAGTCGTAGTTAGTAGGGGTGTGCAAAATTCACATAATTTGTTTTTACGAAATTACAGCAAAATTAAGTGAAATTACGTGCAAATATGCAAAATGCAAATCTGTCACTTTGTGCTATATTTTAGCTTGAAATACGTCTTTGTGTCAGGACAAATTTAAGCAAAAAGCACTGCGAACAACAGTTGCTCACGTTCTGTTGTTTGGGAGCGTTCCCTGTAAAAACTTTTTTACCCCAAATGGCAATACTCATGTTAAATGTTTACCACAAATGGCACATAATGACACTGTTAGAAATGGGGATCTCTAGTTGGCAGAGGTAGGTACCTTTGTCCAAATAGGGGCCCTTGCTTCTAGTCAGGGAAGGGGGATACACTCCTAAAATAACCCCTGCTCACCCCCTTGGTAGCTTGGCACGAGCAGACAGGCTTATCTCAGAGGCAGTGTGTAAAGCATTTGTGAACACATAAAGTAACACAGTGAAAACACTACAAATGGACACAACACCAGTTTAGAAAAATAAGTAATCTTTATCTAAACAAGACCAAACGACAAAAATCCACAATACAGTATTAAAAATAAGACTTTCAAATGGTAGAAATAGTTCAGTTTAATGCAAGTTGTAAATGCGACACTTTTCCAACAAAGTACCTTAGATGCGTCACGCAAAACAAACAAAAGGGTCGCAGGGAAGGTGATGCATCAGTTCCTTGCTTCGGGTGAGGTGATGCGTCTGTTCCTTACTGCGTTCCGGTGATGATGCGACAAGATGGCGCCTTGATGCGTGACGACGATCCGGTGCGATGCGACAAAATGGCGGCTAGCGAATCGACGGCCCGGTACGATGCGTGCACGTTTGCAGCCGCATGGCAGGTGCTGCGACGGTCTTCTCGGTGATGCGTCGGGACCCGGTGTGGATGCGGCGCGCTTCTTCCTGGTTGCTCGGCGAGGCGTCGGGACCAGGGGCGGATGCGGCACACTTCTTCTCCGTGGTTCGGAGATGTGTTGGGAATCGGTGCGGATGCGACACGCTTTTTCTCGTTGCGTCGATCTTCTAGCTCCCAGCGACAAACAGTCTCTAGAGGTCCTAAACAGCAGCAGGCACCTCTTTGCAGGTTAGAATTCCCAGCAAGGAAATTCAGGGGAGCTGGTGGTGAAGTCTTTGTGTCCCTGAGACTTCAGAACAGGAGGCAAGCTCAGTTTTAAGCCCTTGGAGATCTTTTCTTCAAGCAGGTGACAAAGCAAACAGCAAAGTCCTTTTTCTCCTTTCCTTGGCAGCAAGCAGCCACTGCAGGCCAACCCCAGGCAGCAACCAGCACAGGGGAAATATTCCTCCACAGCTTATGCGGCTCTTCTCCTTGGCAAAGGTTCCTCTTGATTTCCCAGAAGTGATCTAAAGTTCTGGGGTCTGGGTCCCCCTTTTTATACACACAAATTATTTGTTCTCTGAAGGCAGAGAGTGTCTGTACCCAGCCAAAACCAGTTCTGTCCTCACTGGTGCAGCTTCCTGTCAGGAGGTGGAGACAGCATTGTTGAAAGCAGACCTGGACCAGGCAGGTGAAAGGAAATCTCTTCCCCCTACTCTAAATTCAACCCAGGTCCCATTCAGCCCAGCCCTGACTCATCAGACTGCTGGAGCCGCTGCCCTCTTCCAGCTCCTGTCACTCACAAGCCAGACATGCAATACACAAACCTAGCAGAGGCACACTGGATGGTTAGGCAAGAAAATACCCACTTTCTAAAAGTGGTATTTTCAAACACAGAATGTAAAAATCACCCACACTAAAAGATGTACTTTGACATTCTGAGTTCAGGCATACTAAACTTTATTTTCCTATCTTGTTCCTAGGGCCAGTTATGTTTATAAGATGTTATAAACTAACTGCCCATTCTGGCCTATGGGAACAGATAGCCTTGCAATAGTGAAAAACGAAATTGGCTGTAATTCACTATCAGGACATGCTACACACATCAGGGCATGTCCTACCTTTCACATACAATACACCCTGCCCTTGGGCCTACCTTAGGGGTGACTAACATGTAGAAAAGGGAAGGTTTAGGGACTGGCAAGTGGGTGCACTTGCCAAGTCGACATGGCAGTCCCAGACTGCACACAGGCTCTGCAATGGCAGGCCTGAGCCATATTTTACAAGCTGCTTCTGTGGGTGGCACAATCAGTGCTGCAAGCCCACCAGCAGCATTTGATTTACAGGCCCTGGGCACTCATGGTGCACTGTACTAGGGTCTGACAAGTAAATCAAATAAGCCAATCATGGAGTCACTAATCCATTACAACAATTTACAATAGGGAGCACTTGCACTTTGGCACTGAACAACAGTGGCAAAGTGCCCAAAGCATCTAGACCAGCAAAAACATAGCAAAAATACAGGAGGCAACAGCAAAAAAAATGGAAGGGAGACCCACGCCAATGGTGCCAGGTTTCACACGTGTCCCCTCCAGCTGAAATGGGGGGACAACTACCCACCCTCTTGGGAGTTCTCTTCACTAAGGCGGAAAAATCTGGACAGACCATCAGCATTGGCGTGTTCTGTACCAGGGCGGTGTTCCACCGTGAAGTCCATCCCCTGTAGGGAAATGGACCACCTCAACAGCTTTGGGTTCTCCCCCCTCATCTGCATCAACCATCTGAGGGGCCTGTGGTCTGTCTGAACCCGCAAGTGAGTCCCAAACAAGTATGGTCTCAACTTCTTCAGTGCCCAGACCACAGCAAATGCCTCACGCTCAATCGCACTCCACCTCTGTTCCCGGGGAAGTAACCTCCTACTAATGAAGGCTACGGGTTGGTCTAGGCCCTCTTCATTCAACTGTGAGAGCACAGCCCCCACACCATGCTCTGAAGCATCTGTCTGCACAATGAATTCCCTTGAGAAGTTGGGCGCCTGAAGCACGGGCGCCGTGCACATGGCAGATTTCAGGGCATCAAAAGCTTTCTGGCAGGCATCAGTCCAGTTCACTTTCTTGGGCTGCTTCCTGGACGTCAGCTCTGTCTAGGGTGCAACAATGCTGCCATATCCCTTGACAAATCTCCTGTAATACCCTGTGAGTCCTAAAAAGGCTCTCACCTCTGTCTGAGTCTTGGGGGGTTCCCAAGCCAGGATGGTATCAATCTTGGGCTGTAGGGGCGTCACCTGGCCGCTCCCAACCTGGTGTCCCAAGTACACCACAGAACCCTGCCCGATCTGGCACTTACTCGCCTTGATCGTGAGGCCTTCCCTCCGCAGCGCCTTCAACACTTCCCAGAGGTGGTGCAGATGTTCCTCCCAAGTGGCACTGAACACTGCAATGTCATCCAGGTAGGCGGCACTGAAATCCTCCAGTCCAGCCAACACCTGGTTGACCAACCTCTGAAAGGTGGCTGGGGCATTCTTCATCCCAAAGGGCATCGCCCGGAATTGGTAGTGCCCATCTGGTGTGGAGAATGCTGACCTCTCTCTTGCCCCATCAGTTAAGGCGATCTGCCAGTACCCAGACGTTAAGTCAAACGTACTGGGGTACCGGGCAGCTCCCAACCGATCAATGAGCTCATCAGCTCTGGGGATGGGGTGCGCGTCAGTCCTGGTGACTGAATTGAGCCCACGGTAGTCCACACAGAACCGGAGTTCTGGTGTGGCATCGGGTGCGGCAGACTTCGGGACCAAGACCACTGGGCTGGCCCAAGGGCTGTCTGAGGGCTCAATCACCCCTAGCGCCAACATCTTGGTGACCTCCTCCTTGATGCAAGCTCTGACCCTGTCAGTCACTCTGTAAATTTTATGTCTTACTGGAGGACTGTCCCCAGTGTCCACCTCATGGATGCACCACTGAGTGACACCGGGGGTCAGGGAGAACAGGTCAGGGAACTGTCCCAACAGTTGGCGACGGTCACTCTGCTGCTCATGGGTCAGGGAATTAGAGAGATTCACACCGTCCACTGACCCATCTTGCTCCTTTGCAGATACGAGGTCAGGAAGAGGCTCAGTCTCCTCTTCCATCCCAGCATTTGTTGCTAAGAGCATGCCCACTTCGGACCTCTCCAAGTGGGGCTTCAGGCGGTTCACAATCAGGACCCGCAAGGGGTTCCTGGGAGACTGCAAGTCCACCAAGTAGGTGACGTCACTCTTGCGCTCCACCACCTCAAATGGTCCGGTCCACTTATCCTGGAGCGCACAAGGCTCCACTGGGGCCATGACCCAAACTTTCTGTCCAGGCTGAAACTCGATCAGAGTGGCATTCTGATCATACCACCATTTCATCTCTTCCTGGCTGGCTTCCAGATTCGCCTGAGCAAGTTGTCTGAAACGCCTAGTCTGGTTTCTGAAGGCCAGCATGTAGCTATATACATCCTGGGGAGGTTTACTGGGAGCTTTCTCCCAGCCTTCTTTCACCAAACTCAGAGGTCCTCTTACAGGATGGCCGTACAGTAATACAAAGGGACTGAACCCTAAGGACTTCTGTGGCACCTCTCTGTAAGCAAACAGAAGGCATGGCAAGAGGACGTCCCACTTACGCCTCATGGGTTCCTCAAGACCCATAATCATGCCTTTCAGGGTCCGGTTGAATCTCTCAACCAGTCCATTACCTTGGGGGTGGTAAGGAGTGGTGAACTTATAGGTTACACCACACACCTGCCACAGGGACTTCATATACTTAGATATGAAGTTGGTACAACGGTCTGACACCACCTCTCTGGGGAACCCCACACGGTAGAAAATCCCCATCAATGCACGACCCACCACGGGGGTCGTCACAGTCCAGAGAGGGATGGCTTCCGGGTACCGGGTGGCATGGTCCACCAAGACCAGGATGAACCTGTTGCCCATGGCTGTCTTGGGATCCAGAGGCCCCACAATGTCAATACCCACCCTCTCAAGGGGGGTGCTGACCACAGGGAAAGGTTGGAGAGGAGCCTTGTGCTTCCTCCCACTCTTACCACTTGCCTGGCAATTCTGAAAGGTCCTGCAATGAGTGTCTGAACTCTTGCGCATTTGGGGCCAGTAAAAGTGGGTGACAACAAGCCTTTCAAAGGTCTTGTCTTGCCCCAAATGTCCTGCTAACGGCACATCACGAGCCAGACCCAGTAGGAAGGCTCTGAAGCGCTGGGGTACCACCAGCACACGGGCTGACCCAGGCTCAGCAACCTTAGGCTCAAAATATAGGAGACCATTCTCCCAGTAAATCCAATGTGATCCAGACTGATCACCTGCTGCCTGGTTTGCAGCCTGTTGTCACAAACCCACAAGAGAAGGGCACTTCTTCTGCTCCTCGCAGAACTCTTCCCTGGAGGGTCCTCCTTCCTGTTGCCAATGGGTCAGCTCAGGCAGGTCCCCCAGTTCAGCCACTTTTTCCCCTTTAGACTCCAGGGCATACCCCTCAAGGTTTGCCTCCTCCTGGACCGTGGGAACTACGGGGGCTGGTTTCCCACGCCCCCTGCCTCTTCTCTTTAAGGCAGGCACCTGGGCCGCTCTTTCAGGCTCCAGGTCCTCCTGAATGCCCTTACCGGCTGCCATTGACCGAGTGGTCACACATGCCCACTCAGGCAGACCCAACATCTCTAAATGAGACCTTCTCTCCACCTTAGCCCAAGGGGAGCTCTCCAAATCATTGCCTAGCAGACAGTCAACAGGCATGGCTGGCCTCACAGCTACTTTCAAGGTACCTGAGACCCCCCCCACTCAGAGGGAACCTGTGCCACCTTGCAGAGGCACTCTGAGTTGTCAGCGGCAACTACAGGGTAGAATGTGTTGGGGACCACCTGCTCTTCAGACACAAGCCGACAACTGACAGCTGTCACACTGGCTCCGGTGTCTCTCAGAGCCTCCACACTATGGCCATTGATGGTCACCCACTGCCTGTTCTTTTTAGTGATATCAGGCAGATGAGCCCTAGGGACCATCTCACTGTCTCCTAAGGAGACAAGGGACATCTCTGCGGGACCCCACCCACCTTGGGCACCCATCTCCTCCCCCAAGGCTACACTAGCCATTTCCCGGGGTGGTGCACCAGTGGGTGCAGAGGTCACTGTGTTGGGACACTTGGGACTTCCTCTGAAGTGACCCACCTGTCCACAGCTAAAACAGGTCTTGAGACCCTTGTGCTCAGTCTTACCTGGCGGGACCCATGGTCTTTTGTCAGCGGGAGGCTGGGAACCCTTACCTTGGTTCCCTTGGGGATTACTGTGGGGCCCTTTTTGGAACTCCTTTTGTTTACCCTTGTCCCCCCCACTCTTATGCTGGGGACCCTGCCCACCTTTGGCGGAGTCTCCCACAAGACCCTTGTGGACCCTGGTAATGACCCAGCGGTCCGCCTCCATAGCAAGCTTCCCGGGATCAGTCAGCTTACTATCAATCAGGTGCTGGCGTAGCTCTGGAAAACAACTACTGGAGAAGTGCTCCCATGCAATCAAATCACAGAGCGCCTGAAAATCATTTACTTTGTTACCCTTCACCCAACCATCCAATGCTCTGCAAAAAAAAGACACATATTCCACCCAGGTGCTAGACTCCAGCTTCTTGCAATTTCTAAATTTCTGCCTATAAAGCTCTGGGGTAAATCCATATCTGGCTATTAAGGCTTCCTTCATGGGGGCATAGGACACCTGATCCTCATTGGGCAGAGCTAGTAAGGTTTCCCTTCCTTCACCCATGAAGCGGCCCCACAGCCCCGCTCCCCAATCTTTCTCAGAGATTCTATGGGACATTATGGCTACCTCATAAGCCTTAAACCACTGCCCAATGTCCTCATGCTTCTGAAAATCCTTAATCACATCTTTGGGAATATATACTTTTCCCTCTACAGGCACTGACGGTGTGCTGATACCAGAGGGAGTGATCTCTAAGCGCTTCGCCTTTAGCTCCAGCTCCCTCAACACTCTCTCATGCTTTAAAAGCATCTTCTTTTCCTCCATGGCCAATCTCTTACTCTCCAACTCCAATTTCTTACTCTCTATGTCACCCTGGCTCCCCAGTTTGAGCTTAGCAAGCTCCATCTCATGCACTCTGCTTTTCTCCCTGTCCTCCAACTCTTCTGGAGACAGACCCTTTGAAGACACACTGCTGCCCTCCCTGGGAGACACTCCCCCACCAGTTAGGTCAACTAACCCATCCTGCTGCCCTTCTAAATTCTCCCCCTCCACCCTTAGGATCCTCAGTCTGCCCACTGGCATTCCTTGCTTCCAACCAGGCCCTCAGCACCTTTTGGAATTCTTCTTTCCTGGTAAGGCCTCTTATAGAGATTTTAAATTTGTTTCAGATGGTTTTAAGTTGTGACACAGTGTAGGTATCCACCCTCTCTTCTTCAAATTCAATATCAACAGATGCAATGGATCCTTGTTTGCAAATGGTGAAAATTGGCAGTTCTCAAGATGCAAAAAATTCCAAGGAAAAATTCTACCAAAATGTATGTGGTTGCGTAATGGTCTGCACTCACTAGTAGTGTACACCAATCACTGTATGTAAATCACAAATGCAAGTCCAGGATCCTCACCGCTGACCACCAATGTTAGAAATGGGGATCTCTAGTTGGCAGAGGTAGGTACCTTTGTCCAAATAGGGGCCCTTGCTTCTAGTCAGGGTAAGGGGGATACACTACTAAAATAACCCCTGCTCACCCCCTTGGTAGCTTGGCACGAGCAGACAGGCTTATCTCAGAGGCAGTGTGTAAAGCATTTGTGAACACATACAGTAACACGGTGAAAACACTACAAATGGACACCACACCAGTTTAGAAAAATAAGTAATCTTTATCTAAACAAGACCAAACGACAAAAATCCACAATACAGTATTAAAAATAAGACTTTCAAATGGTAGAAATAGTTCAGTTCAATGCAAATTGTAAATGCAACACTTTTCCAACAATGGGGGATATTCTCAAGAACGTGCGATAATCATCGCCAAAATAGGTTAATGCAATTTTTCATATCGCCGCCTATCGCGGGAAAATAACACTGTGTTAACGTCGTATTCTCAACACGGCGGTAACATGCGATAGTTTCCCGATAACCCGTCAAATGTCCGCGATAAAATTACCGGGACGGCGATAAAAATCTAAAGCCGAACGTGAAAAAAGTGGCGATGGGCCCAACCGCGATAAAAAAATCAGCGATAAGCTGCGCCAGGCCTGCAATTCACACACGTCAGGTGGGAAAAATCACTATAAAAGCAGAAAAAAACCCAAAACAAAACCAAAACAACTGCAAAGCACAATGGAGGGAGCCGGAGCAAGTACAGAGGACTACCAGAACCCCACAAGCCCCACGGAGGACCTTCCTGGGACCTCGGGGTCAGGGAAGGGCAAGGAGAATAAGAAGAGGAAGACGCGGTTCAGTCCGCAGAAAAACAGGATCCTGATAACGGAGGTGATAGAACACCATCAACAACTGTTCGTCACCTCCACTGTGTCATTGGCAACAAAAAATGGAATCTGGCAGTCCATCGTTGACAAGGTGAATGCAGTCGGAGTGCTGAGGAGGACAATGGAAGAGGTCAAGAGGTGCTGGAATGATGTGAAGCGCAAAACCAAGCAGAAACTCAGCAACAACCAGAAGGCCGAATGCAGACTGGAGGTGGGAGTCCAGCGCCACAGGAGGAGATGGATGAGATGGAGGAAATGGTGTCCACAGTCATCAGTGTGGAGACGGTGGCAGGAGTTGGGGGACCGGACACTGCTCAACATGACCTGACACAACAGCAACAGGGTGAGTAACGACCAGGGACTGGGAGGACGGGGGAGATGGGCACAATGTCACACATGCACAATTAAGTATAGCAGAGTGCACACCCACAATGACTCTGGATCATGTCCCTGATCCCCTTGGCACACTGCAGCACACCTAGAAACAGCAAGTAGGCCCCCGTCGACTATGTGCCCAGTGGAGGCCCTTCCCACACATCACCAATCTCACAACCAACCCATGCACATGTGCCAAACCCAGCAAAGCGGCGTGTCTGTGAGTCACACTGACAATGCAAGTGACACTGCATGACGAATAGCATGGCTGCAGTCAATATATCATGACATGTTGCACGCCACAACACTGAGGTGGCTGAGTGTGGTCCACATCCAGAAAGGAGCAGGTCACACACTGACACATCCACGTGCACAAACAACCCCTGACGTCAACAACACATCTGCGGACAAACCATGCCCCAGAGTCCCAACTCCCACCAAGAGCCCAAGTTAGCCAAGTATGCAACATCTCAGCACTGTATAAGCACAGAAGTCAAAGGCACACCGCCTGAAAGGGATAAGGGGCAGCAAAATCAGAGCTGCAGGGGCGACTCTCCCAAAATGCAGCACACACACATAACATTCAGAGCACATCAACATTGACAACAATGTGGTACAAACTGCAACACGTTCACAACAGAGCAGAGGACACAACTGGTGCCGCTTGTGTGTAGAAACTGGCCAATCACATTTGGCATAGCAGGGAAATGTGAGATGATAATGTACAAGTACAAACACACATCCGTGATGTTGTCGAAATGTCCACTGTCCCGCATCAAATAGGCAGCTCCTCCCAAACAGTCACAATGTACATTGTCATGCAGTCTGTATGTAAACTTGTACAATGCGTCAACATACATGTGAACACAATGTTAAACTGCATCTCCCCTTCACATTGCAGAGGGAGAATCAACACCTCCTGCAGAGCAGACCGAACATCTCGTCACTGATGACGAAGAGGACCTCCACACCTTCGACACCGACGCCCTCCAAGAGCTCATGGACAGCTTCGGCACCTCACGTCCAGGAGCAGGGCAGCCCAGCTGCATCAAGGAGTCCCCACCCCCTGCACAGACCACACAGCAGGAAGCACCCACCACCACGGCTGTCTCCCAGGACCCCCACGAACAACACATGGCCTTCCAACGCCGTGTGTTAGGGTGCCAGGAGAAGATGGCTGATCAGGTGCGGGTGGGGTTCGACCTCATGCCAGCCAAACTAGATGCCATACGTGGGTGTCTAAGTCCCATCAGGGACCACTTACAGTCCCTAACAGACACCCACAGTCCGCTCCATGCTCTCCAACGATCCATGGCTGACATCGCTGGAGTCCTGACTCTGAGACAAGGACAACTGTCTAGTCAGAGTGGCTCCAGCGATGTCAGCCGGGAGTTGGGACACATGCAGAGATCATGGTGAACATGAAGCGGATGCAGGCGGAAAGAATGGCTGCCATGGCAGCACACCAGCGAGATGTAGCTGGGTTCTTTCATGCCCTGCAGACCCTCATCATGGCATTCCTGGCGCGGATGAATGCTGCTGCCACTACTCCATCCACATCTCCGCCCCCTGAAGTGTCAGTGCCTCACAGTGTGGCAGACAATCCACCTCCGCCCCCTGATGTGTCAGTGCCTCACAGTGCGGCAGACAGTGCCACACAGTGCTGCAGACAAAACCCCACCACCCACATGTGAGGCACATGAGACATCAGAAGACGAAGATGCGGATGATTCTGCCTTAGTGGTAAGAAGGAAGCGGTAGCATTCATCTCTGCCATATGGCCTGTTTCTGCTTGGTTCTGCCCTCTGCATCATCACCTTCCACTGTCCCCCGATACACTCTGCGACACTCACCTTGGACCCCGACATGGACTGCCATATTCTGTTTGGTTACCAATGACACAGCAATCAGACTGCGGACTGAACTCTTCCTCTACCGATGAACTTGTCAATCCCTAAAGGACTCTGGCTGGCCCTCCACGGGGCAACAATGTAAAGTGGGGTTTGCATGGCCCTGTACTGCTCCATTTTCAACACTCCACCGAATGTGAATAAAACATTCTAATTCACACAGATGTGTCATGTCTATGTTCAATCAAGTATGAAAGTATGGATGAATGTAGGGGCAGTGATTCCCCCTCACGCCCATGTTGCTAATGTTGTGGGACTTGAGTCACAGGGTGCAACTCTCTGCATCATGGTGGTACATATTTGACCCCAAAAGACGCCCTGTTGTCTTTTCTTGGTCACAAATGACAGCCTTTATGTCATGAATTTGGACACATGTATTACGCTGCTGAGTGGGATTACGTACTATCTTTGACACCCTGAAATGGCATTTTGAATACGTGACACCCTAAACAGCCTCTCTGTATAGAGGTGACACACCCACCATCTAATTGCCATTTGTGAGATTGTTAGCACTAAATGTTGCACTTACACTTGTCAGAGTGATGTGCTTATGCAGAGGAGTGACATGCACACAGGGAATGTGTGTTGGAATGAATGTATTTGCACATGCTGTGCCTGTGGTCATTTTGTCCTGTCCCATGATTGCTAAGGACAGTCACAATGTGACGTGCTCAAGTGAAGAAATTGTTAATGATTGTGTTCCTTCGGGCTAATCCTGCTGCAGCTGCACTGGGGTGTGGTCCACCTGCCTCATCTTCATCATCATCGTCCGGTGCATCTGGCACTTGGATCCATGGGGCATTGGTGCGTACACATATGTTGTGCACAACATATGTGTACGCACAACACACAACATGCAATGATCATCTTGCACACTATTTCCGGGCTGTACAGGAGTCTTCCACCTGTGATGTCCAGGCACCTGAAACGTGACTTTAACACGCCAAATGAGCGCTCCACAATGCCCCTGGTGCGTTTGTGGGCCGCATTGTACTGCCTCTGGGCCTGGGTGTTCGTGTCTCGGAGGGGTGTCATCATCCACGGGTAGAGTGCATATCCTTGATCACCTGTGACAGGGGAGAGAGATATGTGGCAATCAGTGGTTCTGCATTCTGTGTTGGCAGGCTTATTAGTTTAGTGGTGTGTGATTTGTGCGACTTTGGGATTCATGTTTGACATGTATTGCTTGTGGCAAATGAGCGGCATCCATGTGTATTACGTTGCCTCACAGCTGCTCCTCACTCCCCCCGAGCCTATTTACTTGTGTGCGCTGCGCGGTTGCATCACTTGCACTCCTAAGACACACCATTGTCATGACTGTCTGCGCATGTCCACAAGCCTGACAACGACACTGTGATATTGGCTGTTGAAGGTGGTCGGCCACGTGTGTGTAGGCCTATGGTCAGGATATGGCGGACACAGAGACACACGCAATATTTACTTTCGTGGCCATCCCGGAAGTGAACCACGCCCAGAGCCCCGGGCTATTTATTCCCACTCCTACGCTGGACTGGCGTACGCCGGCCCAGCCCACTCCGCTTACGCTTACAGGGGGGGACGACATAGCTACATGTCCAAGGTCTTCCCCACTGTCTGAGGTGACATGGTTGTGTCCACTGTCCACAACACTACAAACACCAGGAGTATATGTCCACATGGACATGTCTGTGCTCTGCATACTGAAGTCTGTCCAGCACATCACCGCCACACTTGGCATTGTGTACATTCTTATTCATGGGTCACTTGCCTCCTTCGCACAGACTTGGTTCCCACCTCTCCACACATTCTGCAATTGTGTGGCAGAGGTGCCATGACGTGGATGGTTTGTCTACATGGCTGGTTACCACAGTTACACAGTTACCACAGTTACTTGTGTTGTCGTGTCTGGTAGGTGGGCATATTGTTTGGCATGTTGTATGTGATTTTGTAACGTGTGCATTCCCACAGTTGTGAGTTGCATGATTGTGGAGTTGAGGTGTGTGGTGTGTTCATTTGGTACTTACTAACGAGCAGTGCATTTCCATAGGTGCCATCCTGGAAGCGCTGGTTGATGATGGACTGTCGGAAGATGTAGGAATCATGCATACTGCCAGGGTAGTTGGCGACGACGTTGGTGAAGAGTCCCCGGTGGTCCACTATTGCCTGCACATTGATGGAATGCGTGTGCTTTCTGTTGCGGTAATTGTGTGCAGTGTCGGCAGGGGGCACAAGTAGGACATGTGTGCAATCAATTGCCCCCAACAAGTGCGGGAAGCCAGCTATGGCGTAGAAGCATAGAAGCCTTGCTTGGTCTCCAGCTGTTCCTGCGCAGTGTGGGGGAAGTGAAGGTGCTGGGGTATCAAGCTGATGATGGCATCCAAGACAGGTGTGAGGAACTTTGATAGGGCTGGCTGTGAGACTCCTCCGACTCTGGCAGTTGTTGGTTGGAAGGTACCAGAGGCGAACAAGTGCAGCACAGCCAGCAGCTTTGTCTGCGGAGGGATGTTGGTTGTCCGCTGTGTTGGTACCGTCAGCCTATGGGCAATGTGGGTCAGGATGCGGAGGATGGTTGTCCTTTTGAGCCTGTAGTGGGCAATGACTTCCTCTGGAGTTAAGTCTCTGAGGCTGGTGCGTTTTCGGAAGGTCCGCTGTCTTGTTCTGCGCTGCCTCGGTGGTAGTCCGGGGGGGTGGTCGGGGGGGGCCGGGGGTGGTGGCGGTGGGTGTTGTGGCCCTCTTGGGTCTCCGAGCTGCATGATCAGTAGCTCCATGACATGTGTTGGTCTTCAGATGTGGCTCTGGGCTGGGCTCCCTTTTATACTGCAGGTTGTCTTCCTGCTTAACACCAGTAGAAGGCAGGTGTTAAATGCCTGCTGCTAACGCGCCTTATCGCCAATTTTTGGATCGCTTCGCCGATCTGGCTGGTTGTTGAGAATATCGCGAAGTGGTGTTTTCGTGTGATGTTGCACGGGAACGCTGCTCTGCATATCATTAGCGTTAGTTGTCGCTCTCATCCGTGGCGATGTTTTTTGCGGCAGCTATCACTGGAAAACTGGCGATATCGGCAGTTTGCACCAGCTTGAGAATAGGGCGATAAATCTATCGCCACTTTTGTGGCGCTATAGTGCCGATAAATCGGCGATAAGTCCTTGAGAATATGCCCCAAAGTACCTTAGATGCGTCACACAAAACAAACAAAAGGGTCGCAGGGAAGGTGATGCGTCAGTTCATTGCTTGCTTACTGCAGCGCAGGGGAGGTGATGCGTCGGTTCCTTACCGGAGAGGAGGGGATGCGTCTGTTTCTTACTGCGTTCCGGTGACGATGCGACAAGATGGCGCCTTGAGGCGTGGCGACGATCCGGTGCGATACGACAAAATGGCGGCTTGCGATGCGACAGTCCGGTTCGATGCGTGCACGTTTGGCAGCCGCACGGCAGGTGCTGCGACGGTCTTCTCGGCGATGCGTCGGGACCCGGTGTGGATGCGGCGTGCTTCTTCCTGGTTGCTCGGTGAGGCGTCGGGACCAGGGGCGGATGCGGCACGCTTCTTCTTCGCGGTTCGGCGATGCGTCCGGAATCGGTGCGGATGCGACACGCTTCTTCTCGTTGCGTCGATCTTCCAGCTCCCAGCATCAAACAGTCTCTAGAGGTCCTAAACAGCAGCAGGCACCTCTTTGCAGGTTAGAATTCGCAGCAAAGAAATTCAGGGGAGCTGGTTGTGAAGTCTTTGTGTCCCTGAGACTTCAGAACAGGAGGCAAGCTCATTTCAAGCCCTTGGAGATCTTTTCTTCAAGCAGGTGACAAAGCAAACAGCAAAGTCCTTTTTCTCCTTTCCTTGGCAGCAAGCAGCCACTGCAGGCCAACCCCAGGCAGCAACCAGCACAGGGGCAGTATTCCTCCTTCAGCTTATCCGGCTCTTCTCCTTGGCAAAGGTTCCTCTTGATTTCCCAGAAGTGATCTAAAGTTCTGGGGTCTGGGTCCCCCTTTTTGTACACACAAATTCTTTGTTCTCTGAAGGCAGAGAGTGTCTGTACCCAGCCAAAACCAGTTCTGGCCTCACTGGTGCAGCTTCCTGGCAGGAGGTGGAGACAGCATTGTTGAAAGCAGACCTGGACCAGGCAGGTGAAAGGAAATCTCCTCCCCCTACTCTAAATTCAACCCAGGTCCCATTCAACCCAGCCCTGACTCATCAGACTGCCGGAGCCGCTGCCCTCTCCCAGCTCCTGTCACTCACAAGCCAGACATACGATACACAAACCTAGCAGAGGCACACTGGATGGTTAGGCAAGAAAATACCCACTTTCTAAAAGTGGTATTTTCAAACACAGAATGTAAAAATCACCCACACTAAAAGATGCACTTTAACATTCTGAGTTCAGGCATACTAAACTTTATTTTCCGATCTTGTTCCTAGAGCCAGTTATGTCTATAAGATGTTATAAACTAACTGCCCATTCTGGCCTATGGGAACAGATAGCCTTGCAATAGTGAAAAACGAAATTGGCAGTCTTTCACTATCAGGAAATGCCACACACACCAGGGCATGTCCTACCTTTTACATACAATGCACCCTGCCCACAAGGGTACCTTGGGCCTACCTTAGGGGTGACTAACATGTAGAAAAGGGAAGGTTTAGAGACTGGCAAGTGTGTGCACTTGCCAAGTCGACATGGCAGTCCCAGACTGCACACAGGCTCTGCAATGGCAGGCCTGAGTCACATTTTACAAGCTGCTTCTGTGGGTGGCACAATCAGTGCTGCACGCCCACCAGCAGCATTTGATTTACAGGCCCTGGGCACACATGGTGCACTGTACTAGGGTCTGACAAGTAAATCAAATCAGCCAATCATGGAATCACTAATCCATTACATCAATTTACAAAAGGGAGCACTTGCACTTTGGCACTGATCAGCAGTGGCAAAGTGCCCAAAGCATCTAGACCAGCAAAAACAGATGAGGCAACAGCAAAAAAATGGAAGGGAGACCCACGCCAATGGTGCCAAGTCTAACATACACAAAGTAGAGTATTGGCATAAAAATATGCGTAACAAGCATGACGGGAAATTCCCAAAATTACACGAATAATGCCGGATTAATTTAAATTTTGCCCAGGCCTAATATGTAGAAGCAAGCATGGACACGGGAAAGGATTCTCATATGTTGTCCCCCCCTTTGCTCAAACCCCACTGATGCCAAGCATGGTCTACGTGGCATGAGAGGTAACTGTCCTGCCACTTGATTCCTGTGTTTATAAGAAGGTCTTACTACTCAATTGTCTTTTGAGCACACTTGGGCAGGTAATATTTAGAATCATGCCCACAGGTGCTTCTATTGATACTGTGACATGGGGCATAAATGCGGTTCAATAAGAAGAGGGCACATATTAACTAAAAACGAACGTTTTGTTAAGTAGACTCCCACCGACCGCAGTATTCTCAAGTTGTTCATATATTGAAGTCAAGAACCACTGAGCTCGATTTCTAGAAAAACGAGTAAATCTAGAGTGTAAGATTTCTTAACAAGCATGGGAGCAGATTTTCTCATTTTTGGAATTCACAAAGGTTTGTCTGGTTGCACCTAGAATCCTCACAATCACAGGTTTCCAGGCAGACTCCTGGAATATTTGAGACATTTGTATAAATACTCATGCAAAAAAATAACAAATGCCTGGGAAAGCGTAGGGGCCGAATAGGTTTCTGCCACTTGGGTCCCTCTTTGTTATTTTCATTTGAAAGATAGGATGTAATGTAATCCTTTTTTCTTACTATCTGCTCTAGTGGCCACTAGATGATTCATCCTTACTAAGTGGCCAGTTGCCGGCACTAGAGTATTTTTCCTGGCTTTAGAAGTGGTTGCATTGTCCTTCAGCTGGACAGCAGCTCACGCCTAATTAGCATGCTCAACACAGTCCTTGGAGGAAAAGTAGCCACTCGAACTGGGTTTGGGCCAATTTGCTTTCATGCAGCTCAATGTATATTTTTTTAGACTTACATTTCCACTACACTTATCAAATGTTTGCATTTACCTTTGACACAGTTTTTTGACAAAAAGTTAAACAAAGAAAAATGGAAGTCTCTATCATTTTCCCAGGCCAACCTATAAATAGTAGAGTTGTTTTTTGTTTTTTGTTTTTTTTAGGCCTTTAAATTGGCTTTTACATTGAGAAACAGCTTCTGGCAACTTTTGACTGCAAGGCCATACTTCTCTTTTACATTTTATATGTCTCATTTTTAAACATCACACCTATCCCTGTGATCTCACAAGAAATAATAAGGGGTGTGATTTGGTGAATGGACACCACAACTGAGTTTCCTGCACCAACTTATCAAGGCTTTCTTGGAAAATTAATTAGGATGGTGTAGTGTAGCCAATTTTATACAGTGGCGGGTGACACAAATAAAAAGTGGTGAGGCAGGTGGACGGGGTGCATGGGGGAGCACAAGAAGGGGAGCGTGGGGGTGGTTTAATAAAAAAATAAAGACTTACGTGAAGCTGCCGGCACCTTGTGCCTTGGTGTTCCTTTGCTACCTGGTCCCAGCAGACACTGGGACAGCATCAGAGACTCCCTGTGCAGTCCGTGCACTGCTCTTATGCTATTACAAAGCATGAGAGCAGCGCGGGCATTGGCCCGAGTGTGCTTGCTCAGGCACAGGGAGTCTGTCCTGTTTCTCCAACCCGGCTGTGCAATCCAACCTGGGTTGAAGAAACCTAACTGAGCATGTCTGTTTGGCTGGCCTAAGACAGACAGCCAAACAGACATGCACAGTGCACATACCACTCCATTCCTCCTCCCTCCCATGGCCCGGCCCTGCCCCTCCCTACACATGCTGGCTCAGCCAGCAGCTGAAAACATCAAATGATAATAAAATATCATTTTATTTTTCAGCTGCTGGCTCTGAGCCAATGGGGCGACGCTCCTCCGCCATTGCGGAGCTGCGGCCGCTGATTTTATATCACATCTGTGGGGGCTGATTACATACACTGTGGCATCGAATTGCACTGTAACAGGGCAAAGAGTTATAATCTCAGCACAAACCCGTCTCCAAGAACTCAAAATTATGATGTAGCCATGCAGAAATGGTGGATGTGCTGCATATATTCAATCATTATGCATACTCAATTTTGCACATTGCCCGACCTCATATTTTGCTCATCAGCGGTAAAAAATAATGTTAAGTAAAAATTGCTGACAAATTGCATAACTAGTGCTTTGATTCTATGCTTTAATAGAGTGTGTAAAAGCTGGTACCCACATTGGTACTCTCCTGGCAGTCACATGTTAAGCAGACACTTAGAGGTACTTATGTCAGTGCCAGAGTAAACGTGCCAATGGTCTGACTGCAAACAATGAAATAGGATTTATAAAGGACACTATCACCCCAAAATTTGAATCCTGCTATGTTTATATCTCAACTTTATCCATGCCGCATGCGAGCAGCTCAGCCCCTCCCCTTTATCTCTCCATTCTTAAATTTGTTCTGTTTTTGCCTGTGAAGGATGCAGAGCCCAAGCATCAGAGTGAATAAAGGAACTTCTGAAAGCTGTCATTCTTCTCAAAATGTTGAGGAATATGCACTTTCCTTTATTCATTCTCAAAGTAATTAAATGTGTTGAATAAAATCTACCCACCGGTTAGTGAACAGAAACATGCCAGTCCTCTCTCAAGAGTGTTATCAGGTAGAGTTCCCCCAGTACTTATTTACAACAGACTATGGGCTCTTCAAATGAAAGAAAGCCGGAGGTACCTAGCTCTCAGTGAGCAAACCCCTCCTTCAGCAAGAAGGTGGGTCGGATCTGAAATGTGTCCCTGATGGTCTTTGTAAACATAGATGAACAGTCCAAGGGTCAATCCAAGAGAGGGGGTGTGGATCACACCAGACACTTGCACTGTATCCCACCCATTGAAGCAGCACTATGTCATGGGTGCTCAGCAAGGCATTGTGTGCACTCAACACATCTAATAATAGCACACACATTAATTAAATATTCACAGTATAAACAGGATCAAATCAGTGAAAATAGCAAAAACACAATGCTCAACAGAATACCAAATGGCACACAATGTGGCACAATAAGCCAGTGGTCCCTATTTGAGAGTAGCAGTCTCAGCTGGGGGTCACTGGAAACAATCGAGCAGAAGTAAAACACAGTGCACTTATGGAACTGGAGACTGGGACGTAGGTTAAACAGAGAAGAGAAAGTACTGATCCAATGCAGTTGGATACTTTTTTTAAACTACAGATACTGATGTCCGCCCAGGAGCATCCTAACCTTCCCGTCAAAATGCAAAAATGTACTTCTCATATTCATAAACCTGAACATTCAGGGACATCTAATAGAACAATGGGAAGCAAAAACATCAGTGGTGACAGAATATGGAGTACTTGCAAAGTAACAGGACGGGTATCATGAAGGTATATTGATTTTGTGGTGCTCAGAACTCAAATGGGGACAACCTCTATGGGGGCGCACAGGGTTCGATTGAGCCACAGAGGTCCCTAGATGTGGATATTTGGCTAGTCAACTGGGTGCTGGACACCGCACATGGCAGGTCATAATAAGAATGTTGAAATTATTATTATTAAAAGTTGGTACAAAGTGATGAGCTCCCCAGTCTGAGACAACCATAGTCTCAAACGTGTAAGCAGAGTGAATATTATTAGGCCATCTATCTTCGCCACTAGTGTGGGTACAACAAACTTAGTAGATGTTTGCGAACATCTAATTCTGATGAGGAAGGCTCTTTAGCTGCACAGCACCGTCTCATGGGGTGGGGTAAAACGGGTTCAAGGTCTTTTCGCAGGATAGGATTCCATTGGCTTGCTGGAGATTTTCACACTGGGCAAGTTCAGCAACAGTAGCTCAGGAAGCAAACAGAGCTGCCCAAGGCCCTGTATTTCTCCATCCCAGGAGGAAGTCGGCAGCATACCAGCTTCACCCTCTAGATGCCTCAGAGCAAAAAGTGCCCATGAGTGTCCAAGCTGTTCACTATGCTGTTCACACAGCAGAATCCCAATGCCCAAGCATTGTCCAGTGTATTTCACAATTTCAAAGGTTCAGCCAAATCTGGATGTGGTAACATTCCCCTGTTCCCTCTGAAAGAAGAGTCTGGAATAGCCAGACCCTCTGCCTTGCTGCAAGAGGGTCCAAGTGAACCCTCCATGAGCTTTTCTCGTAGGGACCTGGGTGAAATAACAGAAGAGCAGGGAGAAGTAGAGTTGGAAGAGGATGTCATCAGTGGACAAAACTCACCCTTCATCCTGCAAATGCTATTCTTATATTATGATTAGGCTTTCCTGTTTTCAGTTTCTATTTTTGTTTTCCAGTGATTTCAATACCTTGAAAAAACAGTGGTTATCAGTGGTTACAAATTTTCACGCCATTAAAAACAACAGAAACAGTGTTTTTCCAGTGTTTATGGAACGTTTCGCTTTTATTATTGCTTGCTTTCTGCACTCAAAAGGCATGGTATATAGACACTGTACGTACAGTGTATACGAGGTCAAATACATTTTTACAAATCAAACTTATTGTAGTACACCATCCAATACTTCTTCAGTGAGTCTTTGGTCAAATTCTGTAAACGGTGCCACATGGATAATATAGCATTCACGGCCTCTAGGACTGAGAACCACTAGCTAAATGACACAGTTGGGATGACTCTTTCTTTGAAGCCACACAAAGCACTAAAATGAGAAATAGTTGTGTTTTAGTTCACGCGTATAATGAAACAGTGCTCCAGAATGGACTACAAAGTCAACATCATTCTTCATTAACTCTGAAGATTGTAAAGATGCTTTCAGCCTACTGTAAAGCAAGTGGCAAGGATCTCTTACAGGGAAGCACTTCAGCTCAGGTATCGATTTTGACAAGTCATCACACAACTTTTTCATATACGTAGATGAGTCACTGCAAATACAAACAATATCATTCCAATATTTGTTGAACTTAGTAAGAACTTTTTGCAGCAGCATTCCAAGCGACACTGCGCATGTTTTACAAAAGTCTGGTGTCATGTTTTAACCATAATCCCAGCACTCTTTGGAAAAGATTCTTATGAAACCAGCCATTTTACCTATCAGTAAAAGAATCAAACGTAGCCAAAATATCAAATATGATTTTGATATTTACTGATTCTCTACAGTTTATAAAATAAATAAATAAGAACTAAAACATGCTTCTAAACCCTGCATCTTTAGACCAAAGACAGCAAAAGCGAAAAAAAGCAAAAGAAGAAACAATATTTTAGTGACAACCCTAAACAACAAAACTCAACCAGAATATTGTTAGCCCGGTCTTCCTTGCTGCTACTTTGTATAACAAAGTTACATTGTATTGGCCCCTTCAGGAAGAAATAGAAATGACTCTTTCACTCTCCTTTTCCTTTCTTTAATTTTCATTTAGTTTGTGGTTGTGCAGGTGTTTATATGTTTACACTGGTGAGGGCTATTTCCCTTTCTGTGGAGTTTTATCAGTTATTATAGGTTTAAACTTAATACTAGATAGCCTAATTATGATAAATGTTCGTGAACATTTACATGCAGGTGGTACTTCGGCACACCAGTAATGGAGGCAATGCCCATTATCATTTCACAGAGTTCACAAAGGGCTAAAACAACAAAGACTATGTGGGATGCTGGGAATGTTACATTTATTACACAAAATATGCACACAATGAGCACCCACCAACCTATGCTTTTTGACTGCCCTTTACACAGGGAGGCTGTCAGCCTCTATCCCTGGCGAGCCTAGGTATCCCAATCAGCTGGCACTACTCAATGCTCAGTCCAAGTGGGCCATTGGAAACTACCTCCATGGTATTCTGGGTGGCCACACCGATGGATATATCCCCTCTCAGGGCACACTCAAGGTGTGACCATGAGGTGTCAGTGTCCAGTCTATGGGGCATGTGGAAAGTAGAGGTCCCTCAAACTGTTGCCAACATCATTAAAGACTAGAGGGAACTACAAATGGCAAAACAACAAACTGGCAGAGATGCCAGCAAGTTTTTGGTGTATTTAGTCTTTACAGATGTTCATAAGGAAAGTAATAAATAAATATGGTACCAAGAGCCTGAATATGTTCATTTGTAACATTTAAAGTACTTTTACAAGAAGGAACTTTTAACAAATCAAATAAAAGTATCATTCTTTCTTTCAAGAAGGAACTGAAAACAATTCAAAACGTTTTCTGGCAGCAACTCCTTATATTCTGTTAGAGACCCATGTCAAAAGCAGGTAATACATGATTGTTATTTATAAGGAGACTTTTCAGGATTTGCCTTTAAAGATCAGCTGGCCCATAAAACACTGCAGCTTTGTTTATGAATGGAAATCATAGATTGGCATAGCTAATAACCTGGCTTGCAATTTCAGTGTTAAGCCTGGAATGTTTGCTTTGCCAAAGCTGCCATGCTCACTAGAGGTTTACTTCAGCAGAGGCTTGGCAGTAGGAGAAGGGAAGCAGCCAGCCATGCTCAATGTTATCGCCAGCCCAGCAGCTGAATGTGGTTGCTAGGCAGGCTAAACGGACACTCCTATAATGGAAACCATTAAATGAACAGCCAATCCTACTAATTAATTTGTTTTGTCGTTAGAACCAATGTGTCTTGCAGAGAAACAGTAACAAGAAAAGGACTACTTGTATGAACATATGAAATAAAAACTGCATATGAAGTGTCATAATAGACTGTAATTTTTCTTATGTACGATAGTCCCTTTGGCATTCCAAAAGAAGTGGCAGAAGGATAAATACAAACGCCCAATGATATGATGGTGAGAATAAAATACTCCTGGCTGGCAAAGTTCTAGCCAGGCACCTCATAAAGACACAGAGCTGCCAAGTTTTCAGATTGCTTATGTGTGACATTTCCTTGATTTCAGTCCACTTATGAGTGACATTCAACTGCCAAATGTGTGACACGTAGAGTGACATTCGCGAGTAAAACTAAGCAATGAAGTTGCAGGCCGGGATCTTGTGGCACTATGAATTCAGAAGTCTTTATTTCCCACTGCACCAACCAGAGTTCAATTCTGTGTTTGTTTGGGTACATATATATAACGTTTACCTTATGAAGCCTCAATCGGTTAACAAACACACACACCAGCCCCCACTAACATATCTTTTATTATGAGGACCGGTCATTGACCGGAATGAAGTGTGTAAATACTATTATAGCTGCGCTTTTAGTTTTTTGATATACTCACTTGAAAGTACCTAAAGACACTACTGTGAACGGTCCTCACAACGCACCTGTCCTCACAAAGATAGGGTTCTGACAAGGTTAACCCACACTGTGAGAACCGAGACGGTCCCCACAGCGTGGGTTATACATACATATATACACACACACACACACGCTTAAAATACTCATGATGGAATGACTGAGTGAATATGAGTGATCTGCTGGACTCACCTGTGCCATCAGAAGTGTCTACGCAGTGACTGCCAGGATGAGCTAGTGGGCGTCTTTGTAGGCAGGGATCTTGGTGCACAGGGGGCAGTCAGTTGGCAGCAGGCGATCATTGCTGATTGTTACTCGGTTGTAGACGCCAATCTCAGAGGCCTGGCAGGCTAGCCTGGACACTACACGGCTCTGGCACTAATCATGCTGCTTTGGTGCTTGGTAGGGTAGTGCGCATCTCGGCCTCTCTCTTCGTTGGTCCGGACCGTCACCTGAGCTAAGAGCTACTCACTGCTTGAACTCCGACTGCACTGTGGGCAGGCCGCCGCTGATGCTTTATATATGCGCTCTGTGCTCGCAGCCTGCCGGACTGAACACAGGGCCCCCACGCACATGTGCCTGGAGGGGAGGGCTAGACTAAGTTCAAAGTTGTTGACAAATGTCAACAACAGTGCTCCTTGCTGCTGGTACTCTCTCACTGCTGGCGTCACACTAGGCAGCAGCAGGGGCTCTCTCAGCCCTGGCTCAGTGGATGAACTGCTGTTGCAGCACCATCTCCAGCAGAGCAGAGTCCAGTCACAGCACGTGGCCACCTTTTAAAGGCAGTGCACGTGCTGCAGCTCACCTGGGGCCAGTATGACTGGGCAAGTGTTCCCCCTCAGACCACTGAACTGATGTGGAGGACAGGTAATTCTTGTTTTAATCTAGTGTTGGTGGTGATTATCTGTCATTTTCTGGTGGGGCTTCTGAGGAGGGTGGGAGGGATTTTAAAACATTCGGCCTTGCTCCGTGCCTTACAGTGAGAGAGACCTCCTCCTTGTTATGCATAGAGAGAAGGCACCACTCTGGCCGTGGTAGAACCTTGCAGGGTCGGATTGGGATCACAATTTGGCCCGGGCACTGACGAAAAAAGTGGCCCACATTTGCGGGGCGTGGCCCACATTCGGGGGGCGTGGCCCACATTCGCGGGCGTGCGCTTTCATGAAACACACAAGGAATGTAAGTGGGAGGATATTGTTCTTGGGAAGGACACAGGGCCAAGGTGACCATGTCCTACAAGCTGAGCAACTGAAAAACAGTGAGGCCCCTTTCTATTACAAAATTATTCCCCAGCCCTCCAGCGCAGGAGCGCCTGAAAACAGCGAGGCCCCTTTCTATTAAAATATTATTCCCCAGCCCTCCAGCGCAGGAGCACCTGAAAAACAGCGAGGCCCCTTTCTATTAAAAAATTATTCCCCAGCCCTCCAGCGCAGGAGCACCTGAAAAACAGTGAGGCCCCTTTCTCTTAAAAAATTATTCCACGGCCCTCCAGGGCAGGAGCACCTGAAAAGCAGCGAGGCCCCTTTCTATTAAAAAATTATTCCCCAGCCCTCCAGCGCAGGAGCACCTGAAAAGCAGCGAGGCCCCTTTCTCTTAAAAAATTATTCCCCAGCCCTCCAGCGCAGGAGCACCTGAAAAGCAGCGAGGCCCTTTTCTATTACAAAATTATTCCTCAGCCCTCCAGCGCAGGAGCACCTGAAAACAGCGAGGTCCCTTTCTATTACAAAATTATTCCTCAGCCCTCCAGCGCAAGAGCACCTGAAAAACAGTGAGGCCCCTTTCTATTAAAAAATTATTCCCCAGTCCTCGAGCGCAGGAGCACCTGAAAACAGCGAGGCCCCTTTCTATTAAAATATTATTCCCCAGCCCTCCAGTGCAGGAGCACCTGAAAAACAGCCAGGCCCCAGCTATTTGTAAATTACGCAGCCCTCCCCAGCCCTTTACTGCCTCAGGGCAATGGCCTGGAAGGAGAGGGGATAAAGCAAAAAACACAGCTGCTGGGCCATCCATGGGAGTGGGGGGGAGGCTAAGGTGAAGATGGTGCCAGTTCCCAACATCGCCTGACCCCCACAGCGAGACCCATTCTTCCTCGCCCACTATGCCCTGAATGAGAAGGGCTGTGGGCGAGGTGTTAATGCAAACACTGTTTCTGGGCTGTGTGGGCCCCAGGGGCGCCGAGGTGAAAACGGCTCAAAGGCCTGAGCAACACCTGGCCCCCAGGGAGGCCGATTCTGGCACACAATCACCCTCCCCAGCCCACCATCAGTATGATTGCTTGGCAGGGGGTCAAGGAGAGACCACAGCTGATAATCGCTGAACGGCCGCCCAGCGAAGCTGCTTTCCTCTCCCTGTCAGTGCTCTCTGTGGAATGGGAAAGGGGGGGGGAGGGAACAGCCCACAGAGTGCACTGAGACACCGGCCCTTCGGCCCATGCCCGAGTGCCCGCAGTGCCAATCCGCCCCTGGTACCTTGGGAGCAGCAAGGGAAAAAAAGCTGTCCACCTACTACCTGAGCACTCTGGAGGCCAATCAGACCCTGTGTGGTCACAGAGTGTAGGGGGTGTGGGGGGATGACAAGTACCTTTTTTTAGAAACCAACAACAGGCAAGGACTCACTCTCCAGATCCACGTGGGTCCCTATAGGCCAGGTTTGGAATAATGGTTATTGTTTATGACCACCACGCGCTGGCAGAAGACATGTGGTAGCTGGGTTCACCATGTGCAGTGGTGTAATGCAGACTGATGGGGTCTCCCTGCAGAAAGTGATGAGGGACTTCAACATCTCCCAGATCACACAGACATTCATTAGTCTTGGGCTCAATGGGGCCCCCTTGAATGGTTGGGCCACCAATACACTGCAGCGGGCTGCTCGGGAAAGCAGAGCGGATTTCCTGAGCGTTTAACTAGTTCTTATTCCATGCATTTGCGTGCATTCTCCAAGGCATGCAATGGCATGGCTTAGAGGGTGAGGGGCCCCCTCCAAAACAAGAAACCCTGGAGGCCCCCCAAACTGCAGGGGCTGCGGGGCCTCCATTACGCCCCTGACCTTATGGATGTTTAATGATTCACCTGTGCGGCTCCCAGACTTAAGTGTTTATCATGATTGTGTATTTGGGAAATAAGTCTAAGCACGCTCTTTGCAGCACACTCACTTCTGCCGCCCTTGCTGTTTAAATGCAGCTCCTGCTAGGGCATGCCTTGTGGGGTGGTTCAGTGGCGCTATAATACGTGAATGCTAATGCATTGTAGTGCAGTGGTGCGTACACCAGCACTAGAATGCGTTAGTCTAACCCCTGATGAGTGGTCCTCGGTAGGGCTGAAGACATTTGTCTCCAGGGACCCTGCTGAAACCAAGCTTTGGTCTTCACCAGTGCTTTCAGATGAATAAACTCTCATAAATAAATGATGTTCCCTGTGCGTCACATTAATTTCCGAAGTCTTCCTTCTGGGGGGAACTAACCTCCATTTGGGACAATAGGCACACGCTTGTGTAAAGACATACTTATTTTCACTATTTAGCAAAATAAAACATACAAGTGCCTTTACCGAGCAGATATGGCCAATGCTCTTGTCCTTCTGGATGCCACAGTGTGGGTACTGAGACCTAAAGGTGTTAGGCTGGAAAACCTGTTTCGAAATGTGGACTGAGTTCAACAATTATTACCACCAAGGCCTAGATATAGGGCTTAGCGCAGGATGTACCAAATGGTATGGCGACCACAAACTCTGCTATTCACAAAAGTACAAGGTGGGTTTGTAACCACAAAATGGTCTATTTCCATATATCAAACCCATTTTGCAATTCAGTAAAACCTTTTCCAGTTGCAAAATAGTTTAACACCATAACTGCTGATGCTTCTTCTCCCCAGTAATTGGCCTTGTTTATATTTGGGGTACTTTACGTTTAAGCCTTCATAACATTCTGTCCACAAAAG
Organism: Calotriton arnoldi; assembly: GCA_963921515.1. NCBI lineage: Eukaryota > Metazoa > Chordata > Amphibia > Caudata > Salamandridae > Calotriton > Calotriton arnoldi. The sequence continues at coordinate 827,058 of CAWUFW010003345.1, read as the reverse complement.
GTATCCTGGCCAAATCTACATCTATTATTCCCATATGTTGGGGATTTTAAGGGTACCTAGGATTTGTGGATTCCCCTCGATGGAACCTATAAAACAGCTAAAATATAGCATTTTATTTTAATGGGAAAAGAGCTCTGCAAGGATGTGCATATTTTTTCCTTCTAAAACAAAAAGTAAGCAGTGCTACGATCACCCTCTACCCAGCTTTCAGGAATAGACAAAACAGATTAATAAAATAATATTTTAACCTCCATTTTTTTTAATTTTTCAATTTTTTTAATGGTAGTCGATCTTTCCTATATTTTGTTTTTTTTACCTAATTGCATTTTGAGGTAGAAAAAGGTGTGAAAACCAAGAGAGAACATGGCAAAGTACACATTTCTGGAAAGTAGATCAGACTCAGAATTGAGAAAGGGGATATTTGTGTAGCTTGCTCATAAGTAGTTCCAAACTAAAAATAGAAAAAATAGAAATAGGTAACATTTTCATCTGCAAAATGTTGCCCTGTAATTCGATTTAGAAAAATAATATAGCGTTACGTCTGTCAGACTACTCTGGTCGCACTCATGTATAATGTTTTTTGTTGTCCAAAAACATGTGATACCCAGAAAAACAACAATGCTGCAGAATCTAATGATTTTCATTGTGTGCCAACCATGCATCAATTCATATGAATGAAAATGGGTATGAAGGGTGGTCGCGCGCTCGCGACAATCCAAGATGGCCGCCTAACGTCGGAGCTCTGCGGACCGCCGGAGATCGAGGATAATTACGAGCGTTTTCATGGCTCATTACCTCCTAGAAATGTCATTTTCCTGAATCGGAGGTTTGGCTCTCCTGGAGGCTGCGTTTATTTTTTGGAACTGAATAATATAGAGGGGAAATTCGGCAGGGGACGTTTTCAGTCGGGTAATAGCCGCCATTTTAGATGTTTTACCTGCTGTTTTCCCCTCAACTTTTTACCTCACGCGATGCTCTTGAGAGCCTTTTTGATACCTTTTATGGCATATTTGGGTGTTTATTTCACCATTATGTTGCCTTTTTAATACAGGCAATATTCATTTACGGACTCATTCCTGCTTTGGATGCCAATTGGAAACGTTGCGGCTGGATATGGTGATGGAGTCGTCCAGTCCACGCACCGCTATTTTTTGAGTCTCATGTTATCTCTTCGATCATCACTTTATTGCCTTACATCTATTATGCTTTTTTCTTGAATTGTGAGCGTGTTTCAAAGACTGCGCTACTTGTTTACTGTGAGGGATATATTGAGTGTTGCTGACGAATATTGCTGGGCTTTCTTTTGTCCACTTGGGATGTACTTTCTTACATATCTACGCTGCACATAATCTACGCAGACCTAGTGTTGTTGTTAGAGCGTCTCCTCTGTTGATGGAGCGTCCCCTCCGTGGATGTCCCTCTCTATATCTCTCAAGCATATCTTCCTGTGCTGAAGCGGCTTTGTAATATTGTGCTCACACTTGACGTGGTTCGTCTGAGACCTCTGTTTCATGGGTAGGAGTAAACGTGCACTACGTCACACTCATAATTTGAAAGTGAATGCCTCTGATCTCCCTGGAACCTACTGCATTGTTTCAAATAGATTCTCTTGTTTATCTGAATCCTCACCACATAGTGAGGGCTCCTATACGTCAGATTCATTTGCAGATATGGCTTCCAAGGGTTCGTTGCCTTCGTCTGCTGGCAAGAGACTGAAGCAGGATCTCCTTCACCTCCCAAGGCAACTTCCCCGGTATCCTTGGACATGGTTCTTGAGGAGATTCGTGCTATCAGACCGTTTGTGGAAGAGACGAATACTCGTTTGCAGTCAATGGATGTCAAGTGGGCCTCTATGGACTCTCGTGTAACTGTGGTGGAGCAACAACTTATTCAGGTGCAGGATGCACCCACAAGAATTTCTTCTTTGGAGAGGGAAGTCTCACAGCTTCGAAAGGCCTCTGAAGACTTGGAAAACAGGAATCGTCGTAATAACCTACGAGTGATGGTTTGCCTGAAGGTCTTGAGGGGGACGACCCTGTTGCCTTCTTCACTTCCTTTCTTCCACAACTCTTGAATCTTCCACCTTCAGTTAACCTGAACTTACAACGAGCTCATAGACTGGGTCCTCGTCTCTCTTCCACTTCTGCGCCATCCAAGCCTCGAGGAGTGATTATTCTTTTTCTACAATTTACTGATCTTCTGAGGGTCCTTACCGCCGCTAAATCTAAGAAGGATCTATCCTGGCAAGGCTCAAAAAATTTTATTTCCCAATATCTTGCTTCGGCCACAGCTAGACGGCGCAAGGAGTTTTTGGACCTTCGACCACCGCTACGTTCCATGGGAGCTAGATATGGATTGTTTCATCCCTGTATTTTCAAAGTTACTTTCCTCAACAAAACTTCTACCTTCGAAAATCCTGTTGATCTCAGAGGATTTATCCAGTCTCATACTCACGTCTCAATGGAGACTACTCCTTCTACTTCTGCAACGTGACTGTTGTGCTTTTTCTTTTGTATCTTTTGCAGTGATGACATTGTTATAACTAATTTTTTCTTTACTTTCCTTATAGAAATCGTTTGTATTGATGGTGCTTAATTTTTATCTTTATTTGCAGGTTTCAATGATATTCACTCTTCTTGACTATCAATACCCTACCGCTCCTTCTCTTTTGTGATGTTTGGGTATGTCTGGTGGGTTGCGGTGTCTTCCCCGTTGGGCGTGCTGTCCTCTGTTGTCCATCGCCGTCTCATCCCTTTTGTGTTCCCCGTAAGGTACGTATTACAGTCGTCATTTCGACATGTACTGTCTACTTTTGCTGTTAATCTTCCTTTCCTTTTTTTCTCTTTTTCTTCTTGTATACTCCCCTTGCTCTTTCCTAGAGTCTTTCTTTTTTCTTACTGTTAATTGGTTCCGTTTCGCTTTTTCCTTCTTATTTCCTAGCTCTTTATCATGTTCTCTTTTTTGTCTTATCATTAGTGTTGCATGTTCAACTTGTTATGTAATGTTGACAGCTCAAAGTTCAAAGTTATTTCATGGAATGTGAAAGGTGTTAATAGCCCAATTAAGAGACAGAGAATTCTCTCCCACTTGGCCTCTTACAACCCAGATTTGTTTTTTTACAGGAGACCCATCTTTCAGAAGCTGAGGCGTTAAAGTTGAAGAAGGGTTGGGTGGGTGGGGTTTTGGTATCACCCACTTCTAACAAGAAAAATGGTGTGATTGTTTTATGGCACAAGAGATTGAAATGTAAAGTAATTTCGCAAGAAAATGACTCTGAAGGTAGATGGGTGCTGGCTAAGCTATTAATTAATAATACTTCTTTAACTATTTTTAATGTATATGGTCCGACTCATCCTGATTGCTCCTTTTGGCCCTTGATTACCCAAAAATGCATACAATATAGGGATGATTTGTTTATTTTAGGAGGAGATTGCAACCAGGTTGTTGACCCCTTTCTTGATCGTAAATCGCAAACACGTTTTGTGCCCCATAAGACACATAAGCACTTTCTTAACACTATCTCTCAGGTTCACTTAGTAGATGCATGGAGACTCACACATCCTGATTCTCTAGACTTTTCTTTTTTCTCTCCTCCTCATAACTCTCTTTCTCGTATCGACTATCTCTTTCTATCTAAACCTCTATCTCAAAACTTACTATCCTCCTCTATTGAACCTATTGTTATATCGGATCATGCTCCAATTCTCATAAACCTAGATTTACTCCCCTCTCACCCTATTTCATCCCGCTGGCGCTTTAATAACTCTCTTCTTCTTGACTCTACTTTTTCTTCCTCTTTCACGACTTTTGCTGAGGAATTCTTCAACTTAAATAGTACCCCCGATATTTTACCACATATATTATGGGACTCATTTAAAGCTACAGCACGAGGATTCATAATAGATTTTGTAGCCAAAAGAAAGAAGCGTTTTCGTCAACAAAGTAAAGACGCCCTACTAAAGATTAAATCACTGGAACACCAGTTTTACACTTCATCGACGGACTCTATTTTGCCAGTACTAATTCGAGCCAAGTTAGATTTTAATAGAACCACAACAGATAACGCTTCTTCGATACTGTTACGTAGCAGTGCTAGATATTACGGAGGTCGAAATAAAATGGGCAAACTCTTAGCAAATTACCTTAAATCCCGTAAAGAACGTACTATCATAGATATGGTTTACACCTCTGATGGCTCTTCTGTTCATAAAAATGAGGATATTCTTAACAAATTTATGCTTTTTTATAAAGATCTCTATACACCTGACTCTCCACCTTCTTCTTCCCTTATTCAGTCTTACCTGGACGCTCTCCCGATCCCGTCCAATGATCATCTTAATCTTTTACAATTGGAGACAGATCTTTCTCTTCAGGAATTATTCCTCGCTTTATCCTCTTTAAAGAAGGGTAAATCACCTGGGCCGGATGGTTATTCTGTTGAATTTTACTTGCATTTTTCTAATCTTTTACTTCCTAGACTTTTGCATCTTTTTCATTCTTTTCCCCTTGCTGAAGGGAATTTGGGATCTTTTCAGGAGGCCACAATTTGTCTCATTCACAAAGAAGGACGCGACCCTAAATCCTGCAAGAATTACCGCGATTCATTACTGAATGTAGACTATAAATTATTTGCCAAATCACTTGCTTTGCGCTTGGACTCTCTTATGCCACACTTGGTGGGTAAGGAACAATGTGGCTTTGTGAAGGGTAGGTTAACTTCAGACAACTCTCGCCTTTTGCTAAATGTCCTCAATAAAATTCCTGCTCCTTCCTCTCCCTTGGCTGCTATCTCTGTTGATGCAGAGAAGGCATTTGATAGAGTTGACTGGGCTTTTTTATTAGCTTCTCTGAAATGGCATGGATTCGGCCCTAAATTAATCTCGCTTATTTCTCTACTGTACACTGCTCCTAGAGCCTCTGTTTTAGTCAACGGTTCCATTTCCTCTTATTTTCCCCTTCGTCGTGGGGTTCGTCAGGGTTGTCCGCTCTCCCCTCTTCTTTTCATTTTGGCCCTTGAGCCCTTTTTATCCTCAATTCGTAACAATGATTTAATCTCTGGGTTTTCCTATGGTGATCACAATTTAAAACTTTCCGCTTATGCTGACGATATTCTTCTTTTTATCTCCAATCCGCAGACTTCTATTCCTCCCTTATTACATGAATTTAACGCCTTTTCTCTTGTTTCCGGATATAAAATCAACTCTGATAAAACAGAAATTTTACCTCTCACGAAATCCTGTCTTCCACACTTCTTTTCGGCCACGGGATTTGCTTGGTCTCCGGTTAAAATTAAATATTTAGGTATACTATTTTCTAACTCCATCTCCTCTTCTGTTAAATTAAATATGAATGCGGTTATTGCTCGGTTAGATAATTTACTTTCCTCTTGGAATCCTTTATTCCTTTCTTGGTGGGGTCGGTTGGACTCCATTAAAATGATGATAACTCCTATCTTAATATACACTCTTTCCATGCTTCCAGTTCATATTCCCGTCTGTTATTTTAAAAAAATTGACTCCCTGCTCTCTAGATTTCTTTGGAATGGTAAGAGATCCAGGATCTCCTTATCTGCCCTTCGTAAGATAAAATCTAATGGAGGTGTTAATTTCCCTGATTTTCGTCTCTATCACAAAGCCTTTTGCCTTCGTCAGGCTGCGAAATGGTTCCTAGAGGGTCAATCTTCCTTTACTCCTTTATGGTGTAATATTGAACACATTCTAATTTCTCCCTTCTCTTTTACGGAACTCTTAGCTTTTTCGGTTAAGATACCTCTTACCTCTCTCCCTTTATTTAAGCACACTTGTGCGGTTCTAAAACCTCTATTTCATAAGGATACCTTTTCCAGGGAAGTCTTTTTAGACTCCCCATTATGGCATAATTCTCATATTACCATTAATAATAGATCTATCTTTTGGAGATCCTGGAGACTTAAAGGGATAATCTGGGTTAAAGATCTTTTTGATGGTTTAGAGCCATGCTCATTTCCCCAATTTCAACTCAGGTTTCATTGTCCTCGTTCCTTTCTTCAAAGATTTTCCACTCTCATGGCTGTTATTCTTGACTCATTTTATTCGCTTCCCTCTGTCCCTTTGCCTTTGGCTCAAAACCCTCTTCGTAAAATTCTTCTTTCTTTTCCTAAAGCCTCTCTTATTTACAAATTCTTTCTTTCTCCCTCAACTGATCGTCCTAAATTCAAGGTGGAAATTGCTTGGGAAGCTGATCTCGCGTGTGAATGGACTATTAATTTTTGGGATAAACTTTGGTCTCGCTCCCTAAAAATTTCTCGCTCTGCTTCTCTCACTCAATCTATGTTCTTTCTATATCATAGACTTTATCTTTCACCTATCTCTATTGCTAGGTTTACTCATTCTACTGATACTAAATGCTGGTCCTGTGGCTCATCTAATGCTGACCTCTGTCATCTTCTTTTTCTATGCCCTCCTGTTGCTATCTTCTGGGAAAAAGTTTGGACCTACATTTCTCGCATATTTGATACACGTATTCCCTTATCTCTCCCTCTTCTTTTTGCAGGCAGTCTATTTCAGTCCTTAGATATTCCCTTACATATGCATGGCCTCTTTGATCTTATGATAGCCTTAGCTTTCCAACACATAACACTAAATTGGAAATCACTCTCACGGCTCTCTATCCAGCACTGGTGGAATAGCCTTTGTCATTTTCATCGACTGGATGTTGCCTTTGCCTCTTCCTGTAAGCCAATAATTGACAGAGAACTGTTCTGGAACCCACTTACTACCTATTTAGATAAATTAGCAATGTTAAAAGAAAAATCTTGTGTGAATGCTGAAAATTTTAAGCCTCCTTAGACATAATATTTTCTCTGTTTCTTTTTATATTTTAATTATTATGTTGACTCCTATTCGCACATCATGATGATTGTTTTTTCTCTTCTTTTCTAGTTCGATATGCAACTTTGTAAAACATTTACCATATGAAAGACTGTTTTCCCTTATCTTCCACCTACTCCCCTCCCATTTTCCTCCCTCTTGTTCCCCTTTCTACCTTTCAATCCCCTTCCCTCCCTTAATATACAAATACCCTTAAACAGCTTTCTCCTTTGAATTTACTGTTAGCTTTTTATCCTTGCATATATTATTTTGTTGGTCACTTGTGTTTTGCTGACCTCTGTATTGTTATGAAATATTTAAATAAATCTTTTCAAACACAAAAAGAAAATGGGTATGAAGGAAAGCTATATATTTTTTAAATATACCCATGAAAAAGTCTTTAGGAATAGCGGGTATTTGCACAGCTCTAAAGGGTTACCCTTACTATCATATTATTTAGAGGGCATCTTGAACACTAGTTTACATTTGGGAGCAAAAAATGGAGAGAAATGCAATTGATAATAACAAATGTTCATCATTTCACTTTGAAAATTGACTAGTTCTGGCAATCTGGGTAGCTACAGTCTTTGGGCCCTGATTTGGCCACCACCGAAGGAGACCTACCAGACTCATAGATTTATGAAAATTAGACAACCAGGAGAGTCGTGGGTGGTGCAATTTGTGTGTGTCCCGCCATGTTTCGTTTTCTTAACCAGAAACCCATCAAACATCAATCTTTGACTAAAATCAAGTATTGTCCTTACATTTCCATGAGGAAAAGTTCTGGAATCCGTGGGTAGCCACAAAAATTCCTATCACCCAGTATTGCCACACTTCTCCCCAGAAAAATGAACATTTGTGTGGCTAGGCCTATCCCACTTGAGGGAAACCACTCAAAATTTGGTTTGTGTGAAGATAATGCGGTGTCAAGGCGGTCATCCTGTGCTTACAGTTTCTATCCATTCCATCAACGTGTTATGCCCACCCTCAGAAGTGAGGCAGTGTTTCAATCTGGAACGCAGGGTGGTAATACTTAGCCATTAGCTGGAAGCACCTGATTATTCTGTCACATAAGTATGGGAAAAAATACCCGTTTTACATTCATACTTTGCTATTCACAGGGCATTTTGAGTACCTAATTCACACATTTTCCCATAGAATCTTTTTTACAATTGGCACTGATATGATCCTCGCTCACATATGTGACCATCAGTCTGTGCACTCTGCAGAGATGCCAGTGACTCGAAGAGCTTATAATCAGCACCCCTTTATGACAAAATGACAGGCTTCTGCCAGAAACCTGCACCACTTTCATCCTAAATGCCAGAGCATTTGACAAACGTGCCGCATCATCAGCGACCATCTACACCCTGAACTCACCCAACTCAGTATGCACAACAAGACATATACTGCGTGGAAAACAGAAGTACAGAAACACATTCAACAAAATGAAATAGTCCCGGAAAATAGGTTTAAATATACAATAGAATATGAAGTACAACATGTGGAATGTTATAAGAGCTGCATCGCTGACTCTGATCACTTTAAGAGTTCTTGCAAACAATGTTGAGAAAGGGATTACAATTTTTACTTGTTTTAAAGGACATGAATACAGGACCTTAAGGGACCTGTTTAATTCACTGTTTTTAATTACTGTCGATGCTGATAACTATCAGATCCCTTTTCACTTAAATCCTTGCCTATCTGCCACTTCAAAAAGCGCTAATATGGATGATCCAAAGGTGGACGTTTCGGTCAAGAGTCAGACAGTACTGCAATTGGCTCAATCAGGTCTGCAACAGGATCCAGTCTATATTTTGGCTTTCCTTTTAAACTAATTGGAGTTTTCAGAAGAAGGAAAAACTGTCTGCATTAAGTGTTAGATGAAGAGTGGATATTTTACTACTTTCAAGTGTCAAGCCTTGCAAAGTCTCTGTTGCTGTATGTTATGTTAATAAATTTATAAAGGTGCACGTAGACCCAGAGGTGGCTTGGCACTAACTCAGCATAACAAACACAGAGACTGAAGTGAAGCTAGTTGTTGAAAAGCCAGGTTTTCAGGAGCTTTCTGAATGCTAATAAAGAGGGTGCAGCTCTGATGTTGAAGGGTAGGAGATTCCAGAGTTTAGAAGCTCCTGAAGGAAAGCAACTTCCGCCCCATTTCAGTCTTTTGATTCCAGGGTGGTAACCTTCAATGATCCTCTCGATCACAGGTCTCGTCTGGGTTCGTACCAGGCTAGGGTTTGTTTAAGATACTCTGGGCCAGAGTTGTTAAGGGCTTTATAGGTAAGGCAAAGTGCCTTAAATTTGATTCAGTTACCTACCGATAACCAGGGGAGTCCTTTAATGGCTTGGGAGACCGACTGAAATTTAGGAAGGTCAAGAAGAAGTCTGGCTGCCACATTCTGTAAAGACTGCAGCTTGTTCAGAAATTGCTTTTGAAGGTTTAGGTACAGACCGTTACAGTAATCTAACTTTGCTAAGACTAACAAAGTGATTATTGTTTTCTTTGAGTTGGGGGTAATGAAGGAAATTATTTTCCTAATAATTCTGAGGGTATTAAGACAAGAAGAGATGACTGAGTTGTGATGTTTGCTGGAATTAAGCTTGTTATCGACTGTGCTAGCAGGTAGGGGTCCACAATTGTGGGTTACTTCCAAAGAGGATGACCTTGGGTTTGTCCGAGTTCAGTTTAAGGCAATGTTTGCTCATCTAGCTGCCAATAGCTCTTGTGTATTGTTGGAGGCAGACAACACAATTTGTGTGCCATCTGCATACAAAATGGGTGAGAATCCAAAGGACCTAATGAGAGAGACTAATTCAGTGACATATATGTTGAAGAGTAAGGGGCTAGGTGAGGACCCCTGCCGGACCCCACAAGGAAGGGAGAACGATTTGGAGCTGAAACTATCTAGCATCACTGAGTGTTCTCTGCCCATTAAGAAGGATCCTAGCAGTGCAAGAGCTATGTTATTAATGCCCAGATGTTCGAGGCGGTGGATCAGTGTGGAATGATCCACGTATCGAAAGCTGCTGATAAGTCAAGAAGGATGAAGGTGGCCATGCCTCCCTCATCCAAGGTGGTCCTTAACTCATCAGTGGTTTGATCAGTGTGGTCTCAGTGCTGTGCCCAGCTCTAAAACCAAATTGAGTGGGATCTAATAAGTGATTGGATTGGATGAATTGAGTCAATTGAGTGTTCATAATTGTCTCTACCATTTTCCCAGGAAAAGGCAGTCTTGAAATGGGACAGTAGTTGGCTAGGTTTTCCGGGTCCTAATTGGGTTTTTCGAGAAGTGGAAGGATGGAGAACTTCTACCACATAGGGGGGGAGATTCCAGTTGCAAAATCTCGTTTAAGAAGTTGGTTAAACATAGAGCTATGGGTTCAGGAATCCTTTTTAGAATGAAGGGGGGCAAGGATCTTAAGGAGATCCTGATTTGGTAGACTGGATGAGCTTCAGCACTTCCGTGGAGGTAGTGGGAGGGAATTCAATAAGGCTAACTTGAGTGGGATTGCTCGATATGCTCGATTCATTGCTGAGGCAGTGTACAATTGGAGAGTCGTTGCTGAGATCACTAGGTGTGGATGACGTAACAAGCTGAAGATTTGACCTACTTTGTCGCAAAAGTGGTGGGCTATGTTGTCACAAACAATTTGACTATTATTAGTTCCTTTAGTTTCAGGAAGTTTAGATAGCTTGCTCATTACCTGAAATAACTCCCTCGCTGAGTTTTTGGAGGATTCACTTTGGTGGGTAAAAAATGCAGTCTTTTCTTTAATAAGTAGCCCTTTGTATTTTGAGAGAGAAAGCTTATAGAGTTCTTTCTCATAGAAGTCATATTTGGACCTCCATTTCCTCTCCTGCCTTCTGCACTATTGTTTTTCAAGGCGGAGAGCCTCCATAATCCAAGTAGCAAATGGTTTCTTCCTGCCTGGTTTGGATCTTTTAAGGGGACAGCTTTAGAGATGGCTGAGCTTAGCCACTCTAAGTATTCAAGCGAGGCAAGCTCTGGGTGGGATGAAAGCGTGGGCTGTGCATAAGAAAGTTGTTAAAGCAGTACATTATAGTCTGCGTTGTTCCAGACGTTGCAGCTAGTAGGGTTGGTGTCGTTCTTTCTATTTTGAGTAAAAGAGGGGATGTTTAATTCAAAGACGACAGCAGTATGGTGAGACCAAGTAAGTGGAAGTCCTTAGTGTAAATAAGTCAGCTATTTGAGAAAATGGCGTCTAAAGTGTGGCCGACTGAGTGGGTGGGCTGGTGCAAGAGTTGTAGAAGACCTATGGCATTCATGGTTCCTAAGATAGTTGCGGTGTCTTTATCTTCGGGAAGATCTAGGTGAAAATGAAAATCACCTAGTATAGTGTAGTCACTAGTGCAGGTCCCGACCTCAAGTAGGGTACTTATGGATTGGAGGAAACAACTTCTCGGGCCTGGAGGGCGATGGATAAGTAGTCCTTGTTGGTTACTTCTAATCAGTAGGAGAGTGTTTCGCACTCTATGTTGGACATAGGGTCAAATCTAGTCTTGAAGCAGTCTTTAAAGATAATCCCTTTTTAAGGGTTGGTCCAGTCCACAAATATAATGCCCTGGTGGGCTTGCATTGATGAGGTCTGGGCTTAATGATTAATTTGCCCACATTTCTGTGATAAAAATTATGTCTAGCTGATAGCCCTCTATGAATTCAGCCAGTTCTTGTGCATGTTTCACTAGCGTGTGGGCATTAGCAAGCGTGCAGAGAATCTTTAAAGGCGTCTTGTTTAGACCCCTTTTAGTGTGGGGATCTTGGGGTTTTGTGGTGACCTGGGGATAAGATTCCTGCAGTTGCTACACGAAGCATTCAGCTCTAGACATAGTTGCATTGGGTCAGTACAGATACAGCCTTGTTTTGACGTGTTAAGTGAGCGGAGTTCATTACCTGAAAGGGTGATTCTGTTTATCCTCTCTGGTTTGGAACTGGCAGGGTTCTGGCACTTAGCGCGATCCGGACACAGACGGGCGCAGATGGGCTTGCCTTAGGCATGCCTTTGGCATGCCCGCTGCACACGGATGCTGCGCAGACGCTCCAGGCTATATAGCTGTGTATAGCTCATGACTGATGGGGGCGTGGCTACAGAAACCAGTGCCAGAGTGCGAAGCTCCTTCAAAACAGGTGGAGAAATGAAATGTGGCACACCTAGGGCCCAGCTACCCCGAAAACCCTACACAGGCTCCCCTGTGGAGGGGTAGGTACTGGGAACAGAAAATAATGACATTGGAGGTAAGTAATTTAAAATGAATAAAAGAATAAAAGCTTAGGAGGGACTGACCCTCTACAATGTGGCGGCCAATGTCGGGAGCCAGGCAACTCAAAACTGGAAACAAGACCCTAAAGCACCCTCTTTCTACAAGGGTAGAAAAGGCATCTAAAAATGCCTACATTGTCCGTGATGCTCTGCTGCAGTTATCTGAGCAACTCTGACTGAAAACACAGACTAAGTAAATTATTTTACCCAAACCTACCTGCAGAAATGGATGAAATGGGAGAGGGTAGGTTGTTGGGCATGCCCAGGTGTGGACAAACTTACTCAACTTCTAGCCCCTGAAATAGACATATGCCCATCAACTCTGTAGTCCTAAAGAAAGGTTAACTGGATGAACTGACGACACTCATCGGTGAGGGGAAGGGCACAGTCTGAGTTTGCTGAATGCCAAGCCATTCCCTGGGGTGTCCTTGTCTCCTTTGAAATCCTGCTGGTGAATCCATAGGAGCAGCAGAAGGGGAGTGGTAGTGATTAAACTCCTCAGGTTGTTCTCTTCTTCCTATGGGGATTATTTGCATAAACTTGCACGATTCTCCACCCCATCACTGTGCTACAGTGGTCATCGCTGACAAAAAGAGAGCTGCAGAGTGAAACAAAGGACAAAGAGGGTTTTAAGTCATCTAAGACACCTCCCCAATACTGGCTCATGTCAATGGATCTCGAAGCTCCAGATGGGTGGGGTGAGTAACTGAGTTACTGAGTGAGATGAGTAAAAGAGGGTTGTGCGAGGAACAGCATAGCAGAGGGGAGTACAGAATTGCCTTCTCCACCCATGCTGCATTGCATTGCACTATGTACAAACCAGGTGTGTTGTTTGCATGCTGGACTATCATAGATCTTAGACTTTTTCAAAGTCCAGATTTGACACAAAGACTTTGATTTAAAGCCCTATTCCACTCAGACACTCAGGGCCTGATTCACAAAGAGCCCCCACAGTCGTGGCTGAGACTCCCCCACGACTGCGGGGCCTCCGCCACGAGTGAGGAGACTCCCCCACGACTGAGGGGCCTCTGCCATGAGTGCAGAGACTCCCCCACGACTGCAGGGCCTCTGCCACGAGTGCAGAGACTCCCCCACGACGGCGGGGCCTCCCCCACAAGTGCGGAGACTCCCCCACGACTGCGGGGCCTCCGCCACAAGTGAGAAGACTCTCCCACGACGGCGGGGCCTCCCCCACAAGTGCGGAAACTCCCCAACGACTGCAGGGCCTCCGCCATGAGTGAGGAGACTCCCCCACGACGGCGGGGTCTCCCCCACAAGTGCAGAGACTCCCCCACGAGTGCTGGGCCTCCCCCATGAGTGTGTAGGATCCCCCACGACTGCGGGGTCTCTGCCACGAGTGCAGAGACTCCTCCATGATGGTGGGGCCTCCCCCACAAGTGCAGAGACTCCCCCACGAGTGCTGGGCCTCCCCCATGAGTGTGTAGGCTCCCCCTCGACTGCGGGGTCTCTGCCACGAGTGCAGAGCCTCCCCCACGACGGTGGGGCCTCCCCCACAAGTGTGGAGACTCCCCCACAAGTGCGGAGACTCCCCCACGACTGCAGGGCCACAGCCACAAGTGAGGAGACTTTCCCACCACGACGGGGCCTCCCCCACAAGTGCGGAGACTCCCCCACGACTGCGGGGCCTCCACCACGAGTGAGGAGACTCCCCCACGATGGCGGGGCCACCCCCACAAATGCAGAGACTCCCCCACGAGTGCTGGGCCTCCCCCATGAGTGTGGAGGCTCCCCCATGACTGTGGGGCCTCTGCCACGAGTGCAGAGACTCCCCCACAAGTGCGGAGACTCCCCCACGAGTGCTGGGCCTCCCCCATGAGTGTGGAGGCTACCCCACAACTGCGGGGCCTCTGCCACGAGTGCAGAGACTCCCCCACAAGTGCAGAGACTCCCCCACGAGTGCTGGGCCTCCCCCATGAGTGAGGAGACTCCCCCACGATGGCGGGGCCTCCCCCACAAGTGCAGAGACTCCCCCACGAGTGCTGGGCCTCCCCCATGAGTGTGGAGGCTCCCCCACGACTGAGGGGCCTCTGCCACGAGTGCAGAGACTCCCCCACAAGTGCGGAGACTCCCCCACGAGTGCTGGGCCTCCCCCATGAGTGAGGAGACTCCCCCACGACGGCGGGGCCTCCCCCACAAGTGCAGAGACTCCCCTACGAGTGCTGGGCCTCCCCCATGAGTGTGGAGGCTCCCCCACGACTGAGGGGCCTCTGCCACAAGTGCAGAGACTCCCCCACAAGTGCGGAGACTCCCCCACGAGTGCTGGGCCTCCCCCATGAGTGAGGAGACTCCCCCACAATGGTGGGGCCTCCCCCATCCCCCACGAGTGCCGGGCCTCCCCCATGAGTGTGGAGTCTCCCCCACGACTGAGGGGCCTCTGCCACAAGTGCAGAGACTCCCCCACAAGTGCAGAGACTCCCCCACGAGTGCTGGGCCTCCCCCATGAGTGAGGAGACTCCCCCACGATGGCGGGGCCTCCCCCACAAGTGCAGAGACTCCCCACGAGCATTGGGCCTCCCCATGAGTGTGGAGGCTCCCCCACGACTAAGGGGCCTCTGCCACGAGTGCAGAGACTCCCCCACAAGTGCGGAGACTCCCCCACGAGTGCTGGGCCTCCCCCATGAGGGAGGAGACTCCCACACGACAGCGGGCCTCCCCCACAAGTGCAGAGACTCCCCTACGAGTGCTGGGCCTCCCCCATGAGTGTGGAGGCTCCCCCACGACTGAGGGGCCTCTGCCACAAGTGCAGAGACTCCCCCACAAGTGCGGAGACTCCCCCACGAGTGCTGGGCCTCCCCCATGAGTGCGGAGACTCCCCCACGAGTGCTGGGCCTCCCCCATGAGTGAGGAGACTCCCCCACGACGGCGGGGCCTCCCCCACAAGTGCAGAAACTCCCCCACGAGTGCTGGGCCTCCCCTATGAGTGTGGAGGCTCCCCCATGACTGAGGGGCCTCTGCCACAAGTGCAGAGACTCCCCCACAAGTGCGGAGACTCCCCCACGAGTGCTGGGCCTCCCCCATGAGTGAGGAGACTCCCCCACGATGGCGGGGCATATGCCACGAGTGCAGAGACTCCCCCACGAGTGCTGGGCCTCTGCCACGAGTGCAGAGACTCCCCCACGAGTGCTGGGCCTCCCCCATGAGTGTGGAGGCCCTTTGTAAATCAGGCCCCAAGTGTCTCTATAATTGCACTTACACATTGGCATCTCTTTGGTAAGTGACTAATAATATTGTTCTTTTTCTAAACTGTAAATTGGTACTGCGCATTTCATTACAAATGAGGCATCCCTGCAGGGAGGACAGGCCAACACTTGCCCCTAATATGTTTTACCAGTGCTGAATTGCTTGGACATTGTTTGTAATGGGACAATGCAACTGGTGTTGTGATCCAATCCCAATTCCAGTTTAACCACCCGCTATCAATGTATGATCTTGTGCAGATTATATTGTCTCTCCATACTCAGTACCTCATTTGCCAAATATTTAATGTTCAAAGAAATAGGCTACATGTATGTATGAAGCGCTGTATAAATACATTTATGAGCATGTCACTGTTCATTTCGTAATTTTTCTTGTATTGTAGAACACTGCGGTGTGACCTCGGGGTTACTTCAAAGAGATTAGTTGGATGGTCCGGCAGTAGAGTTCTCCAATTGGTGGGATGACGTCTCGACCAGTAAAGTTGGCACCAATCTGATTGGCTGGATGATGCATGATGTGTTTAAATTCTGCACAAAGTAGACACAATTGCATCATCTTATATTACAGTAAACAAGATGTGTGAATATCAAATAAGTCATTGGTACTCATTCTATCACTCAGATGGATTCAAAGCTAAGACCACCCTGCCAGGTTTGACCTGGTAACGCGCCGTAATACTTTGTAGGGCGGACATCATTCACAGAGCTAACATGTAGACTCCATTGGCAGTTCAACTCTGTAGTCATCATGCTTTTGCTGCTACTCCAGGTACAAACAGATCATGTCCTTTCTAATGCAAAATTCTTAATTTAGACTTTAACACAAATGTAAGGCCAAAAGTTCCTGACACATTGCATCTCTACCAAATCTCCATTTTTCTTTTGTCCCTGACGTTCCTATTTTTCCTTTTGGTAACAGTTTGAGCACCCCAAATACATAGGAACCCTAAAAATGCAGATTGACTCTACTCACGATCCCCTTTGTCACGGACCGCAGGAGGGGCGCCCTCCATTGATCACCCTGCCCTGTAGTCCAAGAGGAGGAGCCCCCCTTGATCCCTGCTGCTCATACGAAGGTTAGTGGCAGCTCATTTTGCTTTGGTAGCTTGGTACATCAAGTGGCATATAGGGGCCCCTTTTGTGGTTTTTGTTCTTTAATTGATGTACTGTTAAGTGGCATTGAAGCAGTCATCATTGGTAGAACCCTTCACAAATACTGAGTTGTGGTAAAAGTCTTTGCAAACAGTACTTGCACATCTGACTTTAGGGCAATGAACAACAGTGCACAAACATTTACTTTACCCTGCACCAGTGGTTCTTAATCTAAACCTTTTGACCTCTGAGAACCCCCACTTAATCCTTACTGGAATCCGGGGACCCCCCAATGAATTATTGTTTGAATCTGGGGACCCCACTGAGACATTACGGGAAGCTGGAGACCCCGGTTTAACCAATGTTCATGATTTGAATCTCAAAACAATACGAAAAATGCACAAACAAGCATTCAGCAAACAAATACACAAATTATAAAAAAAATTATTTACTTCACAAACAAATGTAAAAAGTCAAAATTTTCATTTTCATGGGAAGATTGGGACTTTTCTAAATTTAAGAGCGCCACCCATCACCCATACTATATTCTCTTTGTTCTACTGCCACAAATAAAGCTGAGGACTCTAGCTTACATTTTAGCCCCCAATATTAAATTCCTTCACATTTATGGAACATTTAAATGTTTTCCGTTTTACATTTTGTTTCTTTCTTTATGTATACTTCATTAATATTTTAGTGTTGTTTAATTTTCTAAGCAGTCGCAGACCCTGAGTGGGCATCATGGACCCACAGGGGTTCCCGGACAACAGGTTAAGAACTGTTGCCCACACTGTGCAGGATTAGTGCTGCCCACAGAGGACAACCGTACCGCACCTTTGGGTTATCCTAGAGGCCTCCCAGAGTTGGGACTCTCTGGGTCTGATAGGCTGACCCTTTGAGACTGTGAGATTCGCTACCCAACTGCTTTGTTTTGTGGATATATTCTTGCACCGTCCTACAGCTCAGTAAACATTCATTGGACTTCTACCTGGGTGAGTCATGTGCTATGTGAAAGATATGTGTATGTGTGGATCTCCAGGATGCCCACTTCATCCTTACTCAGATGAAGTCTGAAGGCCCAGGTGAAGCTCTGCTGGGCAGCCGTGCTGCTGCCTTTCCTCGGTGGGCTCCAGAGCCAGACAGAAACCAGAAAATAGATCCAGAACATTGAAGACCACTCTACCTCTCATCACCAGGCCAGAGGTGGGCTGCTGGATCAACTTAGATGCTTGTAGACTTCTTGGACCCTTGAAAATGATGGCCTTTGGATGACTGAAAGATCAACTGCTACCTCTCATTTTATGTTTATCTATTTCATGCAGCGTTGATCTTGTTAAGGACGGTGGTCTTACAACCGACAGGCTGACTAGCGAACTGGATCCAAAGACCCCTCTTGGTCTATTGTGAGGCCTATGTGCACGTGTGCTTTTACCCCCGATTTCATCAGGGCATCCCAAGGTCTGAGTACCAGCTATCTACCGGTCTTCACGCTTGCACTCCAAGACAAAGTCCCATCACCGTGCAGGTACCATTGACAGAGCAGGTGGGATTGTCTTGTTTTTTTTAGCTGTTTAGAAGTTCATTATAAAACAGATACAAAGTAACCCTTTTCGGTGGGAAGAGAGGGACCCCCTAGACAGTATATGTATAAAACCTCAGGGGTATTAGTTCTTTGCAAGCCTCATGTGCCCAGGGCTTAATTGGAGCCGGTGGTTTCCGGTACTCGGAACCAGTACTTAATTGTCGACACTGGCACTTATGACAGCTGCCACATAGTGGCGCTATTTGTATAATTTAGAGATTAGCAGAACAGCAATTGTTTATTCATTCAGTATGCATTAAAAACAACTAATACCTGCAGCACAAGCTATTTTTATAGCTTTGGGGGCTGGAATAGTCTGAATTGTCACACTTGTAGCAGTGTGCTGGTTAGTACTTGTACAGGTATTGTCATTGGCAACAACGGCAGTGGCAATGGGCGGTGCAAGCTGCAGAGGCCTCCTGACAAGAGACCTGGCACTTATTTTTTATTTTTTTACAAATTAAGCACTGCATGTTTCCAGATCTGTACTAAATTGCATTGATTCTGTGTCCTTCCATGTTATGTGTATCCTGAGCTTCACAAGCATAGGGCAGTGTGTAATGTAGCGTGTTTAGCCAGGGTCCCTGGCTTCATTTATTCATAGTCTGATTAAAGTCTTCTATATATGCTCACGGTCTTCCATTTGAGAACACTGGTCACTAGCTGGAATACTTTCGCATATTCTCACAGTAAAACTGATCTACACATCGAAAAAGGGAGCCCAGCAAGAGGCCATAGCTTTCCATGTAAGAACACTGGTCACTTTTTTGGTCTCGCCTACGCAGCGCGTATGCGCTGCATAGGCAAAAAGACCTTTTGGAATCGCTTCGGCTTTTCAGCCAAAACCGTGCACGCGTTCCATTGCCTTCAATGGCAATGCGTGCACGGTTGGCGATTCACTTGCGGGAGCGAGCGGCGCCATATGGTAGCAATTATCGCTCCTGGCGCTGCTCGCTCCCGCAAGGGAAACGCTTTCACTTTTGCCGTTTTTTTTTTTTACTTGTTTTAACTCGCTGCTTCTAAGGTGAGCGGGCTTAGATAGAGCTTTCAAAGCGTCCAAATACATTTTTTTTACTGTCGCAGGTAACTGCCTTGTGTACTTTCCGCCCCCTGCTTGTGATGTTATAAGCCGGGCAGACTTTAGTGTAACATAATCCGTCGTTGGTGTGAAGCGGACTGCGGGAGAAATAACTGCATTAAAGCACCCTCCGTGATGTAACAAAGCTGCATTCTGGCACCGACGTCACACAAAGGTCAACCATGAAGTAAGCGTTTGAAGCGGACTGGAGTCATTTGAAAAAGCTCTCTGACCCTTCTGTTAGATTTGGCATGTATTGTGAAGATGTCTGTTTGTGGGTGGAAGAGATCTTTGAAGGCCAGAGCCGTGAAAACCCTTCCATAAAACCCTTCCATAGTCCGTTTAACATGAACTGCGGAGGACGAAGGCATATGTCCCTATAAAGTGAGGATTTCGGATTATGAAGTTTGCTTTTGACTGATGTGAACAATGTTTTTTTTTTTTTGACAAGTTTGTTATTGTGAAAATCTGCTTGCTTTAGTTAACTGCTTTGACTGCCCTTTGACCTGTAAATTTTAGGAATACTGACGTTGGGAAGAATAGGGAGCTAGGCGGCTGGGCCAGCAATGCAAGTGTTTCTTCTTTGACCTCTTTATATGTTGCACCTTCCACAAATAAAACGAAGCTGCCTTTCTGCTGAGCTCACTGAGGAAGCTTTCATTGAAAGAATAGTAAAGCAGCCATTTTATGTACCTGCGACCGGACTATCCCTCATCACTCAAAGGTATCATGTAAGCTGCATATATGTTGATTACTCGTATGCTGCGTGGGTTTAGACATTCGCTCCTTGCTTTTACCGATTAGGAGTAAGGCAACCATTTTGACTACATGTTGCAGGTGACTCCTTTCTTGAGTGAATAAAACTGCAGCCATTTTGAGCAGCTGCAGTCCAAGCCACCCCTTGATCATTCTCTTGCCTTGTAAGCTGCAATTATCCTATATGTATGCTGCTCTGATTGGGACGTTTTGCTTTCTTTGTTTGCTTTGCCCACTGTATGTCAATCCCTCTTCAACGCTTTCGGTGAGTAACACATTCTCATGGTCTACATGTCTCTTCTACAGAGGGAAAACCGGCGACTGCAGGAGGCCAGCATGCGTCTCGAGCAGGAGAACAATGACCTGGCTCATGAGCTGGTCACCAGCAAAATCGCTCTGCGCAATGACCTGGACCAGGTAAGAAATTTGCAGTCGCCATAGGGTATGTGGGGAGTGGGTCAGGGTGGGGGCTAGTTGGAAGGGCATCTGAATATGCAGAAACCTAACCTAAAATGCATCAATACATACATGAAATTGAGGTTCCACACTCACTGAAATGTACCTCCATGAGGCGCAATAAGGTTAGTTCAGTAATGTGGTGGTCGCAGTGCTGATATAAAGGGGGATTCAGTTAGATTCCCAATGTTATGTTATGTTAACTGCTACTTCTATAGCGCATAATCACCATCAGGTCTCTTAGCGCTTTGAGAGAGGGGTCCGATGCCCGATACCCACTGCAGTCCCCAGGAACATGCGTAGCATATGATTAGATGGAATCTAACGCCTCCCTGAACAGGAGCGTTTTGCGGCGTTTCCTGAAAGGGAGGAGAGAGCATTCCTTGCAGAGGCCATCGGGTAGTTTGTTCCAGAGTTGCGGGAGCAGGACGGTGAGGGCTCTGCCTCCCTTGGATATTGTATTAAACCGGAGAACTGCCAGCAGGCAGCTCTCGGCGGACCGGAGTTTACGGCCAGGTACATAGTTTTGAAGACGCTCTTTAATGTATGTTGGGGCCTGGCCGTACATTGCTTTATGGGCAATACAAAGGCCCTTGAATTTGGCCCTCTGCTTGATGGGGAGCCAGTGAAGCTTGTGCAAGAGAGGGGTAGCATGTGCCCTTCAAGTGAGCCTCAAAATCAGCCTGGCTGCATCATTTATGGTCACCTGTAATTTGTTAGTTAGTTTTTCCGGTAGGCCGATGTACAGGGCGTTCCCGTAATCTAATCTGGACAGGATGGTGGGCGATACTATCATCTGTAGAGCTGTCGTCGAAAGGAGGGGGGCAAGTCTCCGCATCTGTCTCAGCAGGCCAGTGCATGTACCAATCACGGTCAAAACGTAGTTGGTCATAGAGAGGTCCGCATCTATCTTGATGCCCAAGCTTTTTACGGTCGTGACTGGCGTAGGGGTTGTGCCCAACTCTTGGGGTCAGAAACGGTCACTCCAAGGTTTGGTTTCCAGGGGATGACTAGGACCTCAGTTTTGTCTGGGTTGACCTTCAGAAAGTTAGTCGTCATCCAGTTCACGGTGTATCTGAGAATATTTTGAGTCAATGAGGGGGCCTGCTGGGAGTTGTCGATCTGGAGGATGAGCTGCGTGTCGTCCGCATAGTTAAAGACTTGGCAGTCCATGCGCACCAGGGCAGCTATTAGCGGCTGGAGGTAGATGTTAAATAGGAGTGGGACAATACTGAGCCCTGGGGGACGCCACACGTGAGGGCGCCCCTGTCGGACACCTGCTCCCCAAGCTGGACCCTCTGCGACCTCCCGGAAAGAAAGGATTCAATCCACTGGTAGGCCACCCCGAAGATGCCCAGTTCGGAAATGCGGGCTAGAAGCTGCGCATGATTGACTGTGTCAAATGCTGCCGACAGGTCTAACAGCACCAGGGCGGACGGTTTCTTATTGTCGGCCATGACTCTGAGCTCAACAAGTACGGATATCATTACCAGCTCTGTGCTGTGGTGGGGCCTGAAGCCCGCTTGCCGCCCTTGGAGTAGCTGGTGTTCCTCCAGAAAAACCGCGAGTGTTTTTAGGATGTGCTGCTCTATGACTTTCGCCAGGAAGGGGAGCTGGGAAATTGGCCTGTAGTTTTTAAGAGTGGCCCCATCCGCCCCAGGTTTCTTCAACAGGGGGGTGACCCTGGCTTCCTTCAGGCCGGAGGGAAGGTAGCCTGTCTCTAGGGAGCGATTTAGTAGGGCGAGGATCTGTCTTTCAAGACCTGGGAGGGCCATACGAAAAACCCTTGGAGGACAGGGGTCAGCTGGTGAGCCTGATTTGATATGGCTCATCAGGCCTGACAGGGAGTCTGGGTCTAAATTAGGGAAAGAGGGGAGCTGGTTAGCCGGCGTAAGGGGCGTAGGGTGCTGTTCTAGGGGGGTCTGATGGGTCGGGATGCTCTCAATCTCAGCTAGGATGTCGGCGACTTTGTGTAGAAAAAAGGTCTGGAAGGTGTTGCAGTCTACTGGTAAAGCTGTAGATCCTAGTGTTGATTTCTGGCTGAGTTCTTTTAGTATTTTAAAAGTCTCTTTTTGTTTATTTACTGCCCCCGTGATTCTTGCCTCATAATATTCAGCCTTCCTAGTCATAATGGCCTTTTTGTATGAGGCAAGCAGGAGTTTGTGGGCAGCTAGGTCGGCTTGGCTATCTGATTTTCGCCACCTTCTCTCGGCTTGGCGGAGGGTTTGCTTCCTGCCCCTCAGTTCTTCATTGAACCAGGGGGCGCCTTTTCCTTTATCTCTAACTTTCTCCCTCCGTGCTGGTGCTACCTGATCAATGGCTTCCATAAGTGTGTCGGTGAGGGCAGCGCACTCATAGTCTAGATTGTCTGAAGTGGGTGCTTTCATGGGGAGTCTGAGTAAGGTCCCCACCAGATTATCTTCCTCAATTCTATTCCAACTGCGCACAATTTTCCAACCAAGTGACGGCTGCAGTGGGGGGCTGTCCAGCGGGGCCCAGCACCTAATCAGCGAGTGATCCGACCAGGTGCACGTGCTGATGTCTGTAAGCTGGGTTGATCGCTGGGAAGTCCAGATGAGATCGAGTATGTGGCCCTTAATGTGGGTTTGAGCATTCACCAGTTGGTGAAGCCCCAACGAGCACATGGCCATTTCGAATTGGCTAGCCTGCGACTCTCTGGGAGTTTTGTCCCAGTGGTAGTTGAAGTCACCCACCACTAGGAGTCGTTGGTAACGTGAGCAGAGGTCACTGATCAACTCAGAGAAGAGTTCGTTGAACCTAGGGGTTGGACGTGGAGGGCGGTATGCCACTAATAGTATGATGCAGGAGGATTTACTCGAGATTTTAACACCTAATGTGTCAGCGTTCTCGAAGTTTTCTGCCAGTATCTTGTCTACCCGTAGACTTTTTTTTATAGAAGATAGCCACTCCACCCCCTCTGGCATTATCCTCCCTGTTGTGCCATACGGCGTCAAATTCCCCAGGTAGTGCTGCAATCATATCTGGGACGGAGCTGTCTCCTAACCAGGTTTCTGTGAACGCTAGGACATCGATGTCTCCGTCCTGGAGGAGCGAGAAAATTTCCAGGCAGTGTTTTGGCAGTGAACGTGTATTCAGTAGAGCAATCAAACAGCTACTCATGATCCAGATCTTGCCGGGCTCAATAATCATCCTGTTAGTGTCCCGGTAGATTGTGCAAACACTCGGCACACTACGGTGGTGCCAGTACACATTCACTGTGTGTGTCGCCATAGCCTGCAGGTGGGATGTACATCCAGATGCCTTCATTAGCAGAGCGTCAGTCACCATATGCAAGGTGTGTCATTGGCCTGGAGCAGTTGGAGCTCATTCCGAGCATAGCTAGAGCCTAATGCCTTTCTCATCAGGGGAACCAAGCTGTTCTCAAATGTCACTTCACAAGTTGCTAAGCAATAAACTGAGATATGAAAGGGTGTTCTTTTCTATAAACTTAGTTCAGACCAGTGTGTATGTAGGTCTCTGCATGCTCTATGATAATGTCAGGTAAATCTATCTCTGTTTCTAAGTACAGTCATTAATAAAGCACACTATACAAACTGAATTTTTTGGCACATAGAAATAAGTGTATTGTGCTATCCAACAGAACCCAATTTCTTAACTTTAGAATAACGAAAGGTTGAGTTAAAAGCTGCAAGGATTGAATGAAACATGTGCCTTTCACGTTACATGAAGCTGTTTGAGGTGGACACACTAGTCCTTAAATCTATTTTACCACAGTTTTATCTTGTGGCCAGGCCGGAAGATATTTTAATTATGCCAGCGAACTGCCTAAGCTTTTTGTTGTGGGAAACTAATGAATTTTCTCAAAATTATACATTGTGCCTTTTCGCATTGATGTTATTTTTACCCACCATTCACTTCTTGTTAAAAAGTTTTATGAGATACCAATGGAAGACTAGTTTGAGCAGAAAAGAGAGCAGGGAAAGGTGTGGTGCAGGGGCCAGAGCCGCTGACTCCGGAACGCGGGGCTCGCAAGTCGATCACCGGCGGCAGCTCAACTGTGACTCTGGACAATAGCTCACTTAATCTCCCCAATGACCCCCAGCGCCTTGAAACCCTTATGGGTGATATGTTCGCGCTTTACAAATAGGAATGATTATTATTATTATTAAAATGTCTCCCCAGGAGATATTTTGTACTCAAACCATTCTACTGCTGATATCGCGCAAGACTTTTTAACAAGAAGTGCGTAGTAGGGTAAAAAAGGTGACAAGAAATACAGCCAAATCAAATTTTGCTACAAAAGTGTGATTTCACCAAATTTTCATGGAATTTAATTAAATTTCATGAGAAAAAATATGCAAATTCATCAAGTTTTATTTGGGACCTGTAGGTAACAGAGCGATTTCCGCAACAAGATCATTAACCCACTGAGCAATCATAAAACCAAAATCATTTACTTGTGTGTTGCGGCCTTTGATCTGAAGCAGTCATTTTAATACTCATTACTATTTGATAATGCTTCAAACCTGAGACCAGAGATGGCATGCATATCTCTCCAGTAGGTTCATTAATCATCAGTGTTAACATACCACTATTATGCAATGAAACCTGTTGGCTACATATAGATCTCTGCAGCATGCGACTTAACCACAGTGTTTTCACTGGGCAAGTTCTGTAGGTGCTTTGCACTGGAAATGAAAACAAGCATTGGCATAGCCAATAGGTCTCGCCTTTGGGACCTTATAAGTGTTTAGTTAATCCAGCACAATATCCTTGGTGCAACAACATCAAGTGTTGCATGGCTAAACACTTATAAGGTCCCAGCTTGCCGCCTTCCTCGAGACGAATGGATCCCTCGACCCCTCGCAGTCCGGGTTTCGGGCCAACCACAGCACCGAGACCGCCCTTATCGCAGCCACCGACGACATCAGAACCCTAACCGACAACGGGGAAACAGCTGCCCTCATCCTCTTGGACCTCTCTGCGGCGTTCGACACCGTCTGCCACCGCACCCTAGTGAAGCGCCTCAGCAACATCGGAATCCGAGAGAAAGCACTGGAATGGATCATCTCGTTCTCGCCGGAAGAACCCAGAGAGTCCGCCTCCCCCGTTCAGATCCGAAGCCACCGAAGTCATCTGCGGCGTTCCACAAGGATCCTCACTCAGCCCAACCCTCTTCAACGTCTACATGAGCCCCTCGCAGCCATCGCACGCCGACACAACCTCAACATCATCTCCTACGCCGACGACACCCAGCTGATCCTCTCCCTCACCAACGACCCCACCACCGCCAGAGCCAACCTACACGACGGGATGAGAGACGTCGCCGACTGGATGAGGAACAGCCGCCTTAAACTGAACTCAGATAAGACGGAAGTCCTCATCCTGGGCTCATCACCCTCCGCCTGGGACGACTCCTGGTGGCCCCCGGCCCTGGGCACCGCGCCCAAGCCAACGGACCACGCACGCAACCTGGGCTTCATCCTGGACTCCTCCCTGTCGATGACCAGACAAGTCAACGCCGTCTCATCTTCATGCTTCAACACCCTGCGCATGCTCCGCAAGATCTTCAGATGGATCCCCACTGAAACCAGGAAGACCGTCACCCAGGCACTCGTCACCAGCCGACTGGACTATGGGAACACCCTCTACGCCGGAACCACAGCCAAACTTCAAAAGAGACTCCAGCGCATCCAGAACGCCTCCGCACGACTCATCCTGGACATCCCCCGACACAGCCACATCACCGTGCACCTGAAAGACCTGCACTGGCTCCCCGTCAGCAAGAGAATCACGTTCAGACTCCTCACCCACGCACACAAGGCCCTCCACGACCTGGGCCCAAAGTACCTCAACGACCGCATGACCTTCTACACGCCCACACGCCAGCTACGATCAACCAGCCACGCCTCGCCACCGTACCACGCATCCGCAGAACCACCGCCGGAGGAAGATCCTTCTCCTACCTGGCAGCCAAGACCTGGAACTCCTCCCCACTCACCTTCGGCGAACCCAGGACCATCTCTCCTTCAGGAAGCAGCTCAAGACCTGGCTGTTCGAGCAGTAACTTACCCCCTCCCCCAGCGCCTTGAGACCCTCCCGGGTGAGTAGCGCGCTCTATAAATGCCGTGATTGATTGATTGATTGAAAGGCGAGACCTATTGGCTATGCCAATGCTTGTTATTAATTGGCCTGGGCGAAATTTTATTTTTTTTAAATTGAGCACAGACTGTGCATAGGAAATCTCGCAGGGTACCATCCTGTGGTTGCCAACATGTCCATCAATTCACCTCCGACTCCCAGCCCCTCGTACAGCTCTTTGTCTTTGGGACAAGGCCTAGGAAAATACTCGTCACTTACGACAACTTTGCGCTATGTAACTATCACGAGTCAGTTATTCCTCTGCGTACCTTATCTGTCACTACAGAGACCTCTATCCCTTTAATTTGCTGCCAAAAGCCCCAAGTGTACACCAGAGATAAAACCTTTGGTCATGGGTGCTCTGCTCACATGCCTGTTTTTATGATCCCTTAGTCATAGTTGTCGTCTGTTGCTTCAGGTGTCCGGGTGGGTCCATTCTTTTGTCCCACAGAGGGACCTTCCCCTCACACACACATCAATCTCCAGGGAAAGGAACTGCTGATAAAGTCCACTGCAGTATCTTCAATCATACATTTATCATTTTAATCAGCCATAAACTGAGCACTATCCCCACCATGAGTGAGGACAGCAAGCAGGACCTCTTGTCCCAACCAGCATGAGCTCCACCACCACTGATGCCAAGGAGCTGGACCTCCTGTCCCAACCAGCATGAGCTCCACCACCACTGATGCCAAGGAGCTGGACCTGCCGTCCTACCCAGCACTAGCTCCACCACCACTGACAACCGGGAGCTGGACCTGTTGTCCTACCCAGCATTAGCTCCACCACCACTAACAACCGGGAGCTGGACCTGTTGTCCAGCCCAGCATTAGCTCCACCACCACTGATGCCGAGGAGCTGGACCTGCCGTCCTACCCAGCATTAGCTCCACTACCACTGACAACCGGGAGCTGGACATGTTGTCCAGCCCAGCATTAGCTCCACCACCACTGATGCCGAGGAGCTGGACCTGTTGTCCAGCCCAGCATTAGCTCCACCACCACTGATGCCAAGAAGCTGGACCTGCTGAACCACCCAGCACTAGCTCCACCACCACTGACGACAATGAGCTGGACGTGCCGTCCCACCCAGCACTAGGTCCACCATCACTGACGGAAAAGAGCTGGCCCTGCTGTCCCACCCAGCATGACCTCCATCACCACTGATGCCACGGAGATGGACCTGCTGTCCCACCCAGCACTAGGTCCACCACCATTGATCCCAGGGAGCTGGACCTGCCGAACCACCCAGCACTAGGTCCACCACCACTGATGCCACGAAGCTGGACCTGCTGTCCCACCCAGCACTAGGTCCACCACCATTGATCCCAGGGAGCTGGACCTGCTGAACCACCCAGCACTAGGTCCACCACCATTGATCCCAGGGAGCTGGACCTGCTGAACCACCCAGCACTAGGTCCACTGCCACTGATGCCACAAAGCTGGACCTGCTGTCCCACCCAGGATTAGCTCCACCATCACTGACGGAAAAGAGCTGGACCTGCTGAACCACCCAGCACTAGGTCCACCACCACTGATGCCACGAAGCTGGACCTGCTGTCCCACCCAGCATTAGCTCCACCACCACTGATGCCGGGAAGTTGGACCTGCTGAACCACCCAGCATTAGCTCCACCATCATTGATGTCAGGGAGCTGGACCTGCTGTCCCACCCAGGATTAGCTCCACCACCACTGACAACTGGGAGCTGGACCTGCTGAATCACCCAGCATTAGCTCCACCACCACTGACAACTGGGAGCTGGACCTGCTGAACCACCCAGGATTAGTTTCACAACCACTGACGACAAGGAGCTGGGCCTACTTTCCTACCCAGCATTAGCTCCACCACCACTGATGCCAGGGAGCTGGGCCTGCTGTCCCACCCAGGATTAGCTCCACCACCACTGACAACTGGGAGCTGGACCTGCTGTCCCACCCAGCTTTATCTCCACCACCACTGATGCCAGGGAGCTGGACCTGCCGTCCCACCCAGGATTAGTTCCACCACCACTGACGTCAGGGAGCTGGACCTCCTACCCCACCTAGCACTAGCCCTGGCATGACTGAGAACAGAGAGAGGGGGCTGCTGTCCCGCTCAACATTAGCCACACCACAAGTGAGGACAGTGAGCAGGCCCCTGGGTCCCACCCAGCCCTAACCCCCGCTACACCACAAAAGCAGGAAACATACTCTACCTGGAATGTTTTCACATATCCTCACAGCAAAACTGATCTGCACATCTGAGAAGTGAGCACAACAAGAGGCCCTCTGTCCACTGAGGGCGTGCTCTCTCCACCAGCAGGTCTTCCTGTCCAGGTGAAGCAGAATCAACATGCAGGCCTGCAGGTTGCACAGGGCACAAGGCAAGGAAGGCAGGGCTCACAGGGCAGAAGCACTCCCTGTGAATTAAAGGCTTAATTAGACTCTGCATGCTTCCATCATGGTGCTGCCCGCGCTTGCGCCAGCTTGTCCCCCAGCAGGAGTTGGCACAGATG
The DNA here is from genome assembly GCA_963921515.1 of Calotriton arnoldi. Lineage (NCBI taxonomy): Eukaryota > Metazoa > Chordata > Amphibia > Caudata > Salamandridae > Calotriton > Calotriton arnoldi. Next base: position 798,124 of record CAWUFW010003345.1, on the reverse strand, counting down.
GAAGACCACCTCACTGGGACTCTGAAGGGCACTGCATCAGAAGCCAGGCAGGTAGAGCTCACATGCTGTAATTACAATCCATCCCATCCCATCTCACATCTAGAGGTTGTGTATAGAGTGCACTGAAAAAGGAAAGCACTCAAGGGCGCAGGGTGCAGCGGGGGGGAGGGGAGTGGGGAGACAGGACTGCTTTAAGATCAATACACATGCTGTACATAAACCACTAAGAGAATATCAATCCTAGAAAGACACTGGGGTCATGTAAAGAGGGTATTTGTAAGTGAGAGTCAACAATCACGGACACCTTTTACCCTGTCCAGAACGTTTCAGGACGACAACGATGCAGAATTACAGCCCTGATTTTCTTTTACAAATCATTGTTTTCAGGCATGCTACTCAAAATTACTTAATGTAAGTGAGCCAGGACTATAACTCCCATAATGCATTATTTTGATAAATGAAAACCCAACAGTAGATAATCAAGTCTATGGTGATCTGGAGTCATCTATATCCGAGTGTGATGTAGCTGCCCACACACTTTGAGGGTAGAGGTGAGTAATAAATGTGTGGACCATGTGACATGGGTACGAACCTCAGCTAAGAGGAAATAACGAGATATTCTAGATTTGACTCTTCACTTCACCATGTGATCCTTGAGTCTCAGCTCCATTACGTGCCCAACAACCATTGACAAAGCCAGGAGGTCTAGTATTGGCTGCCAGACCTTTTTGGCTTTGCCAATGCTTGTATTGTTTGGCATACTTTTTGTAAAACTTTATTTTTGGGGGAGTTGGTGAGCCATCAGCAATATAAAAAAATGTTGTCTAAAAGCAAAAATATGTGTTTAGTCTCAATAAATCATACATTGGTATTGTGGTCCCTGCTACTGTGAAAGAGCAGAATTCTGCCACACAGAGTGATGTTTGCTAAAGACTGAGGTAGGCTGACCCATTCCAATAGAAGCCCAGGTTCTGGTGTGAAGGACATCAAACCTGGGCTTCTATTGGAATTCTATAGGGCATATTATCAAGACCCTTATCGCCGCTTTAGCGGCAGTTTCCTGCCGCTAAAGCGGCGATAATGTTATCGCCGTTCTTGATAATATGGCCCCAAGTTTCTTCGGCCTGGAATCATCAAGTCAACAAATCTCTGGGTGCAGCCCTCCAGTACCCCTGCACCAAACACTGGTACAGACAAAATCAGGGTGCCAGAGGTTCTCCCTTGCACAATCATACATGCATGACATGCAAATGAATGTTACAGGTCCCTTCGATGCCCACTTACATCATCCCTCACCCTGAGCACTCCAAGGGCTTCCATGCAGTTGTGATATGTGTGTGAAATGTTAAGAAAGGGAGCAGCTCACAAGAGAGGAATAGAAAATGGAGGTATGAGGAGTTGGGGATGAGGAAGAGATTCATTGTTGGAAAGCGAGATGAGAAAACCAAGTTAAAGAGAAGTGAGCCGGTCGATAGAAGGTGGAATCATAGAGCAAAAGGAGGAGCTGTAAAGAGGAACAGAAATGTTATAGAAAGAGAGGGGGAGGAGAAGGTACTGAGAGGGAAAGTGAAAAAACTAAATAAATCATTAATAAAAAGAGGGACGAGCAGGTTAGAACTGAGAGAGAAGCAAAGAAGAAGATCACGAGGAAATAGAGAAGAGGAGTGAAGGAGGGTTAAAGGAAAGGGATGAATGAAGCAGCTGAGCAAGGTGGGTAACAAGTTTGAAAGAGAAGATGGCCAAGTAGGAAAGAGAGAGGAGTGACAGAGAAGGGAAATTTGAGAAATAGAACAGAGAAAGATGAAGTGGTGAATGATACAAGAGAAATAGATCAAAGATTCACTCAGAGGCAGATATGAAGTACACTAAATAGGCAGAATGCATCAGTAATAAATGTAATACCACATTCACAATTAATAATTGGTAGAGAAAGCCATGCCTCACTGTGAGACCTGTCACCCTTAGGGTGGTCTTTCCGCAAACTTTTTGCCTTACTCCTCCATTTTAGCTGATCTTGTTTTTCGTCGCCCTTAGGACTCTGTGCACTTTACCACTGCTACCCAATGCTAAGGTTTGTGTGCACAGTCCCTAAAACATGGTAACCTTGGCTTACACCCAGTTGGTAGGTTTAATTTATTTGTAAATCCCTAATACAGTGGTACCACATGTACCCAGAACCTGTAAATTAAATGCTACCAGTGGGCCTGCAGCAGTGATTGTGCCGCTCCCTTAAATGGCCTTGAAAACATGTCGCAGGCCGGCCATTGCAGCCTGTGTGTGTAGTCTTAAGCTGCCGTATCGACCTGGTAAAATAAACCTTTTACCAGTGATCCAGCGCGATATTAGCAAACAGCATTCATACACCAAATACTCACTTGGGCCCATACATTCATACTACGCTAATACTTACGCTGGGTTTTATCAGTTGTTACTCTCTATCAAAATCCCTGCTACCAATTACCTTCTGATTGAAGAGTAATGACTTACCAATGAATCCTTTGCTAATTGGGAAATTTAAAATGAGTGACATTCATTATAGTACATAATCCTGATTAACCACTGAGTCATGAAGTTTTAAAATTGTTTATCTAAAGATTTAGCAGAGTAAAATACAGAGCCACATGGTACTTAATTGCAATACCCAAGATTAAGCATAGAAATGATTATTGCTAATCAATGATGGTGTTTAAAGAAAAGGAGAGGATAGGGATAGCAGCGCAACTAGAGGTTGCATTATATTTACCTAAGTGCGAGAACCAAACCCCTTAGCCAAGGAGTTGAAAGAATAGGACCCAGGAAGATGAAGAGCAAAGACTTCCTCCAGGATCAGGACAGGACCGGTGACCTCTCTACAACGACGCCTGCGTCGTTCCCTCTCTGATACTCGGCTTCTCCTCGATTCTCCTGTGCCTTCCTTCTAATGGACTCCGCCGCCCCTCCTCAGGACCTCTTCTGGACAGGGATTCAGTCTGCAATCGATCAGCTTAGCGGTCTGGAGCTCTTCTTGTGCGTGCTGTGGTCTCTGCTAGAAGCCTCAAGCTAAACTAATTAGCTAATTCTATATCTATTATATCCTTCTACGCCCATGTACCTCCCCTAATGTTACTAAAATATGGGGCCACTACTTCTGATTGGACAGGGACAGGGGGTGGATTGTCGCACCATATCGATTTGGCCTAAATTGTAAAGCCTATTGTCTTTAAATTCCCACCCCTTCAAATTAATACATTCGCTTTATTTCCCACCCGTCTCATGACAAATGTACAATGTATCAATATGCAACAGGAAAGGCAAGAGTACAGCATCTTTGGCCATCGGGTCGCGACCTTGGACGACGTCCAGATTGACTTCATTTGGCAGGCACACAGGACACATGCGCAGAACCATTTGCCTCTCGAGTTTCAGGTCACCAACCCAGGCCCAAGTTTACGAACTAATAAAAGTGCAAGAAGCAAATATTAAAATCACAGAATAAAATGTTTCACTGTATGCCCACTTTTTCTACTCTATTCCCATTTAATTATAAATTCTATCCCGCGTTAGTAGCATTAGGAAACGACAATTTAGTAATGACATGAGAGCAAGCTGAAGCATGTGAAAACATCAAGCAGCCGTTTTAATACACACTGCGCAGAAGCAGAAATTTCCCACCAAGCAAAGAAAGACGTCACACCATGTGATCTGGTTATGACATGCGCACTGAGTTTTCCCGCGCATAGCGGCCATTTGGATTTACAGACAAGCGTTATTCATTAGAAAAACACATAAGCAAGCATCCTTCCCTTTCGTGTTGTGAATGCAAAGGTTAGTATTAAATAATACAAGTTTTAATAAATTAATACTGTGATGAGGATTGAATACAAGCAAGTTTCATTTATGAAACCTTGCTCCATCAATCCCTCTCTGATGGTGTTTCTGAGCCATCAAAACACTACCCTCAATCAGATGCCAACTTCTAGGAAATTACTTCATTCTCATCTTTACACTTTCCATTTTTACAATCTCCTTTTAATTTCTTGTATAATTCACTTCTCCACTCTTCAAGTTCGATTTCTTCAAATTTTCTCTTCTTTCCTTTACCTGTTACTTTATATGTTCCACTCTTTCTACAACATTTGCACCATATTGTTATTGCCAAGATTATTATTGCTATCCCTGCTAAGGGTACTAATATTTGACCTATAAGTCCTTTTCCTATATTAGCAAACCAGGTACCAATTGACGAGATACTATTTGTCAATCTTTCCCATACACTATCAACTTCCAGTGGTTTAAGTTCCTTCTGAAGTTTAGTTATATTCTGTATATACGTTCCAATTTCTGCACTCTTATCAGGAATATAAGTGCAACAATGTTTCGTCTTCAATAATTTACAGACTCCGCCCTCTTTTGCCAATATAATATCAAGAGCAAGTCGATTTTGCATAACCATAGATCTAATCGCAACCATTTCCGCATTAATCATTAGAAACCCCCAGCAGTATCCGTTGATAAACGATCAACCACTGTAGACAATTTACATATTTTCCTTGAGTTCAGAATTATTCCCACTGAAGGTATCAATGCACCAAATATATCACCTACAATTTCTGAAAAACTAGCTCTTTTACTATGTATTAATTCGCTATTGTTTTCATTTCTCCAGTGTTTCTTTTTATGTGGTATATCTTTGGAAATACTCTTCCAAAATAACAACTTCCATACCACCGTGCAGGAAGCCTAAAGTAAGCCTTATTCCCACACACATAATAGATTCCAGGAAAAACTGAATCTGTTCCTCCTTTGAGTCCCCAACCTCCAAGAATTAAGAAATTGTGTTCACATTCACTGGTACCGATGAAAACATTGTTATAATCAGTCTTTAACCTATGAAGACAAATTTTCCCTGTCTTTACGAAATCCAGAGCCATAGCAGCTTGAGCCTTGCCAGGTGTGTAACTCCCTTCTTTCTCGGCCCAAGTTGGCAAATGAGCCTTATGCTCAGAAGCTTTCTTTTGAAAATCTTGTCTTCTATCTTCTACTGAATTCAAAAATATCTTTTCTTCTTCAAGTAAAGAACATGTAGATTGTGGCTATGTGCATGTGTTATGTCTATTGATTTCATTGTTAAGAAAAATTCTCCCATAAACTGTGCGTCTTGACTCCTAAGCACTGGGTTCATACTCTTGCGAATCGGAACCTCAGAAAATATCACATCTAAGTTTGAATAATAATACTGAAGTCTCCTGTTCTATAAAAATAAACTAGACAAAACACTACATGATATGCCATATGTCAGTGGTAAGTGATGGTATGTTAATCCTTCTGCTACTGATTCAGGTAACTTCATACAGACATAACAATTACTAACTTCCATTGTGTCTACATATTGAAACAATAACTTTGTGAAAACGTTTAGACTAGTGTCGTTATCAGTTATTTCATGATGAATTTCTGGTTCACTTTCTGCCATTAGTTCTACTCTATTGCCCTTCATGTTTGCTGTCCTCTCCTTAGTTTCATTATTAATCTTTTTATCTATTATCATAAAGTAAGGAACTGCTACAATCAGGACTAACCATACTATAAGCACCATCACTAGACTACATATGCATAATGCACAACATCTTCTACAACATTTCTGTTTTGGTCTCCCAGCAACTCTATCGTCAGGCATTTTTCGACAAGGAAGATTGCTCTTCTTATCTTTTCTTCTTTTCTTTAGCTTATTCTATTGCTTAGTCAGGGTGGTCTTGTTTCTTTTTCGTACGTCAGTTCTGCACTTGTTCCTTCGCCACCACTGTCACTTGACTCTGAGCTTTCAAAATCTTCAAGAATGATATAAGTCCAGTCAGGACCCTTGAATTTGTTATTCACAAGTTTCAGTCTTTTACTTTTTCTTTTCTCTGACTTTTTCTCTTGATCAGTTTGGCTTGTTACTTCATTTACTTGATCTGGATCTTCACTTCTGGTTGTTATATGGTACTTTACTCTTTTAATGACATTCGGCCAATGATCTCCTTTTCTTGTTTTCTTTGTTGGCAATGTTTCTTTATTTTCGTCTTCAGAGATCTCGTTATTTTCACTGCTTAGTACTGTTTCGTTTTCTTCTATTACTGTTTCTTCTGTTTGCTCCTTTTCAGGTCTGATTAGTTTCTCCTCAGCAGCTCCACTATGAGTTTCCAATTTTTGACTTTGTTCTTGATTTAATTCTTCAAGTTCATGTCTTTCGAAATTTTCTTCTTCTTTGTACTCTTCTTGATCTAACTTGTTCTGATCAGGGCTTATTGCACTGTGAACTTCTGCAGCCTGACCGGATTCTTCTAAACCTGTCTGTCCCTGCTCAAAGTTTATCAGATCTTCGTTGCTTTGAGCCCAGTTTCCTTTCCCTATCTGTTCTTGTTCAGGATTTCTTAATGTCTTTTCTTCTTGTTCCTGAACTGCTTCTTCTTCACCTATCTGAACTTCTTCAATTTCTTCCAATTTCGCTTGACTTCTTGTTCTGTGATATACTTCAGGAACTTCTACCACTGGTATCCAATCCTGACTTGTGCTCGGTTGTTCTTCTTCAGCTTCTCTGGAATCTCGAACCTGAGATCCTTCAGCTGGGCAACCTTCAGCTTCTTCAGTGATTGGCGTTGTCTGAGGATTCTCTTCCTCAGGATCTGGTACTCTCTTGGTGTGACTTACATGAATCCAATTAGGAAATCCGGCACACTTCACTGCTGTATTCGTTGTCAGTATGACTTGACACGGTCTGCCCCATCTAGGTGATAGACACGTTTCTCTGGTGTGATTCTTCACTACCACCCAGTCACCAGGATTCAAATCATGTTCTTGCTCGGGCTGCCTGGAAACTGCGTCTTCTCAAACCTGATGAGAGACAGAACGCACTAGGTCAGCCAATCCTTTGCAATAGTCCAGAACCATATCATCAGATATATTCACCAGTTTGTTTGTGGGAACATGTGTTTGTCTCATTGCTCTTCCCATCATTATTTCATGTGGGCTCAATCCTGTGGTTCTGTCAGGTATACTTCTGAGTCCCATTAAAACGAGTGGCAAAGCATCTGGCCACTCTAATGATGTTGATGCACACATTTTTCCCAGTCTTGACTTTATAGTGCCATTCAATTGTTCAACCACTCCAGAAGCTTCTGGACGATATGCACAGTGCAGTTTCTCTTTGATTTGAAATGCTTCACAGATTATTTGGATCACTTCACTGTTAAAATGTTTTCCTCTATCTGATTCCAAAGTTACTGGAAAACCAAACCTAGGAATGAGCTCTCGTAGCAACAGTTTCGCAACTGTAATGCTGTCATTTCTCCTAGTAGGGTAAGCCTCCACCCATTTTGAAAACAGGCACACTATGACTAGTACATGTTTCAGCCCTCTACATGGTGGTAACTGTATGAAATCAAACTGAAGTCTCATAAATGGACCCTCTGCCTTTCCAATTTTTCCAAATCCAATTACTGTCTTCCTCCCCGGATTATGCATCTGGCAAGTTAGACATCTCTGGCAAAGACTCTCTGCAACAGCCCTGAATTTGGGATTGTACCAATTTTGTCTGAACAGCCTAATCATTGCATCTCTCCCTATGTGTGTGTCTCCATGATACATCCTAGCCATTTGTGAGAGTAAACAGTCTGGCATGACTGGTCTGCCATCAGCACTGATCCACACTTCATCATTTCCTCTTTGGGAACAACCCACTTTGATCCACAAATTCTTCTCACTTTCATCAACCTCATCTTGCAATTTCTTGACGTCATTCCAAGTTTCAGGTGGCATATACAGCATAAGTTGGCAGCTGATTCCCATTCTTTCCACCCTCTTATTGACTGACATTCTGGTTTTGGCACAATGTTGAGCCACCAGATCTGCATATCTGTTGCCGACTACCACCCAGTCATCTCCTGACTGGTGTGCGGCACATTTCACCACAGCCAATTCTTTTGGTGATTGTATTGCTTCTAGCAATTCCCTTACAAATTGTCCATTTTTAATGGGGGATCCTGAAGAAGTCATGAAATCCCTCTGCATCCATAGTTGGCCAAAATCATGCACAACCCCGTAACCATATTGGCTATCTGTAAATATGGTTACTCTCTGATTCCTCCCAATTTTGCATGCTTTTATCAACGCAATCAATTCAGCTACTTGTGCAGATTTAACTCCTGGTAAATAGGATGCTTCAACTATTCCAGTTAATTCACATACCGCATAGGCAGCAGTTAGTTTACCGTCTTCATGTCTTTGACATGAACCATCAACAAATAGCTCCCTGTCTGGCTTTTTAAGAGGCTGTTCCTCTATATCTGGGCGTGGTTTTGTGCATAATTCTGTAATTTGTATATAATCATGTTCATCGTCCTCATCATCTTTAATTCTTTCATGATATGGGTCTGGTAGTAAGGTTGCTGGATTTATTATAGTACACCTTACCATAGTCACATTTTCAGCATCCATTATTATTCTTTCATATTTAGTCAGCCGACTAGGAGTAAGATGCTGAGTTCGGGTTCTTGTCAAGAGAATGACAACTGCATGTGGAACATACACTTTTACAGGGTGTCCCATCACAATTGACTCACTTTGTTCAATGCTCAAACAAGTAGCCGCCACTGCTTTTAAGCATCCTGGCAACGCGGCTGCTACTGGGTCCAATGTAGCAGAAAAATATGCTATAGGATGTCTTTCTAATCCATGTCTCTGAGTTAAGACAGAAAGTGCACAATTTTCTCTCTCATGACAGAACAATGCAAATTCTCTTTTATAATCAGGCATGCCTAAGGCAGGTGCTGAACATAGGGCATTTCTCAATTTTACAAAAGCTTCTACACTTTCATCCTCCCACTCAACAGGGTCCTTTGCTTTCTTTTTCGTCATGTTAATTAAGGGCTTAGCTAACATGGAAAATCCTGGTATCCATTGTCGACAGTAACCTACTATTCCTAGGAACATTCTCACTTGTCTTTGTGTTACAGGCATTTGCATTTTCTTTATTAAAGTTACCCTTTCAGCTGTTACTCTTCTTTTTCCCCTCTCAATTTGGTGTCCCAGATACTTAACAGCTGTTGTACAGAATTGCACTTTTTCAGGTGAGACTTTATGTCCTTCTTCTGCCAAAAGATTTAATAATGCTATGGAATCAACAACACAGTCCTCTATGGTATTCAATGCCACCAATAAGTCGTCGATATATTGGACTAAAACAGAGCTTCCTGGCATCACTAGTTTTTCAAGGCACTTTTTCAGTATCTGGTTGAAAATAGAAGGACTTTCTGTGTACCCCTGAGGAACACGATTCCACACATAAACCTTGTTCTCAAATTTAAATGAGAAAAGATACTGGCTGTCTGGATGTAATGGTATTGAAAAGAACGCTTGACACAAATCAATTACTGTGAACCATCCTGCACTCCAAGGGATCTGGTATAGAATTACTGCAGGATTTGGCACTATGGGACAACATGGTTCCACAATCTTATTTATTTTTCTCAGGTCCTGAACAATCCTATATTTTCCACTAGGTTTCTTTAACCCCATTATAGGTGAATTACATGGGCTACTCATTACTTCTTTTAGGATATTTAGTTCTATCATTCGATTTATTTCTTCAATGACTCCTGCTTTTACTTCTGCACTCATTTTGTACTGTCTGGTATTTGGGAAAATTGCACCTTCTTTTACAGTAATTTTAACTGGATCTATTTTAGCCATAAGTCCTACTTCCTTTCCGGTGAAATCCCATACTATGGGGTTTACTGTACCTTTTAATTCTTCTGGCAACTCATCTTTTGTTATTAATGAAAACATCTCGTCTACTTCTGTACCTTGTTTTGCAATCATAATTTTATATACATGATCTTCATCTGGTGTCTGAACTGCCACACCATGCGGTGTGCAGAAAATGGTACAATTCATTTTGCAAAATAAATCCCTACCTAATAAATTTACTGGGCTAGAATCACACACTACGAATTGATGCATTTCTCTAAAGTTTCCTATTTTAACTTCCATTGGTTTGGTAAGAGGTGTTCTAATTCTTTGATTAGCTACCCCTACTACTTGGATATCTTCACCAGAGAGAGGAAGGTCTGGAATGTCTGCTGTTCTCACAGTAGACCGGGTAGCACCAGTGTCCAAAAGGAAAGTAATATTATTACCTTTCACATTCCCTTCAACATATGGACCTGACTGATCTACCTGTAAGGATGCGCCAAGTATGCACTCCTTCTTCCCTCTCCTAGGCACCGTCATGGACTGAATTGACAGAAATCGTCCTGCAAAAGAAATTGTGATGTCATATAATCATTCTTACCACTTCCTCCTTGATATCCGATGTCTGTACCATGCTTTGCTCTGCTTACATTACCCTGAATAGGTGCAGGTGGCAACTGACTCTGAGGATTTACCCCCTGCTGTGAGTCATTCTGCGTCTGTGGATTTAAATTTTGATTTGGGCTATTATTATTCCGGATCTTTTTACATTCATCCTTCCAATGCCCCAATTTTCCGCATCCATGACAAGGAAATTTCTTTTTAGCTTCTTCTCTACTCATTCGTCCTCTAAATTTTCCACCATTCCCAGTATCACCATTCGTTCCAGAATCTTTTCCTTGATTTTCACTCGGATTTTCCAAATTGATTCCCTGTTTCTCAGCCATTTTCACCTGAGCCCACATCACTTTTTCCTGCAATTTCTTGTGTCTATCCTCAATATCGTCTCCACAATATTTTGCATACTTCAAAATCTCATCAATGGGCTTTCCCTGCCAACACAGCATGTGTTGTTTAATCATTTGACAAATTTCTGGCTTCAAACCATAAACAAATCGATACACAAACTGACTCATGTTATTGTCTCCAATGTCCTCAAATCCACTATATTTTATTTTATTTTATTTTTTTAATTTATTTTATTTATGTGTTTTATAGAGCGCAAACTTGACCCGTTAGGGTATCAGAGCGCTTTACAGAAGCAAACAATATACAGACAGGCTTAGAAACAACCAATTGCAGAGCGAGTAGTAGGGGGCCGGGTGCCGGAGATATAAGGGAAAGAAGGGCACGTATTTACAGTTTACAAAACCAAATACTGAAGACGAGATAACATATGTACAGATTACGTTTACAATTATTCAAGACAAGGCACCAAGTTTCTGATGGTGCCACTGGTAGTCCGAAGGGAGGCAGTGGACGGCCATAGGTCAGGGCCATAGTGATGGTTGAAGCAAAGTTTAAGCGAGAAATTTGCCCATAAGGAAGGTTTTGGCATCTTTTTTTAATCGAGTTAGAGAGGGGATTCTTCTGATGTCGGGTGGGAGAGAGTTCCATATTCTTGGAGCAGCCCCGGAGAAGGCCCGATTGTAAGTATTTTTTTCCGAAAGTATGCAGGTTGAAGCAAGAGGTTTCTGGCAGATCGGGAGTTTCTGATTCCTCCGGAGATCACAAGTTTCTGTGCCAGATATGCAGGGGAGTTAGAGTATAAAGCTTTGTGCGTGATGCATGCTAGCTTGAGCTGTATTCTAGTCTCAAGGGGAAGCCAGTTGAGAGCTTTCAGGTGTGGGGAAATATGATCGTATTTCCTTGTGCCGGTAAGTAGGCTGGCGGCCGCATTGAGGCAGGCTTTAAGAGGTGCCAGGGAGATCTTGGGTAAACCCGAGAGGGTAGAGCAGCCATATTCCAGTCTAGAGATGACAAGTGCTTGGACTGCCATTTTTAGGTCGGGAGCATCGAGGAAGGGTTTCAATTTCCTAAGGTAGCTCAGGTGGAATCTGGCTGTTTTGGCCATCGAGTTGATGTGGTCCCGCATGTTCAGGTTGCTGTCGAGGGTAATTCCCAGGGATTTGGCCGAGTCCACAATGGTCGGTTGGCAATTTAAGGCTGTGATGGCCTTAATCCATGATTGAATCTCAGGTTGGTGTTGGGAGGGGAGACCAGGAGAAATTCTGTTTTCTTTGCGTTGAGTTTGAGTTGATTGGATGCAAGCCATTGGACGGTGAGTTTCAGGGCTTCGTTCAGGGAGAGAATCTCTTCGATACATGAGGTTTTGATGTAGATCTGAGTGTCATCAGCGTACATATGATAGGAGATATTTGCAGCGCGTAATACTTCCGTAAGCGGTTCTAGGTAAAGGTTGAAGAGGGTGGGGGACAGGGTTGATCCTTGAGGGACTCCAACCGTGACCGGGGATGGTGACGAAAGGATGCCGTTGATTAGGAATCTCTGTGGCTGGTTTTGGAGGAAGGACCTAAACCATTCTAGAAAAGTGCCATCCAATCCCATTCTGAGTTTGAGGCGTTCGAGTAGTTTTTCATGGTTGACCGTGTCGAAGGCCGAGGATAGGTCCAGGAGAATTAGGAGACAAGTTTTGCCTTGGTCAAGGGCTTGGAGGGCATCATCCACGATGTGGAGCATGGTGGTTTCGGTGCTGTGCCCTGGTCTAAATCCAGATTGGAAGTCATCAAGCAGGTGGAAGTTGTTGATGTGTTGGCTTAGCTGCTGTTGCACACATTTCTCCAGTACTTTGGCTAAAAGGGGGATGTTGGAGATGGGTCTGAAGTTATCGGGGGAGGCTGGATCCAGCGACAGCTTTTTCAGAATGGGGAGGACTTGGCCGGCTTTTAGGGAGTCAGGCATCGTTCCCTGCTGGAAAGAGGCGTTGATTATTGTAGTCCAACTAGGAATAATGGATTGGGCAATGGCAGCTAGGCAGTTGGAAGGGAGCGGGTCATTAAAATGGTTGTTAGGGTTTAAGGTGGAAAGGATTTTAGAGATGGAGTCTTCGTCGTAGTCTTTGAAGACAGACCAGTGAGCATGATTTTTGGGAGGAGCCTGTGGGTGCGTCGTGGTGGGAGGAGGCCGGTCAGGAAGGGGTTGAGGGTGTGTGATGGAGCTGAGTTCGTTTCCGAGGGCTGAGATTTTGTCAGCGAAGAAAGAGGAGAATTCCTCTGAGGATATAAGAGACTTAAGGGTTTCTTTCGATGTTTTGGCCAGTTTATTAGATTGGTGTTTGACCAGTTCGAAGAGCTTGTGGGGTCTGTTCTTGGCTTTCTCAAGTTCAGTTCTGAAGAAGTCTTTTTTTTAATTGAGTATGTTCCTGTTGTAGACATTTCTGGCCTGGCGGAGGAGTTTTAGATGTGCTGCAAAGGGGTGCTGCCTCCAGGATCTTTCAGCTTGCCGGAGGGCTCTCCTCTCATTATTAAGGGATCCCGTGAACCAGGGGTTTCTGTCTTTGATTTGGGTTCTTTTCAGTTTTAGTGGGGCTAGATCATCCAGGATGTTCGATATTGTCGCAGAGTAGTGATCATTGAGGCCACTGACTGTTGTGATATGCGAGGGGGGGGAGGTCGGATATGCAGCGAGCCTCAAGTTCACTGCGGTCCAGGTTCTTGGTGTCTCTGATCCAGCGTTTAGGAATCGCCGGTTGCGGTGCTCTTGTCTTGTGTGTGCCAGGTAGATGGAAGGTGATGGCATGATGGTCAGACCAGTCGCATGGGTCAATAGAGATAAGCTTGACTGTTGATTCTTTGGAGATGATCCAGTCAAGAGTGGCCCCTTTTGAGTGAGTTGGTAGTGAACAGGCTTGGGTCAGGGCTTGATCAGCCAGGAGGTCTTTAATGGCGTTGACATGTGAATCCTTGGGATCGTTCCAGTGCAAGTTAAAATCACCTAGGAAAATATCTTTGGCATTGGTGGGAATCTTAGCTGTAATGAGTTCCATGAGGTGGTCGGTGAAGGAGTCGTTCATGCCTGGAGGGTGGTAAAAGATGTGCAGGTTGCACAGTTGGGTGGAGTTGCTGCAAACAGCGAGAGCGAGGTATTCACAAAAATCAGTGGTGTCCGCCAAAAGTTCTGTGACAAGAAGGTTAGAGCAGTAGATGCAGGCGATGCCTCCTCCTTTCTTGTTAGATTGTCTGTCCAGCCTTGCGATGTTGTAGTTAGGAGGGACTAGGAGGTCCAGGCATGGAGATGAGGATTCATTGAGCCATGATTCTGTTAGGATTGCTAAGTCAGAGTTTTTGCAGAGGATGAGATCAGCAATATCTGCGGCGTGCTTAGCTGCCGATCGGCAATTGATTAACAGACCAGACAGAGAAGATTTGGATGGAGTTTCGGGAGCCAGGGCGGTCAGGTGAACAGGTGCTAGATTACTCTTGACCACAGATCTGTTGTGGCGGGTGGCTGGCCTGTTGGGGTTGATAGTGACCGTGCAGATGGCATGTTCGGCATTCACGTCGAAAGGATAAGGGGTAGCTGGGGTAGGGTTGTAGTCCCTGAGGATGGCAAGGATTTCCATTTCAGTGAGGTCTAGTGGACTTGGAGTGGCAAGGGTAGAATTGTAGGAGAGGGCAAGAGCAAGGGTTTCTTCCTCTGAGAAGTGGCAAGGTTGCTTACGGGGCGAAGATGTCTCAAGGCTAGCGGAAGAGGTTGTTTAGGCAGCTCTGTCAAATGTGGGAGGGTGGAGTTTGGCAGGGGCATGAGGTTGGCGAGGGAGAGTTCAGTGAGGTGAAGGAGGTTCATTAGTTCCAAGATGGAAATATGAATGCTCTGGGTTAGTTTGGCAGCTCTGGAGTGCAGAGAAACCATGTCCCTATCAGGTGGAGGGGTTAGAGGGCGGGGGTAGTAGTTCGGGAGTTGTTCTGTCGGCATGTATAGGTGATGGGGAGGAAGGACTAGCACGGCCTGCATTGTAGGTCGTTGGATCTATGCTGGAGCCCTTTGCGGGTTGGGTTGAGGGCTGGAAGGGCAAGCACGACCTGTATCGTAGGTCTTTGGGGGTGTACCAGTGGCATAGTCTACTTGGGGGCTAGTGGGAAGGGGACCAAAGGTCTGGGGGTGATTCTGTTGACAAGGCCGGGCGCCGTGCTGGAGGGGTTAGGGGGTCTGTGTTGGAAGACCTTAGAGGGGTTTGTGAGTGGCTAGCTACGCTGGGTAGGCTGGATGAGGACTCATCGGGGCGGAGTTGGTTACCCTGCCAGTGTCGTGCACGTGGTTTCTGAGGAGCGAAAAAGGTCTGCAAATTTATCTAGGTTTTTGGTTGAGGCTTGGATCAAGACGATGCCATTTTTGTAAAGAGTGATGGTGAGGTCGGCTCGCAGTGTTGGAGAGGGTGCTATTGTAAGCTTAGTGCCGTATGGAATGTTCTTTGTTGCACGTACATTGAGGAGATGGACAAAGGTTTTGCGCCAGGCAGAGGTTCTTCTAGAGTAGAAAATGAGGTCATTAAGGACTGTGCCGTTGTCCGCGCTGTAACGTAGGTCAGAGATCAGTGACTCAGGGTGCCTTTTCATGGTGGAGTGCTTGAAGGATTTTGCGGCGGTTTTGGAGAGGTTGGGGTGGTAGACCAGAGTGTAAGAGTTTACCCCTGTAGCGGATAGGCCAGGACTTGCCATGCTGGTTCGGGTGGGCTACTCGACGGTCAATAGGGACAGTTATGCAGTAGAGTGGGCTGCCCACCGTGCGGGAACCAGGATTGTAAAGTGTCAGTATCACGGGAGAGCGCACTATTAGTGTAAGAGCCTGGTTGGTAGCTCTCGAAAGAATAACTAGCGAGGATGGGGATAATTGGTAGGCAGCTCTCGAGGAATGACTAGTGGGGGTGAGGATAATCAGGTTGTCTTAGGATATGCACCTATAATATTGATTATCTAACTACAACCCATTTGAATATTAGTTGTACGCGTATTAATTTCTAGTGTCTTAGGATATCTGCCATTTGAGGTCAGGCAATGGAAGGTGATTGTAGTGTCTTCATACTGTCGCCATTTTAGGGCCAGGCAATGAGCAGTCTGCCAGATATATGGCTACTGTGGAGATACCGACAATAAATCAGGTCTCTGATGGTGATAAACAGTGTAGATTACCAAAAACGCTAACTGCTCATCTTGAATGATGATCCCATGGGCAAATCAGGGAAGAACAATGATCCCCGTTTTTACTGCAGCACCGCCATTTTAGGTCCAGGCAGCCGTCGGTCCCTGCATTTATTAATATTTAATAGGAACGCGCAATAATAGGAAACTCGCAATGATAGGACGGCGCGCAATAACCTGGCGCCGTCGCGTTTTGAACTCACAGAGGCGGACTTCCAGAGGCGGAGGGGCAGGGCTCCCCAGTCAGCTTCCCGTAGTTCTTGTGACCTGATGGCAATGGCGTCGGTGCCCGGGGAACACAGCAGGGGCCGATCTTGGGCCCGGTGAAGATCGCAGGGCTCAGGCAGTTCCCGGGATAAGCGACGGCGGCAGCAGGGTAACCACCAGGTTGGCAAGCCTCCAGATTGAGCCTGAAGGCGAACACCGGGGTCTGAAGATATCTGGTGGCGATGGCGTCAGCGAGTCGCAGCCCCACAGCGGGAGAGGGCGCCCGGGCAATACAGCAGGAGCCGATCTCAGGCCCGGTGTCGGTCGTAGGGCTCAGGCTGGTGCCGGGATACGTAATGACGGCAGCAGGGGACCCACCACTGAGCTCCTCAGGCCCGCAGGAGAGCTCCAACTGATGGCATCACCACTCCGGGCAAGACCCTCCGCGTCAGGGGGATCTAGATTCACCGGGGCAGGCACGTGGGACCGGAGGGACCGGAGAGCCGACACCGTTGGTCAGGGTCTCGCCGCCATGGCATCCGTCTTCCCCAACAGCAAGTCAAGAAGCTGGGCATCGGCCAGGCAGCGTGCAGCTTGGTCTAGGAGCTGGACACCAGTCGAGCAGCACTGGGGTCCGGGCAGCGAGGGTGCCGACCTGAGCTGCGGAGGTCGATAATCCGGGTAAGTTGGCTGCCCAACTCCGTTTTTGTGGGATGGTTCGGAGGGGTCTGCAGTCCGGTCCAGGGGGCAGGCAGGTGGGGGCTGGTGAGGTGGTTTTTCCGGGGATATTCACCAAAAGGTAATCCCCAAACCGGGAGCTCCTCGGGAGGCTCCTACTCAGGCGGCCATCTTAAAAGACTTAAACTATACTGTTTAAATACCTGCAATAAACGCTCATAGTAGGAATGTACTGATTCATTAGCTTCTTGGGTAGTTCGATCTATTTTTACCCAATCTGTTTCTTTCGGTGGTATTTTCCCCTTCAGGTAAGTTATCACCTGCTGATACTTTTTCATCACATCATTTGACGGGGCACCTGTTTTCGGATCTCTAGGATATTCGTCACTTGGCCAATCCACTGTGATTTTGCAATCTGTCCATAAATCGGCAGGTACCACTATGTCAAACAACCCATCCAAATCCTTCAACAGTACCTTCGACACCTTCACAAACCTGTCAACCTGCTTGTACCATTCAATTGGTTTTTCTCTCAACTTTGGAAAATCATTCGTAAATGACAAAATATCCTGTCTGCTCCATGGGACATGTACATATCCTCCTCCCGCAACTTCTCGCATTGGATACATTTGATCTGCTTTCCCTGTTTCCTTCATCACATATTCAGATGCTGTTCTACTTGTTCGTGCTTCTTCCTTTTTCTTGGCCCACCTAGTTCTCCATTTATCTAGGTCTCCCCATTTTTGCAAAACTAACATTAATTCTCTTATTTGTAATCTTCTTCCAGAGGCATTCATATTTTCTAAATCTTTGTCTGAAAATTCTGCTCTATAGGGTTTCTGTAGTACCTTTGATCTCCCTATTTCTATTCCCATCTGTAGTGCTAAATTGGATAATTTTTCATGCAATAACCTTACATTTCTGGTGATACTCCTGCACAGGAACGATAATTCTTCTTCATCATAGGTATTTAAGCGTTCTAGTCCTACATTTCCTGCTATTATTTCTTCTAATTCGACTTTCAATTTATGAATGTCCATTATTTTTGGAGGTGTGCACTGTTTAACTGACCCTTGCACCCATCTTTCTAGATCTTCCGGTGTTACTGTGGTGGCACTTTTTGCTCCCGATGAAGTTATTAAACTTACATCTTTTGAACATCCAGGTACATCTTTTCTGGGAGTGCTATTTACAGTACCTCGAATAGGCAAGTCCATGAGTGATATTGTTGATTCACAGTCACTAAATTGATCCTCAATTATAACTGGAGCTTCAGGTTTGGGATTATTCACAGGAGTAGGTGCAAGTATCGGTGGAGGACAGCTTCCCTGAGTACCATATAATGGAACTACTGGACCAATCGTTACAGGTATGGTCAACGAATCAGGGTGTACTTTTATCTGAGTTATTTTCTGTATTAATTCTGTTCTGGTCTTTTCTAGGGCTTCTTTCTCTTTGTCATGAAGTATTCTACTAGGGGTGAATTCATGCATTACCTGTGGCACTAATGGAGTTTTTGGTGGTGCACTTGGGGTGCATCCACTTGTCCCTTCCTGATATGGTGGGGGTTTCTTAACATTTCCTCCATAAATTCGTCTTCAGACTCCTCATTTCTCATTAAATGTTTTGTCTTTTCTGTGCACTTACTTCCTAATTTCTCCTCTGCTGAGAACAATGGATATAATCCTTCTGTAATCATTGCCCTTCTCCATTGTTTCATCTGACCGTTCCTAGACTCATGTAGGTATCTGGGGAAAAATCCTGGATAACCCCTATTACTCCTAGATCGGTCCCGCTCAAATGCCTCAGTTTCCCATTCTTCTAGAGCTTCATACTGAGTTAATCTAGGTCTGGGTTCTAAGTCATTCATCCTTAATCTCAAGTTTTGCAGAATTCGCCCATTGAACGTGCCATTCTCGTGAAACGCTAGTATTCCATCATTTTTTGTATATTCTATCCAATTCTCCATCCATACACAAGTATGATAACCTTTCTCCATCATCATGAATGAAGCGGGTGTTTTAGCTGGTGGAATAATAATTCCTTCTCTAGTTTTGATTGGTTTGTCCTTTTTAAAATAATTCTTGATCTTTTGTAAAAATTACATTTTTCTCCTTTCTCCGTACATCTTGGGTAAGTACCGATGTATAAAATTATATTCTGCAAAGCCTAAATATCTCCTATCCTGACGAATTCCTGTTAAAGTCGGATCGCATTTTAACATGCAATCCTTATCCACTAAGAATTTCGCTTCTATAATTTTGACCAATCAAATGTCTGCTATCTTTTATTTCCTAGCCAATCCTTGCGCGGCCTTTTGGTGACGTTTGTCTGTCAACCCCTCCTTTACAATCTGCTCTTTCCTGTCCTTGCTGGTTCAACCAATCCCAGCGCGGCACCTGTGACGTCAGTACTACTCCTGACTACTGACCCCTCCTTTACAAGGGTCTTTCCACACCCGCTGATTCAACCAATCCCAGCGCGGCGTTTTGTGACGTCAGCTCCCTCTCCGGCAACTGACCCTCCCTTTACAAAAATTTACGCAAACTTATTTTCTCTACAATTCTTAATTTCAGTAACAACATAAAACATTCGCTATCATGCCAGTTTCTTCTAATTTCGAAAAATAGTTTTCTCTCACACTTTAGTAAAACCTTTCCGTTTACTAACATACACTACGAGTAAAACCCTTCCGTTTACTCTTCACACAAGCTCCAGAAGTACCTGTTACTTCTTCAATGTTACCCTTTCTAGGTGATATAACATCAAATTTTCCCCAGCGTATTCTTTTGCTATTACTCACACGCATAGAGTCCCTAAGTACTGAAAGTCCTGCTTAACTTTTCAGTACTATTTCTGCCTGGCAGATAACCTCACTGCAGTATGGCTTCCACTTACCATCCGCTATTCCTTTTACCCCGGGATTTCTAGACAACATAAAACAAACTTTGAATACACGGATGTTAGTTCATAAAAATAAAATTCTCATTACCCAACTAACAAAGAGTAACCATCCTCTGATTACCAGAAAACTGATCCAGCGCGATATTAGCAAACAGCATTCATACACCAGATACTCACTTGGGCCCATACATTCATACTACGCTAATACTTACACTGGGTTTTATCAGTTGTTACTCTCTATCAAAATCCCTGCTACCAATTACCTTCTGATTGAAGAGTAATGACTTACCAATGAATCCTTTGCTAATTGGGAAATTTAAAATGAGTGACATTCATTATAGTACATAATCCTGAAATAACCACTGAGTCAGGAAGTTTTAAAATTGTTTATCTAAAGATTTAGCAGAGTAAAATACAGAGCCACATGGTACTTAATCGAAATACCCAAGATTAAGCATAGAAATGATTATTGCTAATCAATGACAGTGTTTAAAGAAAAGGAGAGGATAGGGATAGCAGCGCAACTAGAGGTTGCATTATATTTACCTAAGTGCGAGAACCAAACCCCTTAGCCAAGGAGTTGAAAGAATAGGACCCAGGAAGATGAAGAGCAAAGACTTCCTCCAGGATCAGGACAGGACCGGTGACCTCTCTACAACGACGCCTGCGTCGTTCCCCTCTCTGATACTCGGCTTCTCCTCGATTCTCCTGTGCCTTCCTTCTAATGGACTCCGCCGCCCCCTCCTCAGGACCTCTTCTGGACAGGGATTCAGTCTGCAATCGATCAGCTTAGCGGTCTGGAGCTCTTCTTGTGCGTGCTGTGGTCTCTGCTAGAAGCCTCAAGCTAAACTAATTAGCTAATTCTATATCTATTATATCCTTCTACGCCCATGTACCTCCCCTAATGTTACTAAAATATGGGGCCACTACTTCTGATTGGACAGGGACAGGGGGTGGATTGTCGCACCATATCGATTTGGCCTAAATTGTAAAGCCTATTGTCTTTAAATTCCCACCCCTTCAAATTAATACATTCGCTTTATTTCCCACCCGTCTCATGACAAATGTACAATGTATCAATATGCAACAGGAAAGGCAAGAGTACAGCATCTTTGGCCATCGGGTCGCGACCTTGGACGACGTCCAGATTGACTTCATTTGGCAGGCACACAGGACACATGCGCAGAACCATTTGCCTCTCGAGTTTCAGGTCACCAACCCAGGCCCAAGTTTACGAACTAATAAAAGTGCAAGAAGCAAATATTAAAATCACAGAATAAAATGTTTCACTGTATGCCCACTTTTTCTACTCTATTCCCATTTAATTATAAATTCTATCCCGCGTTAGTAGCATTAGGAAACAACAATTTAGTAATGACATGAGAGCAAGCTGAAGCATGTGAAAACATCAAGCAGCCATTTTAATACACACTGCGCAGAAGCAGAAATTTCCCACCAAGCAAAGAAAGACGTCACACCATGTGATCTGGTTATGACATGCGCACTGAGTTTTCCCGCGCATAGCGGCCATTTTGGATTTACAGACAAGCGTTATTCATTAGAAAAACACATAAGCAAGCATCCTTCCCTTTCGTGTTGTGAATGCAAAGGTTAGTATTAACAATACAAGTTTTAATAAATTAATACTGTGATGAGGATTGAATACAAGCAAGTTTCATTTATGAAACCTTGCTCCATCACCAGGATTAAACCTTCCTTTCTAATACATATATCACCACTAGGGAGGTCCTAAACATCCAATAGGGCAGGGTGCAGTGGATTTAAAACGCTGGACATATACTTTTAACTTTTACATGTCCTGGTAGTGAAAACATCTTACATTCGTTATTCACTACTCCACTGTGTTGTTACGGTCCTCCCAGATAGAGATTAGAGCCGATTCAGTGCCCCTTCCTGGATGAAAACCAGTATGGATGTCGGAAAGTATTGAATTGTCTTCAATGAATTGTTGTATCTGGGTGAAAGCTGCTGTTTCTATAAGTTTGCCCAGGAATGATCCATTTGTTATGGGTCTGTAGTTGTCGGAATCTTAATTGTCCAGGTTAGGTTTTTTTAAATGGTTGGGGCATGCCTTTTTAGGGTCTTCTCTGAATACTCCTGTTGTTAAGGAGTTGTTGAGTGTTCTTACTGGCATGGCTGCTGCAGTTGATAGTAGGGTGTTTTTGAAGATTTGCAATGGACAAGGGTCAAAGGTGCAGCCAGCTGGCTCACTAGCTTGCTTTGACAGCATCCAGAAATTCAGTTGACGATAGTTATTTTAAGGAGCATAGTTGCTGTGTTGCCTATGTCTGGAGGGTATTGTTAGAAACGGGATGGGGCTGTTGGTTGTTTTGTTGTTTAACTATGTAACAAACATTTTTGCTTTAGATTTGTAATCGTAAGCCAGTTTGTCACAAAACTTTTGGGAAATGGGATTGGTAGCTTCTATGCATCTTGGCTTATAGAATTTGGTAAGTATTTTCTGAAATTCTTAACCCCCACCCTTTGAAAGTATATCAGGTTTGTATAGTATATATATTTTTGCTTTTGTGATTGTTGACTTGTATAACCTTTTGTGTCTGTGTAGGCATATCTTGTCTTCAGCGTTCTTTATTTTGAGCCATGTTGCATTGAAGCTTAGCATTTTGTTGTTTGATCTTTTTTCATTCTGTGTTCATCCAAGGGGCGTATTTCTGTTTGTTATGCTTAAATGTCTTCAGAGCTATCCATAGAGTGCTTACACTGAATTGATGGTGACCAGATCTCTGTTGGAGTAAGAAGATTTTCTAGTTACTCCAAGTTCAGCTTGTTCCATGGTCGATATGTGGTTGTGGGTAGGTTGGTTTTAGTTGTGGTGGATTGTGGTGTCTTGCGTTGCAAGGCAATGTGGAAGTGGTCTGACCATTTGAGAGGAGTAATTCTTTGGAGTGTGACTAGGCTTTTGTTGGCAAACTTTGTATCTAATGTATGTCGAGCCTTCTTTATGGGGTTAGAAATGAGTTGCTGTAGGTTGTGTGTGTCTTGACCAATGAGGATGGTTCTAGGTTGTGGTATATTAGGTTTGGCAAACCATACGTTGAGTTCACCAAGGATGCATAGGTTTGTGTATATAGCAAGAAGGTTAGAGACTGTGTCTAGTAGTGTGTTCTGGGAATGTTGCATTACTAGGTGGTGATCTGTAAAGAAGGAGGAAGTAACATGCAAATGTTGGTGTGGGGTTGCATCTGATAAGGAGGGTCTCACAACCTTGTAGTTAAACATCCTCAGCTTTGGTGGGATTTGTGGTTTCTTTAAATATGATGGCTAAGACCGCCTACTCTTTTGCCTATGTAATTTTCTGTAATAGTTTCATATCCTGTTGGAACAACTTCATGAAATACTGGTGCCATATCGTCCCTCAATCATGATTCTGTAATGAGAAGAAGGCCTGGCTGTATGTCTTTCAATAGGTTGAATATGTGGTACTTGTTTTTCAAACGGACCAAGCGTTTATCATTAGGCAGTATAAAGAATCTATTTTGGAGGTGGAGGGAGTTTGTGCTGCAGGAGAGTAGTTTTACAATCAAGGATGTAGTCTCGTAAGTTACAAAAGGAGTAGGTTTATTAAGTTTAGATCAGGTTACAGGTAAATCGGCTAAAGCAGCACCAGGAGCAGCATTTCTGCTCAGCCCTTCTCACTCCAATTGTCAACTCATCCAAGCACAAACACTCTCAACATTCCAACCATCCAATGACCTCACTCACTGGCTGAGCAGCAGGGACTTGGAACTCTGGGGAGGATGCATAGCAACCAATACAAGTCACAACAAGTGAGTATTGCCCATTGAAGTTCAGGGTGGTGTGCTGTTGTTGGTGGTGTTAACTGTCAGGAGAGAGAGGGACTACTGTTGATGGTTCTCATTAACCTCTTGAAAAGGCCTAGAAGACATCTTTTCGGGTCTGGTTGTGTGGGGGGTGGTCAGAGTGTTTGAAGAGGTGGAGTTGGGCTGTGGAGTTGTGTCTAAATGGTGGGTCTGTTTTGGGCTGGATAAGGGGATGTGAAGTTATGAAGAGTGTTGTGGAGTTGCTTTCTTTTGCGTATGTTGAAGGTGGACCGTGGGTAGAGGTGGTGGTGGAGCATGAGTATCATGTTGTATAGCTCTTAATTGAGCAATGGTTCATGGACGTGTTGGTAGGTATCGTAGTGTGTGTGAATTGAGCGTTTGGTGTGTTTGCTGCATGGAGAGGGTGAGTTTGAGAAGGCTTTAAATATGGGTTGTTGTAAGAAAGCGGGTCATTAGTAATGTGTCCACATTTATCCTCCACTGGGAACCAAACACCCCATTGTAGCACTTGACTCTCCCAGGGTAGCGAAGCAGAGTAGTGCAAGGCCTACTCAAGGGAGGTGGTGTGGCCTAGTAATTACCATTTGTGGGCACGCAATAATAACACTCAATAAATGATTGTCCAGTCTATGCTTTTACTTTTGAAAACGGAAAAGTACACACACTAGCTAATACTACAGAGTAATTTACAAATAGACATAAGGCTGATGGTAATACATTTTTGATGACATTGCGTACTGATCTCTGACCCCCTAAAGAGGTCAGGTTCACCAAACCATATGTCAAACATCACCATTTTAGGAGTAAATGCAATAATCTGAATATAACGATGAATTAGGGCACTTCTGCAGCTGTCCTGGGCACACTTTTATGATGTCAGTGGGGGCAGCACTCCCCGTACTATTTATGGCCTGCGAGGGTCAGAAATTGGATCCCTGCCCCTGCAGGTACAGTCCTCTATAAATTGTTCCTACCTAACTGCAGATCTATGCCTAAACACAGTGTAGAAATCTCAATACTGTTACAGGACCTTGCGCCAGAAGTCCTGTTTTTAACAGAAACCTGGCTCAACTCCAGTTCGGAGCCAGACATTGTGGAAACATTCCCCCCGGGACACCTAATACAGAGGGTGGACAGAGCAATAGGCAAAGGTGGGGGAATTGCGATCTTCTATAAAGACCACCTCACCTGCCGCCTACTTGGAAACCCTCTCACAGATTGTGAGAATGTGCATTTCTCAATAGAATTCTCCCCTCTCCTCTCGCTCACTGGCATCTTGATCTATCGTCCCCCAGGAGCGGAAGGCTCCTTTTGTAAAGCGCTGGTAGAAACTGCCATCAACCTAGCCAGCACCTCCGCCAACTTCACCCTCCTTGGCGATTTTAACTTGCACTTCGACGATTCGAAAGCAGCAACAGCCTTCGAATTAGCGCAAGACCTTATGTCTCTGCAGCTGAAGCAAAAGGTTCTGCGCACTACCCATATCAAAGGACACTGCCTTGACCCTGTGTTCTCCAATCTGACCCCATTCCCATTCCTTGGTCCGATCACTTCCTCATTCCCCTTTCATGGCGCCCCAGGATCTCCATCCCCCATGCCCAACCCTTACGGACCTGGAGTCGGCCTTGGTCCAAGCTCCAACTGGACAAATGGACCCAAAAACTGGAAAAGACCAGACCCACGCCAGATCCCTGTCCAGTCGCAGCCAATGAGGATTTCTGCAGCTCGATCGAGGACTCGCTAAATCAGGTCCTCCCCAAAACACTGATTAGGAAAAAGAACGGTCCTTACAAATCCCCTTGGTACTCCGCGGAATTGTGCGCTCTTAAGCAATGCTGCAAAGTACATGAGAGAAGATGGAGGAAAGACTTCTCACCCAGCAAGAAGAGCGATTATAGAAGAGCCGTCTGCAAATACAGAGCAGAAATTAAAAAGGCACAAGCATCTTTTTCGAGGAAAAAATTCTTCTGGCCTCTAACTCCCCAGAGAGACCTTCCTCATTATAAAGAAACTTATTAAAATCCCGGCCCCACCTGTCGCCCCTGACACTTCAGGCCAACGATGCAATAAACAGGCAGAGTTTTTTAGCACCAAAATCCACAACATTCTCAAACTACTGCCCCAAGTTGAGGATGAACGGGGACGATCAATGCTCTACTTTCCCCAGTCACCTGTTGGAGTCCTTCCCCCCCCTCTCCCATGAAACTCTTCTGACTCCGATCTCTCTGGTGAAAAGTGGCTCACCTAGGGACCCCGCACCCATGAACATCCTGGTAAAAGTAGCACACATAGTCGCCCCTACTGTTGCAAATGTGATCAATACCTCCCTCAACACGGGAGTAGTACCCCCTAACTGGAAAAGGGCAATGGTGAAGACACTCTTGAAGAAACCCAATCTAGATCCGGTGGATTTGGGCAACTACCGCCCCATCTCCCTTCTTCCTGGGATCGCCAAAGTGACCGAAAAACATGTTAACCACATTCTCTCCAACTTCCTGGAATCCCATAACCTACTGCACCCCTCCCAGATCGGATTCCGCCCACGTCAGAGCACGGAAACCGCTCTTCTAGCCGTGGTAGAGGAAAGTAGAAAGATCCTGGACACCGGAGGTTCTGCAGCCATCATCCTTCTCGATCTGAGCGCAGCATTTGATACGGTGAACCACCGTATTCTTATTCACAGTCTCAAAAAAATAGGAATAGCTGCCACGGCCTTGAAATGGCTGTGCTCCTTCCTAGAGGGTCGTCTCTTCCAGGTCTTTGAAGGAGATGTGAGCTCGCTACCCCTGCCTCTGATATGTGGTGTCCCCCAGGGCTCATCATTAAGCCCGACTCTTTTTAATGTATATATGGCCCCTTTGGTGGCAATTGTTGCCCCTTTTGGTATCCAAATGGTAACCTACGCCGACGACACTCAATTGGTCGTGGCTCTCAACCAGGCAACACATCAGTCTATGGCCCTTCATTCATGCCTAACAGAGGTCTCTAAGTGGATGGGCGCTTCCCATCTGAAGCTCAACGGGGATAAGACCGAGGTCATGATCCTGGGCAACCCCACCCAAGCGACACTGGAGTCCTTGTGGCCAGCATGCATGGGCCCAGTCCCAGCTCCAAAAACTGAAATAAAGAGTCTGGGCATTTGGCTAGATCAGAACCTGACATTCAAGGTGCAGGCTAGAAAGACAGTTGCTACCTGTTTTGGCCTGCTCAGAATGGCTAGGAAAGTGCTTCCCCTCCTCCCTCCACAAGCCAAGAAAGTCCTAGTTCAATAATTAATTCTCTCAAGGATTGACTATGGAAATGCACTTTACCTGGGAGCCCCGATGGCAGTCACGACCAAACTCCAAACGGTCCAAACTGCGCAGCCAGACTATTGCTGGGTGTACCCAATCGCACCTCAGCCAAACCTGCCATCCGCTCCCTTCACTGGTTGCCGGTGAAGGAAAGAGTAAATTTTAAAGCCCTCTGCATCGGGCATAAGTCCCTGCAGGGGAAAGGGCCCCCATTAATCTCGTCCATGATTCACCCATACAAAGCTAACAGGAAACTCCGTTCGGACGCCCTCCACCTTGTAGCAGGGCCAGAAGCGGTGGTCGCCTCTTCTCTCTTAATGCTACCAAACTGTGGAACGCACTGCCGCTCCATCTCCGGATGGAACACAACCACCTGGTCTTTCGAAAACAATTGAAAACTATTCTGTTTCCCTAATATCCTCATCACCATCTGATTAGGCATGCCCAGCGCTGGGAGGCCTCCAGGTAGCCATGCGCTATACAAATGCCCTTTCAATTCAATTCAATTTGTATAGGTATGCCTGGGGGGTGTGGTCCCTGGGCAAATAGGAGAATTTGGGGAGGGAGTCACAGTCAAACCCCCTCCCTGGCGTAGCGCCAAGTGACATCCTGTGCCGACCTCCAGGCCATGGCCCACCCCGGGGGCAAATCTAGAAATAATGGCGGAGTCCCACACGCTTCGTCGCTGGTTAAAGGGGGTCAAAGGTTCTCAAATTGCAAACTGCCATACCTTGGGTCTCGTTGGGACAATTTTGATTATCTTGTGCTCATTTCACTCCTATTACTGAGCTCTAGCCACCAGGGGAAGTTTTCAGAAGGCTTCCTCACCTCCAAAGCAGTGTGATCCTCAGAGAGCTGATTTTCTTAGCTCCCTGCTCCAGCCTTCCTCCTGTTCTTGGCTTCTGGGCGCAACAGTCCAGGGCCTTCCCCTAACTTGTCCTGAGGAAGTTTAAGTGGACCAGTTTCCTTGGGACTGGGGAGATCCTCACTGGTCCTGGGGTCAACTGAAGTCAGGGTCCTTAGTCTAGATGGCATCAGGGGTTCCTTCCTTTTAATTGAACATGGGGGCTGTCTCCAGTCCCCGGGGCTGATTTATGAAGGGTCTGTGCACTCGTGGCAAAGGCCCCATACTTGTGTGGAGTGCGGAGACTCCGCTATGACTGAGAGGCCTCCGGCACGAGTGCAGAGGCCCTTTGTGAATCAGGCCTCCAAAGTCCAGCACAAAAACACAACAAAGAGAGAACTCTCCACCCTGCGCAAGACCTTTTAAGTGGGGGCGGGAGTTTCCTGCAGTGAGGCCCCTCTATCCTATCCTGGGGTGCCACATCATCTATCCGTCCCTGTCCTAACCTTCCAACAAAGCCTGCTAGGACCTTTCAAAATTGCTTCACCCAGGACTCACTTGCCACATCTGCTCTGAGGGCCAGAGCTCCACTCCTCGCTGACATCACTGCCAGGGTCTTTCCAAGCAAATCTTCGAAGGGAGCCTCCTCCTGGTTTGGCTTCAGAGGTCTGGGCTCACTCCTTTTATTTAGTGGGCTTGGGCAGGCCCATCCCTGGCATAAGGTGACAGCTGATTTGATGCAGAGTATTCCAGCCCACCCCTTTTCTTCTCAGGAGCTGAGTGAATCACTGTTAATTGCTCCCTTTGTGTGTGGGGGGGGGTGTTGAGCCTGCAGCGAGTCAGAAATGTCATTAACTTAACATACGAAGGGTCACAAAAGGCCTGGGCTCTGATCCTGAGCTGAGCCAGAGAGATATGACATTCCTGGGTGACCCATAAGCTGTACAGATACCTTCCTGGAACTTGCAGAATTGTTCTTCCTGCACAGGCTACAGCCCAATTCAAGGTGTCACTGGTCTCTGTAGGCCTTAGGGAGGCGTAACTCCACTCTAAGACAGCCCTCCCCATAGGGGTATAATGGAGTGTCACTGCAGACAAGACAGTACACCATACTGACTTTCCCTATGAGTGTACACTAACATTATGAGGCCTAACCCAGGTCAATACCCAATCCGGCAGAGTCCACTCTGTGCCAGGCTACCTGTGCACAGTTACTGCGCTGTGCACGCTAAGAGTCTCCAACAAGCAGCCCTCCCACGTGTGCACAGGTGTTCACATATAACCAGCCAAGTTCCCTTTACCCCTGCTGCCTCGCAGCGGCCTTATCTTAAAAGGTGGACAATGTCATTAAACACGTGCAGTCCATTTACCTGAGTTTACCGTGGGTGAGTCACAGGTTATGAGGCTGTCCCACGGTAAAAGTAGAAAACTATGTGAGCAAGAAGCAAACAATCCGGGCAGGTTAGATGGTCAGAACCCATCTTCTCACAGGTATTTATGCTAGTGTTTGGCAAAGAGTGGATGTATGAATGTGTGTTGGGGGGTGTGGATGTGCTGGTAGATTTGTATGTGAATTTGGTGTTGTTTTTGAGGGGTAGTATTATTTGGTATTTTGTTAGTGATTTGAGGTGTATGGTTTGAGTGTGAAGAATTGGTGAGTTGTGAATGTTAACAGAGAAGAAGAAGTGGCTGTATGTGAGTATAGTCTCTGTGTACTGTCAGAGAGGGAGAATATTTGATTTGAGAGATGTTTGTAGGCTGAATAGGGGGATTATTTCGCCTTACTTTTGTAGGAGGTGTTGATAGCCTGTTGTCTTTGGTTGTGTGTGAGAAGAAGAGGATTGTTTTGTTGGCAAACAATATTATAGATGGTTGAAGTAAGTTTTCAGAGGAGTTTTAAGTGAAATGTTAAGTGTAGTGAGAGGGAAATTAAGTGTATTTATTTTGTAAAGGTGGGAGTTTGTGAGTTTATATGTGTGGTTTTTATTTTTTATTTATAAGTACGTTAAAAGTGTATTTGGTTGTGTTGTAGTACAGAGTACTGGTTTGTGTACAAGTTTGTGGGTGTAGGGATATATGAGAGTGTGTTCTAGTACAGTTAGAGTTTGGTGAGGCAGTGACGGGTGGATTGCCAATGTATGTTTGTAGAGAGTGGTATGTTTTTGTTGTAAGTTTGTGTGCATGGCTGTGTTTGTGGCTCTTTTCTGGAGAGTAGTTTTAGATTGTGAAACGAGCAGCTTCTCTGGCCCTAGGCCCAACCCAAACAGGCCCAAACAGGCAATTACTCTTGTCCTGTCTGCTCTTAGACTTGGCGCCTTGGCTGAGACTCTCTGAGTCCTAAGGTTAAATAGCCCTAATGATCCGGTGACCTTGGGTCAATGGAAACCCTAGCCTTAACCCTAGCCATAATGGTTCTAGAGTTTGTACACTTCTCATTAGGAAAGTAGTGAGTGGTTTCTGTTACAGATTAAAGACCCTTTTTGAAAGGACGAGACATACATTAAATAATACCCCCTGAACCCCTGAGTAGGTGGGAAACTGCTTCCAGAGTAGAAACAAAGCCTCGGGCTTTTTGAAAGAATAACCATGGTTTGAGCAATGCAGCTCACCTTATCTCAAGGAGGACCATTAGGAGAGTCCAGGAACATCATTTAACTTGATAGGGACCATGTGGAGGCCTGATTATTCATGAACAATTACCAGAGGCTTCAGCAGGCCCACGAAAACGAGTGGTAAGCATTGAGCTGGAGGATTTTGAGGATTTTGCCCTCCAGACAAAGGTTAAATCAGAAGGTAAAAATGGTGACTGCGTTCTAACACTATGCTTACCCAGCCTCTGGTGCATCTCATTCATTCTCAACTCGTGCCTAGTTCCTGGTCAACCATATCCACAGATGCTATGCTGTTTCTTGGCGCTTTTCACCTTAAAACTTCATTCAATTAATTCATATCTCAGACTAGATTTTTAACATTTTGTGTCATTTTTCTTACTCATTTCTTTACAGCTTTGATAAATTAGTTGTGTTTTCTTAATGAATGTGTCTTCACTTTGTGGCAGTTTTGGTACCACTAAATACTTATCATGCTCTCTCAAAGTTAGGCCTGGGTACTCTGTGCCGTAGCAACCAGAGATTGGGCCCACGTTTCTTTTACTAAAACTGTGTTTAACTTTCCAAAACTTTTGCCCTTATTACTTGTGAAGCACTACCATCCACTCAATAACCCACCTTTTTAATCTTTCTCACGTTCTCCTTTCTTCTTAGTTTTCAGCTTTTCTCTTTCCCTGACTCCATCACCTAGCTCCTTTGCAAGCCCTCAACTCCCATCACTTAGCTGTATCATGGCATTATGTTTCATCGTACATAACAGACAGAAGGGTGCCCAGAAGGGTACTAGAAGTACAAATTTTCACTATGACCTAGCTTGCCTGGCCACGAGGCTCAGTGGAAGTTCTTCCTGAAGCTGTGTAAGTGGTGGGGGGATCCTATACTACTGCTGCAAGGTCTTCGCTGGAGGCAAGTAGTGTAACTAAAATTACTGCAACTTCTCCAGAGGATTCTGGAGCCGTGGGCCTCACATCTTGACTCCTCTACCTCCTCTTCTGTTAGCTTGCTACTTGAATCTGAATTTAACATGGCAGATGGATAGAGTTTGATTGCATCAGAGACAATACTGAAGGGTGCCACCTATTGGACACCCTCCAGGCTCTTGTATCAGTAAGGGTAAGATTTTCTCATGGCATCCTGAGCTTCACTTAGTGGCAATAAGATGTTATGTCCTTTGCAGTTCCTGAGAGTGTATGGCAGGACTGAAGATGAACACAATGTTAAGATGTACCTCCACCCTGCGCAAGTGCTCTGGTGGTAATACCACCTACGTGATCGGAGTGATAGTGGCATCACAGGCTGCATTTAGGTATTACTATTGATTGATATGTCAAAGTGAATGATTCAGTTTACTACAAATGCAGACTTTCTCACTTGTTTTAAAAGAAAAATCCTTGTTGAGCAGGCCGTCGCTTAAATTGTAGTGGCCATGAGAGAATCAATGACCAGATACTTGAAGCAGGATGATCCCACTGGAGCTACTGAGCCTTAGAGATGGAGCTTTTTGCTGAAAAATATTTAAGCCCTAACACAGAATGGAACATAGCTGTTTTTTAAAGCTGTTTGGAGCCTTTAGCAGAACAAAGCTGAAATTCAACTCAAAGGTGTGGAACTACCAGTCGGAAACTTTTTCACGTAAGTCCTCCTGAAGCCCTGGAGGGAAAAGTTTTAAAAGGTTCCAAACGTTATGCTGGTGACTAAACGATCACAGGAATAGACATCTAGGCCCCCCTGATAACTTACCTCAGGGGAGGGCACTTACAAACTCTCAGATTGTAAGGCAGAGGTGCACCCTGTTGCAACTGGTTAGCTCAGTACTTCCAGGAAAAGGCCTCTTGCAGCTTGTTATGTCCATGTAGCCACACAGGAGATTACCCAGCTGACTCTTGGAGACCACTTCTTTTTCTTGGGCTCTAGTGGGAGCAGGCCCAGTCCTTTAAGGCTCTTCTCCCAGTCACAGGCAGCAGGGCCAGTCCTCTTCTGATTTCCTGCAAGTCCAGAAGGTGTTCTGAGGAGGGCTGGAAGAGGGTTCATGTCTGTAGAATTCACGTGCCTGTGGGTAGGGGACATCCTAAGACATTCCTAGTTCCTCCCCATCCAATGGAGAAAATGTTCCCAGGCCCTCGAATACCTTCTTTTCCAGTCGTTCCTGTTTGTCTTACTGCAAACAATTCCATGGTGCACCCTAATCCAAATATCTAAGATAGGAAAACCTTTGTCCCCTTGCGCAGATCATCTGTGCCCACTCACAGGTGCAGACAGGGAAATTACCTGACCCTTCTTTTGTGGTCACTCAAATTCGATTTTGGGGCCTTTCCTCCCACTGGGATTCATGCCAGTTTAACTAGGGTACAAAGGCCGGGGCCGTTCCAGGTGTCATCTACCATTTATTTCTGACAGGGAAGGCGCTTTGAAGTAAATTAACTTCCAGTGCCCACCCCAAAAGGTCTTCTTGTCAGGGGAAGAAAACACTTCACCACTCCCAAGCCATTGTCCCTGCTCTGGGAACAGTTTTCACACTTCGTTCACACCTAATTCAGGCAGGGTAGATGCTGGAGAACTAATGCAAATTAGCCTCCAGCAGCATTAGGCAGGATAAAGGTAACTTTCTAAAAGTTATATTTCCCATATATTTAATGCAAAATCTGACAACAATTAGATTGGCTTTTTATTAAATATAAAAATAAGTCTTTGACTATGTCGATTGAGGCATAGTCACCGGGGGGAACAAGACATTTCTAACATCACACATGTTCCACTCTTAAATATTATGTACCCTACCTTGTGGGCAGCAAGGTGTGCTTTCTTGGTGACTTATTTCATATTTAAAATAAGGCATTCTTACCTGTCAAAAGGGTGCAAAAGATTTCAAGTCACTTCTGTCAGGCTACACAGAGTCAGGTGTGGGCGGGGATCATGGAATTACACTACGTGGAATTCGATGGAGTTGCATAAAAACACTGTGGAATTCTGCGGAGTTCCGCTCTGCCCTACTCATTAACCTTTTCTCAGGCTGTTAACGCCCATACATTTGAAATAATAAGATTACAGCGTACTGTCGATTAATCCAAGTTTTTAGGGCGGTACGGAGCGTGGTTAGAGTTTGATTTCACCCGTTTAATTGGCCCTGAAGCACTTTTAGACATCCCACATTGGCCAAATAATACAGCACGTCTGCCTAAGTGGTGATGTAAAATAAACAACGCAATGGTACGAGTGACACGCAGAGTAGCCAAACACATGGTACTATGTTAACACTTGTTACACAGGGGCCAGTTCACAAAAAGAAATCGTACTCAAACCTGAGCAAAATGCACATGATTTCCAAGAATGAAACAGCAGATGTGCTCGCACATCATCGAGAACCACTTGCATAACTTACTTAAGCACAAAAAGCTGTGTGCAAAAAACGACAACAACCGACAGTAAATATGGTCTACACCTACATCGACAACCAAGACCGACCAAATAGAACATATTGAGTAATACGGTTAACGGCTTCCGTCACCCGCCATTGCGCCGCACGCGCCTGCACAAACTCCTGTTACAGTCACTGCAGGTAGTAGTGCAACATTTGAGGTGCACGCGTTCCTCATAGCCCACAAGACAAATAGGAAAGAGGGGGCCCGCTTGCATGTGCCACAATTCTTGGTCAAGGGCCTCCTGCTGCTCGCACTGGCAGTACAGCACTCTCTACCAACCCTTGACATTTTTATACATTCACACTACCTCACCTGCAGCCACATTTAAATTCAAGCTCCACTGTGCCCGAAGATCCACTGTGCCCGATATCGCTGTCATCCATCCCTGTCGATTCTCCAGGGTACTGCACATGCATGCGCATGCACGAGAGAATAGTCCTGCACTTGCGCAAGAGTAACTGGGTGACATCACAACATAATGATGGGCGGTGGGGGCAAACTCCGCTATGCAGTGGAGTCAGAATTTTTTTCTTGCTGTACTCCGCACTCCCAGCGGAGCGCGGACTCGCAAAATTCCACAAACTCCGTCCGTGGAGCGGAGCTAACCGCCCACCTTTACACAGAGTGGGAATTAAGTGATGTTTCACTGTCACTGTAGAGGATGGAAAAACAGGTGCTGCAGTCCACAAGTGACATTTAACTTAACATCCCATGAGCGTATTTCTGCACCATATACTATGTCCTTTCAGGAATAATAAATGTCCCACTCAGATTTTAAGCCAATGTCGACATGTTTTAAGGGTCAGAGCAATATTCTGGGCACTGGATAATAGTGTCACAGTGTTAGAGTTTAAGATTACCGGCAGGTAAGTCCCCCCCCAAAAAAAGTGGGGGTGACCTGCCAAAAAAGGGTTCCTTTGCAATGCTCGCTATTTACACTTACATCAGATAACATTTCCAAAGGCTGGAGGGATTGATTGTGCTTTCATAACACCATCAGTACTGAAAGAGTTAAAGAACTGCAGACCTAGCTCCAGAGGGCAGCAGAGCACAGTACATAGTCTGCATGTGAAAATAGAGAGACATGCAGGCATGTTTACAAGGGGAGCTCAAAGCAATGTATAGATATGCAGCAAAAAAGAGAGTCTCGGTGGGAAAATGATGTCTCTTTGAGTCATTTCTATTTGTCAGTTAAACCTTTGTATGTGGCCAACACATATGGGATTCACAAAAGCAACAAAAAAACCTAAAATATCCTCATGACATTTATATGTGTGCTAATATTTACTTTGTTGCTTTCGTGTATGGCCCATTGAGTCAGATAGCCCACTCAGAGGTTGACAGAGCCCGATATAACTGTTCCAACTCACACAGGAAAAAAGTGGATCACAATTCTCATGCACCATACATATTTTTAATAATTCATCATCAATTCTGTTGACTTTGTATGTCACACCTGATATAAAGGGTTCCTATCCCTCTGTACTCCTTAATTCACATTTAATTTAATAGCAGGTAACTATGCGCATGTGTTCTTTATTTCTAAATATACAAATACATACATGTTTATCAATGCATGTGTCACAGGTGCCTAGGGAAATGCAACTGAACACACTTGATGAGGAACAATGTGGGAGGGGGCATTTCTTTGATAGGTCACAGACGATGTCCGTCATCTGGTTAGTTCCTTGCATCGGGGGTGTTACCTGCAAATGCATTAAATGGATACATGGGTGCTCAGAAAGGTTTGATAAAGCATATAAAATACCGTTGTATGATGAGACACAAATCAAAGGAACAACACAAATGGAATTCCCAGGCACAACCGTAAATGCCAGATTAGAATTGTGAATGCCCAGGCACAGCAGTAATTTCCAGATTGCAATTCTGAATACCCAGGCACAGACTACATATGCTGAGTAGCAGGATGTAAATGCCACTTTACAATGACGGATGCCCAGATAAATTACAAACGCCTGGGCAACGTTCCAAACACCCAGACACACCCCAGCAAACCATACTTAACCACATGCAGGTATATTTGTAACATCACACGATTCTTTGTACTTTAGGCGCGAGAAGCTCCTGCTACAACAAAAATGTTATCTTGCTTAAATACGGCACATACCTGCCCTTTCCCTGTCTTGCAGTGCAGTGCAGCATGGAGACTGCTTCATAAATAGGCCCCTGAGCACTTTAGGCATGAGAAGCTCCTGCTACAACAAAAATGTTCTCTGCAACGTGGTCTGCTGCTTCTTCAAACAAGATCTAGAATTAAATTGTCTACCTACAGAAAATGCAGAGGTAACTAAACTTCAGCCTTAATACTGTGACGCTTCCTAGTGTATTTACAAGCACACAAACTTGTCCTTTTCTGGCCATCTTTCCAATACCACCCAGAAAGATGAATAACCTGGAAGGTGTCTTGCAGCCTGCTGAAGGCCTGTCTGGGAGCAGCAGCCATGTGCATGATGTGATGTGCTGCATCTGTGTGAACTCTCCTAACGCACACGTTTGTATGTTACAAGACAGACAATAGAGCAGTTGTGCAGGGACTCGACTTCTTATAGGGACCAAGAGGATTCCAAGGGGAGTTTCTGTAAAATGATTAACACTTAAACAGAAGAAACATTGTTAAGGGTGGTTTCTCAGTGAAGATGCTCGATGCTTATGTAGGGGATTACTCAATTGTAACTTCTGAACAAGAGAACGAGTAGTTTTTATTCTCATTTTTAATTTAGTCTTCAAGATTTACAAATTACATGATAAACCAATATTTATCTATCCATTGAACAATACACATTCACACAGAATAGCTCTGTTTTTTACACGATCATCTCATTCGCTGACACATACATTACGTTTCATTTCTCCCTCACAATCCATATATATTCACCCTCGTCTCTGGACACATTGCATGTACGGTAGGAGCTTTATAATAATACTGTGTTTACACAGCACACTCTGCCAACTGTTTGTGAGCATTACTCGCAGATGGTTACTGTTACCTCACGATTTCATCAACATCAGAAAGATGACAGTCTGAGTTTGCCGGCTGGTATTCAACCCAGTGAATTACGGTTCAGCACAGATCTCTACAATGAATGTATCGATTCAATAATTTATCTTATCACTCAGCTTTACGATGAATTGTCTCCTTGAGGGAGAGAGAGTCCACTGAATCAAGCTTAAATAAGTTTTTAAATGCAGATTTTCTCCGCAATATTGTTTCAGCCTCTAGAGCTGTTTAACAGTCTTCATCAGGGCAACAATTGTATCACTTGTAGAACACAGCTTTGTTGACCATCGGTGCTTCTCTTGTTCGTGTCTACAGTCAGAAAAGTTCAAATGGGTCCTACGGATCTCCATGGGCATCACTTTATTTCTTTTTTGGCATCAAATTCTACATTTCATCCTGAGACCGGATCAGGTTCCAGGAAAAGCTGCGACCATAAGATAAAGATGTGTCCACTGTTCACTATTTCATCTCGTCTTGTCTGGCTTGAAACTCGCCCCCGTCCCATTCTACTTTCAAAAAGGGTCATAGACGAGACGCGCCTGTAGTTTTATTTTTGTGGCCTTATTATGTGTTTTAAGAGCTGGCCATCTTCATCAGCTCTGGCAATAGTGTTGTGCACCACAAGATCCATCAGCACAAAGCTGGTGCAACACAAGATGTCCTCACTGAGCATAAGTGCACCAGCCCTAGCCACTGCACTCCTGGTCGTGAAACCCCAGGCAAAGCTTCTCACCTCAGCGCGGGACTGATCATTAACCTGTAGATAATGTAGGCCTGATTCATTACCAGAGACCCCACAGTGCAATCGCATGACCAGCCAAACCCACAGCAATGTGAAACATTCACTAATCCTTGGATTTTTTTTAAAACTAATTTTATTGGTTTTCACAGCATCATCAAACTGGCACATTTGGCATATAAAGTGCTTGAATTCAAGTTCATCTGCCATGTCTCATAACACCCAATCAGAACTCCCCAAAGTCCCCATCCCCGAGTCGTTCCCAAAAGGAATCCTAATCCTTAGTGGTGCAAATGTGCTTTGTGCAGTGACGTGTACATCACCAATAACTCATGAGTCGAGTTTGGACGTTGCACCACATTGTGGACAGAAGTACATTTTGGGATAGAGGTCTGAGTGCAATGCAGACCTGCCTAGGCATGCACTGCTGCAGTGCCCCAGCACTGCACTCCCTGGGCTGTGTCTCAGTAGCACAGACAGTGGCACACTGTGAGCAGAAACGGTGGGGAGCGTGCAGCAGCCCACAGGACCGCTTCCTGCTCCTCCCTGTGCCAGCAGCTGGCATAGGCAGGCCTTAAGCAGTCAGGGACGGAGACTTTCCAGCTTGCCATGGTTATTGCTTCCATCAGGGACTCACAAAGGTCTGAAACGTGTGTACTGTCATTTACAATCACAATTCTGAATTGCAATGCACGAGTGCTTTGCCAACGGGTACTTTGCATTTCTGAAGCCAGTGCATCAGGACCACAGTTTTGAAAATCACTCTTTTGAGCTTAGAAATTTGCACTCAGCCACAGTTTATAAAAGAGATTACTTGAACCACTGCCATTTCCTGCAGCAAATGAGAATTCGCCATGGTCGATTCCCCTCCTTGGATCAAATACCAGTGGGACAGAGCCCCGGGCCACTGGAAGTCAATAAACAACCAGCGAGTGAGTCAATTGAAACGTGCAGCATTAAACAATGCAAAGTCAAGTTGCAAATACAAAGGCGCCTTTGCCTCCCCTGCGAGCGCGGATGAGCTAATCACGTCTTCCGGAAATGTGCTGCACGCTTCCATTGCAACGCATGAGCTCCCGCGTGGCAGGGGAGATGACGCTTCCACTTCACCTCTCCACAGGCAGCGCCATTCCGGAAGTCGCTTGCAAATCAGCGTAGCTGAGGCTTCATCTGCGAATCCTCTTCGGTGCGCGCAGTGCAAGAGAACGTGTGTGTCTGTCAAGCCTCGGGCACCTGGCGCACAAAAGAGGCCGTCAGCTGCAGTGGGCCAGGGCTGCTGTGGTCGTAGAGGTTAAAACCTGGGGCCTGACTACAGGTTTAGGTGTTATTTATCGCAAATTATATCGATAATGATACCATGAGGTACATTATTTCTCGTGTGCAATAAATAACTCCTATTATGAGTTTGTGGGGAATAACATGCAGATTTTGGTATTTAATACACCAAAATTTCATGATATAGTAAATATCGTACAATTTACCCTGCTAAATTTTGGCAGGGTTCAGCTGCCGAAATATAACGAAGATTGAGATAATTAATGCATCCAATAATTATTGGATGTGTTAAATAAAGCCAAAGTTGTAATTCCCACATGTGCTTAAACAGGGGTTTACTCACTGGTTGGAGTTAACCGACCCACCCATAATCAGGTCCCTGGTGTCAAAGTATCAAGGGGGGACCACGACATGGCATCTAGGTGTCGGTGCCCAGCTGTGCTCCTTTTGACTTTCAGAGCATACTTCCTGACAGGAGACAGCACAGAATTCTGGGGTTCTCCACAATGGTGCAGGATGCACTGGGCTTGGAGCCTGGTGTCTCTGGGTTTGGAGCCTGGTCTCACTGGGTTTGGAGCCTGGTCTCACTGGGTTTGGAGCCTAGTGTCACTGGGTTTGGAGTAGGATTCACTGGGTATGGAGCCTGGTGTTACCGGGTTTGGAGCATAGTGTCACTGGGTTTGGAGCCTGGTGTCACTGGGTTTGGAGCCTGGTGTCACTGGGTTTGGAGCAGGATGGACTGGGTTTGTAGCCTGGTGTCACTGGGTTTGGCACATGATGTCACTGGGTTTGGAGCAGGATGCACTGGGTTTGGAGCCTGGTGTCACTGGGTTTGGAGCCGGGTGTCACTGGGTTTGGAGCAGGATGCACTGGGTTTGTAGCCTTGTGTTTCTGGGTTTGGAGCCTGGTATCACTGAGTTTGGATCCTGGTGTCACTGGGTTTGGAGCAGGATGCACTAGGTTTGGATCCTGCTGTCACTGGGTTTGGAGCCTGATGTCACTGGGTTTGGAGCCTGATGTCACTGGGTTTGGAGCAGGATGCTCTGGGTTTGGAGCCTGGTGTCACTGGGTTTGTAGCAGGATGCACTGGGTTTGGAGCTTGGTACTTGGTTTGGAGCAGGATGCACTGGGTTTGGAGCAAGATGCACTGGGTTTGGAGACTGGTGTCACTGGGTTTGTAGCCTGGTGTCACTGGGTTTGGAGCCTCGTGTCACTTGGTTTGGAGCCTGGTGTCACTGGGTTTGGAGCCTGGTGTCACTGGGTTTAGAGCCTAGCGTCACTAAGTTTGGAGCCTGGTATCACTGGGTTTGATGCCTGGTGTCGCTGTTTTGGAGCAGGATGCACTGAGTTTGGAGACTAGTTTCACTGAGTTTGGAGCAGGATGGACTAGGTTTGGAGCCTGGTGTCACCTGGTTTGAAGCCTGGTGTCACTGGGTTTGGCACATGGTGTCACTGTGTTTGCAGCAGGATGCACTGGGTTTGGAGCCTGGTGTTACTTGGTTTGGAGCAGGAGTCACTGGGTTTGGAGCAGGATGCACTGAGCTTGGAGCATGGTGTCACTGGGGTTGGAGCAGGATGCACTGGGTTTGGACCCTAGTGTCACCTGGTTTGGAGCCTGGTGTCACTGGGTTTGGCGCCTGGTGTCACTGGGTTTGGACTCTGGTGTCACTGGGTTTGGAGACTGGTGTCACTGGGTTTGGAGACTGGTGTCACTGGGTTTGGAGACTGGTGTCACTGGGTTTGGAGCCTGGTGTCACTGGGGTTGGAGCCTGGTGTCACTAAGTTTGGAGCCTGGTATCACTGGGTTTGATGCCTGGTGTCGCTGTTTTGGAGCAGGATGCACTGAGTTTGGAGACTAGTTTCACTGAGTTTGGAGCAGGATGGACTAGGTTTGGAGCCTGGTGTCACCTGGTTTGAAGCCTGGTGTCACTGGGTTTGGCACATGGTGTCACTGGGTTTGCAGCAGGATGCACTGGGTTTGGAGCCTGGTGTTACTTGGTTTGGAGCAGGAGTCACTGGGTTTGGAGCAGGATGCACTGAGCTTGGAGCATGGTGTCACTGGGGTTGGAGCAGGATGCACTGGGTTTGGACCCTAGTGTCACCTGGTTTGGAGCCTGGTGTCACTGGGTTTGGCGCCTGGTGTCACTGGGTTTGGACTCTGGTGTCACTGGGTTTGGAGACTGGTGTCACTGGGTTTGGAGACTGGTGTCACTGGGTTTGGAGACTGGTGTCACTGGGTTTGGAGACTGGTGTCACTGGGTTTGGAGCCTGGTGTCACTGGGGTTGGAGCGGAATGCACTGGGTTTGGAGCATAAAAACCATACTTGCAAAAGGAGGATAAAAGCTTTAATCAGCGTCTTTCAGGAACACTCACTTGAGTGAATTTTGGAAGATGTGACGTTTTATTTCTCTGATCAAAACATTTCAAAGATAAATGCCTAATCAGAGATGACATACCTCTGTGTACACAAGGATAAAACAAACAGTATTACGACTATTTGTGTAGCTCAAGCACAGAAACTAAATCGTCTCTACACGCTTTAATAACAGTCCCTTCTTTGCCAATCGTGTTAACTTTGTCAGTCTTTGAAAGATGAAAGGCTGAGTAGGCTCTGGTCAGGGGCGCAACTAGATACGAACTTCGGAGGGGGAGAGGGGGCTAACACTCCCAGCCAGGGCTGGCCCTAGCACTGCTCGCACATGGTGCAACATTCAGTGGCGGTTCCACCATTAGGGCGTAGGGGCATTGCCCCACTGCTTTCTCGCACTGCGAGAAGCAGAAACATAAAATGGTAAAACTACCATTTTATGTTTCTGCTTCTCGCACTGCGAGAAAGCAGAAGTGCCTGGTTGTGGGCGGGCAGGTGGGCGGGTCTGCTGGGAAGCAGGGGAGGCGTGGCTTGCCCACTGTTGTGGGCCTAGACTCTTTGGTCGGCCATGGGGCCGACCACAGCAGTCATGCGCACTCTCCCTTTGCAGCCTACATAGAGAAAAGGGCCTCCCATTAGGCGCCTGCACCTGCGCCTGCACCACACCAATCACAACACTGCCATTGCAGCGTTGTGATTGGCGGAGGGGAGGGAGGCTGCCTGTGGGTGGCTGCTTCCAGTGGAAAGCTGCAGCAGGAATACGTGGGACGGTGAGTTTATTTTAATTAAACCAAATCCCTCCCGCCTCCCCCGCTCGCTCCAACCCCACCCCTCACCCCACCCGCCCATCATGCCGGCCGCGACTTGAGGTATAACGCAGGAAGAGTCTGGAAACGGCCGGACTGAAGAGACCAAACACACGCCTTCACTGTGTTCACTCCGACCCATGGAGCCTCCTCCACAGGGAACACTGCAAAACTAAAGCCGCTTTAGCAACCAGCCAGTGGCCTGGTGCCCGCCAATCCTCCCGAAACTCTTTTCACGCCCTGCCAGGTACTACACCTGCCTCCCTCCTTTGGAAGCGCTGAAGCGTGCCCAGAGCAGGCCAGTTCGGACACAATAGTTCGACAGAGGCCCGGCAAGCCCTGCCAGGCACAGTAACCATTATGGCCGTTATTCCCGTTCGTAACAGCAGCTCGGCCGAGGTGGGGCTCTTGCACATCGGTCTGTGCAGGGACCCCACCCGCCCCAAGTCACTCCGTGACTCCTAGCGCCTAGAACCGTGCTGTCACATGTACAAACATGCAAAGGGGTCCTGAGGAAAGGGATGTGAGCGCACAGATACCCACCCAATAAGTATGATGCAGACTGGCTACTTAGAGGTAGGTGTGGCTGGGGGAGAAGTGTAAGGGAGACAGAGTCCTACCTTGGCATCAGGACTCATGAACTGTAAGTACTTGCATTTTCATCCACATCGTTCAGCAGCGCATTTTACGTGTCCTTTTTGCGCTTAACAGTTCTAAGTACAATGGTCATTTGTTTCCCCACACGCAGTGTATTGATGTACCTTTTATGGGCAGGTCTGTTGTGCACATGGTACCAGTCTCTACGTCAGTTGGTTTTGAGAGTGCTGCGGGTTCCTAGTTTGGTGCTGTAAATGGATGCAGTAGTCTGCAGTTTTCATAAGCAGATGATGTCAAAAATGGCTCCCAAACACTAACCGCCAGCCGTGGAATAAAAGATCGTACCCCGCTTCAGGTCTGATCTGCACATGCCACTCGCCTCTTTCTCAGGAGGGGTTGTTTTTAGCTGCAGAATATTACAGCTCTCGGCTGCGCCCGCGGTGCCCATTTTTCCCCATGCCAGGAATTTACCAACAGTGTTTTTTCAGCAGGGTCAATGCTCAATCAAAGCACACAAGGTGTTCTTTTACCTTCCCTCTCTCGATGCACACAGTGATTTATTGTATTCTTTCCATGCACTTTACTGCCACTTATGACAACTGTCAGGGTGTCTTTCTTTTCGCTCTCGTTCTTACTTCCTAAAAGCTTCCATCATACTTTATCTCTTGCTTTCTTTCTTCAAAGTGTATTTAGATCGTTTTCTTTCCGTTTTTTTCTTTCGTTATTTGTCCACTAAACCCAACTGCATAACATGTGTGTGCCTCCTTTCTCTCTCTATTAAACAAATCATCACACACAATTGGCTCTATTTCACCCCGCCCCCCACAAGTGTAATTTGCACAAACAACACAGAAGCTGTCGACTCCGTTCTTTTCTCCTCTTGTTCGTTTTTAGGTCTCGCCTAGGCAGCGCATGCGCTGTCTCTCCGAGACTTCAAGTAATCTGTATATGTAGGCAAACTCCACCTACTCGACCTCCTTGCTTCTAATTTGTTTATTGGCTTGTCTGTTTGCATTTGTTCGTTGTGACTGGCTAATGTGCTTTGTAGATCAGCCTTTC
The DNA here is from genome assembly GCA_963921515.1 of Calotriton arnoldi. NCBI lineage: Eukaryota > Metazoa > Chordata > Amphibia > Caudata > Salamandridae > Calotriton > Calotriton arnoldi. The sequence continues at coordinate 754,616 of CAWUFW010003345.1, read as the reverse complement.
TTTTTTGGGGAACGCCTATGCAGCACTGACAAAGTACAGTAAACATGCTTCCCATGGAATGAAGGGTTTCCCTTGGAACTTCTTTTTTTTTTTTTTCGCGACTTGCATACTCTAGATTGCCGTGTTTGATGCATCCATTTTTGCAGTAATTTTAGTTCTTTGCTCTTGTTACCAGCTTTTTTATGGACATACAGTGAAACTGCACACCCCCACCTCTTCATTTTGGTAAATTTGTGCGTCCACTCTGTGTAAATATTTCACTTTAGCATAGCACAAACAAAGTTCTGGCGCACGGAAAAGAACCACTTTCCCCGATAGGCCTTGTATTTTTTTAAAGCTGCGCCGTGTTCAGCCTTCCAATGTTGGTAAAATTATGGGTATTTATAAAATACGGCAGTTTGTGCCACTCTGTCACTTCTCTTTCCTTATCTCTCCCCTTCTGCTACACATACAGCTGCACACCCCCACCTCTTCCTTTTTGTCAATTTGGGCGTCCACTCTGTGTATCAGCCTTCCAATATCGATAAATATTTCACATTAGCATAGCACAAACAAAGTTCTGGCGCACGGAAAACAACCACTTTCCCCAATAGGCTTTGCATTTTTTTAAAGCTGCGCCAGTTACTCTCCCATCGCAAGTGTATCTTAATTTAATTTTTGGGATACCGCTGATCACTTTACCGTGGCACATAGATCTATTGGAGCTTTGTTCTCCTGGTAGTGCGTAGCTTTTCGCACACAAGCATATGTTTTTGAGCATATGTTTTTTTTGTAAGGCGCAAGGCACAGGCTCATATACGGGCGCGCCCACTGGGTTGTTCAGCATTCAAATGTTGGTAAAAATATTTGCATTTAACAAATACGGCAGTTTGTGCCACTCTCTCACTTCTCTTTCGTTCTGTCTCCCCTTTAGCTCCACATACAGCTGCCCCCACCCATCTCTTCCTTTTTACTTCCCACAGAACAGACACATGCCCTCTAGCCTTTGTTTACTGTCTGGTGCTCGAATGTGTCAAGTTAATCTATGTCGCCATGTTTTCTTAGTGAGGGATTAGCAGCTAATAGCCAAGTGTTCTGTTCGTAACCACATGCTGTGATTTGTTACAGCTCCATGGCGCTTTCAGTTTAGCAACACACAACAACAAAAGGAAGAACAGAAAGGAGCCTTGGCTAACTACTAACCTGTAGCCAAGCACCATTGGATTACAAAAAACATTTATAAAGCGAAATATATGGTGGCAAGCATCCTGGCTAGCTAACTCCAATGCAGGTAACAGCGAATGTAATCTTCCAAAGACGCAATTTTATTTAGTGCGAAGCACAACAAATATTATTGTCTGCTGATGCCCAAGCACAACTATCCCCCAATTTGCCAACTTTCCATTACAACCCCTTTACACTTGCCATTCCGCCAGCAACTGGGAATAAAGTGAGGGTGGGGGGAGAGCAGCGCGCATAGTCACCAGAAAACAAACACATTAGCGCCTGCTAAGGATACACTAACTGCCACATGCATCAAAAGAAAAACCGGTCGCAAACGGGCAGATTCTCAGAATCTGCCCCTTTGTGATCAGATGTTGCATTTGGGATGCATCATCCCAAATGCAAAAATCGCAATTTAAGTAATCTCTAAATTGCGATTACTTAAATTGCGATTGCATTTAAGGAATCGCCAATTGAGATTCCTTAAATGCAATGCAACAAAGTAAAAAAATTAGCGATTTCGCTACTAGGGGCGCAATTTACCATGAAGTTGAACTTCATGGTAATTTACAAAACTTTGAGAAATGCACTAAAGTGCATTTTTCAAAGTTAGTAGGTTGCACACACATGTCCTTGGGACATGTGTGTGCGCAACATATGTGCACGGAACAATTTCAGGGTGTCCTTTTGACACCTCTGCACCCTTGAAATTGCATGCGCAATTTACGAGTACCTATTGGTACTCGCAAATAGCGCTCGCAATTTCCCATTCATTCTTATGGGCCTGTAGGCCCATAGGAATGAATGGGAAGCCATTCCTTATTTGCGACTCGCAATTTGCGAGACGCAAATAAGGAATGTGAAGGAATCGCTATTATTATAGCGATTCCTACATGCATAGGATTTTGCGAGTCCTTAATTGCGAATCCTTAATATTCGCTATTAAGGACTCGCAAAATCCTAGCTTGATGCATGTGCCTGTAAGGGTCACCCAGTAGTCGTTTATGGAACAGTAAATAATATCATATATACATAAGCTGTAATATTACACAGCGTCTCTTTTAGCTCTCCAAAGCCCAAGCCCCGAAGGACTTTCTCACCTTTCACCACCGGCTGAAAGTTGTTCTGGTGTTACTTAATTCTCAGACGTCGTACCGAAGCGTTAACATTAAAGTTTATCAAGGTACTGCATGGTATTGGCAGTACTTAACATTGCAGAAATAAACTGTTTTTTTATAATTAATAAGGGCGCTGCATGGTATTGGCAGAACTTAACATTGCAAAACTGAAACATTTACGGTAACATTTGACTTTATCACAAGCACAGTTCTAGTGAACGGTAAAAAACCGTGAGGCCACATTCTATCCACAATGTGCCTTTGTTCACTATTTCGGCTATTCACGTTTCCGGCGTTTTTTCACAGTGCTTAATTTGTGCCTAAACAGGTGCCGGGGCTCTTATTAAGCGGGAGAATTTTATGAAATGTTTGCTGTTTACCTACCTGAAAAACAGCACAGTATCTGTCTCACAACTTTCACATACATCTCTGCTTCCAGACGTGACTTTTTACTCGATACACTTCATTCTCATATTATGTGTGAACTTTTATGTACTGCTAACTACATTTGGAGGTATTAACCCGCTTTATATAAGCACCAGCTGTATTAAATAATACACACATAATCATTTTTCGTAGGCACAGGGAGATTAACTGATTTGGCCAAAAACAAAGATTTAGCGTCTCTGCCAAGATTCGAACACTGTTCCCAAGCTCCTACGTCTACCGCCATAACTGTGAGGCCACATTTTAAGGAGAAAAACAGTGTGAGTGTCTTACAACTGAAACATCAATCCTCTTTCACATGTGCCTATAGCACATGTTAGGCGGCAGCTTTTTTGAAAAAATCTTTTGTGTTAGCCTTTGTAAGATAGAAACCTACCGCTAAGTAGACCTGGAGGTGTCAAACTGCTTTACATATGCAAGAAAAGGCTGAGATACTTTTGCGCGCGTGTGTTTGGCAACTTTGTCACAGGGCACGTGTTTGTAGTTTGATGCAAATGTTTGAATAGCAGTGCTTACGAAAAATGTCAATACTTGCTTTGATACTCGCATTGATAATACATGACACATGTAGTAGCTGTAGCAGTAATTACGATGTTACAGATGACGCTATTACGGAGTTAATTTTCAGATGCTGCCAGCTCAGTTGTTTAAGCTAATCATGCCTGTAGTGTTTGTGGCTTACCTACAGCTGCTTTCACACTGCTGGTTAACTACATTCGGAGGTATCAACCCGCTTTACGTAAGCACCAGCTGTCTTAAATACACACAATCATTTTTCGTAGGGCAGGGAGATTAACTGATTTGGCCAAAAAACAAAGATTTAGCATTTCTACCAAGACTCGAACACTGTTCCCAAGCTCCTACGTCTACCGCCATAACCGTGCCGCCACATTCTAAGGAAAAACACAGTGTTATAACACTGCTTAATTTGTGGCAAAAGAGGTGCCGGGGCTCTTATTACTGCACATATATGTGGCACATAACTATCACTGTACATAAAAATGTAATATCACCATCACTGCAAATATTGCTTTAGGATCAATAACACTAGACATATACATTTAGGGTCACTATAACTGCAGATATGAGTGTCAAAACACCAAAACTCCAATCTTCACTAATGTTATGTTCTGCTAATCTGTTATCTTTCAGCCTTCTGCATCTACTGATGCAGCACCAGCACTAGGATTTTTTCATACCTAGCTTTTAAAAACTAGAATCCGCTCTCTAGTCATATACACTAACTTTGCAATTTGGCATATTTCACATTTTGTTTGTGAAAACTTCGCTTTTCAATCTGGACTAATCTCCTTTACTAACCTCATTCAGCTAAATATCTAGCACCAGAATGTCCTTTCAAGGGTATCAGCCGCATGTTACAAATTAAAAAAGCATTTGCAAAGCAATAGGTCTCGCATTTTACAAACTTTTACCTATTTATATTGTAAATAACAATGCCTTTTTATTTTTGCTAGTGTTTTTAAACACATAAAAAAATGGCATTTTAGTACGAAGTGCCCATGCGCAGAAATTCCCTCCAAGCGCGCAATGCATTAGTATCATGTGATAGCGACTGATGCATGCGTAGTAAAGTACCCATTTGCGGTAGCCATTTTTAATTTCCAGACGTGTTAGCGATTAATAGACGAATAGGCAAGCTTCTCTAACTTTCAGTGTTGGTGTTCTGCGCTTAGTAAATGACAAATACGAAGTTAGTAAATTTTGTTTAGCTTACGTAATCGAGCGGACGAACTTCACGATAGTCTCCGTAAATACGAGACATCGCTCCATCAATCCCTCTCTGATGGCATTTTATGCCATCAAAACTACCTAACCAAAAACAGATGCCAGCTTTCATTCTATTTTTTTTCTGATTTTCCTTTCTCTCATTTTTTTCATTTCTTCATAAAGCTGGCTCTCTCAACTCTTCTAATTCAATGTCATCTTTTTCTCTTTTTCTTTTCATTCCTCTTCTATTTACTATATAGCTATTCTTTCTTCTAACACATTTGCACCATATTGTGAATATTATTGCTACTATTATCACTCCAGCTAGTGGTAAGACTATCTGACCTAAAAGACCTTTCCCTAAATTTGTAAACCAGTTACCTATTTTTGTTAATCCTACAGTTAGTCTTTTCCAAGCACCATCAACTTCTAGTGGTTTCAAATCTTCATGCAATTTTGTAATGTTTTGTATGTACGTTTTTATTTCTTTACTTTTGTCAGGTATGTAAGTACAACAATGTTGCACTTTCAGCATTCCACAGACTCCACCCTCTTTTGCTAACAATATGTCAAGCGCAAGACGATTTTGTAAAACCATTGATCTAATTGCAACCAATTCTGTATTAATCATCAAGAAACCTCCAGCAGTATCTGTCGATAGACGATCAACCACTGTTGACAATTGACAAATTTTCCTTGAATTTAATATGACTCCCACTGATGGTATCAGTGCTTCAAAAATATCACCTACTATTTCTGAAAAACTAGCTCTTTTCTTTCGTGTTAGTTCGTTATCATTCTTACTGCTTCCAGTGATTCTTTTTACATGAAATACTTTTGGAAATACAATCCCAAAATAGCAGCTCCTGTACCAATGTGCAGGTAACCTATAGTAGGCATTATTCCCACACACATAATAAACTCCCGGAAATACAGGATCAGTTCCCCCTTTTAGTCCCCAACCTCCAATAATCAGGAAATTGTGTTCACAATCACTGGAACCAATAAATACATTATTATAATCTGTCTTCTGCCTTCGAATACAAAGCTTTCCCTTCTTCACAAAGTCCAAGGACATTGCAGCATGAGCCTTGCCAACTGAATAAATTCCCTCTTTTTCTGCCCATGTTGGTACATGAGTTTTCTGCTCATCTGCCTTTTTCTGAAAGTCCTGTCTTCTTTTCTCTACTAAATTCAAAAATATTTTCTCTTCTTCACGTAATATACATGTTAGATTATGGTTATGAGCGAAAGCTAAATCTATTTTCTTTACTGTTAGGAAATACTCTCCCATAAACTGCGTACTTAAAGACGTTAATACTGGATTCATATTCCTCCTGATGGTAAGTTCTGAAAACACTACATCTGCATTAGAATAATAATACTGTAAACTCCCAGTTTTATAGAACAAACTAGCTAAAACACTACATGAAATTCCATACGTCAAAGGTATATGATGATAGGTCACACCTTCTGACACTGAAGTGGGTAGTTTCATACAAACATAACAATCACTAATCTCCATTACATCTACATACTGAAATAATAACCTTGTGAAAACATTTAATGATGTATCATTATCTGTAACTGTGTGATGTATACCTTCCTCATTTACTGCTTCTACTTCTACACTATCTCTTTTTAAAGTAACTGCGTTTTCATCTAGACTAGTGTTATTCTTTTCATTAGACTGTATCAATACAGATATTGCTATTGTTAGACCTAACAACCCAGATCCTGGTGACTGGGGGTGAATGTTTGCATTGTCCAGCATTCCGTCCATCAATTGTTTCTTTTGCATTTGTCGCCCTAAGTGGGAAGGGTATGCCCAGACGTGGGTCCCGTGCTCACTACACCACTGGATTCAAGCTAGCCTGGCTGAAGAAGGGTGATGCCCTGAAACCGGTCCCTGGATGCTTGTTTCCGGTCCAGGGAGGACCTGGCTTGGCAGTTCGGGCTGGACTGTTCCCACAAGGAACAGGGTCAAGACTGATTTGCATATGGCTGGGTCCAAACTGGGGTGGTGTGGTGAGCAAAAGAATGATGGATTTAACCCAGATCCTTGTGACTGGGGGTGAATGTTTGCATTGTCCAGCATTCCGTCCATCAATTGTTTCTTTTGCATTTGTCGCCCTAAGTGGGAAGGGTATGCCCAGACGTGGGTCCCGTGCTCACTACACCACTGGATTCAAGCTAGCCTGGCTGAAGAAGGGTGATGCCCTGAAACCGGTCCCTGGATGCTTGTTTCCGGTCCAGGGAGGACCTGGCTTGGCAGTTCGGGCTGGACTGTTCCCACAAGGAACAGGGTCAAGACTGATTTGCATATGGCTGGGTCCAAACTGGGGTGGTGTGGTGAGCAAAAGAATGATGGATTTAACCCAGATCCTTGTGACTGGGGGTGAATGTTTGCATTGTCCAGCATTCCGTCCATCAATTGTTTCTTTTGCATTTGTCGCCCTAAGTGGGAAGGGTATGCCCAGACGTGGGTCCTGTGCTCACTACACCACTGGATTCAAGCTAGCCTGGCTGAAGAAGGGTGATGCCCTGAAACCGGTCCCTGGATGCTTGTTTCCGGTCCAGGGAGGACCTGGCTTGGCAGTTCGGGCTGGACTGTTCCCACAAGGAACAGGGTCAAGACTGATTTGCATATGGCTGGGTCCAAACTGGGGTGGTGTGGTGAGCAAAAGAATGATGGATTTAACCCAGATCCTTGTGACTGGGGTGAATGTTTGCATTGTCCAGCATTCCGTCCATCAATTGTTTCTTTTGCATTTGTCGCCCTAAGTGGGAAGGGTATGCCCAGACGTGGGTCCCGTGCTCACTACACCACTGGATTCAAGCTAGCCTGGCTGAAGAAGGGTGATGCCCTGAAACCGGTCCCTGGATGCTTGTTTCCGGTCCAGGGAGGACCTGGCTTGGCAGTTCGGGCTGGACTGTTCCCACAAGGAACAGGGTCAAGACTGATTTGCATATGGCTGGGTCCAAACTGGGGTGGTGTGGTGAGCAAAAGAATGATGGTTTTAACCCAGATCCTTGTGACTGGGGGTGAATGTTTGCATTGTCCAGCATTCCGTCCATCAATTGTTTCTTTTGCATTTGTCGCCCTAAGTGGGAAGGGTATGCCCAGACGTGGGTCCCGTGCTCACTACACCACTGGATTCAAGCTAGCCTGGCTGAAGAAGGGTGATGCCCTGAAACCGGTCCCTGGATGCTTGTTTCCGGTCCAGGGAGGACCTGGCTTGGCAGTTCGGGCTGGACTGTTCCCACAAGGAACAGGGTCAAGACTGATTTGCATATGGCTGGGTCCAAACTGGGGTGGTGTGGTGAGCAAAAGAATGATGGATTTAACCCAGATCCTTGTGACTGGGGGTGAATGTTTGCATTGTCCAGCATTCCGTCCATCAATTGTTTCTTTTGCATTTGTCGCCCTAAGTGGGAAGGGTATGCCCAGACGTGGGTCCCGTGCTCACTACACCACTGGATTCAAGCTAGCCTGGCTGAAGAAGGGTGATGCCCTGAAACCGGTCCCTGGATGCTTGTTTCCGGTCCAGGGAGGACCTGGCTTGGCAGTTCGGGCTGGACTGTTCCCACAAGGAACAGGGTCAAGACTGATTTGCATATGGCTGGGTCCAAACTGGGGTGGTGTGGTGAGCAAAAGAATGATGGATTTAACCCAGATCCTTGTGACTGGGGGTGAATGTTTGCATTATCCAGCATTCTGTCCATCAATTGTTTCTTTTGCATTTGTCGCCCTAAGTGGGAAGGGTATGCCCAGACGTGGGTCCCGTGCTCACTACACCACTGGATTCAAGCTAGCCTGGCTGAAGAAGGGTGATGCCCTGAAACCGGTCCCTGGATGCTTGTTTCCGGTCCAGGGAGGACCTGGCTTGGCAGTTCGGGCTGGACTGTTCCCACAAGGAACAGGGTCAAGACTGATTTGCATATGGCTGGGTCCAAACTGGGGTGGTGTGGTGAGCAAAAGAATGATTTATTTAACCCAGATCCTTGTGACTGGGGGTGAATGTTTGCATTGTCCAGCATTCCGTCCATCAATTGTTTCTTTTGCATTTGTCGCCCTAAGTGGAAAGGGTATTCCCAGACGTGGGTCCCGTGCTCACTACACCACTGGATTCAAGCTAGCCTGGCTGAAGAAGGGTGATGCCCTGAAACCGGTCCCTGGATGCTTGTTTCCGGTCCAGGGAGGACCTGGCTTGGCAGTTCGGGCTGGACTGTTCCCACAAGGAACAGGGTCAAGACTGATTTGCATATGGCTGGGTCCAAACTGGGGTGGTGTGGTGAGTAAAAGAATGATGGATTTAACCCAGATCCTTGTGACTGGGGGTGAATGTTTGCATTGTCCAGCATTCCGTCCATCAATTGTTTCTTTTGCATTTGTCGCCCTAAGTGGGAAGGGTATGCCCAGACGTGGGTCCCGTGCTCACTACACCACTGGATTCAAGCTAGCCTGGCTGAAGAAGGGTGATGCCCTGAAACCGGTCCCTGGATGCTTGTTTCCGGTCCAGGGAGGACCTGGCTTGGCAGTTCGGGCTGGACTGTTCCCACAAGGAACAGGGTCAAGACTGATTTGCATATGGCTGGGTCCAAACTGGGGTGGTGTGGTGAGCAAAAGAATGATGGATTTAACCCAGATCCTTGTGACTGGGGATGAATGTTTGCATTGTCCAGCATTCCGTCCATCAATTGTTTCTTTTGCATTTGTCGCCCTAAGTGGGAAGGGTATGCCCAGACGTGGGTCCCGTGCTCACTACACCACTGGATTCAAGCTAGCCTGGCTGAAGAAGGGTGATGCCCTGAAACCGGTCCCTGGATGCTTGTTTCCGGTCCAGGGAGGACCTGGCTTGGCAGTTCGGGCTGGACTGTTCCCACAAGGAACAGGGTCAAGACTGATTTGCATATGGCTGGGTCCAAACTGGGGTGGTGTGGTGAGCAAAAGAATGATGGATTTAACCCAGATCCTTGTGACTGGGGGTGAATGTTTGCATTGTCCAGCATTCCGTCCATCAATTGTTTCTTTTGCATTTGTCGCCCCAAGTGGGAAGGGTATGCCCAGACGTGGGTCCCGTGCTCACTACACCACTGGATTCAAGCTAGCCTGGCTGAAGAAGGGTGATGCCCTGAAACCGGTCCCTGGATGCTTGTTTCCGGTCCAGGGAGGACCTGGCTTGGCAGTTCGGGCTGGACTGTTCCCACAAGGAACAGGGTCAAGACTGATTTGCATATGGCTGGGTCCAAACTGGGGTGGTGTGGTGAGCAAAAGAATGATGGATTTAACCCAGATCCTTGTGACTGGGGGTGAATGTTTGCATTGTCCAGCATTCCGTCCATCAATTGTTTCTTTTGCATCAAAAACTACCTAACCAAAAACAGATGCCAGCTTTCATTCTATTTTTTTTTCTGATTTTCCCTTTCTCTCATTTTTTTTCATTTCTTCATAAAGCTGGCCTCTCAACTCTTCTAATTCAATGTCATCTTTTTCTCTTTTTCTTTTCATTCCTCTTCTATTTACTATATAGCTATTCTTTCTTCTAACACATTTGCACCATATTGTGAATATTATTGCTACTATTATCACTCCAGCTAGTGGTAAGACTATCTGACCTAAAAGACCTTTCCCTAAATTTGTAAACCAGTTACCTATTTTTGTTAATCCTACAGTTAGTCTTTTCCAAGCACCATCAACTTCTAGTGGTTTCAAATCTTCATGCAATTTTGTAATGTTTTGTATGTACGTTTTTATTTCTTTACTTTTGTCAGGTATGTAAGTACAACAATGTTGCACTTTCAGCATTCCACAGACTCCACCCTCTTTTGCTAACAATATGTCAAGCGCAAGACGATTTTGTAAAACCATTGATCTAATTGCAACCAATTCTGTATTAATCATCAAGAAACCTCCAGCAGTATCTGTCGATAGACGATCAACCACTGTTGACAATTGACAAATTTTCCTTGAATTTAATATGACTCCCACTGATGGTATCAGTGCTTCAAAAATATCACCTACTATTTCTGAAAAACTAGCTCTTTTCTTTCGTGTTAGTTCGTTATCATTCTTACTGCTTCCAGTGATTCTTTTTACATGAAATACTTTTGGAAATACAATCCCAAAATAGCAGCTCCTGTACCAATGTGCAGGTAACCTATAGTAGGCATTATTCCCACACACATAATAAACTCCCGGAAATACAGGATCAGTTCCCCCTTTTAGTCCCCAACCTCCAATAATCAGGAAATTGTGTTCACAATCACTGGAACCAATAAATACATTATTATAATCTGTCTTCTGCCTTCGAATACAAAGCTTTCCCTTCTTCACAAAGTCCAAGGACATTGCAGCATGAGCCTTGCCAACTGAATAAATTCCCTCTTTTTCTGCCCATGTTGGTACATGAGTTTTCTGCTCATCTGCCTTTTTCTGAAAGTCCTGTCTTCTTTTCTCTACTAAATTCAAAAATATTTTCTCTTCTTCACGTAATGTACATGTTAGATTATGGTTATGAGCGAAAGCTAAATCTATTTTCTTTACTGTTAGGAAATACTCTCCCATAAACTGCGTACTTAAAGACGTTAATACTGGATTCATATTCCTCCTGATGGTAAGTTCTGAAAACACTACATCTGCATTAGAATAATAATACTGTAAACTCCCAGTTTTATAGAACAAACTAGCTAAAACACTACATGAAATTCCATACGTCAAAGGTATATGATGATAGGTCACACCTTCTGACACTGAAGTGGGTAGTTTCATACAAACATAACAATCACTAATCTCCATTACATCTACATACTGAAATAATAACCTTGTGAAAACATTTAATGATGTATCATTATCTGTAACTGTGTGATGTATACCTTCCTCATTTACTGCTTCTACTTCTACACTATCTCTTTTTAAAGTAACTGTGTTTTCATCTAGACTAGTGTTATTCTTTTCATTAGACTGTATCAATACAGATATTGCTATTGTTAGACCTAACCAGATCAAAACCACAAATAGAATGCTACATAGGAAAACTCTACAGCATCTATATATACAACTTCGTTTCGACTGTCCAGTGACTCTTTCTCCTGCCATTGTCTTTGAGAAGATTTACTCTTCGATTTTACTGGGTAACCAAATCACGTCTTCTTTTATTGTACTCCTTTTGACCTGTTCAGGTCTCCAGATCCTCATATTCTTCTCCAATATCTAGATTCTCAAATTCCTCTAGAATAACGTAAGTCCATTCAGGACGAGGGTTGGACATGTGGTCAACCCGCTGTGCCGGGCAACGGTGATTGGTTGCTTATTTAATTGGCACAACAATGGCACAGCCTGGTCTCTTAGCTCTGCAATTCTGCTTTTTTTTTTTTTTTAATAACGTTTTTAAATCTACTCTCAAATATGAAGAGATCTCAAAAGAACGGACATGAATTTCGACTTAATATTTCTTAGGCTTCATTAGCAGAACAGCAACCACATGGGAAAGGAATGTATATTCCAATTTGAAAACTGTGCTTTTCTATGATTTTGCTCTGCTTATAAACTTGCTATTTGGTTTTGTATTATTTGTTTTGGTCACCAGCATCATAGCATGACTTTATCAATTTTTTTTGACCTAGGAAAGCCTCCCTTTCCACCTACATATGTGCCTAGTAGGACTTTTCTTTCAACGTGATAGAAGTATTAGAAACATGTTGACATTTCTGTTGGTCCTGCTTGTGGCGTCACTGGCCCCGAGAGCACAGATGAATCACTGAACACAGCTCACAGGAAGTGACAGGTCATAGGCCTAAAGGACTTTCGATGTGTTTTTCGCACCTCAATATGGCTAAAATATATAAATAAAGAGCACTGCGGAGGCCGTGAGACTAGGGAGTTTGTTTATTTGGGAAAAAACGCATGGTGTTAGGGGAACCCCCCATTTTTCCTCAACTTGGGCACAACCACTCTGGTTCTCATGAGTTAGGTGGTTCTCATGCTCTGGAAATAATAACTAGCATTGAAAATACAATAGGTCTCGCCTTTGATTAAGTTAAAGCCATTTGCTTTGCTAATGGTATTGTATAGCAAAGCAAATGGCTTTAACTTAATAAAAGGCGAGACCTATTGCATTTTTAATGCTTGTTCTCTTTGTCACTGCCTGGCTCCTCTGTGTTCACTCAATGGAGAGAGACACATTTCCTGGCCCGGCCGTCTCGCTCTCCTGTTTCAGATGTCCTTTCCAGTTAAAACTCTGCGGTCATTCCAGCCTAACCTCCAGGACGCCCCCACCCGGTCGAGCCTCAGCAGGGAGCAGTAGCCGAGATCGTAGTGCCCGGGATACAAGTGTCACAAATGCAGGGAGCCGGTCTGAGGTCAGGACACCTCCACCTGGGGCTGTGCCAATCTTCTTTGAAAGAAGCACTAACAGTAAACGGAGCCCTGGGAATGCTGATCGATTGAAGTATGCAAGTCAGTGGAGTCTGGCCTTCCATTGCGATTCATGACTGCCCTTGGCTGCAGGTGTGACTGAGCACAGGCTGACAGACTGGAGAATTGACCTTATTAACTGAGAATGTGTTTTGAGTTTAGTGCATACATTTGCCTGTTATGAGCGATTTATTAGCGCAGCAAAAATTCACTGATTACATTTTTCTATTTGTAACCATTTTGATTTTTAGATATTAATTTAATTCTTTTCTCCAGACCTTCAGTAACAGAATTTTTTTAATACCGTTTTCCTGACATTTGTTTTTAATGTGGGTGAAGTGGGAGACTAGTCTATTTCAGAGTGACATTTTGCAGAGAAATGTTAGTTTACGTTTCATGCAACATCCTTAAAGTTACTTTTAGATCAAAACAGTACCTCACACACATATGAGAAATGGGAGGGCGTCACAGAGATTATTTGCATTAATATTAGTGAGCTGCTGTTGTGTTGCAATATTGAGAACACGTCATCACTATCCATGAATATTATAGATGTAAACACATTTAGAATTTTGGAGGAATGGCTGTGCACTGTCAGTGACCTGGTCAAAAAGGGCATGAAACAGTTGAAACTGGACCATATATTCTAAGCGGTTCCTAACAGGGGCCGGGGGCCCCCTAAATATGTTTGGCCCAGGGCCCCCAAAATCCTTAAGATGTCCCAGTTTGCCAACTCTTTTTTTAAAAGTTTATCGGGGGGATATCCCCCCGAGCCCCCCTTAGGTTGTCCAGGCTCGCCCGCTCGCCGCGGTGGACTCCCACACAAATTTTACGCCCGCCACTTTCAAATGTCACCTGCCACCACTGGCAACATTTTTGTGGGCGGCCCCCCCATTTCCTCCTGTTCCATGAATTCCCTCAGTACCACTCACCAACTATGCATCTCATCTCTCTATAGCACCTTTCTGACAAACATTTCATTTTTTTTTTGCGCTACTCATAGTACACTCACACATTTCTGTGATCTGCATGTTACACGTTCTTTGTAGCAGGCACATTAATCCTCTGCACTGTGTGTGTGGCAGGAGTGCCCATGTGAGTGCACGGTGAGCAATGCAACAGTATGAGAGTAGGGTAAGAGGAGTGACTGCAGGGTGAGTGAGGTGACCATATGGTGCGGATGTAATTGCAGAGTGGGATGAATGAATGCATGGTTAGTGATGGGCTTGTTTGAGTGAGATTGCAGATTGAGCATTGAGGGGGACAGGTGGGTTAGTGTCACATGAGTGCGGGTGAGTAGTGTGTTCGTGTGACTACAGGGTGAACAGCGCAAGTGCATTGTGAGTGCAGAGTGATCGCTGTGAGTGCAGGGTGAGCAGGTGAATGGTGTGAGTGCATGGTGATCAGTGTGAGTGCATTGTGATCGCTGTGAGTGCAGGGTGAGCGTGAAAGTGAAGGGCGAGAATGAGGAGTGAGTTGTCTGAATGCAGGGTGCATTCCCATACACTTGAAGTAACTCAGCATGCTATGGGCAGCAGCATAGAGTTTCAGATATAAGTTAAACTATTGCTATTATGCAGGGCTTTAAGTGGGATGAAAAAACTGGGGAGTGTACTTTTTGCTAGATTTCTGATGCACTTTGACTTGATGTGCCCTGGGTCCCTGACAATCAAGTGCCCATGGCCTGTATTCTTTCCCAAAACTGTATCTTTGTACCCCTAATTGGCACCTCTCTGGCCACATGCAAGTCCCTTGTAAAAGGTACCATGGGTACTAAGGGCACTGTGACCAGGGAAGGCCTCTAAGGGCTGCAGCACATATTGTGTCACCCTTAGAGGTCCTGTACCTTAACACACACACACTGCCATTGCAGGCTGCATGTTTTGGTGCAGAGAAAAGTGAAGAGTTGACGTGGCACACATTCTTATATGCCATGTCTGCAACCCATTGCCTATGGTATAGGTAAGACACCCCTCTAGCTGGGTGCACAATACCACTGGTGAGGGTACAGTTGCATGAGCACTGTACCCCTACAGTGTCTAAGTCCTTTTTTAGACATTGTAAGTGCAGTAAAGCCATAAAGAGTATATGGTCTTGGAGCTTGTCATTACGAACTCCACAGCAACATAATGGCATTACTGAATTCTGGGAAGTTTGGTAGCAAACTTCTTAGCATAATAAACCCACAATGATGCCACGTTGGGATTTTTATACAATGCACTCAGAGGGCATCTTAGAGATGCCCCCTGAAAAACGACCAGCCTCTGGTGGTTTCCCTGACTGGTACACACCAGTCTGCCACCACTAGACATGTTTCTGGACCCCTGGGGTGGGAGCCTTTGCTCCCTGAGCCCAGAAACAAAGCCTTTCCTGGACGGAGGTGGTCACACCTCCCCCAGGCCAGAAACAGCCATCTGTGGCAGGGGAGTTTCAAAGGCCTTGCTGCCTTTGTAACACGACCCCCAGCCTCTCCTGCTATCAGGAGCAGGCCCACTTCCTGTCTCCCCTCCTTTTCGGTGGGAAGACAGGCGGGAAAAATTAGCACAGCCCAGAAGGTGTGTCCACCTCTGCCAATCTCACCCCTCAGGTGGGGGAGGCGAGGTGGAGCCCACTCTTCAGTGCTCGCCATTTTGCAGATGGCAGGCACTCTCCAATCAGGATTAGAGATTGTGCCCACTCCCCCACGTGGGGTGAACACACCAAGGATGTAGTCACCCTAAGGTCAGTAGCCCATTGGCTACTGACCTCGAGACCTCTGATAAAGCCTTACTGCTCGCCCTCAGTACCACAAATAGAGAGTAAGGTGCTATCTGCTTTTAACTCTGCCTACCTTTGGGGTTCCACTGGACTCTGTGCACACTATACCACATTTTGTTATAGTATATACAGAGCCAGCTTCCTAAAGGGGGTCTCTCAAAGGGGCAATATAATTAAGAGCGTGGCTTAAAACATTTATGCTAAAAGTCTGTGCTCAGCATAATGTGCTGCCCGACTGGTATTTCGCTGCCTCTCTTATTGCCTCCACATACGTGACATTACACCTACAATAAGCCAGGACTATTGGCTTTGTCAAAGGTTGTTAGTAGCATAAGATAAATATACTACATGCATACATACAACTATGGCTTCGTTGTATATAATATTGAAAATGCTTTAGTTCTTGTGCAAGAGGTTGTGGCATAAAAGCTAGAGCTACCAACTTTGGAGCTGAGGAACCAGGTTTGAGTCTCAGGGTCGGCTCAACATCCTGTGTTTCTGGGCAAATCACTTAATCGTCCGTGCCTACCAAAAAATTAATGAAGATGCCATTGTTGGTGCTCATGTAAAACACTTCAAGTTTAGCAATACAGAACTGCAAAAAAATAAAAGTTACATCAAAACAGTGAACTGCTGCTGAGTTAAGATTTTTTTTTCCAGTCTGAGTGTGAGGGTGAAAATGGAGAGCTCAATAGGGACCCGTATCGGCGCCTGCTTTTACGAACTGCTGGTGCTGAGCACTAGCAGGACCCAGCCCACTTAAAGCCCTGCTATTATAGGATTAATCAGGGATCGAGGGTGAGGAAATAAATAATGTGCTGAACCTGCAACAAACTTCCAGTCTTATGATTAGGGTCGCCAGCTTATTAGTTTGATGTCCCAGACGGTACAAAAATAAGCTTTCACCTAAAGCCATATTTTCAGCACTTATCTGTGCATACTTCGAACAGCAAATATGAATAGAAAGCACTTTTAATTGTGATCTAGGGCTGCCTGAATGATCCATGACTGATAATTAAAGGGAACAAAGACAGAGAAGTCACATTACAAATGAATACATACTTTATTTATAACCCTATTTAGTGTCAAGACAAGGTCTTTGCAGGCTCTTTAAACAACACACAGCAGGCATTTTTCTTTTGGCAACCCTACTTTATATTCCTTTTCATGAAATGCATTCTCACACTACAGCTGTAAATGTAAAATACAAATGTAAGGAATAGGCAGAGTGGGGGCCAAGGGGGTCCTGGAACCAGAAAAAAAGCTAAGCCTCGGTAACCAGTTTACAAAGGCATGTAAATATGCAAATGGTCTTTAAAGACCTGTGAAAAACTCTGGCGTGCCGGAGATAAGACTCCAGACACTGGCCATCCGAGCGCACATCAGCAGCCCGTGCTGAGACAGACGATGGGGCGGAGGGGAGGGGGGGCTGAAGCCCATTCAGCCCAATGGGCGTTGTGCGCCTGGCTCTGGTGGTATATAAAACACTGACAAGGAGAACTTCAACAGATGTCTAGCCGGTTTAGTTATCTTTCCAGCAATTAAATGAGTAAACGTTACTATATTTAAAATTCTAAAGTACCGAAGTGTGAAAGGAAGGAACTGTGAAAATAGAGAAAAACTTCTGCAAGTGGTGCTGGGTGTCGGCGACCCCAGAAGAAATGGATCAACCCCTTCTGGGTCATGCCTTAAAAAGGAGGTGTGGCTGAGATGTGCCCATTCAGGAGGCAGAAGCAGGATGTTGCAGACCTATGATTGAGGGCTGTGAAGAGTGGGAAAAATATCGGCAAAGGCGCAAAAGCAGCCTCGTGATGAGCGGGCGCGCGCAGGCAGCGTAACCTCAGTATTTGCGCACTCCCGCCACCCTGTGGAAGGAGGGCGACCTCCTACCTCATCTGGTTGGACTTTCGATTTCCAAACACCCATTGGCTGAAGTGGTCTAAATCTGTTGGGATTAATCAGTCAGTCAATCAATCAGCATTTGTAGAGCGCAGCACTGTCACCCCTAGGGGTATTTGAGCGCTGCGGTGCAAGGTATCTGTCTTGCCGAACAACTTTTCCAATCTTTTTTTTATATTTACAAAAATAGGTCCCATACGTTTGATAAAAAACAACTGTTCCTGAACCTACAATGCTGACCTTAAGGCGCCTCTCGCTGAAGTTGGGAGGAGATCTCCTGTCCAATGTAGACAGGCAAGAGGCAGTCAGCTAAAGAGCAACAAACCTTCTCTCCAGGCTGCCTGCTCTCTGAAAGACATGTATGGAAATGAGTGGAATTGGTTAATCCCTAAATGTAAAGGCTGCTTGGGAGTTGCTACATTACTTTTATTGTTGGACTCACTTGACATTTCATGATGAAAAAGATGTATTCTTTTTGAGAGATAATGCATGAGTTTTACCAGCTGAGTTCTGGCATGCGTCCTTCTGGGTGCAAACCTATAAAAAAGGTTTCCACAAGGTGTAGTCTGAGTGCTACTGATAAATATATATATTTTGAAGCACTTGTTTTAAAAATAATTATTTGAATATTCACAGTGTTTTGAGTCACAGGCTGGAATGTTCTAGAACTATAAATACACATCTCACTATTCCCCACTGCAGCAAGCAGGATTCAATTCTGTGACTGGTTAAACACACAGGGCTCTTTTACAAGCACTGTGCACCGACGGAACGGTGCACAATGCAGAGTCATATCTATGAGGCACGTAAAGCCACCCTGCGTGTCATTTCATGGCTTCAATGATATGTGAGGCAAAGCAGCGCAAGTCGCTGCGTTGCCTCACAATGCGATAGGGAGGCGTGCCACAGGCGTTTGGGTGGGTATTCCCACGTAACACCCATGGCATTTAACACATTTCCAGATTTACAACATGCTGAAAACCTGGGCATGCATCAAGAGCCTACGCCTTCCCAGAGGTGGCATTACATTTTTTTTGTGCAGGAAGGTGCCCCTTCCTGCATGATAACAACCTGATGTCAGCGCACCATGGTGCAAGGGCGCCTGCGTTGGCGATAGGCAGCCGTTTGTGCACCGGAATATTGAAAGAGGACAGGAATGTAGCATATCACATAGATATGATGCATTCCTGCCCTTTTCTTTAGATGTAGGGCAGTGCAGCAGGAAGCCTTGCGGCGCTGCCCTACAACAAAAATTAGTAAATGAGGCCCACAACATCTGCCGTGATCGCATTAACCAACTAAGCTTTCATAACCATAATAGAGTACATTTCCCAAGATTCCATTAACTTGCATTTATTTTCCATTTAAGATGTGTGTGTTGTATTTAACGGTAAACAGCGTTTACCACGCATGCCTAACAACGCATGCCATAACATCGCGTTCGTTAAACCGACCGCGTTGTTATTTCGCATACCGTTACCACGCAAGTCCGAACAACGACTTGCGTTGGGGGGCAGAAGGTGTTGGATTTAAAATCCAACACCTTCGCTAGTGTCCGCACAGACTGGAGTTGGAATAGTAAATTATACTATTCCAACATCCAGCGCCCCCTAACGCAAGTCGTTGCTCAGACTTGCGTTGTAACGGTATGCGAAATAACAACGCAGTCGTTGTAAAGACCGCGTTGTTCTGGCATGCGTTGTAAACGCGTGCGAACAAACATCATATATTCTATTTAACATGCATTTACCTGCATGTAAAAGTCAAACAAAATAGTTGCAGAATATTTTGTTATTTTTAACTACATCTTTGGCTCCGCCTCACACACACTTTCCCCACCCCGCACTGCACTCAGGATCACGGTTGTCATACTTTTTTATTTACACCCTTTATCTGCTGGAAACACCCCATTAGACGTACGTGTAGTCAGTGAGTCCCTGCACTCCATCCATGTCGGTTTCCAGAAAGTGCCCTTATGGAGGAAAGGGGTGGGTGGTACTCTTGCAATTTCTGAGGTGGTGGCAATTCAACACTTCCCAACCAGGGTTTACTTACACATACTTAAACAATCAATCAATCAAACAAAAAGCATTTGTATAGCACAGCCCTGTCACCCCTAAGGGTATCTGGGCACTGAGGGTGCCATGCCTCTGCCGAAAAGCCAGGTCTTGAGTTTCTTTCTGAAGTCCGCCAGGGAGGATGCTGTTTGGAGGTGGAGGGACGGGTCGTTTCAGGTCTTCGCAGTGATGAAGGAGAAGGAGCTGCCCCGCTGCGGCTGCAACAGATGTGGGGTTGTGTGTGAGGGTGAGAGAGGCGGAGCGCCGGTGTCTGCAGGCAGGTGGAGAGCTCTGTATGCGTGTGTGAGGATCTTGAACTGGCATCTCTTCTGGATGGGGAGCCAGCAGAGGTTTCTGAGGTGAGGGGTGATGTATGTCTGTTTGGGGAGGTCCAGGGTGAGTCAGGCTGCGGTGTTCTGTATGGTATGAAGTCTTTTGAGGTGCTGGGTAGAGATTCCGGTGTAGAGAGCATTGCTATAGTCGAGGCAGCTTTGTGACAAGGGCTTGCGTAATGGTCTTTCTGGTGTTGATGGGGATCCATCTTAGGAGTCTGCGAAGCATGCGCAGGGTGTGGTAGCAGGAAGTGGCGAATGCGTTGACTTGTCGTTTCATTATGAGTTGTTTGTCCAGGAAGATGCAGAGGTTGCGTGCATGGTTTGTCGGTGTGGGAGTTGGTCGAGCTCTGCCGGCCACCAGCTGTGGTTCCATGGGGAGATGTTTCTTCTGAAGATCAGTACTTCTGTTTAGTCAGAGTTGAGTTTGAGGCATCTGTCTGTGAGTGAGAGAATTAATTGAGTGTTGTCCGCTTAGGAGATTATGTTGAGTCTGTGGGATCTGACGGCATCTGTGAAAGGGGTCTTTTAGATGTTGAACAGAGTGGGGCTGAGCCGTGGGGTATGCCGCAAATTATGTTCTTGGGTGCGGAGGTGAAGGGGGCAGTTAGATCAACATCAATTAATCAGGATTTGTATATATTCACTCTTGAGGATCTCGAGGCGCTGAGCGCATCCTGAAAGGTAAGAAGCGATCCACTTGAGTGCGTTCTGCTGTATACCATTGTTGTAGAGTCTGTCGATGAGGGTGTGGTGGGAGATGGTGTCAAACTCAGTAAAGAGGTCAAGAAGGATCAGAGGAGCCACAGTTTCTCCATGATACAGGAGAGTTCCGATGTCGTCTGAGGCGGCAATCAGTGCGGTCTCAATGCTGTGGTTGGCACGGAATCCTAATTGTGAGGCATCAAGTAGGTGGTTTTGATCCAGGTATTCAGTGAGCTGTTGGTTGATAGCTTTCTGGAGTACTTTGGCCGGGTAGGGGAGCATGGAGATCAGTCATTAGTTTTTGAGGTCTCTGGGGTTGGCAGAGGGCTTCTTAAGGAGGGGTCTGACCGCTGCGTGTTTCGTAGATCTGGGAACGTTGCTGTGGAGATTAAGATGTTGAGGATGCTGGTGAGTTATGCGCTGATTCAGTTGGCTACGAGGTTGAAGAGATGGTGGGGAATTGGTTGTTGGGTGCCCCAGAGTGGATGGAGACATGATGGCTGTGGTGATGTGGGTGGTGAGCAGAGACCAGATGGTTACCATTTGTCTCGTCTTTGCTGGCTGGTCGAGGTTGTCCACGAGGATGAGAGTGGGGGGTTGGGTGTCGAAGTTGTTGTAGATGGTGGCGATCTTTCTGTGGTAGTAATCTAAGAGAGAGTTGCAGAGTTCTTGGGAGGGATGCATGGTGTTCTCTGTGGCTGTTGTGTTGGAGTATTCTCTGATGATTTTGAAGAGTTCCTTCATGTGGTTGGCTGCGGTGCTGATGCGGGCGATGATGGCTGCTCTCTTGGCTTCCTTTATGTGCGGGTAGTAGTTGCTGAGGGCTGCCTTGTGGGCGACTCTGTCCGAGAAGTCCTTGGTGGCACACCAGCGCCTCTCGATTCGGTTTCTGTTGCGCTTGGTGGTTCTGAGTAGGCCTGGGCGGAGCTCACTGAGTTTCACTCTGTGGAATTCCACAGAGTTCCCAAAAAACTCCGCTGAATTCTGCAGAATTCCGCGTGCCGGAGGAGTATTGCTCGGCCATCCTAAATATGAATCATAAGTACCATTGTATGGAGATGAAATGGTCCTGCTACTGTTGACAACAATCGTTGGCCACATAAGAGCGCAGTCAGTCTGAGGATGACATTTCAGTGTTGTGCAGTAGGAGGTTCCAGTCTCTCAGCTTGCCCCTGAACTTTGCCCCCTCAATTACAACCATATTTGTCAGTCCCTTTAAACAAATAGAACTTTCAGAAAATAAATGAGGAGGGCAACCTTGATGCGCTGCTGCCCAGTCTCTCACCCTAGAGCCTGTCACAAACGTTACGCGGTGGAGAGATGGGTCAGTACTTCAACATGTGATGGCCAGCAAATGTACATTATCAGGGGCTGCATTCAAAATTTTAATTGCCTTACACAACCTCCTGTGCAAAGCTTTACTAGATCTAAGCGCCACATTTGACCTCAAATCTGATGTGCTGACAGAATGCTTCCAATATAATAAAAAAATTAAGTGGACCAGCTTACCTGTGACGGAGCAGCGTCCTGCTTGCCTAGTCAGCTCCCAGTTCTGAGCCATGAGCCGAGCTTCTGTAGGGCCTTCTCCAGCTGAGCGACCTGCGGCGCAAACTCCTGCTCCGAGACAGCCATCTGGTTCCTCAGGCCCCACTAGGCCTGGAGCTTGAAGGAACTGTTGTCCCACTGCTTCCAGTCAGCTTGCAAGTTCTGGCCTGTGTCTCACTGTCCATGAGCGATTTCCAGTTTTACTTTATTTTCAACACACACACAACGTCATCGGGAGCGTCACCAGTGTGTTAAAGAACAAGCACAATCGCTTGTAAAAACGCCCTAATAGACAGGGCAATCCCAAAAGAAAGATTGCAGCAGCCAGCAGAGTGATTTAGGGTGACGGTGAGCGCGCCGCCGCCCCGGTAAAGTTCGCTCCGCTGGCAATAGGCGGAGTTATTGTTGAACTCCGCAACTACAAATGTACATATATTTCTTACGGTTATATTATTCTATTTTTTACATGTATACGGGTCACTGCATAAATAAGTAAATCTTTATCATAACTATTTATCTACAATGCATCACTACTGAATTACAATTTTTTTTATAAAAACAAATAAATTAACTTAAAGAACAGCAACACTTGAAAGTCTGAGTTTATTAAATACAACTTAAATCTACATATATTACCGTCCGTAATCATACATATCTTCCATGTACTTATGTTCTTTTATATTTATTACTTTACTTCGAATTCAGTATCTCCAATGCAGTACCCTATATCTCACCCTATTCCTCTATCAATATATCCTCTACCTCCACTCTCTGACTCATCCCAAACCCCATTCTACTACTATGATTGCCATTTTAACCCTTTATAGACTCTTCCGTCCTCTACCCCTCCTTGCATCATCCCAAACCTCTTTTACTATTCAAATCTCCCAAACAAGCCTTTCTAAACCGTTCCCTCTGACTCTCCCTCCTCACCCCCCATTTACTCATTCCAAACCTCTTCCTACTGCTAAGAGCTTCAAAAAAACACTTTCTAGACCCTTCCCTCTTCTATCCCTCCACTATCCTTTTCAATCCAAATAACAGACTAACATGTCCAGTGTTAGATTTGGGGGTCTCTTGTTGGCAATGGTTTGCACCTTTGTCCAAATAGGGACCCTTGCGTCTAGTCAGGGTAAGGGGCTACACTCCTAAAATAACCCCTGCTCACCCCCTTCATAGCTTGCCACGAGCAGGCAGGCTTATCTCAGAGGCAGTGTGTAAAGCATTTGTGAACACATACAGTAATACAGTGAAAACACTACAAATGGACACCACACCAGTTTAGAAAAATAAGTAATCTTTATCTAGACTTAACACATGACCAACGACAAAAATCCACAATACAATATTCAAAAATATGGCTTTTAAATAGTAGAAATAGCTTAGTTCAATGTAGATGGTAAATGCGACACTTTACTCTCAAAGTACCTTGGATGCGAAACGCAAAACAAACAAAAGGGTCGCAGGGAAGGTGATGCGCCATTCCTTACACTCAGGGGAGTGGATGCGTCTTCCTTACTGCAGCGCAGGGGAGTGATGCGTCGCTTCCTTACTGTGTGGGGAGTTGATGCGTCGGTTTCTTACTGCGATCCGGTACGATGCGACAAGATGGCGCCTCGATGCGAAGACGATCCGGTGCGACAAAATGGCGTCTTGGTACAGTGCGACAACGTAGATGCGATGCGTGCACGCCCGGCGGCCGTGCAGCGACTCGGTGAACGTCTGAGCCGCGACAGGCCCTGTGACACGCTTGTCCGGTGATGCGACGGCAACCTCTGCGGCGGCGGCACGCTTCTCCCGTGATGCGATGTGCCTCGGTGATGCGATGGCGAGCAGCTGCAGCGGCGACACGCTTACTCGGTGATGCGGCGGCAACTGCTGCGGCGGCGACACGCTTCTCCTTCGTTGAGTCGCGCTTCCTGCTCCCAGTGACACGCAGTCTTCAAAAGGGCCCAACACAACAGCAGGCACCTCTTGGCAGGTAGAATTCCCAGCAAGGGAATTCAGAGGAGCTGGTTGGTGAAGTCTTGTATCCCTGAGACATCAGGCAGGAGGCAAGCTCAATCTTCAAGCCCTTGGAGATCTTCTTCAAGATGATGAAAGTACACACAAAGTTCCTTTCTCCTTTCCTTGGCAATAAAGTAACCACTACAGGCCAACCCCCAAACAGCACACAGCACAGGGGCAGTCTCCTCCTTCAGCTTCCTGGTTCTTCTCCTTGGCAAAGGTTTGTTTTGGTTCCCAGAAGTGATCTAAAGTCTTGGGGTCTGGACCCCAATATTTATGCTCAAAAAGTCTTTGTTCTCTGAAGGCAGAGAGTGTCTGTACCTAGTCAAAACCAGTTCTGTCCACACTGGTGCAGCTTCCTGGCCGGAGGTGGAGACAGCATTGTTGAAAACAGACCTGGCCCAGGTAGCTGAAAGGAAATCCCCGCCCCCTACTCTCTATTCAGCCAAGGTCCTATTCAGCCCAGCCCTGACCCATCAGACTGCTGGAGCCCAAGCCCTCCTGTCACTCACAAACCAGACAGGCAATACACAACCTAGCAGAGGCAGGCTGGATGGTTAGGCAAGAAAATACCTACTTTCTAAAAGTAGTATTTTCAAACACAAGATGTAAAAATCACCCACACTAAAAGATGTATTTTAACATTCTGAGTTCAGGCATACCAAACTCGAATTTCTAACTTGTTCCCTGGGTCAGTTAGGATTATAAAATGTTATAATCAAACTGCCCCTTCTGGCATATGGGAGCAGGTAGCCTTGCAATAGTGAAAAACGAAATTGGCTGTAATTCCCTATCAGGACATGCCACACACATCAGGCCATGTCCTACCTTTCACATACAATGCACCCTGCCCTAGGGCCTACCTTAGGGGTGACTAACATGTAGAAAAGGGAAGGTTTGGGGACTGGCAAGTGGGTGCACTTGCCAAGTCGACATGGCAGTCCCAGACTGCACACAGGCTCTGCAATGGCAGGCCTGAGCCATAGTTTACAAGCTGCTTCTGTGGGTGGCACAACCAGTGCTGCAAGCCCACCAGCAGCATTTGATTTACAGGCCCTGGGCACACACGGTGCACTGTACTAGGGTCTGACAAGTAAATCAATTAATCCAATCATGGAATCACTAATCCATAACAACAATTATACTAGGGAGCACTTGCACTTTGCATCTAGACCAGCAAAAACATAGCAAAACACAGGAGGCAACAGCAAAAAATGGAAGGGAGACCCACGCCAATGGTGCCAGGTCTAACATCCACCACTCAAATTAATTTCATATTTCCCTTTACTCATTCCCCACTAATCCTGTTTGGGTAAAAGAGTAGCGTGCTACCTGCCGTAAAGCGCTTAAACGCCTCATCAGGGGTAGCAAGCGCTATATATATGCAAACCCTTCCCTCTACTTTCACTCCACTATCCATTTTCAATCCAAACAACAAACTCACATGTCCACCTCTCAAATTAATCTCATATCTTCCGATACTAATTCACTACTAATCCTCTTTGGGTTCTGGAGTAGGGAGCTACTAGCTGAAAGTGCTTCAATGCCTCATCAGTAGTAGTAAATGCTATATGAATACAATTAAAATTACAAAGGGGCCTGGGTCGATGTGGTAGTCTCAAACCCGTCGATTGTTAATTTTCTCCTTGAAGAATACTACCAAACTTTCGCAAAGATCCTGAGATGCAGGAACGGAATGATTTAGACATTCCGGAGTGGACAGTTCACGCATTACTTTGAACACTTTTACCGCATTGTTGGGTGCAGCCAAGATAGCCCTAGATTTGTTTTCCGCTTTAGCTCTCGTGATCTCAGTATCGTATTTGCTTAGGGGATCTTTTGGAAATGTTTTCTCCTCTTCTTTATAGATCTTCCGCCATTTCCTCGCTGCATTGTTACAGATGCTTTTTCACTCTTTAAGCTCTGCGCCATATATCATGACTGACAACCAGTTTCTGTGCAACTAGGAAGGAAAGTTACAGAAAAGGATAAGGTTTTCTTAAGATGTGTCAGATTCAGGGCTTTAAGTGGGCCGGGTCTCACTGGTGCTGAGCACCAGCAGTTTTTTAAAGGGGGCCCTATAGGGCTCTGTTTTGTGCCCTTGCACAGGCGGGTTTTTTTCCCGGACTGCAGTGACAGCAGGCACATCGATGTGCGCGTGCTCACACTGCTCACTTCTCACTAGTGGAGAAGTTACGGCGGCATGACGTCATGCCAGGCGAGCGTTGTAGGGGAAGGGAAATCCCTTGAAGAGAGTCATTTTCTCTCTGGATTTCTCTTCTCTTTAGAAACTCAAGGGCAGCAACATTGTCGTGGTGTCACCAGGGCTTTAAGTGGAAGCTTTTTCAATATTATATACAAGCCATAGTTGCTGCTTATTTATCTTATGCAACTAACAACCATTGACAAAGCAAATAGTCCTGACTTGTTGTAGGTATATTGTTACTTGTTGTATCATACATCTGGATGGAATGCCAGAAACAGCAAAATACAAGTCGGGCGGCACACTATGCTAAGCACAGATTTTTACCCTATGTGTTTTTAAGCCACGCCCTTAATTACATCAACCACGCCCCTTTGAGAGACCCCTCAGTTTTTTCATCCCACTTAAAGCCCTGGTCAGATGTACATATGTGACCTCACTATAATGCTACTGTTTAAAGACAAGTGCATGGCTGTACTGAATACTACACGCAGGCAAGTGTGAGCCCTCGTTAATCAGTGAAACAAGCGCGGACCTGCACTCTTTCACCGACACAAAATAAGTGAGGGACAGGGAAATGCAGATAAGATGAGCCAAATACAGACAATAACGTTAAAAAACGAAATACTAGTTTAAAAAAAACGTAAGCCTTACTAGTGATCAGTGTGTCTTGGTGTAAACTAACACTACTGCGGGTGGCCCCTTGTGTTTCCCTGGCCCTCTGTACATCCCACGCTGACTTGCTCTGATGATGGCTCCGCCTTCAGCCTTGCAGCGCCCTCCCTGTCCCAAAAGGAAATGAATGCAAATGAAGCCATCCTGATCCATCCGGAAACGATAGTACAGTTGTACGTTTTGTCTACGACGTGACATCTACAAACAACTGAGACAAAATCTCTTCCTTTTCATCCGCCGACGCATCTGATAGGCTGGAAGCGAGCACAGTGCCGTCTGCGCCAGGACGCACGCACCCCCGGGGTCTAACACAATCTTCAATCAGAGACGTCAGCAGCGACAACAAACAGCCCGTCCCGCGCCTCCCGCCGCAGCCTCGTCGCCAGAAGGGTTATTTGTGGTTATGCTAAAAGATGCTTTCTGCTTTTCAAGCCAGTTGCACAGCGGAGCACCTTTTAGTCACAAAAAACCATTCTGAGCACGGGGTGAAAAAAATACAAAATAGGCAGATATAAAAACGCCTGCTGAAGGGGCGGGCGAAGATGAATAGATTTCACTGGTGAGAGACAAAAGACGTGCTTTCTGCTGTCCTTGGAAACTCTCTTGCTGTTCAAAGCGCTTCATAGTCTGGGGGCCGTGGTGATGTTTTTCATCAGACTCCAGTCACGCCACTAAACAGTGAAGTTCCTCTGAGATTTATCACTAGCATGAAAGCAAACATCTCTCTGTCTAAGGC
Organism: Calotriton arnoldi; assembly: GCA_963921515.1. Taxonomy (NCBI): domain Eukaryota; kingdom Metazoa; phylum Chordata; class Amphibia; order Caudata; family Salamandridae; genus Calotriton; species Calotriton arnoldi. The sequence goes on along the minus strand of CAWUFW010003345.1, from coordinate 726,788 downwards.
CCATCAAATAACAACATTTGAGACAGTGGGACTGCGATCTCGCCTGCCTGTCCCTTCCACTGACCAATGGTTTGATGAAGGCCGCCTGCAGCATTCAAGGCAAAACGTTGGCTCAGTAAAAAGAAAAGACTTGGGTGTTCAACATGGAATTGCAGGGTTTGTGATTAGAGTAACAAATGATGCAAGTGAGCCAAGCAAATGCCAGTTGTTACATGTGGGGTTGGGTTGTGGCATCAGCTGTCTTCATTGGTGGCTGCTTAATCAAGCATTGACAAAGTCAATAGTCTCGCCTTTGGAACTCATTGGCTGTTCCAATGGTGTTTAGCCATTCTGCAAAGTATCCCCAATGGATTTGACAGGGCGGTGAGACTGGTGAGGAGCTGAGCCAGGTGTTCAGTTAACTGAGAACCAACCATGTGCCGGATGCCACAGTCCCTTTAGTGTACCAACGAGCGAGCATATACCCAGATCTATGCGCTTCTCGGGGGCAAGAGGAGCCCTTTCAAGAAGACCAAAGCAAAAAACTACCGTGGACTATGCCAAGTAAGGTTTACGTAATTTATTTCAAAAGCAGTGAAAAGAAGGCCAGTTGTATGGCTACGAGACGTTTAGCGTAGTAGTCGGACTTAAACGAGTTACAGTAGTAGTGATTGCAGCTGTAAAGTTCTGAAGGGTCTTTAACTCTCCCTTTAACCTGAGTCAGATGCAGGAAGTAGAACGTTGCTATCAAATGCTCTCTTTCCCAAAGTCAAATACATTCTATAGGAGATCAGAAAGCATGTCAGCAAACGGTGTCATTACACCCTCATTATGCAGAAGTTAGATCCTCTCACTGGACACTTTCTTCTTTGCCAGACCACTCCATGTGCACCAGCCATCATTTTTCCATCCCTGCATTTTGGTTTTGCAAATGATTGTTCTCGTTTCTTAGTTCAAAGACCAAAACCCTCAGCATGGAGCGATCCTTAAACGAAAGTCCAGATTCCCATCATGACGTTCATCTGTGGGGCATTTGCCAGCTCTTGCACACTGTAGCCTGCATTCATCTTATCAAATTGATAACTGCACTAGTAGATACATTCATTTCATGCTTAAAAAGTAGGGAATTTCACATCATTGGATATATCTTATTAACAAAAAGGTTTCATATGGGAATTAACATGCAACATTCATTATAAATGTTATATTTATTTTAGGGGTCGGGTCGGTTGGCTTAGTGAACCAATGCGTCCACTGTAGGGGCCTATGTTCGACCTCATGGTCACAGGTACAAATAAATCCCTGTGGGTCCACTCAGCCTTTCATCTTTCTGAGGTCGATTACATGAGTATAATTGGGTTGGGTAACAATAAACATCTGTTATTCAGCGCTATGATGATCTTGGGTGAACATGTGCTTTACAAACACAAGTTATGTTATTTTATTTCATTCCGCTTACCTTTAACGCTTCGTTGTAATGTTTGGTCATTTGAAGGGTCCTCTGTAATGAATCGTTCCAAAGGACTTTTAAGAAAGAACTGCTGGCTCATGTTGGAAGTGATGACTTGTGAGATCGGTAGAGCAGTAACACAGATTTTCAACAGTTAATCCTAGGAGAGCTTTTGATCCTCAACAGTAGTGAAAACAACAATTGCCATATTAGCTCGAGGCACAAGATAAACTCATGCCTGAATTGTTATCCAACGATACAATTCCCATACACATTCCCTTAAAGGCAGCAAACATTGTTTATGAGGACAAAAGTAAAAAAGAGATACATTTTCCCAAAACTATATTAATTAAACCAACAAATAAGCCAATGTAAGAAAGTCTGATTTAAGTGACGTCAAGGTAGGAAGAATAGAGGAAACAAATAAGATATCGTAGGGTATTCTGCTGTCTTCACGACGCAAAAGATTGACAACGCTCTTTTGCGAGCGAGTGAATTTTGACAATAATAAGTCAAACTATTGGGATTCAAAGGAGAGATCTGAATTATATTCTGCACACATATAGAGGTGTTCTCTTTGTCATGCAATGCTACCACATTTAGGATCATTGTCACTTGTCCCTTTGTAAGCCATAAAGTCTTGGCATGTGCGCTGAGAGCCCACCTGCCTGGGCCGACCACCCAAGTCATGTGGTGAGAATTGGTTCTCAGCTTTTCAATGAGATTTCCCTCTTCCCTCTTGAAGGACTCATAGTATGTGAGCAGGGGATGCACAGACAGAAAAGAATTCATCTCTTTATGCGTGCTCGAATTTTAAGGAGGCCGCCTGCCAAGTATGTGCTAGATGGTCCTTATGTACTAAGCAATCTCCGGGGCCGGCTTTATACTGAAGAGAAGGCATTTTTTATACATGAGGGCGATGCTCCAAAGGAATCTCTGTCTCTGCAAGAGAGGCCTGGTATATTCTAATAACAGATGTTGTGTGATGGTCACAGTTTGGAGGAGCATAGAGAAAAGGCCCCGGGGTTCCTGCATGATCTGCTCATCTCCCGCACTCTGCAGGAAGGTCATCTTAATGAATCAGAAGGAACAGCCAACTCATCACATCCCACCTCTGCTGAGCTTGTCAACTTTCATTGCAAACACAAGCGGTGAGGATCAGCGCCCCGGGCGGCCGCACCCTGGGCAGCGTCTGTCAGGCCCGCTCAGCCCCACTCCCGGCTCACCTTCACATGCTACCGCCACTGGGAGCGGTGCCGCTGCAACCCCCAGCCCAGGGAATGAGTAGGGGCACTGGGAACTTTTTTTAACGAATCAATAAATGTATGTATATAAATAATAGCAAGATATTTTGAAAGAGATTACGTTTACTTAGGCAATGATTTGCTTCTAATTTAACAGATATAAAAAAAACACCTGTAATGTAGGGGTTTGTCCTCTGCTAATTTTGAGTAATTTTCTGCAAAACTGCAAAGTCTGCAACCATTGTGAATGTTATGAAGTTAAAGTGTGTGAAAGGCAAAGAGCAAGATAGCTTACAAACTCTTGCAGCTACGTCTAGTGTTGGCAAAGCATAAGGTTGCAATAACGCGGATGGGGCAGCGCACCCCTGAAGTGGATGCGTGGTTCAGGGATGTGCACGAATGGACACTGGCGGAAGAAGCCCATTTGGAAGCGAGGCGAAGAGATGAAAAACTGGAGGAGGATCTCAGGACGTAAAGGGAGCTTTGTAACATGTCCCTGATCTCTGACTCGAATGCGAGCGATCAGGATGAGTCAGGCATGAGTGGCGGCACGACCGACGGGGAGTCGGAGTGATATACCCAATATTATCAGGGTAGGCTCTTTGATACATGATCATTCATTTTGCCATAAGCTGGTGCGTCCTGCTCATATCTTTGTACTTTGCTGTAAATTTCACGTGTTTGCCCTGGTCGACACTGTACACCTGTTGCGACTTTGTCAAAAATATAAATAAAAGTTATTAAAAAAAAGTGTGTGAAAGGTATCGGCAAAAATAGGGTTTGTAGAAAATTACCTAAGCAAACACTTAATTTTAGTGGAAGGGGTCTCCCTAAAAACAGTATTTCGTGAGAGGAAGCTTCTGTAGACGAAGTTTTGCAAACTTTAGAAAGATTTGCAATCTTTGTGAGGTGCAAAGTTCACAAAACTTCAACGTCTTCACTTACCTAGCAATGCTAAAATTGTATTATTTTGAATAAATGAAGCCCTAGGTCTGTCCAACAAACAATCATTGAACAGGATCAAAATGGCCTTCATGTAGGTCTCTTTCAATGGACTGACCTCTGTAGTTCTATGTATAAACCCATCGTTTCAGCCATGCATCTATAGATTCTCCCATCTGTTTGTACGGTCCAGCATGCATCCAAGCATCCATCCATGCATCCATTCAAGCATCCATCCAAGCATCCACCCATGCATCCATGCATCCATCCAAGCATCCATGCATCCATCCAAGCGTCCATCCATGCATCCATTCATCCATCCAAGCATCCATGTATCCATCCCAGCATCCATTCATCCATCAAAACATCCATGCATCCAAGCATCCATCCAAGCATCCATGCATCCATCCAAGCATCCATGCATCTATGCATCCATGCATCCAAGCATCCATCCAAGCATCCATGCATCCAAGCATCCACATCCATCCATCCTAGCATCCATGCATCCATCCAAGTATTCATGCATCCATTCATCCATCCAAGCATCCAAACATCCATCCAAGTATCTATCCAAGCATCCATGCATCCATGCATCCATGCATCCACTCAAGCACTCATGCATTCAAGCATCCATCCATGCATCCATCCAAGCATCCATGCATCCAAGCATCAATCCACGCATCCAAGCATCCACGCATCCATCTAAGCATCCATGCATCCATGCATCCATCTAAGCATCTAAACATCCATGCATCCAAGCATCCATCCATGCATCCATCCAAGCATCCATGCATCCATTCATCCATCCAAGCATCCATGCATCCAAGCATCCATCCATCCATCCAAGCACCCATGCACCCATCCATGCATCCAAGCATCAATCCATGCATCCATCCAATCATCCATGCATCCATCTAAGCATCTATGCATCCAAGCATCCATCCATGCATCCATCCAAGCATCCTTGCATCCAAGCATGCATCCATGCATCCATCGAAGCATCCAAGCTTCCGTCCATGCATCCATCCAAGCATCCATGCACCCATCCATGCATCCATGCACCCATCCATGCATCCAAGCATCAATCCATGCATCCATCCAATCATCTATGCATCCAAGCATCCATCCATGCATCCATCCAAGCATCCATGCATCTAAGCATGCATCCATGCATCCATCCAAGTATCCATGCATCCATCCAAGCATCCAAGCATGCATCCTTCCTAACAAACCTGATATATTTATTTCAGAGAAAGGAGGTACAGACAATCAAAACGAGACATTTCACTAATCATCACGGACATATAATACCCTGCTCACGATTGGGATGCTGATGCAAGAAAATAGTTAGATATGTATATTTTGAAATTTAGAAATAAAGAAGAAAGTTATGTGTGCATTGCGAAAGAGTAGTGTCCACCTGAGAAGTAGTACCAAGCGACAGATGGAACACACCAGAAGACTGAGTAGAGAGGCAACGAATGGGTGTTAGGTGATGATCCCCAAAAAAGATAAGTGGGTGCTAGCGAATGGTTACACTTAAACATCAAATAAAGAAAACTATTAAATAAAGTGCAAAAGCATTGGTAACAAAGCAGCATGTGAGTGATAGGAAAAGCTAACTCGTTAGCAAGCAGCACCTTTAAGTAACCTGATGTCAAACAATTACATATTTAGGTAAACCGAGGCACAAAAATTACCAATATTTTAGTCAAGGAAGAACTAAAGCTTCCAGAAATAGTTTCAAGAAAGAGAACAATCCAAGATCTGATCCCTAATATGGCATAGACATGAAATTGGCAGCTCCAGAAACTGAGATCTCTTCAGAGCAATTCAGTGAAAAACTGACTCCAAAGCCTAGAAGGCCAGGAGAATAAGGAGAGTAAGAGAGGGAGGAGCTGGGATGTAAGCTGCGGCAGGGGGAGGAGACGCTCTCTGTTGGGGGGTTAAATATGAGAAAGTGCTGTCCTTTATAGCAGCAGGACACCGTGGCTCTTGTGTATCAAGGGGAGCAGAAAGGCTTGGGAGTCATCGACCTAAAGGGAGCCTCAAATCTCAAGGAAGAAACAGGAGAGCAACGAGGAGCAGAGTAGAGGGACCCTAGTAAAGGGCCGAGCACAGAGGCCAGGGGAGCACAAAGTAGGGGACACTGTCTGTGGTTGAGATGCAGAGAGCGAGCCTCTCCAGACTCGCAAAGCTTTGGGAAGCATCGTCTGAAATATGACTCAAATCATTTCCATATCCATTCTTCAATCCAGTCTCTCCGTCCCCCATTCATTGACACCGCCGCCTTTCCAGCCGCGGCCTGCCCAGGTAAGAGCGGTGGGGCTGTGGGTCTGTGCGGCCGGGTTGGGAGTGGATTCGACAGACGACCACGAGGGAAAAGTGCATAAATAATACATTTTCCCTCGTCATTGTCTGTCAAACTCCCCCCCACACGGCCCCACCACCCACCGCTCTTACCTGATTGGGTGCGGCATGCCCTTTCATACGTCAGTCCTCAGTTCTGTGTACACCTCTCTCTCTCACCATTCACTTGTCTGTCTCTTTATTCACCTGTCCCTTCATCTCTCCATCCATCCACACTGATTCACCAGAAATATAGGACCTGGTCTGATCCGTCCCTTCCCCCGCTCTCTTCCTCCCTCTGCTTTACCCCCCTACCCGCCCACAGCACTTTCATCGTGCTTCACAAGCAATCACCTTAGCACTAGTGTGTACTCAGGGAGCTCAGCACTGGAGAACTTGTATCCTAAGCCCAGGGACAGGACCACGCTACGTACAACTGCCCGAATCTCCGACTGTCCTTTAACTGAGTACCAATGCTCAGTACATCTTCTAAGGCTGCAGAAGGTGAGGTTCTAGAATGGATGGAAGGCACTTCATGGAGTTCCTAAATAGACCAAACTGAAAAAAACACGTGACCTCTCTATTAGAACACTGGGATGTTGGGAACACAACTGTAGCCTGTGTCTCGGACCTATAACTCGGGTTCAGGGCCTTTAACAACTGGTATTGCCCGGGGCATAAGGATATAGTGCATTCTGACATGTGGCTGTCAATGGGTCTGTCTGTGATGTTCCCACATATAGTTCACAATATTTAATTCAAAATGAGCCTGTCTGGGATATTTCACCATACAATGTATGATTCACATTGGGCATGTGTGGGGTGTTTGGATATATCATTCACTATGGGTCTGTCTGGGATTTTGTGAGGTATCATTTACAATGTGCCTGTCTGAGATGCTGTGACATAAAGATAGCAATGGGTACTGATACTTTTGGCACATGGTTCACAGTGGCACTATATATTGGAGACACTCACACACGGTTTACAATGGGCTGTCTTCAATGAACTGATATCTACTCTACATTCAGCTTGTTTGGGATACAGTGATGTGTGGTTCACAATAGACACCTCAGGGATGCAGTGATACATGGTTCGCAATGGGTGTATCCGGGACGCAGTGATACATGGTTCACAATGGGTGTATCCGGGACGCAGTGATACATGGTTCACTATGGGTGTATCCAGGCGCAGTGATACATGGTTCACAATGGGTGTATCCGGGATGCAGTGATACTTGGTTCACAATGCGTGTATCCGGGACGCAGTGATACATGGTTCACAATGGATGTATCCAGGATGCAGTGATATATGATTTACAATGGGTGTATCTGAGAGGCACTGATATATGGCTCATAATGGGCGTATTCGGGATGCAGTGATATATGGTTCCCAATGGGCACCTCAGGGATGCAGTGATATACGGTTCACGATGGGTGCCTCAGGGATACAGTGATATATGGTTCACAATGGGCGCATCTAGTATGCAGTGATATTTGGTTCACAATGGACGCATCCGGGATGCAGTGATATGTGATTCACAATGGGTGCATCTGGGATGCAGTGATATATGGTTCACAATGGGCATATCGGGGATGCAGTAATATATGGCTCACAGTGGGTGTATGCGGGATACAGTGATATATAGTTCACAATGGGTGTACCAGGGATGCAGTTATATATGGTTCACAATGGCTGTATCCGGAATGCAGTGATATATGGTTCACAATAGGCCTTTGCTGGATGCTCTTGCACATGGTTTACAATGGGCCAGACTAGGAAACACTGACAATGTTGACAATGGGTTTGTTCGGTATACATTGATATATAGTTCACAATGGACCTGTCCAGTATGCCCTGCCCGATGGAGCCCAAACCACCTGTTTGTGATGCTCTGAGTCTGACCTGATTCAGAACTGGCCCCTTCGTGAGAATCCGACATATGGTCCACAAATGGCCTGTGAAGGATGCTCTGAAACAGGGTTCACAGTGGACTTTTGCAGAATCTCTGACATGGTTGGCCGACGTCTATCCAGGATACTCTGATATACGGATTACAATGGACCGGTTTCCAATGCCCTGATTGAAGCTGAACAATGAGCCTGTCCAGACTGTTCGCTCGTATTTCACATTTGGACTTTTCAAGATCACTGACAGAATTTCAGAAAAAGAAATATTGTGTGGCCATAATAGCGTGCCAAAAATATTGAGGGCCAAAATATCAAAAAGCTAAGTGCAAACAGGTAAGTCTAGGTATACTATTCTTAACTCCACATCCACATACCTTGAAGATATATATATTGTCAAGGTACATATATGTGAAGTTACATATAGTAAATCTCTGCTTACCTATAGAAACTTACCTTCACGATATTTTTGTCCTCGATATTCTTGACACAATATTCTGTCCCACTATATTTCTGTTTCCGATATTCTGTCTAAATACCCTTTCCAAGATGCTGTCACATGGCTCACAGTGGGTTTCACCGATGCTCCAGTGACAAGGACACGCCCATACCTTTCATTAGCAGTGAGTCGCTGACAACGTCTTCATCCAGTATTGAGAGGTGTGTCATGCGCTCAGTCACTTACCTTACAGGAATAGCTATGTGGCCGAGCTTTTTTAAAAATGAAAGGCACACAACTTGCTTCGTATATGATGTTATGTTATGTTATGTTATCACTGATTTGTAGCGCACATGGCTACTCAGAAGAGTGTCCCGGCGCGAGCCCAAGAGAAACAGAACACGGAAAAGAGACGGTGGCACCAGTAAAAACCTACTCAGTTAAATAGGAAGGTTTTGAGTTTTTTCCTAAACTGAGTGGAATTCTGAAGGCTACGCAGATCAAGTAGAAGAGAGTTCCAGGACCTCGCAGCCAAATAAGCCAAGGAGCTGCCCCCCTTTCTTTTCAGACGAATTCTGGGGATGATAGCAAATGTTTATTAATTAAACCACATTTCATCTAAATCTGGCCTTGATTGTTTCCCTGCAAGGAGAGCTTATGTGCTGCATCCCTCACCCCAAGCCCACTTCAGCAAATCAATTTAGAATGCACACATTTGATGTGGTCCAGTGTCCCAAGTAGTTGTCATTGTGTCTTGGAGTGTTTGGCACTAATCTTGGCTCCAGGGCCGGCTTTAGTGCTTGTGGCGCCCGGTGCAACAATCTTTTTCGTGCGCTCCCCCAATGGCATCCTTCTCCACAGATTCCCTCACTATCACCCTCTAACAGTGCCCCTCACCTTTTCATAGTCCCTCACTCACACACATTTCATTTGTTTTGTAGAGCTACTCATAACAGTTAGGGTGTCAGAGCACTGTACACCACACACACATTATGCAGACACAATGAATCATATGTGTGTCAATCAGTGCATAGGAAATGTTACATAAGACAATAAGGGTTAGAAGTTGTAAGAATCTTCTGACATCATACTAGCAGGCAGTGTGTTTTAAAAGTGTTTGTTCTAGACAAGCACAAACTGAGGATTTAAATCGTACCACAGTGGTTGGGGTTGGCTTTATTAATATGAATGAATTTCTACCCGAACAAACCCTTTTAGCAACCTTAGGAGAATGAAAGAATGGGCAAAAACAACGTTCTAACCTATGCCATGCAGTTTGCATGCATCTCTTTGATGACAGTTCATAGCTCACTGTGCTATATTAGGACTGTAACTTGTGAACTGCAAGTAACAATTCGATCTCTGTGACAAGAACAGTAACACACAGAGCTATTCACATCAAATACAGTTCTGTGGCCTGCTTGGTACACATTTGTTTGCAGCAGGCACATTAACCCTCTGCAACCACTTTATCAGGAGTCAAAACTGCCACTAAAATACACTCACATCTCTCTCCAGCTGGAACCTTAATCACCAGTGTTAACTTTACACCTTTATTGATGTCTGAAACCTGTTGGACACACAAGGAACTCAGCAGGTGCTTTTAAACTGATAAGTTATTTTCTAACACTCCGCCCCCCCCCAACCTCAGCGACACTCCAAACTCATCACCAGGTGCAGCTGCACCGGTTGCATTGCCATAAAGCCGGCCCTGGTTCCAGGCCTTGTGTTGTCGGCTTCCCGTCTTGGTGTCAGGATGTTCTTGGGACCAGGGTCTGCCCCCCTGGGTGGATGAGCATTTACTGCCCTTTAGAAATACCTATGGAGTGTGGTGAATGAAGAGGGTTTGTGTGGTGTGTGTGTGTGTCTGGCTGTCTGTAGGATTCAATGGTTAAGAGAGGGCATCTCTCATGTCTGAATCCCCCATGCCAGTGTACATTTCCATGTACCAGTACCATCCTTTGGTTCCCCCGGTACAAGTGTCACTTTCTTTGGGTGAGTGAATCGTGTGTTTATCTCAGTCAGGGGTCTCCCTCTTCCAGGATGAATATATTCTTTCACACACTCTGAGATGAATGCGTCCTTGTCTTCCTTTTGTGGTTCTTCTGTCTCCCTGTACTACCGTAAGTATCTTTCCTGCCCCGGTTGCATGTGTGTTTCCTATTGCAGTGTGTGTGTTCGGTGCTATTAGAGTCTATTTGTCTCGCTGCTCCTGGGCTTTTGTGTTTCTTGGCCCCTGTAAGGCTCTTTATGCCACTATGAGCATTCTACAAGTCAGTGCATTAGAGTGTCGTTCTTCTAGGGTCAGAGGGGAGACAGCCCCAAAGTAATCGCCAAGCCAGTCTGACCTACCTACCGACCTGTCGGTCCACCTGTCCGTCCATCCATCCATCATCTATCTATCTATCTATCTATCTATCTATCTATCTATCTATATATCTATATATCTGTCTGTCTGTCTGTATAATCTATCTATGCTATTCTGCTATGGTTGGCATAAAGTTGCTTATGTTTCAGAGTTATGATTAGTTAGCGTTGTCCCATTATGCGTCAGTCCCTTACCTCGATATAAGTGCCCACTAGCTGGAGTGTCCACTGAGTTGTCAATTCAGGTCTTTTTCTCTGGGGTCATGGAGGGAGCCTCGGTGCCCCTACGGCACCTATGGGCTCTGCCAGCTTCCTGCCCAGTCAGCACTGCTTATGGTCCTGGCACTTAAGCCGGCAGCATCTCTCTTCCGCCGCGTCCTCGTGGCAGGCAGGCGGTGCTGGTGTGACGTGCACCCCGCGCCACCAGCTATGGGCACGGGGAGTGGGCATGCGCACTACCAGAAGGGGGAGCTCAGTAAGGTATCAATCTTAGGGTGAACATGTATCCTGAGTGAAACTGGCACTATCACAATATATAAATGCCAAGGAGTAAAAATGAAAATGATTAGGGGGGCAATTCCACAGCACAGGGAAAATGGATCCATAAAATGTGAGCACTTCTGAAGAAAAGAAGATGATTTAAAATGTCTTATTTTATTCCATGATGGAGGCATAGATCCCTTTTCACCAGAGGATGGTAATTATGCAATAATATTCAAAACTCTGTGTCACTTATGCTGGTGTGATATTAAAAGCTTATTTAACATGTTACTGAGCTTTCTATTAATCTCTTTGAAGCAAAAGAATAGAATAAATCAACAAAAAAGGTTTGTTTTTTCATCATGGTTTCCTCCTGATGCAGAGGTGATAAAGAAAGTGTTGCCCATCGGGGGCCTGATGTACTCAGGGTCTTATTTGCACAAAATGATCACAACTGGCACTCAAACATTCTGCAAACAGTCTCTGATTATCCAAAGTGACCAATGTTCTAAAAGGTGGTGCTGCAAAATCACCAATCCCAGGGGGAGCAGAACAGCCTGCCTAATGAATATTAATTAGGCATATCGAAATATGCGCCCTCCCCTGATTGTCAACACAAACACAGTGACGGGGGCCTGCGACAGACAGCAGTCTAGTATCCCTGAGCTTGTATTCCCAATTGGAAACTTTTTTTTTCTCCTTAATGTAAGCGTTGCTGCTTTAAAAAACCATTCACAGCAATATGTAGACCCCTGGGCCACTGCTTACACGCCATCCAGTGTTGCCAACTTAATTCATAAAAGGAAAGCGGCCCGTATCCCTTTATGAATTAATTACCACTTCTTTTGAGGTGTTGGTAATGGTTCAGCAGTTTGAAAATAAAACTGCGGGCACACACATTCATACATTGCATACTGAATTTGGAAAGAATGGCTGTTTTAAGCCCCATCAGAATTGCAATTTGCTCTGAGTCACAAAACTCATTTTATGAGTCAGGAAATCTTTTCTGACCTGTAAATGGGTTTTGTACATTAGAGGAAGGCATTTTGTGGTCTCAAACCCAGGGATTTTCTGAATATTAGGGTTTAGAATCACCAAATCCTATAGAACATCTGGTCATGGACCCTAAATTTAAGATAAGAGAAGATCACTTCTTCTGAGAAGTAAAAAGCATCACATAGATGAGAAAAATAATTGTAATTGTATTTATATAGTGCTTACTACCCCTGACGAGGAGCCACAGCTCTTTTCAGGGAGTAGCACGCTACTCCTGAACCCACAAAGGATTAGTGTTGGATTAGTATAGGGTAATTTGGGTTAATCTGTGCTGCGCACATGTGAGCTTGTTGGTTAGATTGAATAGGATAATGGAGGGATAGAAGAGGGAAGAGTCTAGAAATTGTTTATTGGGAGATCATAGTAGTAAGATGAGGTTTGGGATGAGAAAAGGAGAGATGGAAAAGGGAAGAATCTCTAGAAATGTGTTAAGCATAGAATAATATATATTTAAGCATAAGTAATATGTACATTTGTTAAGCAGACATGAAGAATAGCCATATATTTAAAAAAGCCAAATTATTATACATATTTATATAAAAAAATACACATATCTAGATACATACATATAATCAAATCAAATGTTTATACACACAGGGATATGCTGTACATTTGTGTTTGGGTATGGTGGTTATCTGTGGAACTTATGTTTGGGGTAGGGAATTCCATTGTTTGGCAGCTTGAACAGAGAAAGATGTGCCACCTATGGTTTATTTATTGTATGGTGGGATTTTGAAGCGAGGTGCTAATCTAGAGCTGAGGTTCCTTTGTTGAATGTATTTGGTGATATTATTCCTGAGGAAAAGTGGTCTTGTTTCATGTATTGCTTTGTGGGTGGGTGGGTTTGGGGATTTGGATGGGTTAAGGGGTGTGCTAATGAATTGAAAAAAAGGCAGAATTTCTGGGCCTAGGCCCGATCAGTTCTGAACAGGCCCAAACAGGTAACTGCTCTTGTCCTCTCCACCCTTAGCCTAGACGCCCAGGCAGAGACGCCCTGAGCCCTAAGCTTAAATAGCCCTAGAGATCAGATGCCATCTTCGGCCAATGGGAACCCTAGCCTTAACCCTAACCAATCACAACATCAGCCCTAAATCCTAGGACAAATCGGAGACCTGGCCCTTACAATCAATCACAGCTCTAGTCCCAGCAGCCAACCAGGAACCAAACCCTAAACCCAAAGTCCAATAGAAAATCTAGCCTCAGGAACCAATCAGAACACCAGACCTATCAGCCAATCGGAACCCTGACCCTAAGTCCAATAGAAAACCTAACCTCAGGTACCAATCAGAAACCAAGCCCTAATCCCAATAGGAATCTTAGATATAGGAACCAATTAGAGCACAGATATAACAACCAACAGGAAACTTATATAAGGGGCATGTGACCTTAAGCACAGGCTGATGGCCCGGGGGCAGGAAAGCTGCTCCTGAAGACCTGAATCTCCTTGGAGACAGACAGGCTCAATCCACACTTTGCAGGTCCAGGTTTTAACCCTGCAGGTAGGGACCACATCTAAGCCACTTAATATACTGCTTTTCGCTCACTTAAACAAATCACTTTTTTCTAGCCAAAAATTTGTGCTACATACCTTTTCAAACACAGTTTAAACCATAAAGCAGATGAATCAGCCTATTAAACACACTGGGGCTTATTTACAAGGCCCTTGCGCCACTTTTGCGTCATTTTTAACATGGGAAAAGTGACGCAAAAGTGGCGCAAAGGGCTTGTAAATCTGCCCCACTCTGCTTAGCCTCTGAGGCTGTACTGTGCCTTTTTAACTTTAAAAATAAAAAAACAAGGAGGGGTCTGGGGGCCTGCCCCTGCAGGTCTACGCACAGTACAGGGGTAACTAGGGCACACATACAAACAGTCACAAGTAGAAAAACAGCAGTTCAAAAGTTTCAAAAATTCACAGCACAAGTCAGTGTTGTTACCATCTTCTTTGCTTCGGAAATGAGTGATCGGAGTTTATACTAATACATTCTTGGTGTCCCACTTATTTCGTTTCTCATTTGCTGATAAGAAACTAGGGACTTTATGTGTGTTTTTTGGGGGTGTACAAAATTGCCAATATATTTTTGCAAACTTCCATGAAAATTACAAAGAATGGTGAAATGTGGTGCATTTTATGTTTGTTCAGAACTGTATTTAATTATGGTTTTAAGTAACCAATCACTAACTCTATTATAATGCATGCCTGTTAATTTGTACCATAACCTTATGGATTCGGAAATATTTTAGCAAACATGAGTGTCACTCAGGAGGTGGTCTGGCAGGCTGAGGTCTTGCAGTGAGCACCCGTAAATTCATTGGTTTTCGCTCATCTGTGGTAGTTAGTCTACCCCCCTGGAAATAAATGCACATTTACACCTGTAAAAAGTCAGGAAAAAGTAACTTTCCAAGGAAACATCCATATATTTCTTGAGACTGTACAAATAAATTACACGTTCAAAGGCACACGGCAACCTAATTTACTTTTGGTATAGCTGCTGTCTGCTAGTGCCGAGACACTCCTGTTGGAGTAGCTATGCGCTTTAGAAATGCCTTAATTGACTGATTGATTTCTCCCCTTGTGGAAAGTATATTTTATATATTTTCCAAAGTTTGAAAACTCCAGAAAATCTCTTACTCCTTGGTAAATCTGAAAAAAAATTGGAAACCTACTCCAGCACAGGAGAAATCCTTCAGGAATGTGTTTAAGATTTTTCCAAACTGGTCTTTGCCATTTAAGGCCAAAACCACTAGTTTTGTATGGACAAGAACTTTTATGACATTTTGTTTTTTTTATAAATGCTCGTAACAAATAGCAAAATCAAATTAATTACTAATGTACTTAAAGGAAATTATTTGTGATAGTGTCCTGTATGTACCAAATGAGCATATTTAAAAAAAAAAATGTTAGGTAAGCCTTCACACACCTAACCAGGTGTCATGATTCAACTTCAGGCTTCCTCATTAGCCAAGAATAATTATTATGGCGAATTGGATTTTCCATGTGAAAGGAAGCACTTTCAGGGTCTTGCGGGTGAAGACAGGATCCCAATAATATGGTTAAAAAAAATCTCTCATATATCTCAAGTACACTTTTGCTAATGAGTACCGAGGAGATGGTTAAAATGGCACATACAGGTGATGGAGCATGATTTTTGTATTAAAACCTGCTCAGTGAAATCTACCTGTCAACATGTATTAATTTACTGATGTTTGGAAACGATAAATACTAACGTTTAACCAAATAGTGAACAACAACAAAATATGCAAAGGCACGACAACAGGATACCCTTAGCTAGTGTAATGAGAAACGAATGAGAGGATTAAATAGAATTAATATAGTTTCCATGTGTTTTCTAATGCCTGTTATTCTGTCTCCCTTACTGCAGAAAAATAAACGACAAGGGAAATGCATTATTCATCGTGAAAGTAGAGTGTAGGCCTTGTAGAAAATAATTCTCTCTTTTGCTAAAATAAATGTAGGCCTCAGAAATGTTAGGGGATGTGCTCCCATGCTCCCGTGGCCCCGTCCCTCAAAATGTATCAAGTGTTTTCTTAAAGAGTTTTTGTCCTCCAAGTGTATCAAACGCTTCCTTAAAGTGCAGATTTTTAGCCTATTTCTGAATAAACTTTAGATTTCTTTCCTGCCTAGGCGAGGGTTGTAGAACACATGAATGTAACTGTAACAGAAATTGAATACATTAGTAGCTAGATTATTTCCTCTTCCTCCTAAGGAAGTTTTATAGTGATTTAGACAAAGAAGTGTTTAGAGAATATTAGTTAGGTCATTGTCAGTAGACTGCCACACCATCGTGTTTAGCCAATGGAATTGTTTGTGGAGAGTAGAGAATGCAACATTTTAACCAAACAAAGGAAATAGCAGAGTATAAGAACTCTCGTGAGAAAGTGCTCATCTGCTCGTTCACAAGACCAGTGACCTGTCCCTGCGTTCGTGGTATGCTGTGCTGATTCCTGATACTCTGGTTGGCGATATCTGCAGAAGACCTAAACCGTCCTAGAGACTTTGCACACCACCTGCTGGTGCTGCTGCCTCTGCTATACCCTATCGGCCGTGGGGTAAGCTTTTCAAACTAATTGCATGCTGTGCATTAGTTATTTTCTGCTACGTAAGTGAAAGTGTTTCACTGATGTGTTTTCTCTCTCTCTCACTCCGCTATACTTGATGTTCTGCTGTTTCGAGAATTTCTGATGCTTATTGTGATCTAACCTGTAAACTTTGAGAAACTAAAGTGATGACATTCTATTTTGTACTTGTGATTGACCTTTCATATTTTGAAGAACAAAGATAATTACTTTAGAAAAGAAAGGTGTTTGTTTTTATTCATGTGTTATTGAGTTATTTGACATGATAATGTTATTTACTGATGTTTAGCGTATTTCTTCATTGTAGGTCCTCATGGGGAAATAGCATTACGTTCTTTCATTATTTAGTCCCTTTTAGCTCTACCAAAGATCCATTGGAGGACCTTTAATATTGCTAACTGTGTAATAATGTCTTATGGGCCCGACATTAGAGTTACGTTTCCGTTAGTTATTTAGTGGTTGGTGTGGATAGTAAGTGACAAAATCCCCCCACCGCGTCCGCTGCATCACTAGTACTCCATTATCTTAGTGGTCAACGTGTTTCTGCATGGAGGCCTCATACCGAGTCGGTGGCATTCATCAGGACCTTGATCCCTACCACTGTGTAGATAATGCCCGCACACACACTCTCCATTCAGCACTCTAAAACAACATACTTGATGGAATGGTGTTATGCTCAAATCTTACGGTTAGATGTGGAACCTGCAGTGAACAATGAAACAAAACGACACACAGGACACAACTAAAAGAACATAAACCATAAAGAAGCTTGCAGCTTATAACTTTTTCACTATTGTATTCTTGTGCTACAATGGCAGTACAAAATCACATGTTAGCAATCCACAGCACACATGGTGCAATATTGTGCTCAAAGTCAGATCCCCCAGGAAATCGAAAAATCTGCACTTTTGTAAAAATAACGTGATTTTTACAAAAGAGCCCGCAAAATATGTTTAAAAAGAAAAGAAAACTGACGTTCACCTTCTTTTTACTGGCTCTGTGCTGCCACTGAACCAGTAAAGGGAGGATGGGCAACAGGCCAACAGGCAGCAGTGGTGTTAAATTCCTCTGTCGCCTGCCTTTAAAATGCACCTAGCCGCCTCCTGAGCAATTAGCCTGCAGCCCACCTCACACGCTTGTGTGCACCCTGAGGACCCTGCAGACCATTGTATGGCTCTCCTGCTGCCACCCCCCCCTGCACTTTCCTCCCTCGGCCCCACATTGTCTCCTGTTTCATATTGTAATCTGCTCTTTTTGGCATCAGACACCCTCCGGTTCCAGGCTCTGCACTGTTGGAGACTCTGCATCGTTACAGACTGTGACATAGCACAGTCTCCAGCAGTGACAGAGCACAGGCCTTCAGAATTTTTGTGGCAGGCATATTTTTTGCCCACTGCAAAAATACAAGGAATTTTGAGGTTTTGGGCCACAAATGTAGCTTTTTTTGCCACGTAATTTGCCAACCAAAGCCGCAAAATCCTGGGGGGTCTGCAAAGTGACACACACAGATGAATCTCTCATTCTCTAACTTCATATCCTTACTCAGGGAAAATATTGCCCTATGGAGGAAATGCAGGAAAGTCTCTTGTAGTCACACTAGGGGAATAGTGCCAAAGGTCAATACAGTGCAGCTATAATAAATACCTCACTTGCAAAATAGCTCGAACTAAAAGGGTAATCCCTGCTTGCACAGCTTATCATGTGCGCATCCTCCGAATCTTGTCAGTGACTGGACGATGCGGCGTATTTGAAGGGGACCGCTCCTCATTCAGAGGATCCTTCCCAGCATGGGGCTTGATTCACAAAGTTATACTTACAGATTTATGTTAGTTTACAATTTTTTTGCTCTTTGCAAACTAAGAGTTAATAGAAAGTTCACGACTGCAGAGACTCTGCACATAAAAAGATAGGCCTATTCTCTGTCCCGACTGTGGAGCTATACGAATAGCAAAATAAAAGTAAACTTACACAAAAGAGTAAGTTTACCTTTGTGAACCAGACCTGTAGCATCATACACGGCACCAGTGGTGACATCACGGTGCAGGAATCATGGGAAATTAAGCGTGGGGGCTGCCGCATTAGACATAGCAGACAGAATATTTCCCCCCCAAAGACAAAAAACAAACAGAATGACTGCCGGTTATGGTGTGGGACAGTAACCCTATCTATCAAAATAAACTATGTTACAATTTAAGATACGAGATCTGTTTTGATTATGACCAGAAGTAAGGGCTACTTCTGATAAAATAATTATAAGTGGTGCCACTGTGTTGTCCGGTATAAAATAAAATAAAATAAGATCCATTTTTAGGTCTCACCTAGACAGCACATGCGCTGTCGCAAGACCTATAGTAAACACAATAATGAGGGTAATTTCTCCTGCCGCTTGCCATTGGTTAACTCTGGCATTGCTGTTCTTAGCTGGTTTCTTGTTGGCTGGCGATCCGATAGTCACTTCCGTTTATTCCGGAAGCAGCACCGCCCAACTACAGTTTAGTTACGCTGCTGGGCTGTTATCTTATCATTTAGGGACTACTTCCTTGTCTCTCACGCGGCTGCTTGGGCACTGTGCTGTGTGTAGGTGCGCCTGCTGGGACACCGTGGTTTCACCAGTCGAAGTGTCTCGGGAGCAGCGTTTGCTGAGGAGCGGGTTCTCAGCGCCGTGGCTGGCTCGTGAAGCCAGGGCTCAGGCTCCGAGCTCATTATGGTTGTCTGCTTGTTTCATTTCGTTTCTCCTTTCAAGTCCGGGTTCTCAGCGCCGTGGCTGGCTCGTGAAGCCGGGGCTCAGGCTCTGAGCTCATTATGGTTGTCTGCTTGTTTCATTTTGTTTCTCCTTTCAAGTCCGGTGGGCTAATCCTCTGCTTGTCCAGTGCTCGGTAAGAGTTAATAAAAAGTCTGTACTCAGTTCGTGCTTGAATTGTGTTTTTGTTTTGTTGCAATGCACAGCGGTGCTTTCGGTAGCCCTGGACGGCCCCTGAACATTATTCCAACAGGCATATGCTACACACGCTTCTTGCAGGGGCGCGCAGTCCCGGGGTCTAATTTTCTGCCTGTCCACATGCTGGGTAAGAGTTATTAAACAGTCTTTACTCAGTTCTTGTTAACTTTTGTTGTCCGATCCAAAAGACTCATTTACCCACTTATTTGCTTCGACTCAGACGCTGAAGTAAGTAAACACCTTGGAAAATGCACAGGGAGGTGTGGCAGCAAGCAATCCGCATCGCCTCGCATCTTTATTGATTTCTAAATGGCAACGCTTTGACTTTAAACACGCCTTTCATTCTGTAAGAACGGAGTCGCTTTCACTATGTATTTGGCATTTCTTTATTTCACACTGGAAAACAAATTGATTCGCTTTTCCGAAGGTGCTGGGCCAACAGCTGGTTGTTCTCCCGTACCCAGATCACCACACCCCGCTGTTCACTGTTAACC
Source organism: Calotriton arnoldi (assembly GCA_963921515.1). NCBI lineage: Eukaryota > Metazoa > Chordata > Amphibia > Caudata > Salamandridae > Calotriton > Calotriton arnoldi. The sequence continues at coordinate 707,048 of CAWUFW010003345.1, read as the reverse complement.
CAACTTCCTCTTCTGTCCCCCAGCCTCTCATCTCCCCACCCCTCCTCCACCCTGAGCTACTTCCCTTCCCGCTGTCTCCTGAGCGCCGATCGCTTGATTTACAGCCTCAATAGCTGGAACTCTAATTTACTAAAAACAAAACGTCCACTGCAAATAAAATACCATGCATAAAAACATTACCACTACTTCATTGCTGTCTCTCCGCTCTCCTTGTCACACTGTCCCTCCTTTCACATTGTCACACTGTCCCTCCTTTCACCAGAGTTGCTCAGCTTCTTAGTGGACTCCTCCTTTCACCTCAGCCTTTCACTGTCTTCTAATAGCACTCCCCTCCGGTAATTCACGGGCTATCTCTCCCCTCGTCATTCTGTCCCTCCTTTCACCAGTGGCTCTCCATTTCTCAACCAGTCACTTATTTTATCACTATCTTTCAGTCTCTCATTGTGACACTCCCCACCAGCACTTCACAGGCTCTACCTTTTCATCCTGCCCCTTCCTTCACCAGAGTCGCTGCTTCATACCTGACTCCTCCTTTCACCTCAGCCTTTCATCTCTCCTAATGGCACTCCCCATGAGCTGTCACTCCGCTCTCCGTGTCATTCTGTCTCTCCTTTCACCAGAGGCTCTCTGTTTTTCAGCCACTCCCTCTTTTCATCCCAGCCTTTTAATCTCTCCTTCATCTCATCCATGCAGTCTCTCTTTACGGCTCTCCCACCAGTACTTTGTGGCAGTTTCTCCGCTCTCCTTGTCACACTGTCCCTCCTTTCACCTTGTTACACTGTCCCTCCTTTCACCAGAGGCTCTCTGCTTCTTAGTGGATTCCTCCTCTCACCTCAGCCTTTCACTGTCTTCTAATGACACTCCCCTCCGGTACTTCATGGGCTATCTCTCCCATCATCATTCAGTCCCTCCTTTCTCCAGAGGTTTTCCATTTCTCACACAGTCACTTATTTAATCACAATCTTTCAGTCTCTCATTGTAGCACTCCCCACCAGCACTTCATGAGCTCTCCTTGTCATCCTGCCCCTTCCTTTACCAGAGTCTCTGCTTTATACCGGACTCCTCCTTTCACCTCAGCCTTTCATCTCTCCTAATGGTACCCCCCCTTGTCCTCCTGCCCCGTCGCTCTCCAGTTACCCTGTACCTCCCTTCATCAGAGGTTTGCTCTTTTTTTATTTCCCATTAACTCGTTCTCCAGCGCCACAAGGTCATACCAAAAGCAATAGCACTATGAAAATCATATTAATCTACTGCAAATAAAAAAGTAAAAAACATCATTTTCAATGCCAATAGCTCCAACTTTAACAAATGCGAGACCTATTGCATTGTAAATGCTTGTTTATAAATGCATACACCATTATAATAGTATTTGCAGTATTTTGATGCTGTAGAGAGGGCGGGACCTCACAAGTAAGCTTCAAAACTTTGCCCAAGTGATCTGACACCATGAACTCTTTTTCAGATCCCAAACATGAGGGTATAATGATTTTTAAAGCTTCAGTAAATACAGAGTATTGCCTGCTGGAGCACTTCCCATACACTTACAAAATGGCCTTTTGTAATTTTATACCATCAATAGGTGGCACCCTAGAGCTACTGCCTTGCATTATGGCAGTGGCGGCCCAGACAACCCATCAGGGACTCGAAGGACAAGCACAGTTGAACTACCGTTCACATTCACATGATGTGATAACCTCTCCGCGGTGAGGTACTTACATTCTGAGAATGGGCCCCAGAATGCACCTCTCCGCAGAAGACGATGTCGCAGAGGATGATTAATATACATCACAAACTCATTTATCCTACTTGGTGCCTCTCAGGAAAATCAACTGTATGACACGAACAGGGTCTGCTCAATCAAGATGTCTGCCATGGACCAGCGGAAGAGTATGCGCGTCCTACAGAGCCGCTATCCGCCTTGTACACAAACTGCAGCAGCCTTCGTCGCCAATCTGTCAGTGTCATCACCTGGAGACACGCTTGGTGATAAAGGGAAGGATCAACCTCGACGTTTGCTTAAAAGCATTGTGTTAATTGCTGGGGATGTATTGAGGCATAGAATGCAACGGACTCTCACGCTGAGCAGTCTCTTCGGCTGAGTATACTCTGTCTTCCATGATGAGACATGCACATGGAACTACGCCCATTTGAAGTAGACATACTTTTAAAAAAATGGTTCTTCTCAAATAATATCCTAGACTCTGCTACATTTAGCAGTGAGGCTCTCCTTCCAGATTCATCAGTTGTTTTAGGTCTAGTTTTTGAGACAACTTGAGCTGTCTCGCCAGACTACTGTTTTCCCAAAAACAAATCATAGATAAATTTACATACTCTGTGTTATTCTTTAATATAGTTGAGTCGGGCATTCTTTTCCTTCAATTGTTTCAGGCTTTGCTCTGTCGGTGCTCTTCAGCTGCAGTATTTTCTATTGACTTATAGCTGCATTGGGTGTTTGAGCCAGCGTCAGGATGCTATAGTTTGAGTGATCGTGCGCTCTATAAATATCACATTCATTTATTCATAAAATTAATTCGATTAGTCTGTTAAATTGCCGTTCACATTCTTCCTTTCGTCAGAGCATACAGATTGGGGCATTAAGTCCGCCCACTTTACCCATTGGCTCCCTTCACTTTGTGCACAATGCTCACAACTGCTAAAAATAGGCAAAAGCTATGTCAAATGTGTGCTTTTTACTTTTAATTTTTCTACATTATCTTTAAAATCAGCTATTATTTTGCCAGCATTTTGGGTGCTGAAGTAAATTGTGACTTATTTACTGTGTGCTTTTTAAAGTTATAATTGTTGAGTGTATAAGTGACCTTTAGCTGCCTGTACTTGAGTCCTGGGCTGGGCGATGTTTTCTTCTTGTCACCGCCACAAAAAGCACATAATACATCCACTTCAGTGAATTTGTTTTCAATTTAAATGCTTTATTGCAAGTCGATTGCGGCCACATTTAGGTAGCAGCATGTTTTGACGTACATGCTTGCAATAACAAATATATAGTAATAAACATTGCACCAGCATGCCAATGCCAGGCCTCTTGGCTTTGCCAATGTTTCATTTGATGATTGTAAACTGGCAGTTTTCTTATTTACAGTGTTTCCCATTTTGTGAATTACGATCAACCTTTGTAACAGGAAATTATACCAGGAGGGGTACCTTCCTGCATGAAAACAATAACAAAAAAGAATAAAAAGAGGTGATCTCCTCTTCCGCAGCACCCTTAGAAAGAGGAAGGTAAAAACGAGGAGAAATGTAAACATTTCACCTCGTTGCGCCTTGCTACGCTACCCCTGGAGTAGCGTAGCTTTCTGACACATTTCCAGGTTTACAAATTCTCATAAATATGGAAATGTGGCAGAATACATGGGTGTTGCGTAGGAACACCCACAGCAACACCCATGGCACGCCCCTTTCACGCAGAGTGTAGCTTGAAAAAGGGCCATATTTACAAGGACAGGAAAAGCCACGCAGGGTGGCTTCACATGTCCTTGTAAATAATGGGCAGGAGGTTGCGCCACCGGTGCGTCACAAAAAGTGACGCACCGGTGGTGCAAGGGGCTTGTAAATAAGCCCCACAACATTTACTTAAGTAAATGTTGTGCTGTAGTGGATGTGCACACTGCACTTCCTGTTTCAGAGTTAAAACCAGCTCACCCAATTGAGAATTCCCTATGTATGGAAATGTTTACAAAATAGAAGTAAGATAGCTGGAACGAAATTTAAATCTGGCAATCTGGCAGAAGTAACATGTGAATGTTAAAGATCAAATTTCTTTGAAAAAGATGCCTGGTTTTATCGTTAGACAATATTTTTCCTGTTACATCTTTATTGCATGTTAATAACATTTACACAATATAAAAAGAGCATATATTTAAATCAGAACAGAATATTCTGCTCCAGGAGCGGCCCATGTGCAGGTAAGAGCGGTGGGGCTCGACAGACGATGGAAAATTAAATAAATAATTAATTTTCCCTCGTCGTCTATCGAGCCCCCCCTCCCCCCACTCCTGTTCTGCTCTTCTAATTAGTCTAATTGCCCAACAAGGCTGTATTATGTCACTATTTTGTACAGGCAATTAGACTAGTTTTCATATTATTCCCACATGTCTTTTAAAGCATGTTATTAAAACGTTCACATTTCAAAACATGAAACCCGTCGTTCACACAAACAAGTGATCTATGTGTAGTTGTGTTTGTAATATATTTGTTTTGGTTTTCATATTTCAGATTTTCCGGTTAAGGAAGCATCTAGAGTGACGCGAGTAATGTCAGAAGTCCTAGGGCTTACAATACCTTTGGAGGCACGACGGCATGTTCTATGTGTATCTGGGGAACAAACATGGCCTAAGTATCAAAAAATCTGGTTACTAGTGGCTGCAATGGTGGCCAAGATAAATATTGCGGGGGCCTGGGGTGCCAGCCAGCCACCGACAGTGGCGCGTTGGAAAATGGACATGGACTGGTGCTGTGCAGCGGAGAAAACAATCTATGAGAGTCGAGGCTGCTCGAAGAAATGGGAAAAGGTATGGAACCAGTGGGTGCTGTATAGGGGTATATAAGGGAAGTCAGGATATATCAACGGGATGGGGTGGGAGAGTACGATAGCTCCAGGGACAGTTCTCCTGGATCTCAGTCCAGTCGGAAAAGACAATAATTTTCAAGAATGTACAATATGCTGCTCTATATGTACTGTCAAAAATGTAATGTAGTAATGTTGCTTCCTAACACTGCTGATGTTTTAATTAAAAGAAGTTTAAAAAAAAAAAAAAAGGAAGCATCTAGAGATGGAAAAGCTCAGTGCATCAATGCCTCAAAAATACCCTGCGTTGAAACTAAGAAGACACTGTCCATTTCTACATTTCTAAATTGTCTCAGCTTCAAACCTTGCAAACATGGGATCTGGGAACTCTCCAAAAGCAACATCTTATTAGTTAGAAAAATGTGCATATCTGCCCCTTAAAATTGGTCTAGAAAATGAAGACTGTATGTGGCACCTGGGACTAAAAATTGACTTTTTACGATGCGCTGAGCATGTAAAATCACAGAGGCAGACTCTATCCCCAGTAGGGGTCTGATATTACCAGTTCAGTGCTCAGACAAACAAAGTTTCTTACTTTACCCAAATAACAACTAGAGCCAAGAGGAATTCTATGTTTCCCTTCAAGCAGACTTGTAGGCCCAGTGGAAGGTTTATCATAGGTTTCTGTCTGTTAGACCTGTCAGCCTTAGGGTGGTCTCCCCCAAACGTTTTGCCTTCACACCTCCTATTTTTGCTGACCTCCTTTTTGTTGGCCTTACCACTCAGTGCACTTTACCACTGCTAACCAGAGCTAAAGTGTGCATTCGTAAAGTGAAGGATTAACAAGGGCTGTACAACCTGATTGCTAGAGAGCACCAGTGACATAGTGAAACTTGAGGGGGGCCTCCTGAAGAGTACATAGAGGGGGCCCCAGCGCTCCAGATCTAGTCAGGAGCTCTCAGGCTAGGGGCACAACACCCATGCACCGTGCCGGGAGGAGGCCCCCTGCAACTCGGGGGCCCTACAATGCGGAGTATGCAGGGGCTAATGTTACGCCAATGAAGAGCACATGTTTAGTCTTTCTTTTACAGATCTGTGCCAACACCTTGTGGATTGTGAACTCACTGATTCCAGGGAGCTTGCTAGGAAGACGGACTGGTGGATCAGCACCAGGATCCACAAGACGTTATCTAGGCAGGGGGGAGTCCCGAAAGGGTGGTCAGGGTTCCCACCAGAAGAATTAGGGGGAGACAAACACAAGTCGTTCTTCCCAGACCCACAAAATAGTTCACATGAGAAAGGAAACCATTCCCAATCTGGCCACCAGAAAAAAAGTCTTCACAGACATACTGGTAAGTTTGTACCTTAGTGCTACAAGTGCTACCAGTATGGGCATATGAAGGGAGATGTAAAGTGCTCTAAGAGGTACAGCCCCCACAGTGTTGGGAAGTCTCAGGTAGTGGCCAGTGTAGCTCCTGGGGATGAGATAGTCTCAGTCAGTATGCAGGGAGGCAGCTGAGGTACTTCAGTGTCCCTGGGTGATGGAGAGATGGTAGCTATGGCCCACATGCCTACCAATACTCCCAAGTATAGTCAGTGGGTCACCATCAATGGGCAGAGGGTGGAGGTTCTGAGAGACACAGGAGCCAGTATGAGTACTGCCAGGGGTCATCCAATGTCCTAAGAGCAGCTAATACCCACTACATTTCACCAAGTTGGGGTAGAAGACGACTGTGAGAGCTACTCAGGTTCCCTAAAGGTAGCTGTGAGTCCTGCCATGCCTGTGGATTGCTTGCTAGAGAATGACTTGGAGCATACTGTCTGGAATGAAGTGGAGCTCAAGTTGCACCTGGGAAAATGTTGAGGTTGCGTCAGTGGGTCTGCATGACCACTTGGTCCACGGCTGCCCAGGAGGAGAGTCAAGAGAGCCTGGAGCCTAGAAGAATGGTCCAGGCTGCCTCAAATGAGTGGAAGGGCAGGGGGCATGGGAAACCAGTCCCTGAAGCTTCTGTGGTACAGGTGGATGACGTGCCAGAGGCGACAGCTACGGAGCCAACCGGGGAGAATATTGCCTTTGTAGTAGACCAGCCTGAGCTAGCTGGATGGCAAGTTGAGGGTGGACCCTCCAGGGAGGAGCTCTGCAAGGCGCAGAGAGAATACCCAACCCTAGAAGGGCTGAAGCAGCAGTCCGAAGCCCAGGCAGCTGATGACACCTCTGAAGATCAGTTGTTTTACTGGAAGAACAACCTCCTTTATAGTGAGACTAAGGCAGGTGCCTTAGTCTCACTGTAAAGGAGATTGTTCATGGGGCAGCATGTTTGCTGGTGGTCCAGCAGTAGTTTTACAGAGCCTTCCAACTGGGTTTTGATCACAGGATACCCCTGGCAGTACATCTGGGGCAGGACAAGACCTTTGACAGGCTTGTCACCCACTTCTATTGGCCCCGGATGAAGGTAGCCTCAGATGCATTCTGTAGGGCTTGTCTCACCTGCCAAGCCAGTGAGAAGTCAGGGACGAAGCTTAAGGCTCCCCTGATTCCCATGCCTGTCATTGCCACCCCCTTTGAGAGGGTGGGCATTGACATTGTTGGGCCCATGGACCAAAAACCCACCCTGGCCAACAAGTGTATCTGGGTTTTGGTGGACAATACCACAAGGTACCCAGAGGCCATCCTTCTGAGAAACATAACTGCACCTGCAGTGGCTAGGACCCTGTTGGGGATTTTTTTTACCCAAGTGGGTTTCCCCAAGGAAGTGATGTCAGACAGGGGCACCAACTTGCGGTGTAATCTACAAGTTCTCTACACCCTACCATCCCCAGACTTTTGGGCTTGTTGAGAGGGTTGTCAAGACCCTCAAAGGTATGATTATGGGCCTGCCTGAGCCCATGAGGCAGAAGTGGGATGTCCTCTTGCCCAGTCTGCTCTTTGCCTACAGGGAGATACCACAGAAAGGGGTAGGGTTTAGCCCTTTTGAGCTCCTCCAGGGTCTCCCCTAAGGGACCTCTCAGTTTGGTGAAGGAGTGGTGGGAGCAAGTTCTCAAGAAGCCCTTCAGGATGAGGTTAACTACATGATAGCCCTCCCCAACCAAATGTAAACTTTCTCTAAAAGGTTAGCCAGGAGGTGATGAAACAGTGGTATGACCAGAAAGACACTCTGGTCTAGTTATAGCCTGGCCAGAGGGTGTGGGTGATAGACCCAGTTGAGCCAGGGTCATTCCAAGATCATTGGCCAGGCCCCATGGCCCTAGACCCCCCAAAACGCAGACAGAACTGAGGGCCTTCCTGGATATTACCAGGGTTTGTCAAGGGATATGGCACCATTGATGCCCCCTTGACTGAGCTGACTTTGAAGAAACAGCCAAAGAAGGTGATCTGGACAGAGGCCTGTCAGAAAGCCTGTGCCTCCCTCAAACAGGCAATGTGTACAGCCCCTAAACTCAGGGCCTCTGACTTTTCCCATGAATTTATTGTGCAAACTGATGCCTCAGGGCATGGCATAGAGGCAATATTGTCACAGTTAAATGAGGAGGGTCTTGACACACATGTAGCCTTCTTTAGTAGGAGGTTACTTCCCCGGGAACAGAGGTGGAGTGCAACAAAGAGAGAAGCCTTTTCTGTGGTCTGGGCATTGAAGAAGCTGAGACCATGCCTGTTTGGGACTCACTTCCAGGCTCAGACAGGCCACAGGCCCTCCAGATGGTTGATGCAGAATAGGAGTGAGAATTCTAAGTTGCTGCCATCTCCCCACAGGGAATGGATTTTATGGAGGAACACCATCCTGGGTAGACCATGCCAATACGGATGTTTCTCCAGTATTTTCTGCCTTAGTCATGAGAACTCCCAGGAGGTTAGAAAGTTAACCCTACTTTCAGCTGGGTGGCATGTGTTAGACCTGTCAGGCTTAGGGAGGTCTTCCCTCAAACATTTTGCCTGCATACCCCCTATTTTTGCTGATCTCATTTTTGTTGGCCTTAGGACTCTGTGCATTTTACGACTGCTAACCAATGCTAAAGCGCTTGTGCTCTCTTTTTTAAACGTGGTACAATTGGCTCACACCCAATTGGAATATTTAATTTACTTTTAATTCCCCAGTCAAGTTGTACTACATGTACCCAGGGCTTGTAAATTCAATGCTACCGGTAGTCCTGCAGCAATTATTGTGCCATTCACTTAACTAGCTCTTTAAACATGTCTATGGCCTGACATTGCAGTCTGTGTGTGCAGTTTTAAACTGCCTTTTCGACCTGGCAAAATAAACCTTTTGCCAAGCCAAAACCTTCCTCTTTAATACATATGTCACTCCTAGTGTAGGCCCTGAGCAGCCTAGAAACAGGGTGCAGTGTATTTAATAGGTTGGACATGTACGTTTAAGTTTTAAATGTCCTGGAGTGAAAAACTCCTAAATTCATTTTCAATACTGTAAGGCTTACCTCTCCCCCAGGATAACATTGGATTACCATATTAAATTTAATAAGTGCTAACTTTCAATTGGAAGCAGGTACACAGGTTGAGCTTGGTACCTAATGAAGTATAATTTAAAGCCCTCTTTAATGGTAAAGTCAGATTTTAAGGCACAATTCTTAAAATGCTTCCTTTAGAAAGTTATCCATTACAAACTAATGGCTTAACCCAAAATACGTCAAAGGACCTGGGTACAACATGGTAGAGATACAAGATGGTCCCGATGTCCCATATTTGGAAGAGCCAAAAAAGGAGGGGGCGGGGAAGGACTGTGACTGTTCAATTTAATTGGCTAAGTCACTAAAATAGGTTTTCACATTGTGTTATACATGAGAGAAACAGATTGTCTTAATAACACACCAGAGAGAAAGACACAACTACTTTATTTTGGAGACAAAATGTCATTTATATTCTCTTTTCTAGATATAGCAAAGTAGATAAAACTTACAAATGTCAAAGGTATATCAATAAACTGTTGCTCTAAGAGGGTGCAAAGGAAAAGTGCTCATATGCAGGGTGAATGAGAAAAGAGGAAAATCAAAGAACAATGGTCAAAGAACCTACTATCATAGTTTTACACAGTAGACAGTGGCTGCAAAGTTGCAGAAGACAGTGAACCAGTGCACATTGACCTGTCTACAAAATGGTTTTAATCTATTCTTCCATGTTCATTTCTAAAGATGAAGCTGGTGTATTCAGAATGCATAATCCAAATTAGGTAAGGGGTAACTCAACGTAGTACAGGCTCTTAGGATGAGGGGTGTCGACGTTTTGACCCAACTTAGGCATAGGGGGTGAATTCACACCTCCGGATTCGGGTCTTCATCAGGACAATAGGAAATATGAGAGGCAACCGTGAGAGGAGCCCACACTGGCAGCCCTTTATGTAGGAATCGGCGCACACCTCCTACAGAGACTTAAGACCATACAGAACATCGCATCCAGACTCCTCCTCAGCCCTCTCAGATGAACCACATCACACCCCACCTCAGGCAACTCCACATGCTCCCTGTACAGAAGAGATGCCAATTTGAGCTGCTTACCCACGCACACAAGGTTCTACGCAACCAAAGACCACTGCCTGAACTTCCACCAACCATCGAGAAAACTACGCTCCGCCTCCCTTTCACTTTACCATACACCCAGCATCTACCGAAGCAGAAGTGGAGGACTCTCCTTCTCCCACATCGCAGCAAAGACCTGCAACAGCCTCCCCACTAGGGCCGTAGTCAGAAGTATATTTTTAGGGGGCCATGGCCCCCAGCTAAGTCCAAACATTAAGGCTGTTCTCTTTAGGTGCATTCTTTCCCAAGTACTGGTTGCACTACTAAATACCAACCCCAGAATATTGGCATAAAAGAACATTGAGAACAGAACATTTAAAGGTAAGTGCCTAAAAGGAAGTATAGATTTACTACTCCTAACTCCTTGAAGGTATATATATATATATATATATATATATATATATATATATATATATATATATATATATTTGTCGCTCATCTTGCACCATTTGTTCGGATCACTCATGGACGGGTGCTATTACCGTGGTGGTGCCACCACGTAATATTCCAGCTCAAACTCTTCTAATCTTGAAAAAGAGTACAGCACTCGCGGGGAAAGTTACGCCGGTAGTTTTTATTCCGGAACCACAACAAACGCGTTTCGGAAACTCCTTCTTCAGTGTCTACCATACGCACTGAGAGGAGCCATTTAAATTACCATGCATCCTGGGGGATGAGTGATTGCTGTATAAACTTTTATGACTTCTGCTGATTTCTTTTCTTATTGTTTAGATTATTTTGCTATGAGTTGTTTTTACATAGAGAGTAATGGTGTGCCAATACATGGCGAGATATTAAGAGGTCATGAGAGACCAAGGCAAAGAACAATTGAGTGATCTGAGTGGTATATGCCGATTCACGCCGTGATTGAGAATTGCATTATGGCTTTTATTCCATGGCTTTATGTAAAATGAACGTCAAATTTGATGCATTTTTCTTAGAGAAGCAGCATTATTTACGGTTTAGTTTCCTATCAGTTGGAGACTTATGGAAGTATGAAGTGTGCCGATTTACGGCTAAATTATTACATGAAATTGTGAATATACATGTGATTTGATGTATTGTATGAAATTCGAGTGAAAATACCACTATAAGATGGCGCTTATGTTGAGGGCTATTGAGTCCATCCTTTATGTCTATGTCTGCATGATGCATGGTAATTTAAATGGCTCCTCTCAGTGCGTATGGTAGACACTGAAGAAGGAGTTTCCGAAACGCGTTTGTTGTGGTTCCGGAATAAAAACTACCGGCGTAACTTTCCCCGCGAGTGCTGTACTCTTTTTCGAGATTGGAAGAGTTTGAGCTGGAATATATATATATATATATATATATTCACTGAAAAACCGTAGGTTTCAGGCACGTTATAGTTAGAAATTAGCATTTAAAAAACCTTTGAAATTCACTGAAAAAACCATAGGTTTCAGACACGTTATAGTTACAAATTAGCATTTAAAAACCTTTGAAATTCACTGAAAAAACCATAGGTTTTAGGGACAGTTATAGTTACTTGGACATTGCACTCGTACAAAACCCGTGAAATTCCCCGTTATAGTTAGTTCAGCTAACTATAACTCGCGCCCGCAATGCACTGCTGATGACATCACATATTACATCACTCATGACATGGTCAGTGACATCACTGATGACATCTCAAATGACATCACTGATGACATCACTGATGACATCACTGATGACATCATCCAGTGACTGTGTGTTTCTGTAAAGTTTAAATATTTTTAATATATATAGGAAAAGACGTATTGAAGAATGAGTGGGTGTGTAAGTGTCTGTATGGATGATTTAGTAGGTGCGTGACTGACTCTATAAGTGAGTGATTTAACGTATCTTACTGAATGCATGGGTTAGTGACTAAACTGGATGAATGTCTGTATCCGTCTGTCTGTTGCTGTGTAAGTGGCTGCATGTGTTTGTGAATAGCTACATGAGTGTCTATATGAGTTATTGAATGCTTGTCTGAGTATCTGTATGGGTGCCTGAGTGTTTGTGTGGGAGGGTGTGTGCAACTCTGTGCATAGATGTGTGAGTGGGTGATTCACTGGGTGGATGGTTTCAAGAGTGCATCTGTGATAGACTGTATGGGTGGGTAAGTGTGTGTAAGAGTGTGTTAGTGAGTGAATGTATGTCCCAGTGGTACATGTGTGAGTAACTACATATGTGAAAGGCAGTATATATGTGTGTTGGAGTATATAAATAGCTATAAGCAAGAGTGAGTGATTGTGATAGTGGCTGTATGGATGAGTGTGTGCTTGTATCAGTGATTGTATAAGAGCGTAACAATGTGCTACTATTTGTATGAGTAAGTGAGCTGGTGTGTGTATAACTGTATAGGTGAGTAAATGGCAGTGTGTTTAATTATTTGCATGACTGACTAGGTGTGTGAGTATCTCTATGGATGAGTGGCGTTGTTTGAGTGTCTATATAGGAGTAAGAGTGCATACGATAGTCCTGTACTGAGTGACCGTAAGTATAAGTGATTGTACGGGTGAGTGAGTGGATGTGTGTGTGTAGACCTAAGAATCAGTGAGTGGGTATGTAGTTATTGGTGTTGGAGTGTCTATGGTTTTGCGAATGGCAGTCTGTAATTTAGAGTGGGTGTATCAAAGGTTATATTAGGGTGTGAGGAGGTGCATCAGATTATCACGTGGATGATGTCATCAGTGATGTCATTTGAGATGTCATCAGTGATGTCATCAGTGATGTCACTGACCATGTCATGAGTGATGTAATATGTGACGTCATCAGCAGTGCATTGTGGGGCGCGAGTTATAGTTAGCTGAACTAACTATAACGGGGGAATTTCACGGGTTTTGTACGAGTGCAATGTCCAAGTAACTATAACTGTCCCTAAAACCTATGGTTTTTTCAGTGAATTTCAAAGGTTTTTTAAATGCTAATTTGTAACTATAACGTGTCTGAAACCTATGGTTTTTTCAGTGAATTTCAAAGGTTTTTTAAATGCTAATTTGTAACTATAACGTGTCTGAAACCTATGGTTTTTTCAGTGAATTTCAAAGGTTTTTTAAATGCTAATTTCTAACTATAACGTGCCTGAAACCTACGGTTTTTTCAGTGAATTTCAAAGGTTTTGTAAATGACAATTTTTAAATGTATTAATTGTTATATTAATTTTTTTCATACTGATTTACTACATTTTTAGAAACAATTTTTTTTTACATATTTTATTTTTTAAATTACATTGTAATTACATTATACATTACATTACAAAAATACTTTCTCAGAATGAATTACTTTAGTTTAAATACTTTGCAGATAGGCAATAGACTTTTAAGTACAGTAGTTACAGTTGTTGCAATGGGCAACACATTTTCAAACACAATGCAACATTCAGCTCAATGTGAATTTCTAGTTAAATGCAATTAGTTACTTTATGGATTACTTTTAGTAACCACAGGACTGGATCCTAGATTCAGTCCTGGTACATCTCCTGTAAACAGTTGAGTAAAAGCGTTTTGGTTACAGTCGTGATTTTTAAGGAATATTATTGTATTTTAAAAGTTGACACTTAGAAACTTTTTCTCATAGAATCACCAATGTTATCCTATGGAAGGAAATTCACTTAGCAGGTAAAAACTGTTATCGTTACTTTTTCTTACTCAGTGTTGGATCCTGGATCCAGCACTGGTGCATCTCCTGTAAACAGTTGAAAGAATGCGTTTAAGTCATACAGGCGATTTTTAAGGAATATTTGTAGTTTGTGAAAATCAACACTTTGAAACTTTTTGCTGAAAACCAGTCAATCTTAGCCTATGAAGGAAATTCAAGTTACCGGTAAGTACGGTTAAAATTACTTTTCAGGACCAGTACTGGGCTGAAAGATGCAGCACTGAGGTCTCTCCTGATAACAGGTGAGTAAATCGGAATTCGTATTTCGGCTGATTTTAGAGGAATATTTTAAAGTTCCAAAACTCCACACTTAGAAGAATTTCCAAGTGAAACCAGTCAATGTTAGCCTATGGAAGGAAATTCAAGTTACTGGTAAGTACGGTTAAAATTACTTTTCAGGACCAGTACTGGGCTGAAAGATACAGCACTGAGGTCTCTCCTTATAACAGGTGAGTAAATCGGAATTCGTATTTCGGCTGATTTTACAGGAATATTTGTATGTTTCAAAAATCAACACTTAGAAACTTTTTCAGCAAAAAGCAGGCAATGATATCCTATGGAAGGAAATTCAAGTTACTGGTAAGTACGGTTAAAATTACTTTTGAGGATCAGTACTGGGCTGAAAGATGCAGCACTGAGGTCTCTCCTGATAACAGGTGAGTAAATCGGAATTCGTATTTCGGCTGATTTTAGAGGAATATTTTAAAGTTCCAAACTCCACACTTAGAAGAATTTCCAAGTGAAACCAGTCAATGTTAGCCTATGAAGGAAATTCAAGTTACCGGTAAGTACGGTTAAAATTACTTTTCAGGACCAGTACTGGGCTGAAAGATGCAGCACTGAGGTCTCTCCTGATAACAGGTGAGTAAATCGGAATTCGTATTTCGGCTGATTTTAGAGGAATATTTTAAAGTTCCAAAACTCCACACTTAGAAGAATTTCCAAGTGAAACCAGTCAATGTTAGCCTATGGAAGGAAATTCAAGTTACTGGTAAGTATGGTTAGAATTACTTTTCAGGACCAGTACTGGGCTGAAAGATACAGCACTGAGGTCTCTCCTGATAACAGGTGAGTAAATCGGTATTCGTATTTCGGCTGATTTTAGAGGAATATTTGCACAATGGTGAAGGGAGGGGGCGGGGCCTGAGGTGACATCTGTGCAAACGCGCCCCGTGGCGCGTTTTAAGTTGGGGGATTAAGTCCCCTTGAATCCTGAGGGTCCCTAGGGGCCAACTAGCCCACCAGGAACCTCCAATATGCGCCAGGGGCTGCGTTGCAGAGACGTGTAGAGAGGCCACACCCCTTTACACCTCTCTGCAACGCAGCTCTGTGGCGCTTTCTGGATGTACCTGTTGGGCTAGTTGGCCCCCAGGGACCCTCAGGATTGAAGGGGATTTAATTTCCCATCTTAAAACGCGCCACGGGGCCTGTTTGCACACATGTCACCTGAAGCCCCGCCCCTCCCTTCACCACTGTGCAAACGCGCCCCGTGGCGCGTTTTAAGTTGGGGATTAAGTCCCCTTGAATCCTGAGGGTCCCCGGAGTCCAACTAGCCCACCATATACCTCCAAAAAGCGCCACAGAGCTGCGTTGCAGAGAGGTGTAAAAGGGGTGTGGCCTCTCTACAGTCTCTGCAACGCAGCCCCTGGCGCATATTGGAGGTTCCTGGTGGGCTAGTTGGCCCTCAGGGACCCCCAGTATTCAAGGGGAATTGTTCTTCCTCTGCAAACGCGCCAGGGGGCGCGTTTGCAGAGTGGTGAAGGAAGGGGGCGGGGCCTGCGGGCCCGATCGTTTAAAAAAAAATATATATATATTTTGTCTCTGAAGGGGGCTGTGTGGCCCCCTTCCTTTTTCCTGTTTTTATGCCCTGGGGACCCCATCCCCAGGGCCTTACCCCTTTTTTTAAATTTTTAATAAAAAAAAATGGGAAGGGGGCCGCGTGGCCCCCTTCCCTGGGCCTGTATTGGCCCCGGGACCCCATCCCCGGGCATGGCCTTTTATTTTTATTCTTTGGAGGGGGCTGCATGGCCCCCCTCCTCTGGCCATTTAAGGCCCTGGGGACCCCATCCCCGGGGCCGGCCTTTCCATTTTTTTAAATTTTTTTAATTTTTCTTTTTTGGGGAGGGGGGCCGCGTGGCCCCCCTCCTGGGCCACTACTTGCCCCGGGGACCCCATCCCCGGGGCTGGCCCTCTCCGTTGGGGACTGTGGGGGTCCCCAATCCCCCCACAGTCCCGCCGGCTCCCCACGTCCCTTGGGAGCCGGCATTGCTTTTCCACATGGGGAGCAGCTGACATGCTGCTCCCCATGTGGAAAGCAATGTGCTTTGGATATTGGAAGAGAGAGCAGGTTTCCTGCTCTCTCTTCCAATATCCAAGCAGTTTGTTATGGCAGGACGGGAGCCGCGAGGCTCCCGTCCTGCCATAGCAAACTACAGTGTCCCGGGGTAGGCACCCGGGACACTGCAGGAGACGGCCCTGGGGGTGGCGGTCCCCAGGGCCATCAAGGGCTCCAGGAGGGGGCCGCGCGGCCCCCTCCCTACATCAGCACAGCCCCGGGAGGTGGTGGTCCCCGGGGCTTCGGGAATCCAAAACGGACCCCCATTTTAATTTGTTAGTGCCCCGGGAGGTGGCGGTCTCGGGCGTGTGGGGGCTGGAGCCCCCACACAGGTTGTTAAATTAATTAAAAAAGCCCCGGGAGGTGGTGGTCCTCGGGGCTGCGGGAGGGCTCAGAGCCCTCCCGCACCATTTTTTTAAAAAGCCCCGGGTGGTGGCGGTCCTCGGGCTTGGGGGCCCTTGAGGCCCCCACACATTAAATTATCCCCTCACCATGCCCCCGGGACTTGGGCCACCCGGGGCCAATTAACATCGAAGCGCGGGAGACCGCGCTCAATTTTTTTTTTTTCGGCAGGATTCGCGCACCCTAAGCGCAGCTTGCCGATTTAAAAAAAAAAAAATCTTTTTCTGCCCAGGGGTCCTTGTGGGACCCCCTGAGCAGACCTAGGGGGTCAGGGTGTTTCTACCCTGCTCCCTTTTGCGCTTTGCGCACTTGTTTCTGTCCCTCGGTTCAACCGAGGGATAAAATGGCTGCCAACACTTCTTGATTTGGAGTGTTGACAGCCAATTAGCATGCAGCTCGTGATCGGGAGGGTACGCGGATCCGACGCGCCCATAGATATATATGTGATTTTAATTGTGAATTTCTCAGGAACTACTGAACGGATTTACACCATTTTAGCAAAAGGCACCAGTCTGAACCAAGGGCTACCTCTTTGCCAAATTTGGGGTAATTCCGTTCAGCAGTTCGGGCTGTAGCTGCGACTAAAGGTTCCTATGGAAAAATGAATGGGGAAAACGCGTTTTGGGACCCCCTTTTTCTCGGCCCCCGCTTGACGTATCACCCCGAGACTTTCAGGGTAGGAGCGGACCGGAGCGCCCCAACAAGTTGGAAGCTTTGCGAAGATTCGTCAACCGGCGCCAACGTTATTGCAAATAGAATGTCGCGGATTTCCTATGGATAATAGGTCGTAACTATAACTATCTACTGGCGACCGCCAGTAGATAATATATATATATATATATATATATATATATATATATATATATATTCACTGAAAAAACCATAGGTTTCAGGGACGTTATAGTTACAAATTAGCATTTAAAAAACCTTAGAAATTCACGGAAAAAAACACAGGTTTCAGGGACGTTATAGTTAGTTGGACATTTAACTCGTACAAAACCAGAGAAATTCGGCTGTTATAGTTAGTTGATCTAACTATAACTCGCGCCCCTACAATGCACTGCTGATGACGTCACATATTACATCACTCATGACATGGTCAGTGACATCACTGATGACATCTCAAATGATATCACTGATGACATCATCCAGTGACTGTGTGTTTCTGAAAAGTTTAAGTATGTTTTTTATATATATATACGCCAAGGTGTATTGAAGAATCAGTGGGTGTATGAGTGTCTGAATGGATGATTTAGTAGGTGCGTGACTGACTGTATACGTGAGTGATTAAACGTGTTTTACTGAATGTATGGGTTAGTGACTAATCTGTGTGAATGTCTGTATCAGTCTGTCAGTTGGTGTGTAAGCGGCTGCATGGGTTGGTGAGTAGCTACATGAGTGTCTATATGGGTTATTGATCGGTTGTCTGAGTACCTGTATGGGTGCCTGAGTGTCTGTGTGGGTGGATGGGGGGTGTGTGACTCCCTGCATGGATGTGTGAGTGGGTGATTCACTGGGTGTATGGGTTCAAGAGTGCAACTGTGAGGGGCTGTATGGGTGGGTGAGTGTGTGTATGGCTGTGTTGCTGAGTGAATGTATGTCTCAGTGGTACATGTGTGAGTAACTACATATGTGAAAGGCAGTATATGTGAGTGTTGGAGTATATACGTGAATATGTGAGAATGAGTGATTCGGAGAACGGCTGTATGGATGAGTGTGTGCTTGTGTCAGTGATTGTATAAGAGAGTTAGTATGTGTTAGCATCTGTATCAATAAGTGAAGTGGTGTGTGTATAACTGTATAAGCGAGTAAATGGGAGTGTGATTGATTCTTTGCATGATTGACTAGGTGTGTGAGTAACTCTATGGGTGAGTGGCAGTGTGTGAGTGTCTGTATGGGTGTATGAGTGCATATGATAGTGGCTGTATTGATGAGTGACTATATGTATGAGTGACTGTATGGGTGAGTGAGTGGATGTGTGTGTAGACCTAGGAATCAGTGGGTGGGTATGTACTAACTGGTATGTGTGTCTATGGTTTCGAGAATGGTAGTCTGTATTTTAGAGTGGGTGTATCAAAGGTTATATTAGGGCAGTGGTCTTCAAACTTTTTGATGCCGAGACCCCCAATCAAAAATTTTTAGGCGTAAGGACCCCCTCTCGACAAAAACTTCTAGAACCTGGTAGTCCTTATCATTGACAACCATAAGTGTTCTCCAGAGAAACGGTTTATCTGTGGTTGCACCTCGTTAGTACCAGTTTAACACCCAAATATAGCAATAAGCAACAAAAAGATGACCAGTACAGCTTTACAGAGGGCCTTCTACAGAGCGGCAACACCTGTTGCTGCCTTTTAGTAACTTTTAAACCTTTTGAGTAAATTCATTTTTTTGTTGTTAAAATCAGCAGGTTATGCGGCAGATGATGGATTATGTGGCAAATGCAGCAAGTCTATAATTATGCTAAAATCGCTGCTGCCGCACAATCACATAATTCCAGTGGCCCTTGGTATAATAGCTGTAATGCATGGGGTGCAACTTTATTGCACGGCATTAGAGGAAAATCATACTATATTTCATGGGATGCTGACAGCTTGGCATTTACACCTGCATGTAACTGGAGGTAGCTGAACATCATTCATCATAATTAAAACATATGTACGTTTTTTAAGTCTTTCACCGTCAGGTAGCTACATATAAAATAACGGGCAGCTTCAATGAATAATGAATACATTTTAAAAAGTTGTTACTCAGTGGGAAATGCACTATAATAAATTATGAAACCTCTATTAGTTAATGCACTGCAAAAGTCTATGTGAAACCAGAGAGCCACAGAATTAACTCGTGGTTGGTGCAGTGTAGAATTGTGACTTGTGTATTTTTAGTGCTATGAGGTCACAGCCTGTGAAAAGAAAGCACTGTGAATATGTAAGTCATTATTTTACCTGCATTACACACAGTATAAGATAGGACGCTACAAAATGCGCAAAATGTTTTACGATAAAATGGTGCTTCCAAAATATACGGGCTGCTTCCAAAATATAGCGGCTTATTTATAAGCCCTTTGCGCTGCCGGTGCGCCATTTTTTATGACGCTCTGGTTGCGCAGAGAGCAGACCCATATCTACGAGGCCACGCAAAGCCACTTTGCGTGGCTTTTAATGGCCTCCTAGATATGGTGTAAGGCAATGCAGCACAAGTCGGTGCATTGCTTTATACTGCATAAGGGGGGCGCATTCCAGGGGCGTTGCGGTGGGTTTTCCCATGGGTTTTGACACATTCCCAGATTTACAAGGATCTGTAAACCTGAGGATGCGTCAAAATTGTACGCTGCCCCAGGGGATGTGTAACGAGGAGAAATATCTTTATTTCTCCTCAATTGTTTCCTCTTTCTATGTGCAGCACACATAGAAAGAGGAAAAGGCCTCCATGGGTTGTTTTTGCGCAGGAAGGCGTGCCTTCTTGCACAAAAACAATCCTGCCAACACTGCAGACACCTTTGCACCATGGTGCAAGGGTGCCTGCGTTGGCGCTAGGCACCAAATTGTGTGCTGGCAGAAAGGACAGGAGTGCACCTTATCTTATAAATACAGTCCATTCCTGCCCTTTTGAATTGGCATAGGGCAGCGGAGCAAAAATACTTGCGGAGCTATGCTACACCAGTTCATTGTAAACGAGACCAATAGATTTTAGTAAAATCCAGACCCTATGTAATGCAATTTCTTTACATAACCGTCCTTCAACACATTTCTCAGGTATAGTAAGCGCAAAGTAAAAACAATGACAATTAAAAGCAAGCACTTCACAGGTCAGTAAACTCTGTGCACTAGCACTCAAAAAGCTTCAAGTGATTTGACCAATTAACTGCAACAGCACTCTCCTGAGAAATCAAAGCCAGACAGACAGCTAAATACACCTTTCTGCCAGTGTGCTGCTGGCCTGAAAGAAATGCAAATGTGCACAACGAGTTAATCTGCAAATCCTTTACACTTGCAGATTAACTCGTTGTGCAGCACATTTGCATTTCTTTCAGACCAGTAACACACTGGTAGAAAGGCATGTTTAGCTGTCTGTCTGGCTTCCATTTCCCAGCACAGGAGAGTCCCTGAATAACACCCCAGGGAAAACATTTTAACTACCGGTGACCTTCTGCAATGTTTTCTTTTACCAAATGAAGAGCGCGACCCCCTTCCCATGCCTCCACGGCCCCCCTGGGGGTCGCGCCCCACAGATTGAAGACCTCTGTATTAGGGTGTAAGGAGGTGCATCAGATGATCACATGAATGATGTCATCAGTGATGTCATCAGTGATGTCCTTTGAGATGTCATTTGAGATGTAATCAGTGATGTCATCAGTGATGTAACTGACCATGTCATGAGTGATGTAATATGTGACGTCATCAGCATATCATTGCGGGGCGTGAGTTATAGTTAGCTCAACTAACTATAACGTCCGAATTTCTCTGGTTTTGTACGAGTAAAATGTCCAACTAACTATAACGTCCCTGAAACCTGTGGTTTTTTCAGTGAATTTCTAAGGTTTTTTTAAATGCTAATTTGTAACTATAACGTCCCTGAAACCTATGGATTTTTCAGTGAATGTCAAAGGTTTTTTAAATGCTAATTTCTAACTATAAGGTCCCTGAAACCTATGGTTTTTTCAGTAAATTTCAAAGGTTTTTAAAATGCTAATTTCTAACTATGCCTACAGAGGTAGGACATGTGCAGAAAGAGGAAGAAAAGCGCAGAAAGAAGCAAGAGAAATGCAGAAAGAGGCAATAGACGTCCAGAAAGACGAACAAAAGGTGCAGAAAGAAGCAAGAGATATGCCGAAAGAACCAACAGAGGTGCAGAAAGAGGCCTTGTTGCAAAGTCATCCTGTGCCCCCAACTTTTTGCTGACTGGTACTGGTGGTAACTGACTCTGACTAACCAGGCCCGGAGCCAGTGCTATGCTGAAAGACACTTAGAATACAGTGAAAACACCTACATACACTAGGGTACACTATGGGTTGGGGTACCCCTGTGATTGGCATGACCTCCCCCGTAAGGCCCTAGTACATAATAGGGCAGGGGGATTAAAACTACCTCTAAGTCAGAGGTGCAGAAAGAGGCAAGATAAGTGCAGAAAGAAGCAATAGAGGTGCCAAAACAGGCAAGAGAGGTGCAGAAAGAAGCAAGTGAAGTGCAGAAAGAGGCAAGCGAGGTGCACAAAGAGGCAACAGAGGTGCGCAAAGAGGCAGGAGGGGTGCAGAAAGAAGGAAGAGAAGTGCAGAAAGAGGCAAGAGAGGTACAGAAAGAAGCAAAAGAGGTGCAGAAATAGGCAGGAAAGGTGCAGAAAGAGGGAACAGGGGTGCAAAAAGAGGCAAGAGAGGTGCAGAAAGAGGGAAGAGGGGTGCAGAAAGAGGCAAGAGGGGTGCAGAAAGAAGCAAGTGAGGTGCAGAAAGAGGCAACAGGGGTGCAGAAAGACGCAAGAGAATTGCAGAAACAAGCAAGAGAAATGCAGAAAGAGGCAAGAGAATTGCTGAAAGAAGCAAGAGAAGTGCAGAAAGAGGTAGGAGAGGTGCACAAAGAGGCAAGAAAGGTATAGAAAGAGGCAGGAGGGGTACAGAAAGAAGGAAGAGAAGTGCAGAAAGAGGCAAGAGAATTGCTGAAAGAAGCAACAGAGGTATAGAAAGAAGCAAGAGAAGTGCTGAAAGAGGCAAGTAAGGTGCATAAAGAAGCAAGAGCAGTGCAGAAAGAACCAACAGAGGTACAAAAAGAGGCAAGAGGGGTACAGAAAAAGGTAGGAGAGGTGCACAAAGAGGCAAGACAAGTGCAGAAAGAGGCAGGAGGGGTGCAGAAAGAAGGAAGAGAAGTGCAGAAAGAAGCAACAGAGGTGCTCAAAGAGGCGCGAAGGGTGTAGAAAGAGCAAGAGAAGTACCGAAAGAAGCAACAGAGGTACAGAAAGAGGCAAGAGAGGTGCAGAAACAGGAAGGAAAGGTACAGAAAGAGGGAACAAGGATGCAGAAAGACGCAAGAGGTACAGAAAGAGAAAAGAGGGGTGCAAAGAGAGGCAAGAGGGGTGCAGAAAGAAGCAAGTGAGGTGCAGAAAGAGGCTACAGAGGTGCTGAAAGACGCAAGAGAGGTGTAGAAACAAGCAAGAGAAGTGCAGAAAGAGGCAAGAGAATTGCTGAAAGAAGCAACAGAGGTGTGGAAAGAAGCAAGAGAAGTGCAGAAAGAGGCAAGTAAGGTGCAGAAAGAGGCAAGAGAGGTACAGAAAATTGCAAGAGAACAGTAGAAAGAGGCAAGAGGGATGCAAAAAGGGAAGAAAGGTGCAGAAAGAAGCAAGAGAGGTGCAGAAAGAAGCAAGAGAAGTGCAGAAAGAAGCAAGAGAGGTGCAGAAAGAGGGAAGACGAGTGCAGAAAGAGACAACAGGGGTGCAGAAAGAGACAACAGGGGTGCAGAAAGAGGCAAGAGAGGTGCAGAAGGAGGCAAGAGAACTGCAGAAAGAGGCAAGAGAGTTGCAGAAACAGGCAAAAGGGGAGCAGAAAGAGGGAACATGTGTGCAGGCAGAGGCAAGAGAGGTGCAGAAAGAGGGAAGAGGGGTACAGAAAGAGGCAAGAGGGATGCAGAAATTTGCAAAAGAGATGCAGAAAGAACCAAGAGCAGTGCCGAAAGAACCAACACAGTTGCAGAAAGAAGCAAGAGGGGTGCAGAAAGAGGTAGGAGAGGTGCACAAAGAGGCAAGAGGGGTACAGAAAGAGGCAAGAGGGGTGCAGAAAGAAGAAGAGAAGTGCAGAAAGAAGCAACAGAGGTGCTGAAAGAGACAAGAAGGGCGCAGAAAGTGGCAAGAGAAGTGTAGAAAGAAACAACAGAGTTGCAGGAAGAGGCAATAGAGGTGCAGAAAGAGGCAAGAGAGGCAGAAAGAAGCAAGTGAGGTGCAGAAAGAGGCAAGAGAGGTGCAGAAAGAAGAGAGTGAGGTACAGAAAGAGGCAAGAGAAGAGCAGAAAGTGGCAAGAGAGGTGCAGAAAGAGGCAAGAGAGGTATAGAAAGAGGCAAGATTAGTGTAGAAAGAGGCAATAGAAGTGCAGAAAGAGGCACTTGAGGTGCAGAAAGAGGAAAGAGAGGTACAGAAAGAGGCTCAAGAAGTGCAGAAAGAGGCAAGAAAAGTGCAAAAAGAGGCAAGAGAAGGGCAGAAGGGAGAGAGTGAGGTGCAGAAAGAGGCAAGTAAGAAGCAGAAAGAGGCAAGAGAGGTACAGAAAGAGGCAAGGGAAGTGCAGAAACAGGCAAGAGAAATGCACAAAGAGGCAAGAGAGGAGCAGAAAGAGGCAAGAGAGGTGTAGAAAGAGGCAAGTGAGGTGCAGAAGTGAGGTGCAAGAGAGGTGCAGAAAGAGGTAAGAGAGGTGCTGAAAGAGGCAAGAGATCTGCAGGAAAATGCAACAGAGGTGCTGAAAGAGGCAAGTGAGGTGCAGAAAGGGGCAAGAGAAGTGCGGAAAGATGCAAGAGAAATGCAGAAAGAGGCAAGAGAGGCACAGAAAGAAGACAGGTTTGTGCACCATTAGTACTAATTTAACACCCACATTCTGTCTAACAATCACTCAACTAACTACCTGTAGCAAAAAGGACAATGTTCAAGGCACTTTGCATTGTTCACAGAGCCTCCAAGAAAAAGAACAGCTACAACTACAAGCTGAATTCAAGCAATACAAACAAATCAGGACACTGCGCTCCAGCCTTGCACCACTTATCATGCCACCTTACCATAAGAAATCCATAGCACACACTGCTTTCTCAGTACAAGTCACCAAGCTCTGGAACACACACACTACCAGCCCGCATTAGAAGCATCCAGGAGCCTATACACTCCAGAAGACAGTAACATTGCTATTTCCAAAACAATTACACCACCACACATCCCAACAACAGAATCTGGAACGACAGCAACACCCTCAAACTCAATCTTTAGCTTACAATCCACAGATTGGAAACAACCCAACCAGCAAATTAATTTTGATAAAAAGGTAAGTTAGGGAGAGATGACCTACCCCTCTCCAGTGAATTTTGGAGCATTCTCACATTTAGTAAAGCTAGTAGACCTGCGAATGAGTCAAAATGCTATGCCATCCCCAATGAGTCATAATGAGGAGAATTATCTTTATTTCTCCTTGTTACTAGCCCATTCTATGTGTGCTTCATTCTGCAGCACAAATAGAAAGAGGAATATCCCTCTAAGGATTGCTTTTGTGCAGGAAGTTGTCCCTTACTGCAAATAAACAATCCAGCCTCTAACGCAGGCACCCTTGCACCAGAGTGCAAGGGTGCCTGAGTTGCTGCTAGGCAGGACACAGTGCACCAGCGCAAGGAGACAGCAGATATGTGCAATATCTTTGTAAATATGGCACATTTCTGCTCTCTGCCTTTCATGCAATGTAGTGCAGCAAGTTACCATGCTGAGTTGCGTGAAATGTAAGTCAATCTGCCCCAAAATGTCAGATTGGACAACCCAGTGCAGTAACCAGCTAAGCAGACTACAGTCATGAGAAATATCATAATGGGGCCCAGAGATCTGTTCAAAGCTGCCAGCGTACTAAGAAATCATAAGCTGTGTGTCTGTGTCTCTCACACCTCATCATCCACCACACTGCTACATGCTGCATCCCACCATCGGTGGTCATCACGCACAACATGAAAATACTTCTCACATTGGTTCACAAAACAAAGACAACACCCTTCTAACCACACATGACCCTATATGGTGTAGCCTGCTGCCCATGTAGGTAAGCGCTTCAGTGCCACACATAGGGGTAGTAAGTGCTATACCAATGGGCAATACAATGCAATACACTATTTATATCTTGCATCACCAAGATTTGTTTTGATCCTACTAAAATCTTTGTTTCCATCACACTTCGGAATTATAAAATAAAATGCACTTCATTTGTGCTTTCATAACTGCTGGTGTATGTTGAAACATATTTACAGACATTCAATTTTTTGGGGAATTAAAAACAAATTGACATTCTACAATATTTCTTTTCACACTCCGTGTACACAAGGCCACTGGAATTATGAGATTATGTGGCTATGGAAGTATGCAAATCTGCAGCTGCTTCGTTTATAGCATAATTATGAATTTACCGCATTTGCCACATAATCCATCCATCATCTGCTGCATATTCTGCATTTTAACAAAAAACTAAGGGCCGATTCACAGAACTAATCTGAGATAAAATCCTAAATTTACTACTTTTGGTATTCACAGAAGGCACTTAGTAGTAGTAAAGTTAGGACTCCTAACTTTACTACTACTAAACTGAGACAAAATCCTAACTTTACGACTTTCGGTATTCACAAAAGGCATTTAGTAGTAGTAAAGTTAGGAGTCCTAACTTTACTACTACTAAATGCCTTTTGTGAATACCGAAAGTCGTAAGTTAGGATTTTGTCTCAGTTTAGGGGTGGTAAAGTTAGGAGTCCTAACTTTACTACTACTAAATGCCTTTTGTGAATACCGAAAGTCGTAAGTTTAGGATTTTATCTCAGATTAGTTCTGTGAATCGGCCCCTAAGTTTGTTTCCAGCTGAAACAGATCAAAATTTATTAAAAATAGTGCAACACAGGCTGCAGTGCAGTGGAAAGTCCTTTACAGAGGTTGAATGGCCACCTCTTTCAGTTGCTTAACAGCTGTATTTGGATGTGGAACCAGTACTAATGAAGTAAAACCTTTGCCCAGACGGTGCTAAAGTGTAAAAATGACAATATAATGAAGTGATACTAATTTAAAAATGTGGCGCATTAAGGAGCATAATTTGTGTTTTCTTGCCACATAAATAAATCAACACTACCACATAATTTAGGGCTCCGCTGCTGCCTAATTCCTGTGGCCCTGGCAGTACATCAGACAGATTGTCACATAGTTCATGTTACAAAATCCTCTCACTTTACAAAGGAAGAAAATGAAACAACATTTTCACGATAAAAGAATAAGAAACAATTTGTCAGAAAACATAGCCTGATATTTAAAATGTCTTGGAACACACAGCGAATGTAACAGGATAAAAACAACACTTAAAGGGATTTTTATTGCTCATTCACATTCTGAAGTCCCGCACCTCTATTAGCTTCCTTAGTCATTTGGGGAGGGCAAAAATTATTATGGGCTGGCCCGGCCCTCAAATGCCTCTGTGGCTACGGCCCTGCTCTCCACACACCTCCGGACCATCACCTTACTTCTGGAATTCTGAATGGGCCTCAAGACCT